>CM066203.1:24307443-24979943 GCA_033675215.1 Rhodiola kirilowii
ACCCCTACTTACCAAGTACTACCCAGTAGTATAGTTGCGAGTAGCGGACTATTATAAATTTATTTGCACAAATCGCTTTGACGACGAACGGTTCTGTCAAATTGGCGCCGTTGCCGGGGAATCAGTTATCGGATAGTTGTTCTTTCCCTCCCCTTTCTTTTTTTTTCTTTTTCCTATGACAGCACCCATTACGCATGCATGGACAACGCGATTTCTGCCCCTGTTCGGAGGAACGGAGGGAGAAGACCCTGTACAGCACTGCCGAAACTTCCACCACGTCTGCCATCACATCAAACCGAAGAATGAAGTATGAGAGGAATTTAAGCTGAAATGCTTTAAATTCTCTCTAACCGACTTCGCCACGATATGGTACTACACATCCACCGCTTGCAGTGCAGAACGTTTCGTAGACCTCTGCGTTCCGTTCCTGAAAGAATTCTCCCCACCATCTTTACGCCAAGAAACCCGTGAGAAGATCATGAGCCTTCATCAATCCTGGGATGAGACTTTGGACGAATACTACATGAACTACGATGCCATCGTCTCAAGCTGCCCGCACCATGGATTTACGAAGAAAGTTCTTCTCCAAAAATTTCTTCATGGGATGAGGGCCGAAGAGCTGGGAAGAGTTAACGAAGCTATGAGAAGGTCTGCAACAAACTTCACCGTTGCAGACATGTGGTGCCTTATAATCGGCCTGGCCGCTACCGCAAGACGAGTACCCCAAACTGATGAGGAAATGCAGACAGAAGAAGCTGATCCTGAGGCTGATGAAGAAGAAACCACCGAACCGTCAGAAGAGACTCCTGAACCGTCTGAGGAATCAGACATGGAAAGCACCGGAAGCAACGAAGTAGGAGTCCAGAACACCACTGACGAACTGCCCAAGCCATACCCGACTATCATTACCCAGGCAGCTGAAACTATCTACGATCAGTTCTTCACGAACCAACATAACGAGGCAGAACCAAGCCTCATGAGGCCTTCCCGACTTTTCCCCTTAATTAATGAGCAAGTCGCCGCGAACTATGCGATCCAAGAAGAAGCTCAAAGGAGAATGGGAAAAGCACCTCTGCAGAATGACCCCTCGATGGAGCAGTGCTATGCCGCAACCGGACTAGGCAGTCCCAAATACAAAAACTTTGAAAGGCTGGTAGTGAAAGGTCCATCACTCCCTCCGGGGTATTGGAAAGAAAAGATCCCGAAACCAAGGAGTCCTAACCAGAACACAACATCCAGCAAGAAGCCAGGAAGAAGCAACACTGGAACGGTGGCAAAGTTTGACCTCAGCCACCCATGGGACCCAAACCAGTAATCCACAACGAGGTACTGTCGAGCCAACGACGTTAAACAAGTGCACTGGTCGGGAGGTAACCCGACACTATCTTACTTTTCCGCACTTTAATTTCTGTCATTTAAATTCAGTATTTAGTTTTAAGCTTGCATGACTTTTGAACTAAGTCACGCCTTCGTTCAAAAGTGGGGGGTTAGAACCACCTATGTACATAAATAACATGCAGCTGTTTTTCTTTTTTTAGTAATAGTATCTTTTTGAAAATATGAACTTAAGAATGTGAAAAAGATAAATCATAATTCATGCATTAACCTTGTGAAAATTCAACTGTTTAAAAACTTAGAATGTAACTTTCCATTTGTCCTTTGTGCTGAGATAACTAGGGATGTGGAGTTGATAGAAATGCCCTAGAGAGGCTTGGCAAGCAATCGAAGGATCAGGTCAAACTATATGGTTTACGAAGTCAGTGGAGGCTGCACTTCGGGTTTTCAGTGAATAATTGAAGTCAACTCCGCCAAGAAGCATCTATGCAAAGGCGAGGACGGGAATCAGACCGTCCTCTCTCTAGTCAAAATAGCCAAGAAAATAGATGAGCGACCCTCATCTTGACCCGTGCAAAACGACAAAGATGAGAGGAGCGGGGAGGTATTTCCATAGGCTTGCAGGCGATGATTGGACCTCCCAAAAAGGCTTGAGAAAATGGACTTGCAAAATCACAAAAAGGCGAAAAACTCAAAGAAGAAAATCAAAAGAGGCCAAAGGCCCAAAATTGTGAAGGTTTTAACCGAGCAAAAGTGAAGCACTCAAAAAGTCAAATCAAAGGCCAAAGGCCGATTCACTACAACAAAAAAGCAGTCCCTCGCCAAAGAAGAAAATCAAAAAGGCTCAACTCACTGAAACCCGAACCGAATCACGTGCATGAGAAAACTCTACAAGGAAACCATATAGTAAGAGACGATCCCAAGATTGCAGTCCAGGAGCCTAAAAAGGGCTATCTCCCGAGACATCCAATATAATTTGCATCTCAGCACGGAGGTACAAGTATTAAGTTTCTTCTATTTATTTACGCAGTTTAATTTAGTAATAAGTAAGCAATGCATGAATTAGGATAGATCGAGTACCACAGTCTAATTTTCATATTCCAAAGCCAAACTTAGAACTTACGCCCTTTAATAGCATTGTTCGGGACGAACAACTAAAAGTGGGGGGTAATCTGATGGGCCAAAGTTATACGAATCATAAACACAGTATAACCCCCTTATTTAGACTGTTTGTCTATCTAACTTCTACGTATTAGTCCCGATATATTTCCACAGGGCATTTTAGAGACTGAAGTGAAAACATGCTAAGGAGAGGATTTTATGCTGAAAAGATAACAAGAGTCAATCCAAGGTCAAGATCATATGCCGACTGAAGAAATATCAAGGATCCTGACGTTGAATTGACCATAACAAATTAATCAGAAGAATCAGGAGTGGAGTCAAGACAGCCCGGGGAAGAAACACATTGACAGTTTTGTGAAAAGACTGCACAAAACTGTACAAAACTCACATTTGGGCAAGATGACCGGCCACCATTCAAGGAGGTGGGCAAGGGAGGAGCTCCTCCCCCTTGGGTGACCGGCAACCGGCGGCGCCACCTCCTCCACCAAAAGCTGCCGGCCTCCTCCCCTTCCTCCACATGTGGCCATCTCCTCCCTTGATTTCTCCTCCAATCAAAATGCAACACTTGCCACCCATCTCCACCACCCATCTCCTCCCCTTTTGGCTATAAAAGGAGGCCTCCTCCTCCTCATTTCAACACACCTCAATCTCAATTCACTTCTCTCTCTAGAAGTTGTAATATTTGTAACGTTGTAATCTTGGCTTTGGAAATAAAGGATAGCTCCCTTGGCGCTTCAACGGTTGTAAGTAATTCTTAGTATTTATTCAACTGTTTTATTTCCATAGTTATAATGTTTAGCGCGATGAATAGTAGCTAAACTAGTAGTTCGGTAGAAGGGGCGCACTTGTATTATAAAATGTTTTAAGACTATTAACTTAGTGTCTAGTCTTAGTATTCAAAACTTGTTCTATGTGCCATATATCAAGTCAGAGTTTCTAAGGTTGAGTGGAAGCTGTCACAAGCAAAGCTCTTCCGTAGAAATTCGTGATCATACTCGGTAAGTGGAAGCTGTCACAAGCAAAACTTATCGAGGAGTTCGACTTATCTAAAACACCACTTGGTCAATAACGTAACTGGGAGATCAAGTGGATGCACTTACAGCTAAGATACTTCGAAAGGTGGAATTAGTTTTGCTTTAAACAAGTGTTGCTTTAAACGATGTTGCAAGTCTTGCGCTACGAAAGGGCCTCGATTCATCTTTGAATACTTAGGTAATTCACTAAAGGTCAATGATAAACAGGATATAATACAAGGCCCCTGAAACCGAACATTTCTCTTTAATTATAAACTGTAATTTACTTTCCCGTATTAAAATCAACCAACCAACCAACCAATCAATCAAAATAGCTGGTAGCTTTAAAATCAACCAACCGACCTTAAACACGCTCCCACGCTGCGTAATCCCCCCGAAGAACAATTATTCCTCTGGTTCCCTTGGGTTCGACCCCTACTTACCAAGTACTACCCAGTAGTATAGTTGCGAGTAGCGGACTATTATAAATTTATTTGCACAAATCGCTTTGACGACGAGCGGTTCTGTCAGTCTGCCGGAACAGTTGCTGCATCATCATGCTTATCAAGTCAAGCGGATGAGATGGCACTGTGGCATATGCGATTGGGTCATCTGAATCTCAAGACCTTGAAGAAACTCTGCTCATCTGGTCTCATCCGAGGAATGCACAATGTGAAAGGCGACATATATGTTCTATGTGGAGAATGCCAAATCGGAAAACAGACTAAGGCTTCGCATCCCAACACCATGCAAATCAGCACCAGCAGACCACTGGAACTGATTCATATGGATCTGATGGGCCCGATGCAGGTTGAGAGCTTTGGCGGCAACAAGTATGTTCTGGTCTGTGTGGACGACTTCACCAGGTTTACATGGACTCGATTCCTTCGAGACAAGTCTGCAGCCGCACAACAGTTCATTGAACTTGCTACCCTTCTCCCGAGAGAGAGGGAAGCCAAAGGAGAACGCCTGGTGAGTATCAGGAGTGACAACGACACTGAGTTCAAGAATGCCACTATGGCCACTTACTGTGCCGAACACGGGATTGCTCATCAGTTTGCTTCTGTAATCACACCCCAGTAAAATGGCATTGTGGAATGGAAAAATCATACAATTCAGGAGATGGCTCGGGTAATGATTCATGCCAAGAAGATTCCCCTAAAGTTCTGGTCAGAAGCTATGAACACGGCGTGCCATATTATAAATCGTGTGACAATACGCACAGTTACGGAGTTAACTTGCTATGAACTTTGGAAAGGGAAGAAGCCCACTGTCAAGTACTTCCACATTTTTGGGAGTGAGTGCTACATTTTGAATGACCGTGAGTACTGACATAAGCTTGATCCGAAGAGTGATGAGGGATTCTTCCTAGGATATTCCTCAAACAGTCGAGCATACAGAGTGTTCAACAAACGCACAGGATCGGTCATGGAGTCTATCAATGTCAAAATAAAGGATGACGTGATTGAGCAAACTGCCCCAGATGATGCTGACGAAGCAATTGGAACAGCATCTAAAACTATTCCACTATCTCATCCGACTGAGACTGACTCGACAGGAGGAGTCCCAATAGCTGATAATCACTCTGGAAACTCTTCCTCTGACGAGGTTGAAGAGGTCAGTACTCAAGCGGATTGTGCTGCATTACAACCCTCTCGACGAATTGACAGAGACCACCCAATCTCTGAGGTCATTGGAGCACCTAGTGACGTAATACAAACTCGTGGGAAGCAGATCAACTTCAGAGATCTTGCTGCCTGCTCGTGTTTTCTATCTTCGATAGAGCCGAAGAACATAAAGGAAGCACTCATTGATGAGTATTGGGTCCTCGCCATGTAGGAAGAACTGGAAGAGTTTGCCCGTAATGATGTATGGGACTTAGTTCCAAGACCTGATGGTGTGAACGTCATCGGCACACAATGGATTTTTAAGAACAAGTTAGACACGTCTGGAAATATCACTAGATCGGCTTGCTGCCCAGGGCTATACCCAGATAGAGGGGATCAATTTTGATGAAATCTTTGCCCTTGTCGCACGCCTTGAAGCCATTCGCCTGCTCCTTGCTCTGGCTTGTCACTTGAAGTTTCGGCTTTTCCAGATGGATGTTAAAAGTGCGTTCCTGAATGGGCTTCTAAATGAAGAAGTATATGTTTCTCAGCTAAAAGGATTTGAGGACCCGCATCACCCTGTTCATGTGTATCGCCTGAAGAAGGCACTATACGGACTCAAGCAGGCGCCCAGAGCTTGGTATGAGCGCCTCACTGTGTTTCTCGTCAACCATGGATATGTACGAGGGGGAGTGGACAAGACCCTGTTCGTCAAGCACACAAGGTCAAATTTTATTATCGCACAAATCTATGTTGACGATACTGTGTTTGGGTCCAACACCCAGAAGCTTGTAGATCAGTTCGTGGAACAGATGCAGAAAGAGTTCAAGATGAGCATGGTAGGGGAGATGAACTACTTTCTCGGACTGCAGGTGATACAGAAAGATGATGGCATCTTCATCTCACAAAGCAAGTATGCCAAGACCCTGATAAAGAAATTTGATCTTGAGAAGGCAAGTCACAAACGAACACCTGCTGCGACTCATTTAAAGATCACTAAAGACGATGCTGGAGCAAAGGTTGATCAAAATTTGTACAGGAGTATGATTGGGAGTCTCTTGTACTTAACCTCCAGCAGACCTGATATTTCATATGCAGTTGGAGTTTGTGCAATGTACCAGGCGGATCCAAAAGAAAGTCACTTACTGCAAGTGAAAAGAATCATAAAGTATGTGTGCGGAACTATTGAATTTGGGATCTGGTACACCAAAGACACCAATCCACACCTGGTTGGTTTCTGTGACGCTGACTGGGCAGGAAACGCTGAAGATCGAAAGAGCACGTCTGGAGGGTGTTTCTTCTTTGGAAACAACTTGGTCTCCTGGTTCAGCAAAAAGCAAAACAGCATCTCGCTATCTACGGCCGAAGCGGAGTATATCGCTGTAGGAAGTTGCTGCACTAAGCTTCTATGGATGAAGCAAATGCTGTCTGAATACGGAGTTGAACAGAAGGAGATGACCCTATACTGCGACAATATGAGCGCGATCAGCATATCCAAAAACCCAGTACAGCACTCCAGGACGAAGCACATCGACATCAGGCATCATTTCATCAGAGAGCTGGTTGAACAGAAGGTGGTGACTCTACAGCATGTTATAACAGACAAGCAATTAGCTGATATCTTCACCAAACCTCTGGATGCTGCACAGTTTGAGACACTCAGATCCTCCTTGGGTCTATGTGTCGTCACTAACTAAGTGTTCCAGGCAGTGGTCAGTCACAGGCGAAACTCCCGCAACACAGTTGGACTGATCACTCATAAAAGAGAGCTGGAACAGAAGGATGGTTTTTGGGAAGTTGAAAAGACCGACCTGGATTTGAAAATCAAATCAGTTTCATCTGTGGCTCCTCTCCTCTATTGCCAAACCCTAAATACAGTCTGTTGCAAACTCTCTCTCTCTTTCCTTCTCCTCTCCGGCGACAATGCTGAACACCAGGAAAACCTCAATGCCTGTTGTCAAGACTTCTTCAGATATCAAGAAGGCAGATATGAAATCACCCAAAGCTGTGGCACCGATGCCTCAAATTGCAAAATCGAAGAAGCAGAAGATGCCGATGGAGAAAAAGGCATTGCCTTTAGATACAGATGCCACAACACTATCTGCTGTCAAAGTTACTAATGAAGGGGAGGCTCCACCAATCCCTAAAGCGAAGATGGTGGAGAAGAAAGGACCAGAACCTGCTGCAAAGCAGAAGGTGGTGCCCTCGCAATCAGCGGTGGGGACTCCTAAGCCAATCGATGCTAGTTCGACATCAACAAGTCTCGTCCCTCCACTGGCTATGCCCCAAATCTGAGGTAATTCAAAACCCTAAGCTCCGGATGTTGTTTTGCCTGTGAAAGATGCTGTTGTTGGAAATAATGAAGTTGAAAAGGAAGTAAATGTTGAGAAGGTTGTGTTTGGAAAGGCAAGGAGGGCTGTTGTTAGTAAGGGGGTCGGATAAGATGCTGTCGGAGTGGTGAAAGAAGGTAAATCAGGTTTGCATGTATTCAAGGCAACCGCTGGTCCAAGATCACAGAGGGAAAGGTTGCATGCAACTAGCTATGTGAGACCTCAAGGGGGACTTCGCAGGAAAGCAGGTTATCGGCGAAAAGATTCTCCAAGAAAGTATGCTGCCAAATTTTCTGCTGTTAGAGGATGGCTGGTTGCTTTGTCAGATTTGGAGACCGAACAGTTTCTTGGATCTTCATGCAAAAGGAAGGTGGTTACTGATGAGGGATGTGATGATGGTTCAGAAGAAAAGCATGAGAGTTCAGATGGTTATCAACATGCAAAGCAACATGATACAGAGGACGTGGAGTCTAATCCTTCCAAGAAGGATGATGAACTAGATGATCTCTTCAAGGACATTGATGATATTATCAAAGATTTACAAAATGAGGATGTTCCTGTTTCTGCTGTGACTCAACCAGATCAGTCTTCACAAGCCTAGGCTGTAGGGGGAGCCGATGCTTCCAAAAAGGAGGAATAATGAAGTGCCTACTCCTGTCTCAGAAGATGCTAGAGGTTTTGAAGTCCCATCTCAGGTTTCTGAAGCAGCTCCAACAGGCCTGGTAGAGAAGGGAGTTTGGTTCATAAATAAAGATGCGGCTAGAAAGAGGAGGTTTGTGCTGAAGTGGAAGATCATTCCTGAAAGGTTCCTTGAAGAGAAGAGCTATAATGGGAAGGAGAATTGAAATTGACCCCGATCTCATCTGCAAGTTCTATCAGATGGATGACCCAGAGATAGATGAAGAGGAAGAAGATTTTGCTGACACTCTGATTGTTGGGTCTTTCCCTTGGTGGCCTGAGACTGTTGTTCCTACTGCTCACCTTTCAACATTCTACTCGATGTTGTTCTTCATTGCAGTGTTCACCTAGAAACCTTCGACTCACCGCTCCACGGTTAGTCGTGAGGTGGCTCAACTTATCTACCAGATTGGGAACACGATGCTGTTCAATCTAGGGATAGTCTTGTTCAAACATATTGCTGACCATGCTACCTCAAAGCGTTCTCTCCACTAGATCTATTTTCCTTTTCTGATACATGAACTGATCATCCGGCAAGCTCTAGAAGGGGGAGCTAGGATGGTTCGTGGCGTAAGGGATAAGCTGATCAAAGAGCTAGATATCATCAGTGCTGCCGACAAAGAGCTACGCAACCGCGTCACTAGCTTGTCTTGGGCGCTTAAATATCCCAGCGATGATGAGGGGGATGCTTCCACAACAGAAGATGATTCGGATGATCTGTCATCTTAAAGGTCCATGACTCCATTCCCCTTGAACTCTGAACAATGCTACTTTTCTTTGTCTTGTTCTTGCTTTTGTGCTTGTTCTGGCACAGTTTGATTGGCTGTTCAAACTAGATTCTACCCCTTGCCAGTTTGTGGCAAAAGGGGGAGTATTTATAGAGGAGACAATGTTTGTTCCCTCAAGGTTGTCTAATGTCTAGATAGTTATATAGATCTAGTTATCTAGTAGATTTGGTTTTGCCAAAATGCCAAGGGGGAGATTGATGTTCCCTTGAGTGGCATGTATTTGCAAAACGTAGTTAGACAGTTCGAACAGGAGTTCAGGGGGAGTTCAAACACATTCTAGGACTACAGTACAGCTAGAGCAGATGCCAAGATGTTTTCCGGAAGGTTTGAAAGATCGAATGTCATTTTGATCTGAAGTCGGCCAGCAAAGAAATCGATCTTTAGATATTCGAATGAATATCTATATATCAGTTTTAAGGCGGTAAGGCTGACTTGGTGAGGAAGTCTTCGTATATTCCTCTCACCGATTTCAGAAAGATATACATCGAATATTTAGGAATATTTCCTAAATATTTGATGGGATTATCTGGAGCAGATTTGGATATCGTCCTTGCATATAAATACAATGCTAGGGCGTCCATGTTCTGCGTCGCTTCCTGAGAGAAAATAAACACGAGAGCATTCGTGAGATTGGAGGAGGAGTGACGGCCGACTGACTATTCCACACCGGAATATCAATGGGGAAGTAACAGTCTGTTCAGTGTGCTGTTCAGACCGTTCTTGAAGAACAACAAAGCACACACACACACGGTGATCAAGATACGTCTTTGAGAGAAGGCGACTGGGCTTCTGAGAGGTCCAAGACTAGGCCGAGAGGGAAGTCTCGTCCTACCCATAGGGGATCGAGGGGAGCTGCGGTGAACCGAGATTGCAAATCCGAGAGACGAAGAAATAGAGGCTAGGCGATTACAAACAAGGTGTTGTGTAAGAGTAAGACCACATGTAGCTCTAATCTCGTAATAAGATTTGTGTCCCTTTTAGGGTGTGGGAAACTCCCCAGAGTAGGCAAAGCCGAACTGGGTAACATATCGTGTGTGCTCCTATTTGTTCTGTTTACAGTACTGTCTGCTAAGGTGTTCCAGTCTCTGGTTGAACACAACCTGAAACTGTCCAACAAGTGTTTGAGACGCAGCTCGAACACTATCTGGAACTCGTCTTGACTAAGACAAGTAGATTTCACATTGAGATTCAACGGAAGGGGTATGAGGACACAAGAACCAACGCACAAATGCAAGAATTGGAGCGAGAGAAACAAGGAGCGTTGACCAATCAAACTAGAGACCCAGGTGCCTTCACGGTGACATGTGGCATTGGTAACACGCTTATTCCCCACTGTTTGATTGATTTGGGAGCGTCTATTAATGTAATGCTTTATGACCTATAATGTTCATTGAAACTTGGACCGATGAAACCGGCCAAGTTAACTATTGAGTTAGGCAACATGTCATGTGTTCATCCCTATGGTTTGCTTGAGAATTTAACCTTGAATGTTGGAGAAGTTGTTGTGCCTGCAGATTTTTATGTCTTGCAGATGGAGGACACCGAGACTAAGGAGTCGCCAACACTCATTCTAGGACGACCTACCTTGTTTGCGACGAAGGCGAAGATTGATGTCGCTGAGGGTATTATAATGCTCAAATATGGTGGCAAAATGGCTGAGTTTCATGTCTTTGAGGATGACCACCAGCCTTGTGTGGGGAAACCACCTGAGATAGCTGGTAAAACTTGTTTTAATAATATAACTACTGAATCGTTGCGTTTGATTCAGGGTGTCAGTGAGCAGCTGAAGGTAACAAGGAAAACACGCCCACCAGATGAAAAGCGAGTAAAGAAACAAAAGTGTGGGGTGGGTGCGCAAAAGTGGTGGACACCTACAGAAAAGAACTGGAGATCGAAGCCACCTGATGGCGGGCAGAGCATTGAGAAACGATTAACTTGTGGAAGTGCTGAGGAGAGGAGCACGCTGAGTGGTAAGTTTGACTTAGAGCAGCCTTGGGATCCTAACTTTTGATCTCATAGAGGTAACGTCCAGCCGAGGACATAAAACAAAGGTGCTTACCGGGAGGCAACCCAGTGTGTTTTTACTTTATACATGTTAGAAGTTGATTAATTAGTGGAATTGGTACCCTAATAATGCGCCCCGAGTGCATTTTTTATTTCTGGTGGTTTCAGGTGATTGAATGAAGAAAGGAATTCAACATCAGTGGATTGGGCACACGTCTGAACAATTAAATCGCAGACGCCTATACAATTATGCTAAATCATAAGACCTCCGCGGAATTAAATGATGAAGACGTCCGCGGTACATCGCAGAGTTAAAATCGGGCTCGTTTTCCTTTTAGGGGAGTACCAGTTCCTCCATTGTTTTTCTATTAATTGTCTTTTATTTTTATTTGAGTCTGTTTTGTTTGTCCTTCTTATCTCTTGAGTTGTACCGTGAGGACACGGGTCAATTTAAGTGTGGGGTGGGATGTTATAGAGTCAGTCGTGTGCTGTGTCTGTTTTCAATTTTTATGTTTCATGTTATGTGTCTTGATGAACTCGTGACGAACTGATGATGTACTGCTATGCGTTTCTCATATGTCGAAATCTTATTTCTAGCTTTGTATGACTATTGTGCTCATTTGACTAAAAATGTGAAATTTCAAAATATTCGATGCTTTGTTCTTGTGAGTTGTGATATGCAGGGATGTGGAGTTGACAGAAATGTCCTAGAAAGGTACGGCAAGTTGCAAGAAGTTCTGAGTTTTGGTTCTGATGATTGAGAAAAGTGGTGGAGGTTGACGCTTCACTAGCCTAGTCCTGAGAGTAGCTCCGTCACCGAGTTATACAAGTCTATTCATGCGTTCGCAGTGGTGGCGGGACAGAGAAAACAAACTGTCCATCTCTAGTCGGAGTAGCTGGGAATGGGTGGGTAACCCCTACCTTGCCTCATGCAGAAAGGACGAGGATGAGAAAAGAGCGGGACGCACTCCTATGCTGTTATCCGGAGGCTATGATTGGAGTGGTTCATGGGCGCAAACGATTATGTGGACAAGAAACAAATTCAAAAGCCGAAGGCAAACCATCAAGTAAGAAGAAAATCAAAATCTGATTGATTCAAGCAAGATGTGTCGTTTATCAAAGTCCATACAACTTAAGGAATTCAAGACTCAACGGTATGAAAGCGATGAATTAATCATGTGTCAGAGAAAGCCGCTGACTCAATCAAAAGACCAGAACTCAGAAAAGAATGCAGTGTCCGTGGTACCTATAGGGGACTATCTCCCAATCATCCAAGGTCATTTGGATTTCAACTCGCGAGGTAACAAGTATCAAAAAATCTATCTATACTCACATTGTTAGAATCTTAAGCATGAAAAGATTATAGGCTGGATTTGGGATTGAGATGTAAGGATTGGCATGACTAGTACGTTGTAATTCTTTCTATGGCTCTGTTCTTATTCGGGACGAACAAGTTTAAGTGTGGGGTAGTTTGATAAGTCATAGTTGTATGACTATTTTCTGTGTTAAACCTTCGTCTCTTAGTGGTTGCCTGTATATTATTTCACTACCTGTGTGTAGTTTTCGTTCTCAGGTGCATTCGGAGACCATGGAATGAATATCGGCTAAGGAGAGCCTATTAGAAGATGTTTTGCGTCGAAGAAACGAAGTCCGAAGTGCTTAAAGTTTGAGTCAGTGCAAACCGCTTAGGCATGAAGGATTAAATGCGCTTAGGTCTACTGAGTTTTCAATAATTGTTCAGACCTCCGTGGAATTAAATAAAGAGACGTCCGCGGGTCCAGCTGGCAGTCGAATTTCCTTATTTTGGATTTGCAATCTCGGGAAGAAACAGAGAGAATTCAAGGAGACAGAAGAGAGGCGGCTGGCTCTCGACTTAAGGAAGGAAAAATCAGAAAAGATAAGAAGTTGGGAGTGGAGGATTTGAGAAGAGAACTCTCGGAGTAGGGTTCCAATTGAAGAAGCTTGAGCATGGATTTGTTGCTGGATTCAAGTATTGGATTTGAGCTGCAGCTTGGGGAGAATTCATCATTAGTAATTTCGTTTCATTCTATTCAAAACTTAATGATGTATTCCCTTACAATGAGTAGCTAAACTCATATGTGTAGGCTAGAACTCGACATTGTGATGTTTTGACTTGAGACCTATATTGATTTCTGTGTTTTGTGTCACATTACTATGCATTGTTTATGGAGTTGATTTTGTTAACATGAGTGGAACCCTAGCGGGGGAGCTTTTGTTTGTTTGTTGATTCCGATTGTCAAGTTTACTAGCAACCTAGCGGGGATAGTGACAGCACGTCGTTGTGCGCTGCAAAATTTACATTTATAGTTCCATTACTTTAGTGGCTCACTATTGGATTAGTAGAGCGGTAAGTAGGGGTCGAACCCAAGAGAGTCAGTGTGGAGTAGTTGTTCTTTGAAAAGAAAAGAAAAATAAAGACAGATTGGGTTTTTTGGTTGTTTTTATGACAGAAACAACCGAGTTCAATATCAACCATACAACATATGTTTTGGTTTGTCGCACGCTGTGTTTCAAGCGCAATACGTGCCAAAATATATGTTTGATTGATGCTGAAAACTGCTGTAATGAAAGTAAAAGTGCGGAAAGTAAATGACTGAAAGTAAAGACTGAAATTAAAGTGCTAAAAGTAAGTGCGAAAAATTAAGTGCTGAAAGTAAAGTGCGTAAAGTAAGTGCGTAAAATTAAAGTGCGGGAATGTAAAGTACTGAATGTAAAGTGCTGAAAGTAAGAACTGAATTTAAATGACAGGAAAGTAAAGTGCAAGTAAGGACGAAAGATATTCAGTCTAGGGTCTCTACTTGTGAGACAACCATCATAGACGTCAAATGATCTTACTTTGTGTTCATAAGTGTGGGTTTATTCCATTTCAAGACATAAACCCTAAAGTAAGGCCATTTCAAGCACTTACACCACAATCTACTCCAAAATCAAGACATAGACATCTAGTTATAAGTGCAGCCACTTTATCTCTCATTTCTGATCAACCAAGCGACTTAAAGAGAGGTTAAACTCCACGGAAAAGCTTTGCCATTTCAAGCATCCACTTAACCGTGTATGTTCACAAACCCCACAGAAGAGCTTTGTCATTTCAAGCATCCACTCAACCGTGTATGTTCTACCCGAAATAATGGCACAAGAACTAGTTGACACAAAATAGCATTAAGTTCAAGTCTCAAGATGCATACACAAGTATGAACACCCTTTGACCGAATATGATTTAGCTACTTGTATTCATTGCAAGGAATACAAGCACCTTGCTTATAAAAGTAAAGGAAAACAAGAAAAGTAAAGGAAAGGACTCGGTTTTGACAAGAAAAAGTAAAGAAGCCGTGGCTTAACAAGGAAAGTAAAGGAGAGGAGCTCCAAATCAAGAACAAGACATGAAAGTAAAGAGTGCTTGCTGGAAATTAAGAGCTTTGGAGCTCAAGAACAAGTGAAGAAAGCTTTGGTAATCAAGAACAAAATTAAGAACAAGAAGAGGTAAAATGTAGAGAGGTTTTGGTATTGAAATGTAAAGAAGAAGAGAGAGAAGCTCTCAACTTCGAAGCCTACACATTTGTGAGGCCAAAGCCTCTATTTATAAGCAAGCAAACCGACTTAGGGAGGAAGATAAGGATTGGCTTGAAGAAATATCCCAAAAGCAACTTGGATAGGAAGAAGAGAAGAGCCAACCACTTGGCATTCCACTTGCACCTCCTCCAACCAACTTTGGCACTTGTTGAAGCCAAAGGGCAACTAGCTTAGCCTTAGTTGAGCCACAAGCAAACCGACTTGAACTTGGTTGAGGCAAACCGGACTCCAAAACCAAACCGAAATAAATAGTAGAAGTTAACCGGAATATAGCGAATTCGGTTTTTGGTTGGAACTTCTTGGCCGGAACTTGGTTGGACTTGGTTGTGCTTGGCCTGAGCTTGATCGGAGCTTGATCGGAGCTTGGTCAGAGGTTGGCCGGAGCTTGGCCGAAGCTTGGCCGGAGTTGGCCGGAGCTTGGCCGGAATCTGGCCGGAAATATGGTCGGTGGTCCTTGGCTATTTGACCATGGATTTGGAATGTTGAGGAGATTCTAAGACTGATCCATGAAGGATGTTTGGCCAGATTTTGCCCAGAGCATGGTCGAAATCCCAAAACGGCCGAAATTGCCCTAGTTTGGCCTTGATCGGGCTTGAGCTGGTTCCACTCGGGAGTTTTGTCTGGGAAGTGAGATTGTCTGAGTTGTTGGGCATTTAAAACAACTTGGTTGAGCCAGATTTGCCAGATTCCATGGTTTGGTCGAACGACTTGGTTTCGGTGCCTATGCGCGCGAGGCCTTTGCTTTGGAATTGGGCCAACTGCCAATCTGCCCGAGCATTCTCCTTGGTTTTCCGACATTGTCCACCTTATTTTCCATTTTGATTACTTTGATCGAGGTGGATTCGTTAGATCAGCTCGTTTGCCCGGGCAACTTGAATTCAGAGCTAGACAGCTCGGGCGTGGCCTGGGCGCGGCCTGGGCGATGCCTGGTTTTCTCGGTCTCTGGTTGAGGTCCACGGGCCTTGGCTGGCTTTCCTCGGGCCATGGTCGATTTTCCTCGGGCCCTGGTTGTGATTTCTCGGCCAGAAATGCTTGGTGTGCTTTTTGGGCATAAATCTCCCCTTTTAGGCATGTTTCCTCTTTAGACCCCAAAATAGCCTTGATGAGCCGTATTTATACGACTCATCGAGTCAACAATTCCTATCAATTCCAGCACTTTATTATGCAAACAGTTACTTCTTAGTGTTGTTTTGCATTTCAGGTGTTTCGGAAGCTCTAGGAGGAAACGTGCATTAAAGACGGCATTTTATGCCAAAAACACCACAATGGCAGATCAGACCTTTGGACGCTCGACGGAGAACTGGGAATGGACCTTTGATCAGAAAAATACGAGCTACATGGCGTTGCGTAGCTGACTCAATTCCCTACAACTCTCTAGTCACACTAAGAGCATCTGAGTTCGTTTGGAAGGTCAAATTGAGAGCCGAAGTCAAAACAGATGCGCAGAATGGATGAACAGTACTTCCGGCGTGAACAGTACTTCCGGCCGTGAACAGTGTTTTTGGGCCATGAACAGTAACTCCGGTCGTGAACAGTACTCCGCCGTGAAAAGTGACTCCGGCCCAAAAGCAATGTGGAATTAGGGCAAACTTACATCTAGGGTTTTGGAATATTCTGGAAGGTTCAAGATGACTTAATTCCCTAGCAAAGAGATAGCTTGAAGATAAAGCAAGAAGATATGGAAATATTGCCTAATTATCTCTTGGCTTATTTTGGGAACTTTAGGTCTTCTCAAAACCCTATATATAGAGGAGCTCACAAGACCTAAAAATCATCCCTCAATACACACGTCAAGTGCGCTCTCCTCACTCGGCCAAACCGTGCCCTAGCTCCGCCCAACTCAGCCACCGTGCGCCGCCCATCTCCGCCACTCCACAGCCTCGACTCGGCTGAAACTCAGCCGTGACTCAGTCCTCCATTCCACACGGTTTTGTGAAGTCTCTTGTTCTTATTTACTTTCTACATTGTTTCCATGAGCATGTGTAACTAAACCGATTATTTGGGTTAGGGTTGAATAATTGTGACGATGTTTTGAGATTCCGTTATTCATTATTATTCGTTCATTCTATTTAGTTCTTGTGCAAATTATCAGTTTGAATTATTAGGTTAAGGGGAGATCCGATAGGGTACAACTTAACCTAGTAATACTCGCTATCTATTTACTGCTTATTTGATACTGACCCGTTAGAATAAGTAGAGCACTAAACCTAATATAACCTGACCAGGAGTATTAGGTTTGCTAGAATTAAACGGTTATAACCTGACCAGGAGTAACCCTGAGAAGACAAGAATAAATATTTAGAAATCAAGGATAAACTTAGTCACAATTGAAGAAAACCCTAGCCTGAATATCTTCTCTGATTGATACACTCTTACTTATTTCGTGCCTTACTACTGTCTTCTAATCAATTACTTTCACCCAATCTTTCTTTTTCCCTCTTTACAGAACAGAGTAGTAACCATCTAGCTTCCTTGGGTTCGACCCTTGCTTGCCGCTGTACTAACCCACAGTTCAGAGTGAGGAGATTATAAATTTAGATTTGCAGGTACAACGACGACCTGTCAAGCCTATATACACAAAAAGGCATTAACAAGCACTTGTTCGTATGATCAAATGTCTAATTTGGTGGGTTTAGCTGATTCGATGAATCGTATAAATACGCGTCATCAGATAGCAAACTAGGACACGAGTAATATACCACTGGGATTAAACACCCTAGGACAACTTGTTTAAATCTTCATGCAACTCTAGCGAGTTAGGGTCTTGATTATCGCTAGCGCGAGATTAAGTACTAGAACAAGAGTGGGGAGTATAACCTTAGCGGGGTAGCTCTAAGTTGTAGAACATTAGAAATCAAAACGGATTTGTCAATGATTTGGTCTTGCATCACAATCGAAGGTTCTAGCTTGCACTACTCTTTGATATTATATACTTGAATTTGTGTGACGGTTGCTCTCTTGATAAGTGATCATTGTTGCTTGCTTTTGGTTTTTTATTTACTTGTTTGAAATTTCCAACCCCTTTGTCACTCTCGTACTTAGTGAACAGATTCTTATATCGATCTCTATGGATACGACCCGACTTACCACTTGCTAGTCAGAATTAGAAATATTATTTTTGACGGGTACAACGACACCTGTCATGGAGTCAAAAGAGGGCAAAAAATAGGCCCCAAAAAAACAAAATGTTTGCGGTCAAAGAGCGTAAAGCCCCGACTAAAAACTTTCTCAAGTGCACGAGAAGTTTTGCTCCAAAATGATACAAATGCCGGGGGTTAGGAAGAAAAGTTCCCCCTCGAAAGCATTTGTAGGCCAAAGGCCGTTTCAAAAAGAAATTAAGAAGCACTTAAAACTTGACTCTATGTTTTCCTCCATTCTTCATTTGTGCAGGATTCATCATTTGCATTGTGTGCTAGTTGGAATGACTCTTGGACGATCCATGTGTTTGCACGGGAGTTGTCATTTGGTCTATGCTTGTTTATTAAGAACTTTATGTCGAACTCCTCTCCCCTTATGGATTACGGCTTAAGCGCCTAAAACTTGGGAGTGAGTTCCATGTCGCAAACCCATGGACTAGCCCTAGCTAGCATAGGTGAGCGATTGACATTTTTTTTCTGCAAACTAAAAGCTTTACTTCTATTGTATTGCCTTGAAAATGAGTAGACTTTTGGATGAGACGATTGATAGCTCTAGTGTTGTTGACCTTGAATACATAACCTCAAAGGTACTCAAATGGTTCAAAAGTTCTTTTGATGATATTGTGATGATAATCCTAGCTTGGGGTGAGGAATTTGTTTTGAGAAATCCTAGCCTAGGTTGAACACTCTTAATTCATTCTCATGGGATAGGTGCATTTGGGATTTGTGAGTATTCCCTTTTCTGAAAACTCTCACGAGACTAAAACTCGTCCACTAGGGTAGCCTAGGGGTTTAAAGGCTTATTGCATACGCTAAATGCAATCGTAATGCCTACAAAAAGGAGCTAGTTAGGTTGTATATACTTGCATTTACTTTTAATAACATGTTTAGCAATAATGATCGAGACCTTGTGAAAGCTAGTGAGGCAAATAGATGAAAAACATAGCACCACTAGCATTTCGCCATTTGCACGACCTTGACATATTTGCATACTTTGTTCGAGACGAACAAAGCTTAAGTGTGGAGTGTTGATAAGTCGAGTTTTTCGACTTATTAGTACCCGTTTTCACTATAGCTTTAGTTCGTTTCCGGCGATAATTCGTTGTCATTTGATCCCTTTTCGTACATTTCAGGTACAAACCAAGATAGTCTCAGTGTCAGAGCCGAAATACGAAAACTAGGGAAAAACTGGTGATTCGGAGCAAAATGTGGGCAAAAAGGGCCCCAGTCGACCGACTGGATATCTCCCCTGCGCCAGTCGATTGACTGGATGATCAAACAGGGCAGGGAGTTATCAAGTCCATCGAGTCGGTCGACTAGACCCTCCAGTCGGTCGACTGAAAAAAGGCTTAGAATGCTCAAAACTTTGAGTCGGTCGAATGAGGCCCTCTAATCGGTCGACTGGAGAAACAACTCAGGAGGCTCACCAAGCTAATCCATCGAGTCGGTCGACTGGACCCTCCAGTCGGTCGACTAGACGATCACCACAAGAGACTGCTTCTTCACCACCAGTCGACCGACTGGGATGCAGACATACCCCAGTCGACCGACTGGACCTGCTACAGTGCAAAATTCTACCAAAGGCTATAAATAGAAAGAGGGAGTTTTGACCTAGGCACTTGGCATCTTTGGGGAAAATTTTCAGAAAAAGAGATCAAATCAAGGTCATCAATCATCATCCAACCAAGGAGGAGTGAAGATCAAAGAAAGACATTTAGGATTAACCATCCTACTTCTATCCTTCTTCTATTCTCTTTGTTGTTGTTATAAACCCTACTCACACCATGTTGTCTTACATGATGTGTGAGTAGTCCCCTTGTGTTTTGAGGGTTTTTTAACCCTCCTTGGTACTCAATGATCATGTATACACATTCAATACGCAATCTATGGAGTTGATTTCATTTCACTATGCTCTCTATTTATGACATGTTACTAAGTGTTTGATAAAATGCCTAAGTGACATGTTTACCTTAGAACTATGATTTAAGTATTGAAAAGGCTTAGTTATGGTTTGGATATGGTGGAAATGAACCCATCAAGTGTTTATGAGAGTAAATGCATGGATGTGAGGTTAACTAAAGCTTAACGCCTATAACATTTATTACCTTGGGAGATGTTCCAAGGATAATAGTGCTATAGAGTGAATCAATATATTGAATAGGTGAGGTTCTAATTAGGATGGCTTGACTAGGATTAGACTCACATGATAGTTTGTCTATCTTAGCCTAAGCTAGGTTTTAAACCTATCGACCCCTAAGAATGATTTAACTCTTGTGTACATGATCGTTGGGAAATGCCAAGGAGGGGAGTAACCCCTAGAAACTCTTTTTGAATTAAATTAAAATCCCTTTGAAGCCATTTCTTTACTTGTTTTACTTGAAAACCACATCATAATTGATTTGAAGGAATAGCTAAGTTGAAAACTTGATTCCCCTAGCGCATAATCACATTTGCTCCCTTGGATTTGACACCATTCTTACCGATCAAATATAAATTATTTTTGACTAATCCAAATTTACAACTGTCAATTGTTTCTCTTTCTTAGTCTGTATTTTCAGCTTAAGGTGTTTTAGGTTACATATTCATATGGATACAAAAGCCGTATTTTCGACACTATTTCAATATGGTTATTATTTATCAATTAAAGTCTGGTTTCATATTGTAGTTTTGTTCTTATCCAAAGTTTAAGACTTTACTTTTACTGATGTATTAATAGAAGAAACACAGTGTAAATGTTACTTACCTGCTACGAATGAGTAATATCTAATGCATTAATTAGTTGGAGGTTCAATCAGGAGTTAATGTTAATAGGAAAGTTAATCATAATTACTGGAGTAGAATTAGACTATAAGGAGCAACCATGTCTCAGATTTCTAGTTTCTCACCAAAATTCTTCTTTTCCCAATATTATTTCATCTCAATCTCAAATTTTATCAAATTATTTGGTTTTCATCCTAACAACAAAAGCAATAATAATAATAATATTGATGTAGAAAATTGAACCTGAAATTACCCAAGGTATGTTGACAACACACATTTAAAGTCTTCATCGACACAAGTGATTGTTAAGACATATGCAAAACAACCTCTCCAATCCGTAAGCCCACACGTCATACTCAGTTACTAGTTGCCACCATATATATCCAGTCTCTCTAGATTCGCTCACCAAAGTAGTCCCTCCTCTCCCACTAACACTGTCTCTTGGTGATTTAAGTCGATCCACGCACACAGTGTCCACTTATTAAGCCTAGATGACCAGCAACCACCATTTTGTGGTCCTATCGTACCCCGCGCAGGGTCACCTCAACCCAAACCTCCAATTCTCCAAGCGCCTCCTCCGCATCGGCCTCCGCGTCACGTTCATGACCAGCGCTTATGCTCGTCTTTCCACTCACTCGGACGCTGAGCTGCCCAAAGGCTTGACAGTCGTTGAATACTTCGATGGATACGATCGTACGCATAAAGACGACGATGAAGCTACCAAGAGAGCAATGGAGAGGATAAAGAACAGCAGCTCAGAGGCGCTGCGAAAAGTCGTATCCACCGCAGCGGACGAGGGCTGTCCTGTTACGTGCGTGGTCTACTCGTTGCTGCTCCCTTGGGTTGCTGCGGTTGCAAGGGAGCTACATGTGGCGTCGGCTCTCATCTGGATCCAACCCGCCACGGTCTTTGATCTTTACTATTACTATTTTAATGGCTTTGATGACGTCATGCGCGAATTGACGGATCAGCATGATGCGGTTGAGTTACCAGGTCTTCCGTTAAAGTTCACCAGCCGCGACTTGCCGTCGTTTATGATTCCCAAGAATCCGTACCCGGCCGTGATCGAGTTCTTCCGAGAACACATGTCGGAGCTTGACGCTGAACCGGTGGCTAGAGTTCTCGTCAACACGTTTGACGCATTAGAGTCCGAGGCTCTCACGTGTATAAATAAACCGAAGCTGACAGCGGTCGGACCGTTAATTCCATCAGCGTTTCTCGACCGTGACGATCCAACCGACACCGGGTTTGGTGGCGACTTGTTCAGCAACAGTACGAGTAACAATAACTCATCTCACGTCAGCTGGCTGGACTCCAAGCCAGATTCATCAGTCATATATGTCTCCTTTGGCAGCATATCTGTTCTGTCGAGTCAGCAAATGGAGAAGATCGGCAGAGGATTGCTGGACTTGGGGAAGCCGTTCCTGTGGGTCATCAGAGACAATAATAAAACTGATGAGAATACGATGATCAGCTGTATCGCGGAGTTGGAGCAGTTAGGGCTGATTGTGCCATGGTGTTCTCAGTTGCAAGTTTTGTCTCATCCTGCTATCAGTTGCTTCTTTACGCACTGTGGATGGAACTCGACAATGGAAGGCATGATCAGCGGCGTGCCGATGGTGGGGTTTCCTCAATGGTCGGACCAGACGACGAATGGGAAGCTGGTGGAGGATTACTGGAAGACGGGGGTGAGAGTGAGTCGAAATTCAGATGGGTTGTTGGAGAGGGGTGAGATTAAAAGGTGTTTGGAGGTGGTGACGGGAGATGTGGAGATGAGGCGGAACGCCATGAAATGGAAGAAGCTGGCGGTTGAATCTGTTAAGGAAGGTGGAAGCTCCGACAGGAATCTCAGAGATTTCGTAGACCAAGTTGCTAACGTTGGAGATAAGGACGACTGTTTGGGAAAGCATTGAGAATGTTAGCGAAGTGACGTCGTCTTGTGTTGTCTGTGAACTTTCTGGTTGAAAGTTCCCAAAGAAAAACACAAGCTTCCAAAGAAATGTGACGACTCTGTCTTGAGCCTTTTCCTTTTACAAACTTTTTATTTCAGAAAACAAGATTCCTTTCTTTCTGATTTGGCAGTTTTATTTGTATTCTATTTTTGGAAATACCTATAATAATAATTATTATTTTTGGATAGTGACTAGTAGGGCTACAAACGAGCCGAGTCGAGTAGAAAGCTGCTTGAACTCGATTCGAATGAATATACACCATACTCGAACTCGATTCGAAACTCGACGAGCTTCAAAAGTATTGTTCGAACTCGACTCAAAATTTTTCATATTACTTGACCTCGATTCGTACTCGAATATTAAACTCGAATTGGAACTACTCGTACCAATACAAACTGCTCGAATTTAAAGCTCGTTTGCATGAGCAAATATAAAACATTTAACATTGGAATTCAATAGCGACCCAAGGACCAAAATGTCCAAGATAAGTCTAGCCTAAAGAATCTCAACTTGTGTTGGTATGGATAGGCTTACTTCCCCTTTTATAATCATTTGTGAACCAAATATATATATATAGGGATCAATGTGGGACATTATGACTTCATTTACTTTTTAACTTCTTCCTTCATTCTTTGTAATATTTATTTTTGTCCCTCATTGGATGTTCATTACAAAACTAATAAGATGACTGAGTATATATAGAGGAACACTCCAACTTCAAAATCCAATATACTCAATCCAATGAATTTTTCTAGGATTATATAGGCTAAAAGCCTATTACATTCTAGTAATTCATATGGAATAACCGAGTAGTATATCGAGTATTGTTCACGAGTACATACGAGTTGAGTATTACCTTGCTCGTACTCGGCTCGTTTAATAAACGAGCTGAAAATTTATGCTCGTGCTCGACTCGTTTATTTTAGAGTCGAGTTTTGACAGTTTTGACCGAGTTTGTTCACGAGTATCTCACGAGTGTATCGTCTCGTTTGCAGCCCTAGTGACTAGCAACAATACATTGCATATGAGCTTTATCATGTAATACATATATATTAATCTTCGAAGCTCTTAACAAGACATCTTGATCGGATCCGCAAGCATCTGGTACATCTCTCCAATTCTGAAGTGCATCTTTACCATGAATCCGCACCAATCCACCAAAATCATCGGTACATCTTTGACACTTGGAGCTCAGACCACATTAGGGCACATTTACCGCACGCCTCCATGAGGGTTGACGCATCACGCGCGAGGCGTGAAAAGGAAGGCCTCTATGAGGAAGGAATAACACATCACGCGCGAGACGTGAAGAGGATGGCATCCACGCGCGAGACGGGACGAGGAAGAGGGAAAAAAAGAAAATTGGTTGCCCTGGGAGATACCGTCTATGATCCGTGGATCTCCGATCGGGAAATCGTATCCAAGCTCCGTGGCTAGTCTGCGCTCTTTGGACCATAATCACTTAGCGAAGTGAAACATCTGAGTAGCTAAAGTAAGGGAAATCAATCGAGACCCCATTAGTAGCGGCGAACGAGAGCGGATTGGGGGTTTGAAGAAAAACAAACACGAAGAAAAACCTCAGCAATGTGTTCACTTCTTTTTTTGCCAGGTTTCATTCGATTTATTGTGGATGATGGAAAAACAAGCTACGGCTTGAAAGCTCGAATCCAAGACGTAAGAGTCCAACTATCTTAAGATGGACTCTGCATATCACCATCTGTTGGCACCTTTAATAATTATTTGAAATAATATTTTTTAAATATTTTTTAATAAATATGTAATATGAAAAACTGAATTGAATAACTTTTGGAATAAAATCGTAAAAAAACGAGTGGATCATTTTCAATCGACCACTTTATTCTTACATTTTTGAAATCGGACACAAAGACAAATACAATGTCATCATTATTGCTTTGCAACACAGTAATTAAGCACATCATGTGCTTTAGCAGGTAACAAGGTTATTAACCAAATCCCTGAGGTTCTTGTCGGAGCTTTCACCTTCCTTAACAGCTTCAACCGCCAGCTTCTTCCATTTCTCAGTGTTCCGCCTCATCTCCACATCTCCCATCACAACCTCCAAACACCTCTTGATCTCATTCCTCTCCACCAACCCATCTGATAAATTTTGATTCACTCTCACTCCCACCTTCCAGTAATCCTCCACCAGCTTCGCATTTGTGAACTGATCGAATAACTGAGGAAACGCTACCATCGGAACACCGCTTATCATGCCTTCCGTTGTCGAGTTCCATCCACAATGAGTAAAGAAGCAACCAATAGCCGGATGAGACAGAACTTGTAGCTGAGAGCACCATGGCACCATCAACCCTAACTGCTCCAACTCTTCCATACAGCTCATAATCACATTCTTACTCTCATCACTACTTTTGTTTTCCAATTCTCTGATGACCCACAGGAACGGCTTCCCTAAGTCCAACAATCCTCTGCCAATTTCCTCAATTTGTTGGCTCGACAGAACAGACTTCATGCTACCAAATGAGACATATATGACTGATGAATCTGGCTTGGAGTCCAGCCAGCTGACGTGAGATGAGTTATTATTATTACTCGTGTCGGATGGATCCTCACGGTGGAGAAACGCTAGTGGGATCAGCGGCCCGACCGGTGTCAACTTCAATTTACTTATACACGTGAGAGCCTCGGGCTCTAAAGCATCAAACGTGTTGACGATTACTATGGCGGGACTCGCTCCAACAACATCGAGCTCCGCCATATGATCACTAAATATACCATTAGCTGCTGCAGCATTACTCTTATTTGTCAACATATAGGAAGGCACATCGCGACTTGTGAATTCCAAAGGCAAGCCCGGTAACTTCAACGTAGCCGCGGAAGGCTCCTTATCATCCAGCTTTTCGTGAATGAAGGCATCAAAGCCATGGTTGTAATAATAGTAAATGTCGAACATGGTGGCGGCTTGGATCCACACAAAAGCCGATTGCACGTGTAACTCACGTGCAACTGCAGCCACCCAAGGTAGCAGCAAAGAGTAAGTTACGCACGTAACCGGGCAACCCTCGTCCGCTGCAGAGGAGACGACTTGGCGCAAAGCGTCGGAGCCGGCCAGCTTCCTCCTAGCTATCATTTGGTCCGCTTCTTCGCCTCTTTTGAACTTTCCATCGTACCCATCGTTGTACTCTACGAATTTCAAGCCCTCCGGATGCTTGTTGGGCGGCCCGAGGAGGATGCGAGCGTAGGTGCTTGTGACAAAAGTGACGCGGACGACGCCTATGCGGAGGAGGCGGTGAGAGAGTTGGAGGTTTGGGTTGACGTGGCCTTGGGCGGGGAATGATAGAACCACAAAGTGGTGGCGCGCCATGGTGCGATGAACAAGGGGAGGGATGAGAATACTGTCTGGCACACTCAAGTAATATGGGTTGTAGAATACAGAGGAGTCTCATCCGGCATTTGTGTTGATCCAATCCAAGCATGTGAAAGCTGGGACCATGTCATTATTACTTGGTTGTCGCGGTTTAGCATGAGCCAAGTATTTGTGTCGGTAAGATTGTAAGTACACATGCTGTTGGTACAATATAATCTGAATATATAAGTACATTGAAGATACTGAATGAAAAATATGAATATAATATAAAAGGACAGCAAATCCATGTGATTCAATCACGTCGCAGACGCTGTCCTTAAAGCAGAATTGCCGCCCATAGGTGCTGGGTTTTACCGATAATATGCCTCCCAGGATAAAAGAACCTCAGCAAGCACTTGAGCACCGTAGCCTTGCTGATCGAACCTATTCTGATCTTTCACTATCACTGATCGGAAAAAAAGAGAAGTCGAGAGTGTGGAGAGAATATGTGTTTCTTTTTTTGGTGATTTTTAGTGGATCATCGAACATCAATTTATAGGAGAGATTCGGTAACCACCCAACCACCCATGATGCCATGATCCCCTAACTCCCCATGATGTGGAAGATAACATAACTTCCCATGATGTCATGATATCCACCTTCCCACTACGTGGAAGACTTAGTCAACCTTTGACTAGATTTTCTTTACACATTATATACACATATTCCAACAATCCCCCACATGAAGAAAATCGAGTGGTGAAAACGATAAAACAACAATCCTCGATAATCAAACTCGACTCGATATGGTGATAGCTTCTACGGATAATATCTGCACAGGACAGGTAGGTAACCCCCTTGAACCTTCCATTGGGATAACGTGATCTCTTTACTGACTATTCAGTAGACGTGTGATGTCTTTGAACTGTTCGTCTTATACTGTAAACGAGATCATGTTCCCACAGTTATTATCCTGATTATTATTCAGTTCTTACTGGTGGGCTCATTTTGGTCATGACACCCCTTTCCTGGTTCTGTAAGAGTTTTTAAAGAATTAAGCCCTTTGAATTCTCCTTTGAAGCGACCCCACTTCTCTCTCACATAGGTGATTCTTTCTTAATGTAATCCCGTGTTACCCATTTGAATCTCACTATTCAAATTACTAGAATCATTAAAAGCTTCGAGCTTAGCCTTGTGCGGGAGTCACTGTTTTATCAAGGAATAGGAATGAGGGGTGATGGACCACAATTATACGAATCAAAAACACAGATAAACCCCCCAAGTTAGACTGTTTGTCTGTCTAACATCCACTTGTTAGTCCCGATATATTTCCACAGGGCATTTTAGAGATTAAAGTGAAAACACGTTAAGGAGAGGCTTTTAGCACAGAAAAGATATAAGGAGTCGATTCAAGGTCAAGATCATATGCCGACTGAAGAAATATCAAGGATCCTGACGATGAATCACTCATCACAAATTGTGCAGAGATGGAATCAAGTCAACCCAGTGCCAAATTACACTGACAGTTTTGTGAAAAGACAGTGCAAAACTGTACAAAACTCACATATGGGCAAGATGACTTGTGACTTGGAGAAGAGGTGGCCAAAGAGGAAAACCACCCCAAAACCACCACCCACCACCGGCGGCTCCTCCCTCCTCCTCCATGGATGACCGGCTCTCCTCCGCCCAATGAGCCGCCGCCATGTGGTGGCTCCTCCACCACATGTTCCTCCTCTCTCCTCCTTGGATGACTTGATGACTTGCTTGGGAGGTGGCTTCCACCACCATTTGCTCCTCCACCACAACCACCCACCGGCGGCTGAGCTCCACCACTCCACCACCGCCAAGTGGCGGCGCCTCCTTGGCTCATCCATGCCTCATTCTCCACCCTTGGATCAAATCAATCCTAGCCCTCCATTTCCTCCCATTTCTCCTATAAAAGGAGGCTCACCCCTCCTCATTTTATCATCCAAAAACCATTCCATACACAATCACTTATCTCTCTACATTTTGTAATATTTTGTAAGTTGGTTTGGATCAATAAAGTTACGATATTTGGCTAGGCGCCCTCCTCCATGGACAGGCGAGGCTAAACTCCTCATTCGGCGGAAGGTATAATCTTGTATTATTTAATGTTTAATTAGCTTAGTTTATTTTCTTAGTATTCAATACTTGTTCTATGTGCCATATAAAAGTCAGAATGTCTCTAAGGTAGAGTGAACGATTTTGGGAATGTGACCATTAGGGGTCCAACTTCGTAAGCTCTTCCTTAAGATATTCGTGATCACACCCGGATAGGGGAGGTCGTAACAGACAAAGCTATCTGAAAGAGGTCGACTATATTTAAAAAACCATTATGGGAAACCGTAACAGGAGAGCAGGTGGATGCACATAGACTAGCGTACCTAACTGGTACTGGCGCTAGTCTAAATAGAACAAGTGTGATTTAGCCGATGTTGCAAGTCTTGAGCTATCGCTAGCCTCGATTCATCGTTTGAATACTTAGAAGATTTACTAAACTAATAAACATGTGATAATACAAGAATACCTGAAACCGAATACGCTCTTTCAATTGCAAACACCCCCTGTATTTAATTTCCTAGTATAACTGCTCAATCAAACACAACCACCAACCACTCACATACCGGAGGAATCAACAATCACGCATCACCCACTGTAAGTCTTCTAACCCTCAACTCCTTTATTTTCTGTATTTAATTTCAGTATTTATTTTCTGTATTTACTTTCCGCACAAAAAACCCAAAAAACCCAAAAACAGTAGTTTAGTAATTAGCAGTAAGTCCACACTCGACCTAAAATCACGCACCGTGTAAGCCGTAACGAACAATCTATCCCCCTAATTCCCTTGGGTTCGACCCCTACTTACCCTTACTACCCAGTAGTTAAGTCGCGAGTAGTGGACATTATAAATTTATTTGTACGAGACGCATTGCACCCTAACGACAGTGCAACCGACGTTCCCGTCAAATTGGCGCCGTTGCCGGGGAATTAGCCATCGGATAGTTGTTCTTCACCTCACATGACCTCATGACTCAACCACCCTCGTATGCATGGACAACACGGTACCTACCACTGTTCGGAGGTATGGATGGAGAAGACCCAGTACTACATAGCCGAAACTTTCACCATGTTTGTCAATACATAAAACCTAATAATGAGACGTTAGAGGAGTTTAAGCTTCATTGCTTTAAATTCTCTCTAACCAATGTTGCGGCAATCTGGTATTACACATCACCCGCTAGTAGTACAATACGTTTCATAGATCTCTGCATTCAATTCTTGAAAGAATTCTCTCCACCATCCCTACGACAACAAGTGCGAGAGAAAATCATAGGCCTCCGACAATCCCGGGATGAGACTTTGGACGTATACTACACGAACTTCAACACCATCGTCTCACGCTGCCCGCACCATGGATTCACGAAGAAAGTTCTGCTTCAAAAATTTCTTCGTGGAATGAGGACCGATGATCTAACAAGAGTAAACGAAGCAATGAGAAGATCAGCCGAGAACTTCACCATTGCGAGCATGTGGAACCTTATAATTGGCCTGGCTGCAGTCACAGAACGAACATCCCAAACTGACGAAGAAATGCAAACAGAAGAAGCTGACCCTGAGGCTGATCACGAAGAAACTACCGAGCCGTCAGAAGTAACTCCTGAACCATCTGAAGAGTCAGACATAGAAAGTATCGGGAGTAACAATGAGGTGTCAGCAATAGAAAAAGTCCAGAATACCGCTAACATGCTGCCAAAATCATACCCAGCTAGCATCACAAACAAACACGACGAGGCAGAATCGAGCCTTAAGATGCAAGCTTCCCGACTTTTCCCCTCGATCAATAGGCAAATCGCTGAAAACCATGTGATCAAAGAAGAGGCTGAAAAGAGGATGGGAAAAGGGCCTATGCAGAATAATTCTCCAATAGAGCATTGTTACGCCATAACCGGACAAGCCAGCCCTGAACACCAGAAAACCCGGTTCAAGAAGTTGGTAGTAAAAGGTCCCTCACCTTCCCTGAGACGTTGGAAGGAGGCACCACCAGTACAAGGGGAACGGGACCCCAACCAGTCATCTGCTCAAAAATCAGGAAGACTCACCGCAAGAATCAAGGTCGGTGGAATCAAGAAATTCGACCTAAGCCACCCATGGGATCCCAACCAATGATCCAGAACAAGGTACTGTCGAGCCAACGACGTTAAACAAGTGCACTAGTCGGGAGGTAACCCGACACTATCTTACTTTCTGTCATTTTAATTTTCAATAAGCGCTCTCACCCATCTTTTTGTCCAGAAGAAATGTCTTACATGTAGGAATTAAGTTTCGGAGCAAGGATCAGATCAGCCAGGCAGCTTCCGTGAATTTACCGGGCCTGCGCTGAGAGTTTAAGGCCCCAGCCGAACTCCCTCGATTATCCAGCCTCATGCCATGTCGTTCACTCGACACCTTAAAGGGAGTTCTGCTCTTCTTTTTTCCTAAAGTCATTTCCTTCTCCTATATATATTTGCATGACTTTTGAACTAAGGCTTGCCTTCGTTCAAAAGTGGGGGGTGAGAACCAATGCATGTTTTTTCTTTTTAAAAAAAAAAGTATCTTTTTGAAAGTATGAACTTAAGAATGTGAAAAAGATAGATCATGATTCATGCATCAACCTTATGAAAAGGCAAACTGTTTAAAAACTTAGAATGTAACTTTTCATTTGTCCCTTTGTGTTGAGATAACCTAGGGATGTGGAGTTGATAGAAATTGCCCTAGAGAGGCTTGGCAAGCACTTAAAGGATCAAATCAAACTATATGGTTTTCGAAGTCAGTGGAGGCTGCACTTCGGATTTTCAGTGAACAATTGAGTCAAACTCCGCCAGGAAGCATCTATGCAAAGGCGAGGACGGGAATCAGACCGTCCTCTCTCTAGTCAAAATAGCCGAGAAAATAAATGAGCGACCCTCATCTTGACCCGCGCGAAACGACGAAGACGAGAGGAGAGGGGAGGTATTTCCATAGGCTTGCGGGCGATGATTGGACCTCCCAAGAAGGCTGACAAAATGGACTAGCAAGTCACAAAGGAGCAAAAAACTCAAAGAAGAAAATCAAAAGAGGCCTAAGGCCCAAAAAATTGTGAAGGTTTTAACCGAGCAAAAGTGAAGCACTCAAAAAGACAGAGGCAGAATCACTACAAAAAAAGCTAGTCCCTCGCCAAAGTAGAAAAAAGAAAATCAAAAAGGCTCAACTCACTGAAACCCGAATCGAATCACGTGCTAGAGAAAGCTACAAGAAAACCATATAGTGCGAGACGGTCCCGAGGGTGTAGTCCAAGAGCCTAAAAAGGGCTATCTCCCGAAACATCCGGAATAATTCGCATCTCGGCACGAAGGTACACGTATCAAGTTACTTCTAATTATTTTTACAGTTTAAATTGGCTATAAGTAGTAATGCATGAATTAGGAGAAATCGAGTACCGCAAACTTAATTTCATACTTCAAACCAACTTACATAGTAACGCCCATATAAAGCATTGTTCGGGACGAACAACTAAAAGTGGGGGGTGATTTGATGGACCACAATTATATGAATCAAAAACACAGATAAACCCCCCAAGTTAGACTGTTTGTCTGTCTAACATCCACTTGTTAGTCCCGATATATTTCCACAGGGCATTTTAGAGATTAAAGTGAAAACACGTTAAGGAGAGGCTTTTAGCACAGAAAAGATATAAGGAGTCGATTCAAGGTCAAGATCATATGCCGACTGAAGAAATATCAAGGATCCTGACGATGAATCACTCATCACAAATTGTGCAGAGATGGAATCAAGTCAACCCAGTGCCAAATTACATTGACAGTTTTGTGAAAAGACAGTGCAAAACTGTACAAAACTCACATATGGGCAAGATGACTTGTGACTTGGAGAAGAGGTGGCCAAAGAGGAAAACCACCCCAAAACCACCAGCCACCACCGGCGGCTCCTCCCTCCTCCTCCATGGATGACCGGCTCTCCTCCTCCCAATGAGCCGCCGCCATGTGGTGGCTCCTCCACCACATGTTCCTCCTCTCTCCTCCTTGGATGACTTGCTTGGGAGGTGGCTTCCACCACCATTTGCTCCTCCACCACAACCACCCACCGGCGGCTGAGCTCCACCACTCCACCACCGCCAAGTGGCGGCGCCTCCTTGGCTCATCCATGCCTCATTCTCCACCCTTGGATCAAATCAATCCTAGCCCTCCATTTCCTCCCATTTCTCCTATAAAAGGAGGCTCACCCCTCCTCATTTTATCATCCAAAAACCATTCCATACACAATCACTTATCTCTCTACATTTTGTAATATTTTGTAAGTTGGTTTGGATCAATAAAGTTACGATATTTGGCTAGGCGCCCTCCTCCATGGACAGGCGAGGCTAAACTCCTCATTCGGCGAAAGGTATAATCTTGTATTATTTAATGTTTAATTAGCTTAGTTTATTTTCTTAGTATTCAATACTTGTTCTATGTGCCATATAAAAGTCAGAATGTCTCTAAGGTAGAGTGAACGATTTTGGGAATGTGACCATTAGGGGTCCAACTTCGTAAGCTCTTCCTTAAGATATTCGTGATCACACCCGGATAGGGGAGGTCGTAACAGACAAAGCTATCTGAAAGAGGTCGACTATATTTAAAAAACCATTATGGGAAACCGTAACAGGAGAGCAGGTGGATGCACATAGACTAGCGTACCTAACTGGTACTGGCGCTAGTCTAAATAGAACAAGTGTGATTTAGCCGATGTTGCAAGTCTTGAGCTATCGCTAGCCTCGATTCATCGTTTGAATACTTAGAAGATTTACTAAACTAATAAACATGTGATAATACAAGAATACCTGAAACCGAATACGCTCTTTCAATTGCAAACACCCCCTGTATTTAATTTCCTAGTATAACTGCTCAATCAAACACAACCACCAACCACTCACATACCGGAGGAATCAACAATCACGCATCACCCACTGTAAGTCTTCTAACCCTCAACTCCTTTATTTTCTGTATTTAATTTCAGTATTTATTTTCTGTATTTACTTTCCGCACAAAAAACCCAAAAACAGTAGTTTAGTAATTAGCAGTAAGTCCACACTTGACCTAAAATCACGCACCGTGTAAGCCGTAACGAACAATCTATCCCCCTAATTCCCTTGGGTTCGACCCCTACTTACCCTTACTACCCAGTAGTTAAGTCGCGAGTAGTGGACATTATAAATTTATTTGTACGAGACGCATTGCACCCTAACGACAGTGCAACTGACGCTCCCGTCAAGGTGTTACCCCCACAGTGACCTCATAGTCTTAGCAGATAGGTTGTCCCTTTGAACCAAGTTCTTGGGATCTCTAGTCATCATTGTAGGGTTTTCCTTTGCCTCGACTTTATTTCCAAAAGGGCTTAAGCCTGTGTTTTGATATTACCAATAAAAAGGCTTCAATCCCATTCCTTTGGACAACTTCTCTATGAGGTCCACCATTTGGTTAGCGGATCCGCAATATTCTCTTTGGACATCATATAGTCAATATGACTCATGTAAAGAGAAGTTGTTTAATGGTATTGTGTTCTCGATGTATACGTCGAGACTAACCATCAAACATAACAATATGTGCCCTAGAAATCGATGATTGATTCTCACAATGTAAACACATTGTTGGCACATGTTTTGTCCTTTTAGGAATATCCTCCTCTATATTCCTTAACCACTAAACTTCTTCGCCACATTTATCTAGTGTGATGAACTCAGCCTCCAAAATGGATTTGGTTCTCACAATTTGTTTGAGGATTTCCAAGACACATTTGCCTCTCCCACAGTGAACCCATAGCCACTCGTGGCCTAAAGTCATTAAAATCCTCAATGACCTTCAAATATCTGGTATAGTGTAGACTATGATTACGAGTAAATAGAGGTACTACAGTACTCTCACGATAACCTTCCAGTGTGCACTTTCTGGATTACTCGTGTGTCTCGCTAGTCTACTCACAGTGTAAGCATGGTCTGATATAGTACAATTCATCAAGTAGATTAGACTGCTTATCACTCTGAAATATTCCACTTGGGAGATGCATTCACGTTTATTCTTAGACATGTGTTGATTCATGTCAACAGTGATTCTAGACAGTCCTGGACTGTCTTCTTCAAATTTGTCTAAGAGTTTGTGACAGAACCGCTCGTCGTCAAAGCGATTGTGCAAATAAATTTATAATAGTCCGCTACTCGCAACTATACTACTGGGTAGTACTTGGTAAGTAGGGGTCGAACCCAAGGGAACTAGGGGAATAATTGTTCTTCGGGGGGAAATTACGCAGCGTGGGAACGTGTTTAAGGTCGGTTGGTTGGTTTTAAAGCTACCAGCTATTTTGATTGATTGATTGGTTGGTTGGTTGATTTTAATACTGGAAAGTAAAGTACAGTTTATAATTAAAGAGGAATGTTCGGTTTCAGGGGACTTGTATTATATCCTGTTTATCATTGACCTTTAGTGAATCATCTAAGTATTCAAACGGTGAATCGAGGCTAGTTACAGCTCAAGACTTGCAACACCGGTTTAAAGCAACTCCTGTTCTATTTTAGTCTAGCGCCAATACCCTAAGGTATGCTAGACTGGGTGCATCCACCTGATCTCACAGTTACGCTCGACCAGATGGGATTTAGGATGAGTCGAACTCCTCAGATAGCTTTGCTTGTTACAGCTTCCACTACCTGAGTATGATCACGAATTCCCACAGAAGAGCTTTGCTTGTTACAGCATCCACTCAACCTTGGAAACTCTGACTATATATGGCACATAGAACAAGTTTTGAATACTAAGACTAAACACTAAGTTAATAGTCTTAAAACATTTTATAATACAAGTGCGCCCCTTAGACCGAACTACTAGTTTAGCTACTATTCATCGCGCTAAACATTATACTAAGGAAATAAAATAGTTGAATAAATACGAAGAAATACTTACAACCGTTGAAGCGCCAAGGGAGCTTTCCTTTATTTCCAAAGCAAAATTACAACGTTACAAATATTACAACTTCTAGAGAGAGAAGTGAAATTGGAAATTGGTGTGTTAAATGAGGAGGAGGAGCTCCTCCTTTTATAGCCCAAAGGGGAGGAGATGGGTGGTGGAGATGGGTGGCAAGTGTTGCATTTTGATTGGAGGAGAAAATGGATGGAGGAGATGGCCACACATGGAGGAAGAGGAGTGGTGGAGGAGGAGGAAGGTGGTGGTGACATGTGGAGGAGCTCCAAAAGCCGCCGGTCACCACCACCAAGAGCCGCCTGTAGGCGGTGGCCCAAGGGGGAGGAGCTCCTCCCTTGGCCACCACTTCTTCAAGTGGTCGGTCATCCTTGCCCAATGTGTGAGTTTGTACAGTTTTGTGCAGTCTTTTCACAAAACTGTCAATGTGTTTCTTCCCCGGGCTGTCTTGACTCCACTCCTGATTCTTCTGATTAATTTGTTCTGGTCAATTCAACGTCAGGATCCTTGATATTTCTTCAGTCGGCATATGATCTTGACCTTGGATTGACTCTTGTTATCTTTTCAGCTTAAAATCCTCTCCTTAGCGTGTTTTCACTTCAGTCTCTAAAATGCCCTGTGGAAATATATCGGGACTAACACGTAGAAGTTAGATAGACAAACAGTCTAATTAAGGGGGTTTTACTGTGTTTCTGACTCGTATAACTTTGGTCCATCAGATTACCCCCCACTTTTAGTTGTTTGTCCCGAACAATGCTATTAAAGGGCATAAGTTATAAGTTTGGCTTTGGAATATGAAAATTAGACTGTGGTACTCGATCTATCCTAATTCATGCATTGCTTACTTATTACCAAATTAAACTACGTAAATAAATAGAAGAAACTTAATACTTGTACCTCCGTGCTGAGATGCAAATTATATTGGATGTCTCGGGAGATAGCCCTTTTTAGGCTCCTGGACTGCAATCTTGGGATCGTCTCGTACTATATGGGTTTCTGGTAGCTTTCTCTAGCACGTGATTCGATTCGGGTTTCAGTGAGTTGAGCCTTTTTGATTTTCTTCTTTGGCGAGGGACTGCTTTTTTTGTTGTAGTAAATCGGCCTTTGGCCTTTGATTTGACTTTTTGAGTGCTTCACTTTTGCTCGGTTAAAACCTTCACAATTTTGGGCCTTTGGCCTCTTTTGATTTTCTTCTTTGAGTTTTTCGCCTTTTTGTGACTGCTAGTCCATTTTCTCAAGCCTTTTTGAGAGGTCCAATCATCGCCCGCAAGCCTATGGAAATACCTCCCCGCTCCTCTCGTCTTTGTCGTTTTGCGCGGGTCAAGATGAGGGTCCCCCATCTATTTTCTCGGCTATTTTGACTAGAGAGAGGACGGTCTGATTCCCGTCCTCGCCTTTGCATATATGCTTCTTGGCGGAGTTGACTTCAATTATTCACTGAAAACCCGAAGTGCAGCCTCCACTGACTTCGAAAACCATATAGTTTGATCTGATCCTTTGATTGCTTTCCAAGCCTCTCTAGGGCAGTTTATATCAACTCCACATCCCTAGTTATCTCAGCACAAAGGACAAATGGAAAGTTACATTCTAAGTTTTTAAACAGTTGAATTTTCACAAGGTTAATGCATGAATTATGATTTATCTTTTTCACATTCTTAAGTTCATATTTTCAAAAAGGTACTTATTAAAAAAGAAAAACAGCTGCATGTTATTTATGTACATAGGTGGTTCTCACCCCCCACTTTTGAACGAAGGCGTGCCTTAGTTCAAAAGTCATGCAAGCTTAAAACTAAATTACTGAATTTAAATGACAGAAATTAAAGTGCGGAAAAGTAAGATAGTGTCGGGTTACCTCTTGACCAGTGCACTTGTTTAACGTCGTTGGCTCGACGATACCTCGTTTGTGGTTCATTGGTTTGGGTCCCATGGGTGGCTGAGGTCAAACTTTGCCGCGGCAAAGTTGACTTCGTCATGGTAGTGTTTGACTCGTTGCCCATTCACATTGGTTATTGTGAAGGGGCCGGTCCATCTAGATTTAAGCATCCCGGGCATTATCTTCAGTCGTGAGGAGAAGAGTAATACTAGTTGTCCTTCCTCGAATGAGCGCCGGAGGATGAATTTGTCATGATATAATTTTGTCCGTGCCTTGTAGTCTGTTTGCTCTTCGTAGGCTTCAAGCCGCAACTCTTCAAGTTCGCATAGCTTAAGCTTCCTATCTAGTCCGGCAGCTTTTAAATCTGGATTGCATTGCTTGAGCGCCCAATATGCCTTATGCTCTATTTCTACCGGAAGATGGCATGCCTTCCCATAAACAAGCCGAAAGGGAGAGGTTCCAATTGGCGTCTTGTATGCCGTCCGGTAAGCCCAAAGGGCTTCGTCTAACCTCTGGCTCCAATCTTTCCTGCTTGGTTTCACCATTTTTTCTAAAATTCCTTTGATTTCGCGGTTGGAGATTTCTGCTTGACCATTGGATTGGGGGTGATATGCCGTGGACGTCCGGTGGTGGACATGGTAGCGTTTTAAGGTAGCAGCCATTATGCGGTTGCAGAAATGAGTTCCTTGGTTGCTTATTATGGCCTTAGGTACCCCATACCTACAAAACAGGTTAGTGCGCAAAAATTCTATGACAGTTTTTGCATCGTCGCACCTTGTGGCCTTAGCTTCTACCCATTTTGACACATAGTCTACTGCAACTAGAATATAGGTATAACCGCATGAAACTGGAAATGGTCCCATAAAATCAAGACCCCAAACGTCGAAGACATCGTTGACGAATATGGGGACTTGAGGCATTTCATTTCTAGCTGACACATTTCCTACTCTTTGACACTTATCGCATTTTTTACACTTTTCGTTGGCATCTTTAAATATTCTTGGCCAGAAAAATCCGCTATCTAAGATTTTTCTAGCGGATTTCCTAGGCCCGAAGTGTCCTCCACATGTAAACTCATGGCAAAAGCTAATAACAGAAGCTATTTCATCATCAGGGATGCATCTCCTAAGTATTTGATCTACTCCTATTTTCCATAAATAAGGATCATCCCATAAGTATTGTTTAGCATCGTGTTTAAGTTTCATGCATTGTGCTTTAGTAAAAGACGGAGGAAATGTACCTCCTACAAAGTAGTTGGCGATTGGGGCGTACCATGGCACCTTGGTTGAGATGGCGTATAGGTGCTCGTCAGGGAATGACTCGGTTATGTGCCCTTCTTCTTCCTCTCTGACAATCCTGCTTAGGTGATCTGCCACAGTATTCTCGATCCCCTTTTTGTCCCTTATTTCCACATTGAATTCTTGCAGTAGTAATATCCACCGAATAAGCCTTGGTTTAGCCTCCTTCTTCTTCATTAGGTATCAGATGGCGGCATGGTCTGAATAAACTATTACTTTTGCTCCAAGTAAGTAGGGTCTGAATTTTTCCAGAGCAAATACTACTGCAAGAAGTTCCTTTTCAGTGGTGGAATAGTTCCGTTGGGCAGGATCTAGGGTTTGTGAGGCGTAATAGATCACTCCTGCTTTCTTTTCAATCTTTTGGCCGAGAACTGCCCCCACAGCGATGTCGCTTGCGTCGCACATTATTTCGAATGGTAGTTCCCAATTTGGTGTTTGGATGATGGGTGTGCTGGTGAGGGCTTCCTTTAGATCATCAAAAGCCTTTTTCCATGTACTGGTGAATTCAAATGGAACTTCTTTTTGTAGAAGAGAGGATAGGGGCAATGCTCTTTTGGAGAAGTCTTTGATGAATCGTCGGTAGAATCCTGCATGGCCAAGGAATGATTGGATGTCTCAGACCGTGGATGGGTATGGTAGATTCGTGATCAGGTCGATCTTTGCTTTGTCCACTTCCATGCCTTTTTGTGAGACAACATGTCCTAAGACTATTCCGTGTGTTACCATGAAGTGGCATTTTTCATAATTGAGCACTAAGTTCATGGATACACATCGTTCCAAAACTGAGTTCAAATTGCTCAAACATGCATCGAATGTGTCTCCATGGATGGTGAAGTCGTCCATGAAGACTTCGATGAATTCTCCGATCATGTCTGAAAAGATGCTGGTTACAACCCTTTGGAAAGTTCCAGGAGCATTGCAGAGACCGAATGACATTCTTCTGAAGGCAAATGTACCGAATGGACAGGTGAATGTAGTCTTCTCTTGGTCCTCAGGTGCTATGGGGATCTGGTTGTATCCTGAGAACCCGTCCAAGAAGCAAAAATATGGTTTTCCTGCCAATCTGTCTAGCATTTGATCAATGAATGGGAGCGGGAAATGATCCTTTCGAGTCACCGCGTTCAGCTTTCGATAATCAATGCACATGCGCCACCCATTCTTTACCCGTGTTGTGACCATGTTTCCTTCAGCATCTTCCTCGACTGTGATTCCACTTTTCTTTGGTACTACGTGAACAGGACTCACCCATTGACTATTTGATATGGGATAGATAACATCTGCATCTAGAAGCTTTTGTATTTCCTTTTGGACGATCTCCATCATGATTGGGTTGAGCCGTCGTTGGGGCTCTCTTGATGGTTTTGCTCCATCCTCAAGTAGAATACGGTGCATGCATACAGCCGGGCTGACTCCCCTTAAGTCGGCCAGAGTCCATCCAATAGCCAACTTGTGTTGCTTCAGGACTTTTATCAAACTTTGTTCCTGGCTTGTTTCCAAGCCACTTTTGATGATTACTGGGAGTGTGTCCTTTTCCCCCAGGAAGGCATACTTCAGATGTCCAGGAAGGGGCTTTAATTCTGTTTTGGGGGCTTGCACCACCGAGGGCAGAAAAGTATTCGATTTGAATAGTTTTACCTCGTTGACTTCAAATTCTGGTGTGAGAGGCTCTGAGATCGTTAAGTGGGCCACTGTTTCGTGCAAGTCTTTGGTTAATTTGTATGGGCTTATGGCTCCATTGAGCACGGCTTCCAAGGGATCTGTTCTTAGTTCTGGTCGAATTTCTTGGACCAGGTCGTCCAAAGTGTCGAGTGCGTGTATTTCCTCGAATTCCATAGGGTGCTTCATTGCTTGGAATATGTCTAAGCTGTAGACCTCTCCTTCTACTTCCATTGAAAGCATTCCACTTCCACAATCTATCTTCATTTTTGATGTTTTGAGGAATGGACGACCGAGAAGAATAGGTGCATGATCAGTAGGTCCGCCATTTTCCATCTTTAAAACGTAGAAGTCTGCTGGAAACACTAACTTGCCTACTTGAACCAGGACGTCTTCTATTTTGCCCTCGGGTTGTTTGCAGGACCGATCCGCTAGTTGAATAGTGAGACCGGTGGGTTTGAGTGGTCCAATCTTAAGGCATGAGTAGATAGAGAATGGGAGAACATTGATTGATGCTCCAAGGTCTAGCATGCAATTCTCGATCCTTATGTTACCAATTGTGCAAGGAATGGTGTAAGTTCCTGGATCTCCACATTTGGGGGGAACTTTTCGTTGTATGACAGCCGACACGTTTTTACTCATCAGCTCTTGATCATTTCCAGCATTCCTTCTCCGGTTGGTGCATAGTTCTTTTAAAAACTTGGCATACCGAGGAATTTGTTTGATGGCTTCTAAAAGGGGAATGTTGATTTTGACCTTGCTGAACAACTCAAGTACTTCCTTATCCATGACATGTTGTTTTTGCACGCGACCCGGTACTGGAAATGGAAGTGTCGTGCTTATTTTAGGGGTTTCGGTTCTGGGTACCGGGTTAGGCCTGTGTTCTTCAAATGTATTTTCTTCTTCTTTGGTAACTTCTCGCTCTTCCTCAAATATGTCGTCATCTTTATCGGTCTCTTCTTCATCTAGAATTTCGAGAGGTTCGGGCCTTATTTGCTCTTTTCCTGGTAACCTTGGGTCTCTGTCTTTCATTTGCTCCACAGGTTTGCCGACAAGCGTTTTCCCACTCCTAAGAGTCACAGTATTCATGTTCTCCTGCGAGCCTTGAATAGTTTGAGACAGGAGTTTGCCGGGTTCACTAGAGAGTGCGGATACTGATGCAGCGAGTTGGGAGATATGCTCCTTCAAGTCTGATAATTCTTTTTTTGTTTCGGTTTGATTTTGATGCATAGTAGTATTCAACTGCTGCACAGTACTAGTTAATTGTAGCATCATGTCCTCTAGTGATTCGTTTGGCCCTTGAGAATTGTTTGAGCTTGCATGGTATAGGTTTGGTGGTTGAGCGTTCTGGTTATACTGCCGGTGGGGGGGTTGGTAGTATGTCTGAGCTAGTTGAGGGACAACTGGTTGTGTCTCCTTCTGAAGATAGCTGTTGTTGTTACGCCAGCCTGGGTTTGATGTTTGACCGTACTGTCTATTTTGTCCAGCTCTGTCGTTGTTGTATCCTTGATATCCTCCCACTGTATTTACGTCAGCCGGTTCTTCTTCTATCAATGCTGGGCATGCGTCCGTTTTGTGGTCTGTAGAACCACAGAACTCGCAAGGTTTTACCGTAACTGGCTGTCTACGTATGATCTCAATCATCATCTCCTTTAACTGTTTCATCTCTTCAATTATGGAGTTTACTGATGCCTCGGTTTGTGCTACCCTTTTTGATCGAGAGAATTCATCTTGGCGAGTGGTCTCTTCTCTAAATCGAGCATTTTCAGCAACGTTGGCGATGAGATTTCTGATGCCACTTAATGATAGATTCATCATGGACCCTCCCGCTGAGGCATCCAAGAGCATTTTGTCTAATGGTCTTAATCCATCAATGAGGTACTCGATGACGAGTTTCTCGGGCAGTCCAAGGGTACAGCAGCTCCTTTCTACGTGATTGAACTTTTCCAGGTAATCGTACATGGTTTCATTGGGACCTTGTTTGATTTCCTGTAGTTGCTTCCTTACTTGTATTGCTCTTCCAGCCGGATAGTATTTGTCTAAGAATTTCTTCTGCATCTGAGCCCATGTTCTGATGCTTCCGGAAGGCAATGAAAGGAACCAGTCACTTGCCGAGTCAGTGAGGGAAAAATAGAACGCTTTTAACTTGAAGTCGTCCATATTCACCCGGTTGGGCTTTAGATTCTGGCAAATGCCATGTAGGCGTTGAAGGTGAGTTGCGGCAGATTCTCCTTGAGATCCTGAGAATTTTGGCAGGCTGTGTGCCACTGATGCGTTGATGGTTATATTTTCTAATTCAGGGCTCTCATAGATGCACCACGGCTGTGTCTCGAAATTAGGGGCATTTAACTCGCCCATAGTTGGTTCACGGTAGTAGTTGTCCCCGTAGTAGTCGTCGAAAGCGGGTTCTCTTCTTGGCATGTATCGAGGTTGAGGTTGTGGTCGTGGGGGATGGATAGGAGGTTGTACTGGACCAGCTGCATTTCGGTCCTCGGGTAATTCTTGGTTTCTTCTGACTACTTCCATATCACGAGCTCTTCTGTTCCTGATGAGTTGTTCCGGATCGTCGACGAATGGAAACGGTACCTCATCATTCTGATCGTACAGGTTTATTTCTTCGTCATCCTGGTAGTCATGGTGACTTTCTTCGCGAGACATGGTTTGTTTTTGAAGCGCGTAACGGTTTAAAGAACAGTTATCCGATGACTAGTTCCCCGGCAACGGCGCCAATTTGACAGAACCGCTCGTCGTCAAAGCGATTGTGCAAATAAATTTATAATAGTCCGCTACTCGCAACTATACTACTGGGTAGTACTTGGTAAGTAGGGGTCGAACCCAAGGGAACTAGGGGAATAATTGTTCTTCGGGGGGAAATTACGCAGCGTGGGAACGTGTTTAAGGTCGGTTGGTTGGTTTTAAAGCTACCAGCTATTTTGATTGATTGATTGGTTGGTTGGTTGATTTTAATACTGGAAAGTAAAGTACAGTTTATAATTAAAGAGGAATGTTCGGTTTCAGGGGACTTGTATTATATCCTGTTTATCATTGACCTTTAGTGAATCATCTAAGTATTCAAACGGTGAATCGAGGCTAGTTACAGCTCAAGACTTGCAACACCGGTTTAAAGCAACTCCTGTTCTATTTCAGTCTAGCGTCAATACCCTAAGGTATGCTAGCCTGGGTGCATCCACCTGATCTCACAGTTACGCTCGACCAGATGGGATTTAGGATGAGTCGAACTCCTCAGATAGCTTTGCTTGTTACAGCTTCCACTACCTGAGTATGATCACGAATTCCCACAGAAGAGCTTTGCTTGTTACAGCATCCACTCAACCTTGGAAACTCTGACTATATATGGCACATAGAACAAGTTTTGAATACTAAGAATAAACACTAAGTTAATAGTCTTAAAACATTTTATAATACAAGTGCGCCCCTTAGACCGAACTACTAGTTTAGCTACTATTCATCGCACTAAACATTATACTAAGGAAATAAAACAGTTGAATAAATACGAAGAAATACTTACAACCGTTGAAGCGCCAAGGGAGCTTTCCTTTATTTCCAAAGCAAAATTACAACGTTACAAATATTACAACTTCTAGAGAGAGAAGTGAAATTGGAAATTGGTGTGTTAAATGAGGAGGAGGAGCTCCTCCTTTTATAGCCCAAAGGGGAGGAGATGGGTGGTGGAGATGGGTGGCAAGTGTTGCATTTTGATTGGAGGAGAAAATGGATGGAGGAGATGGCCACACATGGAGGAAGAGGAGTGGTGGAGGAGGAGGAAGGTGGTGGTGACATGTGGAGGAGCTCCAAAAGCCGCCGGTCACCACCACCAAGAGCCGCCTGTAGGCGGTGGCCCAAGGGGGAGGAGCTCCTCCCTTGGCCACCACTTCTTCAAGTGGTCGGTCATCCTTGCCCAATGTGTGAGTTTGTACAGTTTTGTGCAGTCTTTTCACAAAACTGTCAATGTGTTTCTTCCCCGGGCTGTCTTGACTCCACTCCTGATTCTTCTGATTAATTTGTTCTGGTCAATTCAACGTCAGGATCCTTGATATTTCTTCAGTCGGCATATGATCTTGACCTTGGATTGACTCTTGTTATCTTTTCAGCTTAAAATCCTCTCCTTAGCGTGTTTTCACTTCAGTCTCTAAAATGCCCTGTGGAAATATATCGGGACTAACACGTAGAAGTTAGATAGACAAACAGTCTAATTAAGGGGGTTTTACTGTGTTTCTGACTCGTATAACTTTGGTCCATCAGTTTGTCAACGTAGTGTGACTGACTTAATACAAGTTCCTCTAATCTTTGTGTAATTTTAATGCTTAAAATTACTTCGGCAAGTTCCAAAGCCATCATATCAAACTCCAGTTCAATAATGACTTGGTGGACTTAGTGTATTCTCATTGCTTCCCACAATGAAAATGTCATCACCATTAAGACACAAAGTCACGTATCCGTGTTCAATGTTCTTAATGTATACACATTTGTCACACTTGTTGATCTTAAAGCCATTAAACATCATTACATTGTCTAATTTCAATCGTCACTGCTTTGGCGCTTGCTTCAGGCTTTTGCGAGATTCACAACCTTTGTTCTCTTGCCCAACAATAACAATTAAACCCTCTGATTGTTCAGTGTAAATCTCTTCCTCAAATTTCCATTGAGGAAGCATGTCTTTACCTCCATCTGGTGATTTTCCAGATTGTGCAAAGCAGCAATGACCACTATTATCTTTGATGCTATTCTCGTCACTATAGAATAAGTATCAAAGTAGTATAGACCTTTCTTTTATCTATACTCTTTTATTACAAGTCTCGTCTTGTATATCGTGATGCAGATCCATCTGCATTCATCTTCCTCTTGATGATCCACTTTGAACCAAGTGGTTTACTTCCAGGAGGTAGGTCAACCAACTCTCAAGTATGGTTCTCCAGGATGGAGTCTTAATCACATCTTATGACTTCTTTTATAAGAGACCCTTCATTGAACTGCCGACCTATTTATACGTTTGAGGTTCAGCTTTAAACATGTAGGTTAGAAAATCAAGTACATATGATTTATCTATCCTTCCTCGCTTACTTTGTCTCGATTTCTCCAAATCGATCTCATGTTTAGGTTCTTCCTCATTCTCTCGTTCTTAAGATACTTCTTCAATACCTCGAGTAACTGAGAAGAACCCGACATACCTTCCTTAACCTTATAAGGAAATATACTTTCGAAGAACGATGAGTTCTTTGGTTCCATTATAGTGTTCATGTGTATATTTGAATTCTTAGATTCATACACAATGAATCTATACGCATTACTCTTTTGCGCATTACCAATGCAATCTTAATCAATGGATTTTGGTCCAACCCTCATACTCTTAGGACCAGGGTCATTACCATAGCTCGACACCTCCACCCTTGCAAGTATTTATAGGAATACGTCGTTCCCTTAAATGACTTATAAAGAGACTTATACTCCGTGTGAGGTATCTTACTCAAAAGATAAGTTGCTGATAAGATGGCCTCCCCCACATTCCTTAGGGTAACACAGAGCTTACCATCATTACATTTATCATCTCTTTCAAAGTATTGCTTTTCTGTTTCGAAACACTGTTCAACTTAAGAGAGTATGATGAAGTGATTATGTTCACTTCCAACATCACCTTTCTCAACTCATTAAGTTGCTACTCAACCTCTGAAGTAGATATTCAACTTCACATGACATGTTTTTCCTCAACTGTCACAGCTTTGCTATTAAGCAAATATTTATAACAATATTTTGTACTATCATCGATGAAAGTCACAAAATACTTGTTACCACCCCGTATCTCAAATCACATAACTCATTATGGATTGACTAGGAATTTCACATTGCTTTCAATACTATTGAAAGATCATATTTGCATCAACGCAAATGTAACGTTTGTGCTTTTAAATCAAAATAACTTTTGGGTACATGACAGCACGTCGTTGTGCGCTGCAAAATTACAATTTGTATTTTTCACTACTTATGGCTCACTATTGGATTAGCATAGCGGTAAGTAGGGGTCGAACCCAAGGGAGTTTGGTTGGAAACAGTTGTTCTTGAAAATACAGTAAATAATGTAAAGACAGTTGGGGTTGGTTGAGGTTTTAGAACTGAAAGTAAATATTGAAAGGTAAATGACTGAAAGTAAGTGCAAGAAAGTAAGTGCGAGAAAGTAAGTACTGAAATTAAGTGCTTGAAAGTAAAGAGATGTAAGTAATGCAATAAGAGTAAGTGAACGAATGATAACAGAAAGGTAACTTAGGGAGAGTAATATTCAGTCTTGGGTCTCAACTTGTGACACTTCCATCATAGACTTCAAATGATCTCTTTTACAATTCTAAGTGTGGTTGTCCCGACAAAGGTGGTACTCCACAACAAAGCTTGACAAAGTTTTAGGCTTCTAGTCCTCTACTAGAATGAACAACCCGACAAAGGTGTTGCTTGAACTAGGTGTCACTATCTACCTTTGCTGCAAGGCATCCAGTAGATATTGACTATAGGAACCATTAGCCCGACTAAGCTTTGTGGCAAAACATCCACTTAGTCTTGCCGAATGATCCTTGAAATAAGCTTAAGGACTAGAGAAGTGTAAAAAACATTAAGAACACAAGTCCCAAGATGTCGGCACAAGGATGAGAACCCTATACCGAATATGAGTTTTAGCCACTTGTATTCATGTCAAAGAACACAAGAGCCATTACTAGAATAGTAAAGATTCGGAAATTGCTAAAGGAAAGTGAGATTACGAAAATGAAATAAGGACAAGTAGTGAGAAGTCGGAGCTTTTGGTATAAAGTGAAAATGTATACAAGTGTTTATGCTACAAGCTTGGGTGTTACATGAATTGGTGTCACACCAGGGATATATTTCTAAGGGGCAAGCTCTCTATTTTTAGGCAAGGGAGGCGGTTGGTGATGGAGAGGAACCAACCGCCTTGGATCTGGTTCCCCCTCAAGGCCGCCGACTTGGATCCGCTTGGAGCCATAAGAGGCAAACCGCCTTGGACTCTCGGTTGCAACCTGATGGACCATAATTGTATGAATCATAAACACAGTTAAACCCACCAAATTAGACTCTTTGTCTATTTAACTTTTGCTTGTTAGTTCCGATATTTATCTACAGGGTATTTTGAAGTCTAGAGAGAATACAGGCTAAGGAGGAGTTTTAAAGCTGAAAATGAATTACGAGTCATTCCAGGTCACGACCAAATTCCGACTTTCAAGAACCTGACGTGGAATCACTCAAAACAAATCCAACCGAAGGGCAACCAGAGTCAGTCCGGAGCTGAAAGGACCGATGGCTTTTGTAAAAGATCACAAAAACACACACTCAACCACTCCTTCCACATAAGGACCGGCGGCTTTGAGTGAGGAATTGACACCTAAGGGGGGCGGCTCCCCTCTCTTCTCCTCTCCTCCTCCTCACAAGGCCGGTGACTCCAAGGTTGAGAAGACAAGTGTTCCGGCGGCTTTTTGCTTCTCCTCCCATTTCATGACAAGTGTCAAGTCCTTATGGTCTCCCTTAGCCTATAAATAGACACCCTCCTTCCCTTTGTAAATCATCCCATCTCATTCCAACATCACAAGTCCTCAAGTGACTTATCTCTCTAGCTTTTGTGGGCACAATCATGTAAACACTTTCCTTTGGAATCGAAGTTGGATCTTGAGCACTCTTATCAGTTTTTGTAAGTACTCTTTTCTTTACTTTTACTGTCTTTCAAAGTACTTTACTTTCCTGTCTTTACTTTTGAAAACTTTACTTTCTGTCTTTCAAAACCTTTACTTTTCCAAGTACTTAGCTATGGTATCCACCTCTATGGATATTCGTAGCTAAACCCTTCATTCGGTTGAAGGGGTGTACTTGTACCATACAATGTTTTAGACCCTACTCTTAGTGCCTCTATGTGTTCAAAACTTGTTCCATGTGCCACATATTAGGTTCGAACTTCCAAGGTTGAGTGGATGCTTGAAATGGCAAAACTCTTCCGTGGGGGTCCTGAACATACTCGGGTAAGTGGATGCTTGAAATGGCAAAGCTTATCTGAGGAGTTCGACCTCTTTAAAACACCATTTGGATTGATCGGAAATGATTGATCAAATGGATGCACATAGGCTAGTATACCTTGAAATGGGGTGCTAGTCTAAATAGAACAAAGTGCTCTATGACCTTGAAATGGGCTAGACAGTGTGGCAAGTCGAGTGCTTGAAATGGCCTTGATACACTTTTGAACACATAGTATGATCATTAGAGGTCAATGATAAACAGACTATGATACAAGGCCCCTAAAACCGAATACTTTCCTTTAATTATAATATCAACTGTTACTTTACCTTCAGTACCATATCAACTGTTTATTTTCTGTCAAGACTCGCCTTTACTTTTCAGTACTAAAACCAAAACCAACCCCCCAACTGCTTAATTTAATTCCCCCCTTTTCGAAAGAACAACTATTCACCTGACTCCCTTGGGTTCGACCCGTGCTTACCACTGACTACCAAAAATAGTTAAGTCGCGAGTATCGGTATTATAAATTTATTTTTGCACAGAGAACATCGCACCTTAACGACAGTGCGGTGGGCTCCGTCAAAACTGGCGCCGTTGCCGCGGAGTTAGCCTTTGATTAGCTATTCTTCTCTTTTTCTTTTCTCTTTTGAACTCGCTTCTGCACAACCATGTCTCGTGAAGGAAGCCACCATGACTATCAGGATGACGACGAGGTTAATCTGTTCAATCGAAATAATGAGGCACCGCCTCAATTTCCAATTCTCGACGATCCAGAGCAACTCTTCCAAAACCAAAGAGCTCGTGATAGGAATGCCATCCTAAGAAACCAAGGACCACCCGAAGGCCGAAATGAAGCTGGCCCAGCGCAACAACCCCCTAGACATCCACCACCCCCGCAATATCGACGAGAACCAAGACGAGAACCCGTCTTTGATGACTACTACGGGGATAACAACAACTTCCGCAAACCTACTATGGGAGAACTGTCGGCACCAGATTTTAGAAATCAGCCGTGGTGCATTTACGAAGGCCCTGAGCTAGAAAACATCGCCATCAACACTTCAGTGGCCCACAACTTGCCAAAGTTCTCAGGAACTCGTGGAGAATCAGCAACGACTCATCTCTAACGCTTACATGGCACTTGCCAAAACCTAAAACCAAATGGTGTGAACGTAGACGACTTTAAGTTAAAAGCGTTCTACTTTTCCCTCACTGACTCGGCGAACAACTGGTTCCTTTCATTGCCTTCCGGAAGCATCAGAACATGGGCTCAGATGCAGAAGAAGTTCTTAGACAAATAATACCCAGCAGGAAGAGCAATGCAAGTAAGAAGGCAACTGCAGAACATCAAGCAAGGGCCCAATGAAACCATGTACGACTACCTGGAAAAGTTCAATCGCCTGGAGAAAAGCTGCTGTACCCTTGGACTGCCCGAAAAACTCATAATCGAGTACCTCATTGATGGATTAAGGCCCTTAGACAAAATGCTTCTGGATGCCTCAGCTGGAGGATCCATGATGAATCTATCACTGAGTGGCATAAGGAATCTCATCACCGACGTTGCTGAAAATGCCCGATTCAGAGAAAAGACAACTCGGCAGGAAGAATTTCCCCAACGAAGAATGTGGCAAAGGCTGAAACACCGATGAACTCTATGCTAGAGGAGATGAAACAAATAAAGGAAATGATGATTCAAATCCTACGAAGGCAGCCAGTTCAGATAAAGCCTTACGAGTTTTGTAGTTCTACGGACCACAAGACTGACGCATGCCCGACAAGAAGTGAATGCAGTGGTAGGATACCAAGGATACAACAACCACAACATCAACGATAGAGCAGGACCAAACCGGCAGTATAATCAAGCAACCAATCCAAGCTGGCGAAACGACAACCATCCTCCGAGGGAGACACAACAAGCCGCACCACAATTAGCTCAGTCATTCTACCGACCTCCCCACCGGCAGTACAACCAGAACGCTCCATCAGCAGGTCAATATCAGCAGAGAGGATCAAATCAATACCCAACGAGCCAATATCAGCAGAAGGGAATGAATCAATACCAATCCAGCTCAAATAATCAGCAAGGACCAAGCAAGTCACTTGAAGACACAATGAAGGAGCTCGCAGGAGGCGTAAATCAATTGGGGACTTCGCTACACCAATATTAGGCGAAAACAGACGGGGCAATTTCAGAATTGACCAAACAAATGTCCTAGCTCGCCACCGCAATGTCCGTGCTCACTAATGAACCAGGCAAACTACCTTCACAAACCATCCAAAACCCAAAGGCGAATGTCAGCATGATAAGGAAGTCAAACATGAAGGTAGCACTGGAAGAAACAACACAATCCACAACTTACAAACTTACGAGCAACCCACTTCACCCATAGGCACCGTCCTGATTGGAATCAAGAAGAAGACCGACCGAATGATGGCAGAACGTGGGTCACGCATGCTGACAATGGACGTTATACATTCACGGTTAGCATGACACCTCCACCGATTACACACTTTGACATACCGACATCTGGCTGGAATGACAATGACTCTAATGGTCTCAGATGGGATTCCCCAACTAACATCTATGCATCAGAGCAAAACATTTACCTAGAAGATCGGGAGTTAAAAGGGCCCGATCATACAAATCCAGAGCCAAAGGATGAGCAGAATGGCCCGATAATGGAAAGATCCCTCACTTCAGATCAGGAGTCACAACCGGAAAGGGATAAGGACCCAGGGGCCTTCACAGTCACCTGTGGTATTGGTGAAGCCCAAATTCACAAGTGCTTAATCGATCTTGGGGCTGCTGTCAATGCCATGCCTTACTCCTTATATTACTTATTGGGGCTTGGCCCATTGAAACCACCAAGGTCAAATATCGAGTTGGGAGATAGATCATGTATCCGACTGGTTGGAGTGCTTGAAGATCTAATACTCCATGTGGGAGAGCTCGTCGTTGCTGCAGACTTTTATGTAATACAAACGGAAGAGACCAGCAAAGACGACCCTCCAACACTTATTTTGGGACGACCTTTTCTCTCCGCCACCAAAGCATGGATCGACATGGGAAAGGGCTTGTTATCACTTGCATTTGGCGGAAAAATTTCAGATTTCTACATCGATAATTATGATGGTTGCCCAAGGACAAGGAAACCACCAGACATTGTACCTATCTCGGATCTCAGAACACAGATTTCTGACCTACCAAGAGAGACCGAGAGAGTTACAAGACCAGCAGCTATGGTCAAAGGTCCCTCGCCTCCTCAGAAACAATGGAAGGAGAAACCACCAAAACCATAGAGTTCTAACCCAAGCACATCATCTCACAGGAAATCAGGAAAAGGCAAGGCTAGAATCAACGCAGGAGCTGCGGCAAAATTCAACCTGAGCTGCCCATGGGATCCAAACCTGTGATCCCCATGCGTCGAGCCAACGACGTTAAACAAAGGCACTGATCGGGAGGTAACCCGACACCTATCTTACTTTCAGTCATTTATTTTTCTGTCATTTAGTTTTTACTGCAAGTCGCTCTCACCCATTTTTTGTATAAAAGGAATGTCTAACATGTAGGAATCGATTTTTGGAGCAAGATCAGATCAGCCAGGTAGCTTCCGAGAATCACCGAGCCTGCGCTGAGAGTTCAAGGCCCCAGCCGAACTCCCTCGATTATCCAGCTCCGAGGCATGTCGTTCCACGACACGACACAGTAAAAGGGAGTGCAGTTCTTCTCTTTTCCTTAATGTCATTTCCTTCTCTTGTATATATTTGCATGACTTTTGAACTAAGTCGTGCTGAAAGGCACGCCTTCGTTCAAAAGTGTGGGGGTGAGAACCGCCTGTGTACATAACATGTTTTTCTTTTCCTTTTCCCTTAATATTATCTTTTTGAAAAAAATGAACTTGAGAACGTGAAAAAGATAAATCTAAATTCATGCATTTACCTTGTGAAAATTCAACTGTTTAAAAACTTAGAATGTAACTTTTCATTTGTCCCTTTGCGCTGAGATAAACAGGGGATGTGGAGTTGATATAAACTGCCCTAGAGAGGCTTGGCAAGCAATCGAAGGATCGAATCTAACTATATGGTTTTCGAAGTCAGTGGAGGCTGCACTTCGGGTTTCAGTGAAGATTGAAGTCATCTCCGCCGTGCAGCGTTTATGCAAGAGGCGGGACGGGAATCAAACCGTCCTATCTCTAGTCCTAGTAGCCGGGAAAATAGATGAGCGACCCTCATCTTGACTCGCGCGAAACGGCGAGGATAAGAAAGAGCGGGGAGGTATTTCCATATGCTTGCGGGCGACGATTGGACCTCCCAAAAAGGCTGAGAAAATGGACTAGCAAGTCACAAAGAAGCAAAAGCTCAAAGAAGCTAATCAAAGGCCAAAGGCCAAAATTGTGAAGGTTTTAAGCGAACAAAAGTGAAGAAACTCCAACTCAATATCAAAGGCCAAAGGCCAAAGGCCGATTCACTACAGAAGCTGTCCCTCGCCAAAAAGAAATCAAAATGCTCAACTCAGTGAAACCAGAACCGAATCACGTGCTAGAGAAAGCTACAAGGAAACCATATAGTGCGAGTCCATCCCGAGAATGCAGTCCAGGAGCCTGAAAAGGGCTATCTCCCGAAACATCCGAATTAATTTGCATCTCGGCGCGAAGGTACAAGTATCAAGTTTCTTCTAAGTATTTACACTGTTTAGTTTGGTAATAAGTAAGTAATGCATGAATTAAGATAAATCTAGTCCCACAGTCTAACTTTCATATTTAAAAAGTTTACTTAGATTGTGTTCCGCCCTTAAAAAGCATTGTTCGGGACGAACAACAAAAAGTGTGGGGTGATCTGATGGACCATAATTGTATGAATCATAAACACGGTTAAACCCACCAAATTAGACTCTTTGTCTATTTAACTTTTGCTTGTTAGTTCCGATATTTATCTACAGGGTATTTTGAAGTCTAGAGAGAATACAGGCTAAGGAGGAGTTTTAAAGCTGAAAATGAATTACGAGTCATTCCAGGTCACGACCAAATTCCGACTTTCAAGAACCTGACGTGGAATCACTCAAAACAAATCCAACCGAAGGGCAACCAGTGTCAGTCCAGAGCTGAAAGGACCGATGGCTTTTGTAAAAGATCACAAAAACACACACTCAACCACTCCTTCCACATAAGGACCGGCGGCTTTGAGTGAGGAATTGACACCTAAGGGGGCGGCTCCCCTCTCTTCTCCTCTCCTCCTCCTCACAAGGCCGGCGGCTCCAAGGTTGAGAAGACAAGTGTCCCGGCGGCTTTTTGCTTCTCCTCCCATTTCATGACAAGTGTCAAGTCCTTATGGTCTCCCTTAGCCTATAAATAGACACCCTCCTTCCCTTTGTAAATCATCCCATCTCATTCCAACATCACAAGTCCTCAAGTGACTTATCTCTCTAGCTTTTGTGGGCACAATCATGTAAACACTTTCCTTTGGAATCGAAGTTGGATCTTGAGCACTCTTATCAATTTTTGTAAGTACTCTTTTCTTTACTTTACTGTCTTTCAAAGTACTTTACTTTCCTGTCTTTACTTTCGAAAACTTTACTTTCTGTCTTTCAAAACCTTTACTTTTCCAAGTACTTAGCTATGGTATCCACCTCTATGGATATTCGTAGCTAAACCCTTCATTCGGTTGAAGGGGTGTACTTGTACCATACAATATTTTAGACCCTACTCTTAGTGCCTCTATGTGTTCAAAACTTGTTCCATGTGCCACATATTAGGTTAGAACTTCCAAGGTTGAGTGGATGCTTGAAATGGCAAAACTCTTCCGTGGGGTTCCTGAACATACTCGGGTAAGTGGATGCTTGAAATGGCAAAGCTTATCTGAGGAGTTCGACCTCTTTAAAACACCATTTGGATTGATCAGAAATGATTGATCAAATGGATGCACATAGGCTAGTATACCTTGAAATGGGGTGCTAGTCTAAATAGAACAAAGTGCTCTATGACCTTGAAATGGGCTAGACAGTGTGGCAAGTCGAGTGCTTGAAATGGCCTTGATACACTTTTGAGCATATAGTATGATCATTAGAGGTCAATGATAAACAGACTATGATACAAGGCCCCTAAAACCGAATACTTTCCTTTAATTATAATATCAACTGTTACTTTACCTTCAGTACCATATCAACTGTCTATTTTCTATCAAGACTCGCACTTTACTTTTCAGTACTAAAACCAAAACCAACCCCCCAACTGCTTAATTTAATTCCCCCCTTTTCGAAAGAACAACTATTCACCTGACTCCCTTGGGTTCGACCCGTGCTTACCACTGACTACCAAAAAATAGTTAAGTCGCGAGTATCGGTATTATAAATTTATTTTTGCACAGAGAACATCGCACCTTAACGACAGTGCGGTGGGCTCCGTCACAACCCAATGGCGCCACCTTGGACTTGGTTACCTCCACTTGCTGCCGGCTGATTGGAGCCCCCTGTCCACCCACTTGCTCCACTTGCATTGGTGTTGCCTCCAAAGGCCAACCGGCCATGAATAGGAAAAGCCAACCGGAAGGTTGGACTTCAGTTCTTGTTGTACTAGGTCCCGGCGGGACTTGTTTGGAATCTTGGTCGGAGCAAGATCGGTTCATAGCTGCACACGATCGGAGCTCGATCGGAGTATGGTCGGAGGTTGATCGGAGCTCGACTTGAGGTTGATCGGAGATCTGGCTGGAATCTTGGTCGGAGGTGTTTGGCGATTGGACCACTGATTCTGAACGAGAAAGTCGATATAAACCGATCTCAAGAAGGATGCTAAGCCAAATTCTGGCTAGAAAAGGGTTGTGGCCTGGTTTGAAGTTCTGTTCGGGCGCTTGGTTGACAGGGCTCGGACGCTGGTCTCGGGCGGGGACCTGGATTTCTCGGACGCGGGTCTCGGCACTCGTTCGACGTTTCTCGGACACGTGTCTCGGCACACTGGCGAGCGCAACAGTAACGACGCTCGAAACATGCCCGAGACCCGGTACTAAAGTGAGTACCCGGTGAAGTTCTTCGGCCCCGGTCGAGATTTCTCGGGCCCTGGGTGAGACTTCTCGGGCAGAAATGACTTGGCATGCTTTTTGGGCACAATTCTCCCTTTTAAAGCGTGTTTCTTCTCTAAACCTCAAAATCGCCTGTAAAGCAAAATGGAACTAACAAGTGAAAGTTCTTAAGACAAAGTGTCTAATTTGGTGGGTTTAACTGCCTTGATAAGTCGTATAAATATGGCCCATCAAATCACCCCACACTTATACTTGTTCGTCCCGAACAATGCTAGGCAAAAAGAGGAACACTAAAATACCAAAAAGTCCTAAATAAGAATGATAGAATGTGAGACTAGATTCATCCTATCCATGCATTACTTATTTTCTACCAAACTAAACCGTGTAAAAACATAGAAGAAACTTGATACTTGTACCTTCGAGCCGAGATGCAACTCAATTCGGATGAGTGGGAGATAGCCCTTTTTAGGCCCTTGAATTGCGCTCTCGGATCCGACTTGCACTATATGGTTATCCTTGCAGCTTTCTCTAGCACATGATTTGGTTCGGGGTTCAATGAGTTGAGCTCTTTGATTTCCTTTTGAGGGACAGCTTTTGAAGTGATTTGGCCTTCGGCCTTCGATATGGAAGTGGTGTTCTTCACTATTGCTTCGGTTAAAACCTTCACAAATTGGCCTTCGGCCTTTGAGTTGATTCTTCGAGCTTTGCTCCTTTGTGATTTGCTTGTCCATTTTCTTTACCTTTGGGAGGTCCAATCATCGCCCGAGAGCATATGGAAATGCCTCCTCGCTCTTTCTCATCCTCGCCATTTTCGCGCGGGTCAAGATGAGGGTCGCTCATCTCTTTTCCCGGCTACTCGGACTAGAGATAGGACGGTTTGATTCCCATCCCGCCTCTTGCATAAACGCTGCACGGCGGAGATGACTCTGAACCCACTAAAACCCGAAGTGCTAACCTCCACTGACTTCGTAAACCATATAGTAAGATCCGGTCCCTTGAGCGCTTGTCAAGCCTCTCAAAGGCATTTATGTCAACTCCACATCCCCTGTATATCTCAGCTCAAAAGGTCAAGTAGGAGGTTAAATTCTCAAGTTTTTACATGGTTTGGTTTTCACAAGTTAAATGCATGCATTCGGATCTATCTATTTCACATTATTCAGGTTATATTTTCAAAAAGTTAATTCTAAGGGAAAAGGAAAACATACTGACTGATATGTACAACGACTATCCTCACCCCACACTTTTGAACAAAGCCATACCTCACGGCACGACTTAGTTCAAAAGACAATTGCAAGTAATAACTCAAAAGAAAGGAAATGACATCGAAAGTAAAAGTGAAAACAGAACTCCCCTATAGCGTCGTTGCTAAGTCGTGGCTGGCTGAGCAAACGACAGGGTCTGGCCCGGCCAGATTCGAATGATGGTCGAGGGGGTTCGGTCGGGACCTGGTACTCTCGGCGCAGCCCGGTACCTCTCGGGCGCAGCCCCGGTACTTCTCGGGCGCCGCCCGGGCTCGCTTTGAACTTGTTCTCGGACCCGCTTCCTGCACAAATAATCTTTTCCTTCTTCATGCAATGGGTGAGTATGACTTAAGGCTAAAACTAAATGACATGAGAAAAATGAAAATGGAAAAATTAAAAGATGCATGAAAATGAAAATGCCGGGTTACCTCCCGACGAGTGCCTTTGTTTAACGTCGTTGGCTCGATAGTACCTCACTCATGTGTCATCGGGAGGCTCGGCTAGGTCAAACTCTTGGGCCCCATGGTTGTGGTCGAACAATCGTGTATGGGCCCGTCCATCTCGAACGCAGCTTTCCGGGCATTAGTCTTAGACGTGATGAGAACAGTAGTACTTGCTGCCCAACTTCAAATGAGCGCCGGAGGATGAATTTGTCATGGTACAATTTGGTCCGTGCCTTGTAGTCAGTTTGGCTCTCATAGGCCTCGAGCCGCAACTCCTCAAGCTCGCATAGCTGAAGCTTTCTATCTAATCCGGCAGCCTTCAAATCCGGGTTGCAGCGCTTGAGCGCCCAGTAAGCTTTATGTTCCAACTCCACCGGGAGTTGGCATGCCTTTCCATAGACAAGTCGGAAGGGGGAGGTCCCTATTGGCGTCTTATACGCCATTCTATAGGCCCATAGAGCCTCATCCAACCTTTTGCTCCAATCCTTCCTTGTCGGCTTCACCATCTTCTCTAAGATCCCTTTGATTTCATGGTTGGAGATCTCATCTTGTCCGTTGGTTTGAGGATGGTAGGCTGTGGACGTCCGGTGGTGGACATGGTAATGCTTCAAGGTGGCGGCCATCATGCGGTTATAGAAATGCGTGCCTTGGTCGCTGATTATTGCCTTGGGTACCCCGTACCTATAAAACAGGTTAGTGCGCAAAAAATCTACTACAGTCTTTGCATCATCGCACTTAGTGGCCTTAGCCTCTACCCATTTTGACACATAATCTACAGCAACTAGAATGTAAGTATTCCCGCGTGAAATGGGAAAAGGCCCCATGAAATCAATGCCCCAAATGTCAAAGACATCATTGACAAAGATGGGCACTTGGGCATCTCATTTCTAGCCGACACATTTCCTACTCTTTGACACCTATCGCACTTCCTACACTTCTCATAGGCATCTCTGAATATACTTGGCCAAAAGAAACCGCTATCTAGGATTTTCCTAGCGGTTCTCCTAGGCCCAAAGTGTCCTCCACATGCAAACTCATGGCAAAAGCTAATAACAGAATCAATTTCGCTATCGGGGATGTATCTCCTAAGCATTTGATCTACTCCTATTTTCCATAAATAGGGATCATTTCATAAGTAAAATCTAGTATCATGCCTAAGTTTCATGCATTGTTATTTAGTAAAAGAGGGAGGAAATGTACCTCCTACTAGGTAGTTGACGATTGGAGCATACCACGACACCTTGGTTGAGACGGCATATAGGTGCTCATCTGGAAACGACTCGGTGATATGCCCTTCGTCTTCTCCTCGGACGATCCGGCTCAAATGGTCGGCCACTGTATTTTTAATCCCCTTTTTGTCCCTTATCTCCACATAAAACTCTTGTAGGTGCAAGATCCACCGTATCAATCTTGGCTTAGCCTCCTTCTTCTTCATTAAGTATCGAATGGCCGCATGGTCCGAGAAAACTATAACTTTTGCTCCTAGCAAGTAGGATTGGAACTTCTCTAAAGCGAACACCACGGCCAAGAGCTCCTTCTCGGTGGTGGAGTAGTTTCTTTGGGCTGTATCAAGGGTCCTTGAGGCATAGTAAATGACGACCGCTTTCTTGTCAATTCTTTGACCGAGAACTGCCCCCACAGCGAAGTCGCTCGCGTCGTACATGATTTCGAATGGCTGTTCCCAATCCGGTGTTCGGATGATGGGTGTGCTAGTGAGGCCCTTCTTGAGCTCATCGAAGGCCTCCTTGCATGCCTTGGTGAATTCAAAAGGAACTTCTTTTTGGAGGAGATTGGATAGAGGCAACGCCTTTTTGGAGAAGTCCTTGATGAATCGTCGGTAGAACCCCGCATGCCCAAGGAAGGATTTGATGTCCCGGACTGTGGAGGGGTATGGTAGAGTCATGATCAGGTCGACTTTAGCCTTGTCCACTTCTATGCCTTCTTGTGAGATGACATGCCCCAAGACCACTCCATGAGTTACCATGAAATGGCACTTCTCATAATTGAGCACTAAGTTCATCGACACACATCGTGCCAGAACCGTGCTCAAGTTATTTAGGCAAGCGTCGAATGTGTCGCCAAAGATGGTGAAGTCATCTATGAAGACTTCGATAAATGTTCCGATCATGTCCGAGAAGATGCTGGTCACTACCCTTTGGTAAGTCCCCGGAGCATTGCATAGACCGAATGACATCCTTCTGAAGGCGAATGTACCGAATGGGTAGGTGAATGTAGTCTTCTCTTGGTCCTCAGGCGCTATGGGAATCTGGTTGTAGCCCGAGAACCCGTTCAAGAAGCAAAAGTATGGCTTGCCCGCCAGTCGGTCTAGCATTTGATCGATGAATGGCAGAGGGAAATGGTCCTTCCTTGTGACGGCGTTCAATTTCCTGTAGTCGATGCACATTCTCCAGCCGTTCTTGACCCTTGTCGTTACCATCTTGCCTTCGGCATCTTCCTCGACCGTGATCCCAGTTTTCTTCAGGACCACATGGACCGAGCTCACCCACTGGCTATCCGAGATTGGATAGATAACATCCGCATCCAGTAGCTTCTGTATCTCCTTCTGGACGATCTCCATCATGATTGGGTTGAGTCGTCGTTGAGGCTCTCTTGATGGCTTGGCCCCATCCTCGAGCAAGATGCGGTGCATGCACACCGCCGGGCTGATTCCTCTCAAGTCGGCTAGAGTCCATCCAATAGCCAATTTGTGCTGACTTAGCACCTCCACCAAACGATGCTCTTCCTCTGCCTCCAAGCCGCTCTTGATGATCATCGGGAGTGTGTTGTTCTCCCCTAGAAATGCGTACTTCAAATGCCCGGGCAGGGACTTCAATTCTACTGAGGGTAAAAAGACATTAGATTTAAATAAGCGTACCATATTGACTTCATACCTTGGTGTGAGAGGCTCCGAGATCATCAAGTTGGCTAGTGCCTCATGCATGCCTTCGGTCAATTCATACGAGCTCTCGGCTCCATTGAGTGTGAGTTCTAAAGGATCTGCTCTAGGTTCCGGTTGAACTTCTTGGACTAGGTCGTCCAACGTATCGAGAGCGTGCACGGCCTCAAACTCCATGGGGTGCTTCATCGCTCGGAAGATGTCGAAGCTAAACACCTCTCCTTCCACCTCCATTGAGAGCATCCCACTTCCACAGTCTATTTTCATTTTTGAGGTTTTGAGAAATGGGCGGCCGAGAAGGATTGGTGCATGATCTATTGGCCCGCCATTCTCCATCTTTAAGACGTAGAAGTCCGCCGGAAACACTAACTCGCCTACTTGAACCAAGACGTCTTCTATTTTCCCTTCTGGTTGTTTGCACGACCGGTCCGCCAGTTGGATAGTGAGACCGGTGGGTTCGAGGGGTCCAATCCTGAGGCATGAATAGATTGAAAATGGAAGAACGTTGATCGAGGCCCCAAGGTCCAACATGCATTTCTCGATCCGGATGTTCCCAATCGTGTAGGGAATCGTATAGGTTCCCGGGTCACCACACTTTGGGGGCACCTTCCTCTGTATAACTGCCGACACGTCTCTACTCATCAGCTCTTGATCAACCCGAGCACCTCTCCTTCGATTAGTGCAAAGTTCCTTCAAGAATTTTGCATATTTAGGGATTTGCTTGATGGCTTCTTAGAGGGGGATGTTGATCTCGACTTTGATGAACAATTCAAACACGTCTTTATCCATGACGTGCTGTTTCAGAACTCGGGTCGGCACTGGAAATGGAAGATGGGCGCTGGTCTTGGATTTCTCGGTCTTGGGTACCTGGCATGGCCTGCTTTCTTCGGGCGCTGGTACTGGGCCTGGCGTGTGTACTTCGAGCGCGTCTGGTCCGAGAGTACCGAGCGCCTCGGGCCTGGTCTGTTCTTCCTCGGGTGCGTCTGGGCTTTCGTCCACCTCAGGCTCCGTGGTTTCAACGACACGCCTTCCCTCACTCCTAAGAGTCACGACATTCACGTTTCCCTTCGGGTTCTGGATGGTTTGTGAAGGAAGTCGGCCGGGTTCATTATTGAGTGCGGACATTGAGGCAACGAGTTGAGACATTTGCTTGGTCAAATCTGATATTGCTCCATCAGTTTTTGCCATGTGTTGGTGTACCGTGTTGGACAATTCTTTCACAACATCCTCGAGCGACTTGCTCGGACCTTGCTGGCTCGGACCGGCTTCGTACTGATTTGGTCCCTTCTGTTGATATTGGCTCGTCGGGTACTGGTTCGGTCCCCTTTGCTGATACTGGCCCATCGGTGGGGCGTTCTGGTTGTACTGCCGGTGGGGCGGTTGGTCCCGGCTGAGCCGGTTGAGGGGCGGCCTGCTGTGTTTCCCTTGGAGGATGGCCGTCGTTCCGCCAGTGTGGGACGTTGGCCCCTTGTGCATATTATCGACTAGGTCCAGCCCGGTTTTTGTTGTATCGTTGGTACCCGTCGACTGCATTGACCTCTACCGGGTCCTCTTCTATCATGGTCGGACATGCATCAGTCTTGTGGTCCGTAGCACCACAATACTCACAAGGCCTTACTTGCACCGGCTGCATCCGTAGGATTTGGATCATCATGTCCTTCATTTGTTTCATTTCCTCGGGCATTGAGTTCACCGGTGTCTCGGCCCTTGCCACATTCTTGGTTCGGGTGAACTCATCCTGCCGAGTGGTCCTATCTCTGAACCGAGCATTTTCGGCCACTCTTGAGATCAGTTGCCTTATGCCACTCGGTGATAGGCTCATCATTGTCCCTTGGGCTGAGGCATCCAGTAGCATTTTGTCCTGGGGCCTTAATCCATCAAGCAAGTACTCGATGATGAGCTTCTCGGGTAGCCCAAGATTGCAGCAGCTTTGCTTGAACAGGTTGAACTTCTCTAGGTAGTCGTATATAGACTCATTAGGCCCTTGCCTAATATCTTGTAGCTGCCTCCGCACTTGCATCGCCCTACCCGCGGGATAGTACTTGTCTAGGAATTTCTTTTGCATTTGAGCCCATGTTCGGATGCTACCTGAGGGCAAAGAAAGGAACCAATCATTAGCCGAGTCAATAAGGGAGAAGTAGAAGGTCTTCAGTTTGAAGTCCTCTACATCTACTCCATAAGGTTTTAAATTTTGGCAAATGCCATGTAAGCGTTGAAGATGAGTGGTTGCAGATTCTCCCTGAGTGCCCGAGAACTTGGGCAAGTTGTGTATTACGGATGAGTTGATGGCTATGTTCTCAAGTTCCGGGCCCTCGTATATGCACCAATGCTGATTTCTGAAATTTAGGACCGCAAGTTCTCCCATGGAGAGTTCGTGGAGGATGTCATCCTCATCGTACTCATCATAGACGGGCTGCTGCCTCGGAGGTTGTTGATATGGAGGAGGCGGTGGCTGTCTAGGTGGCTGCCTTGGGCCAGCTCCATTCCGGACCTCAGGTGGCCTTTAGTTCCTCCGGGCGGCTTCTCTAACACCTCGGTTGCGGATTCGGATAAGCTCTTCTGGGTCGTCAATAAATGGAGGCGGTGCCTCATCATTTCGACCAAAAAGATTCACCTCATCGTTGACCTCATCATTACCATGGTGGCTTCCTGCACGAGACATGGTTATGCAGAAGCTAGCATGAAAAATAAGAAAAAGAAACAAAAAGAAAGAACAACTATCCGATGCACTGACTCCCCGGCAACGGCGCCAAATTTGACAGCACGTCGTTGTGCGCTGCAAAATTACAATTTGTATTTTCCACTACTTGTGGCTCACTATTGGATTAGCAAAGCGGTAAGTAGGGGTCGAACCCAAGGGAGTTTGGTTGGAAACAGTTGTTCTTGAAAATACAGTAAATAATGTAAAGACAGTTGGGGTTGGTTGAGGTTTTAGAACTGAAAGTAAATATTGAAAGGTAAATGACTGAAAGTAAGTGCGAGTAAGTAAATACTGAAATTAAGTGCTTGAAAGTAAAGAGTTGTAAGTAATGCAATAAGAGTAAGTGCATGAATGATAACTGAAAGGTAACTTAGGGAGAGTAATATTCAGTCTTGGGTCTCAACTTGTGACACTTCCATCATAGACTTCAAATGATCTCTTTTACAATTCTAAGTGTGGTTGTCCCGATAAAGGTGACAACCCTAGTACCTCGACAAAGGTGGTACTCCACAACAAAGCTTGACAAAGTTTTAGGCTTCTAGTCCTCTACTAGAATGAACAACCCGACAAAGGTGTTGCTCGAACTAGGTGTCACTATCTACCTTTGCTGCAAGGCATCCAGTAGATATTAACTATAGGAACCATTAGCTCGACTAAGCTTTGTGGCAAAACATCCACTTAGTCTTGCCGAATGATCCTTAAAATAAGCTTAAGGACTAGAGAAGTGTACAAAACATTAAGAACACAAGTCTCAAGATGTCGCCACAAGGATGAGAACCCTATACCGAATATGAGTTTTAGCCGCTTGTGTTCATGTCAAAGAACACAAGAGCCATTACTAGAAAAGTAAAGATTCGAAAATTTGATGTTCCCATGAATGGCATGCTGTTGGCAAAACAGCTTTAGACAGTTCAACCAGGTGTTCAAGAAGAGTTCAATCGCTGTCTTGAACTGCAGTTTAGCGTACAGCAGACGCAGGAAGATTTCCGTATCCAGATGATCGACGAGATTATTTGATTGGGATCAATTGACGAGTCATCATTAAAGATCAGATATTCAAATGAATATCTTCAGCTTGGATTCGAGAATATTGGATGACTTGGCACGGAAGTAATCTCCAAAGATTGGATATTGAAGAGATTGAATATCGATCAAATATTTAGGAGTATCTCCGAAATATTTGACAAGGATATTCTGATTGGAGTCGGCCAGCGAGGAATTTGAAGATTCAGATATTCAAACGAATATCTACACATCAGATTAAAGGCGGCGTGGCTGACTTGGGAAGGAAGTTTTCGAAGATACTTCCTAAAGATTGGATAAAGATACACATCAAATATTTAGGAATATTTCCTAAATATTTGATGAGATATCTGGAGCAGATTTGGAGAGCGCCCATGCATATAAATAGATAGCTAGGGTGTCCATATTCCGCGTCGCTTCCTGAGAGAAAAGAAAAACACGAGAGTTCGTTAGATTGGAGGAAAAGCGGCCGCTGGTTGATTATTCCACACCGGAATATCAACGGGGAAGTAACAGTCTGTTCAGTGTGCTGTTCAGACTGTTCTTGAAGGACAACAAAGCGCACACACACACGGTAATCAAGCTACGTCTTTGAGAGAAGGCGACTGGACTTCCGAGAAGTCCAAGACTAGGCCGAGAGGGAAGTCTCGTCCTACCCATAGGGGATCGAGGGGAGCTGCGGTGAACCGAGATTGCAAATCCGAGAGACGGAGTGTTAGAGGCTAGGCTATTACAAATAAGGCGTTGTGTAAGTGTAAGTCCACGAATAGCTCTAAACTCGTAATAAGATTTGTGTCCCTTTTCGGGTGTGGGAAACCCCCCAGAGTAGGCGAGGCCGAACTGGGTTATCATATCGTGTGTGCTCCTATTTTGTGCTGTTTACGTTCTGTCTGCTAAGGTGTTCCAGTCTCTGTTTGAACACAACCTGAAAGTGTCCAACAAGTGTTCGAGACGCAGTTCGAACACCATCTAGAACTCATCTTGATTAAGACAAGTAGATTTCATTTGGTATCAGAGCAGACACTCGACATACAGAGTGTGATCCGGCGACTGTTCAAGATTAGTTTGAAGGAAGGACAGAGCACTAACCAACCACCGTTACTTGAAGGGCCGAATTATCCGTATTGGAAATCCAAGATGAAAGCCTTTCTAAAATCCCTCGATGAAAGGGCTTGGAGAGCTGTAATGATAGGATGGACAGAACCCATGATGGCCAACCCTGAAGGAGCTGTTATGCCAAAACCTGAAGCCTTGTGGTCTGAAGCAGATGATGTAGCGGCTGTTAGGAATTCAAAGGCCCTGAATGCAATATTCTATGGAGTGGACAAGAATGTGTTCAAACTGATTGCTGAATGTGAGGTGGCCAAGGAAGCATGGGATATTCTCAGAATAGCGTATGAGGGTCCAGATAGTAAATCTAACGATTAGGAAAAAGAGCATGAGAATGTCAATCTCGTCGGACTTGTAGTAACTATTGAAGACTGCAGTGAGACAAGTGGAAATCCATACTCTAGTGCACTGTCTAAACAGACTGTTGACGACGCATCAAGCAGTGATGACGAAGGACTTACTCATGAGACATCGGCCGAGACGTACAAGGAACTCTATGAGAAGTGCCTATTGGTGATTGGCCTGAACAAGAAGCTCACAGAAACAGTGGCAAGCCTGACAGAAGAAAAAGATAAACAGTGGCAGGAGGTTGAACTTCTCGTTGCCCAGAATATGGAACATCAGGAGGAAATATCTGCTTTAAAGCACGAGATGATCGGAATGAATCAAGAACACTCGTCACTTCTTGCACAGAAGGTGAAACTGCTAGACACCATATCGGTTCTGAAAGCTGAGATGGAGAAAAATAGAGAAACACATCCTGCAGGCTTGGTGGAGCTAAGGAGAAAGAATGCTGAGTTAAGCCGCAAAGAAGTTCATCTTCTGAACAAGGTAGAATCCTTGGAGTTACAAATCGAGATGGAGAGAGATAATCATACTGCTATTATGAAAGAATTGAGCAAGTTCAAAGGATCGGCGAAGATGCTGAACTCAGGCTCAAAGAACTTGGAATCCATACTCAGATCCCAAAGAATTGAAGATGGACATAGAGGTCTCGGCTTCAATGGAAACAGTGGCTCAGATAAGACTTCGTCTGTTAAGGCAAAGCCGAAACCTGCACAGAGAGCAGAACAGAGTGTGAACCACTACCCTGAGAAGCAGCTTGGGAATCGAAGAAGAAAGCAGCTCTTGCCCAACCGTGGAAGACATGGTACTGAATGGAGGAGAAACAATCGTACATGCTGGTATTGCTATCAGATGGGGCACATCAAATCAAGGTGCCGACTACTTCTAGCTGAGAAAAAAGTAATGGAATCCAGAGTCATCCCTCAAATCAAACAAGTCTGGAAACCAAAATCAAGGAAAGAAGTGTGACTCGTTGCTCTTAGCTCATTTAGTCACATGAAGGAAGAATGATGGTACCTCGACAGTGGATGCTCGGCTCACATGACAGGTAATCCTCAATATCTCATCAATGTTAAACCTATTCGCAAGCGTCAGTTTGTCACTTTTGGAGATGGAGGGGAGGGCCAGGTGATCGGCTGTGGGACATTGAAGGTTCCGGATCTACCTGAGCTCGAGGATATCCTCCTAGTGGATGGGTTAAAGGTGAACCTGATCAGTATCAGTAGATTGTGTGATGAAGGACGGTCTGTTACATTCACTCGTGATTCCTGTCAAGTACTGGATATGAATGAAGACGCTCTGTTGGAAGGAAGTAGGTCATCAAACAAAAGCTACTTTCTAGGCACAGTTGGAACAGGAGCTGCCACTATCTGTCCGACAAACACAATAAATGAGATGGAATTGCAAGGGACAGGTATAGTGTCCTCTTCTGGAAAAGTGAAAGACAAAGTTGCCCTAAACTCAGTTCCAGAAGATGATAAATGTAGAGGTGGACTTCATCTGAAACACCCATTCAGACCAAGTCTACAGAAGATAAAATTCCAGAGGGAGGTCCAGCTGATGAAGCCACACCTACTCCAGCTGGGACACTTAACGATGCACCTGCGCTGCAACCCTCATGGAGAATTAAGAGTCGAGCAAATGAGATGAAGTGTCGAGAGCTGGCTGCCTGTTCATCCAGTCCGAAGAATGTCATCAAAGCATTTATTGATGAGATTTGGGTGGTGGCCATTCACGTGGAACTGGAAGAGCTCATCAGATATGAAGCATGGAAGTTATATCATCTTGTGCACAGTCACGAACTGAAGGCGACTATATACGGACTCACACAAGCGCCCAGAGCATGGTACAAGACTTTTCTCATCGACCATGGCTATGAGCGAGGGGGAGAAGAGAAGCGTATGTTCGTCACGAGTACACAAAAGCTGGTTGGCCAGTTCGTGAGACAGATGCAAAAGGAGCTCCAGCTGACCATGGTGGGAGAGATGAAACACCTTCCTGGAACACATGTTGACCAGGTGCTGGGAGCGCGGGAGAGTATCGCTGCAGGGAGCTGCTGCACTCAGTTCCTATGTATGATGCAGAATCTGTCTGAACACGGAGTGGAACGGGTTAAGAAGTCTCTGCCCAAGAACCCAGTACAACACTCCATGAGTAGATATCACTTCATCAGAGAGCTAGTGGAGAAGAAGGTCATCACATCGAAACACATGACCACTGTTACTGCCGTACTCACCATGCCACTAGACGCCGCTCAGTTTAAAACGCTTAGATCCTCTCTGGGTCTGCGTGTTATCGCCATTTTAGTGTTCCAGACGAAGGTCAGCCAAGAGCAGAGCCCCAGCAAATCAGATGGGCTGACCTACCAAAGAAGAGGGCTGGAACAGATGGTACGTGGTTGGAACTGATTACTAAGTTTAACATATTTGCAGCTTTATGAGGCGTTGGAACATATCAAGGAGGAGAGAGGTGATTGGACAAATATCTCAAGAGATACACACATAACCACTTTTGGCAAGTGGAGGAGTCCAAATATTTGAGAAATCAAAAAGGCATGAATCGAAGTTGGATGGGGATACAATATCAGCAAACCCTAAAATCAGAGAAGGGAAAAGAAAGGAGAAGAGGCGGCTGTGACAGATCTTAGAGAAGCTACTTCAAAGGCGTCAAAGGCTGATCCTAATCCAACTAAAGGGAGTGTGCAGACTGCGAAGGAATATCAGGCGATGGCTGAACCACCCCTCAATAAGGTAATCCCTTGTTCTCACTCCTAAGCTACTGCACTCAATTCTATTGATGAGGAAGTACGGGCGATTGGTAAAGATTCAGTGAGCTATAAGGGTGACAAAGTGGTAAATGAGAAGCCGAAGGGATTGAAACCTGCTATAGATTCTGTGGCCGATGCTGCAGAAGAAGGTGAAGCCAGTAGGGCTAAGATTGTGGTCTTGATAAGCAGAAGAATGAGGAGAACAGCAATCTGGCAATGTGATGGAAGAGTCTCAAGCATCCGGCAATGATGAAGAACTGGATGTGTTGTTCAAGGACATTGATGATGTTGTTGATGAGTTGCAAAAAGAGGAGGTTACAATACCTATTGAGACAAGAGCTGATCAGTCCTCAGGAGCCCAAGTGTGCCAGATGATGCTGTCTCAGATATGCAGCAAGGTGGTGAGACAGTTTTACCCCAAAACTTCTCTAGTTCTGATGCAGTCCCAGAGGGTGAGTCAATTGAAGCACCGGACGTTGTGCAAGGAGGGTTACTTGATGATTTTGTTCCAGATGCACATGTGTTGGTGGATCCCCCAGCTATTCCTATTTTTGAGATAGAGGATGCTACTCAGGCTGCCACCTTGTCAGATACTCATCCAGAGAATGCTCAGGACTTCGTCCCTCTTTCTGAACTAAGGAAGGCAAAGAAAAATAGAAGGAAAGAGATGTGCATATTGGGTCTGCAGCACAATCAGAAAATAAACATGTTGAAGAAAAAGCATCTAACGCACCGACTGTGCCGACTAAGTTGGAACATCCAGCTAATACAGATGTAGAGATGCAATTATCTGATCAAGAAGAGGCTGAGAATGAGAACACTCAGAAGGAGGATCAGGATACAGTTTCACTGTCTGAGCTCAAGAAAGCTGAAAAGAAGAAACCCAAGAAGATAGTGACCTTCCAAGAATGCTCATCTAAGGCAACTATCAAGATGAATGGGAACACGGACGCAGGGGGAGCAAGTGCGTCTAAGAAGTGGAAAAGGTATTGTCCAGATCCTGTTCCTGCCCATGTTCCAACTGGAATTGTGAAAAATGGAGTATGGTGTGCCAGTACAGAAGCAGCAGCCAAGTGGAAGGCAGTGTAGAAAAGAAAGATCGTCCCTGAAAGGTTGCTTAATGAGAAGACAGTTCCATCCTAGTTGCAGATCTGACTATACTGTACTCTCAGTAAGGAGATGGGACAGCTGCTGTACCAGATTGGAAACAGGATGCTCATTGACATGGGAAGAACTATGTTTGACCAGGACAGACTATCAAGTGCTCCATTGAAATTGGTAATTGACCACAAGCTGTTCAAGGGTCGACATAAGAATGATCTGAAGGACCCCGGGTTGAAGAGGAAGGACGCACCTGAGTCTTCCATAACGAGAGCTGCTGGTGAGAAGTTGTCCCGAGCTGAACGCGGACAGCTACTAGAGGAGGTGAAGACTATACTGAAGATCGAATAAGCGCAGAGGATAAGAATCAATAAATTGGCGTGCGCTCTGCGATATCCCAGTGATGATAAAGAAGACGGAGAGAGTTGATGTCCTTGACGGAGCCCACCGCACTGTCGTTAAGGTGTGGTGTTCTCTGTGCAAAAGCAAATTTGTATTCCGCTACTCGTGACCTTACTACTGGGTAGCAAGTGGTAAGTAGGGGTCGAACCCAAGGGAATTAGGGGGATAAGCTATTCTTTGAGGGAATTGTACAGCGAGGGAGCGTGTTTTAGGTTGATTGAGGTTTTAGTGCGGAAAAGTAAGTGATTGGTTGGTTGGTTTTGGTTTTTTGTGCGGAAAAGTAAATGACAGAAAGGTAAAGTACTGAAAATAAAAGTAAGAAGACTTACAGCGGGTGATGCGTGATTGGCAAGCCTTCTGGAACGTGAGCAGTTGATAGAGCAGTTTATACTAAGAAAGTAAATGCAGGTGGTGTTTGAATTTAAGGAAAGCATTCGGTTTCAGGGGCCTTGTATCATAGCCTGTTTATCATTGACCTTTAGTGATCCTTCTAAGTATTCAAACGTGTATCAAGGCCATTCCAAGCACTCGATTTGCCACACTGTCTAGCCCATTTTAAGGTCTTAGAGCACTTGTTCTACTTAGACTAATACCCCATTCCAAGGTATATTAGCATGTGTGCATCCATTTGACCAGTCATTCCCGACCAACCAAATGGTGTTTTAGAGAGGTCAAACTCCTCAGATAAGCTTTGCCATTCCAAGCATCCACTTATCCGAGTATGTTTACGAACCCCACAGAAGAGCTTTGCCATTCCAAGCATCCACTCAACCTTGGAAGTTCTAACCTAATATATGGCACATAGAACAAGTTTTGAATACAAAGAAGAGGCACTAAAATATGGCCTAAAACATTTTATGATACAAGTACACCCCTTCAACCGAATGAAGAGTTTAGCTACGAATATCCATAGAGGTGGATACCATAGCTAAGTACTTACAGTTTTTGAAAGACAGTAAGTAAAGGAAAGGGGTGAGTACTTCAAGAATCGACAAGTCTACTCGAGAATAGAAAAGTAAAGCTTGAGTACTACAAGAACCGACAAGAGTACTCAAGAACCAACTACAATACTCAAGAACCAACAAGAGTATTATAGATTTAAAACCAAACTTACAAAGTGCCAAACTTAGAGAGAGAAGTGTTTTTGATTTTGGGATGTTTTTGGATGATTTACAAATGAGAAGAGGAGCTCTATTTATAGGCATGGAGGATGGAGGAGATGGCAACACTTGTCACAAGATGGATGGAGGAGCAAGGAGATGAAGCCACATGGGGGAGGAAGGAAAGCCGCCGGTGGCCGGTCATGGAGGAGGCTTTGGCTTCCAAAGCCGCCGGTCATGGAGGGTGTGGAGGAGGTTTTGTGTGGTTTTGTGAAGTTTTCACAAAACCATTGGTCCATTTCAGCTCCGGACTGACTTTGGTTGCCCTTCGGTTGGATTTGTTTTGAGTGATTCCATGCCAGGATCTTGATATTTCTTCAGTCGGCATCTGGTCTTGACCTTGGAATGACTCGTAATATATTTTCTGTGTAAAAACTCCTCCTTAGCGTGTATTCTCTCTAGTCTCCAAAATACCCTGTAGATAAATATCGGAACTAACATGCAAAAGTTAAATAGACAAACAGTCTAATTTGGTGGGTTTAACTGTGTTTATGATTCGTATAATTATGGTCCATCAGTCATACTTGAAGAAAAGACATGCTGCCATGAGCCAAAGAGAGGTATGTCTGGAGAAGGACTATGAACAAGCTGTCGTCGTACCTGTGCAAAAACAATTTATAATTTCCTCACTTCAAACTGTGGGTTAGTACAGCGGCAAGCAAGGGTCGAACCCAAGGGAGCTAGATGGTTACTACTTCGTTCTGAAAAGGAAATAAAAGACAATTGGGTGAAAGCAACAGTTTAAGAAACAGTAATAAGGCACGAAAATTGCTGGTTGTAAATATCAGAGAGAAATATTCAGGTTAGGGTTTTCTTCAATTGTGACTTGTTTTATCATCGATTTCTAAATATCATGTTTCTAATTCCTAAGTGTGGTTACTTCCATTCCAAGTTATAACCTAAAGTACACCACAATTAAACCTAATAATTCAATACTCCATTCCAAGATACATCGAATTAGTGCACTACTTGTTTTCAACGGTCTAGTATTAAACAAATAGTAAATAGGGGAGTCGAATTGATCAGTTAAGCTTTGCCATTCCAAGCCTCCACTAAACTTCACAATTCGATCCAAGTAATTAGCACAAGGTTTAATGGAATAACAAAACAAGCATTAAGATTCAAATCTCAAAAACATAAGTCACAATTATTCAACCCTAACCCGAATGAGGGTTTTAGTTACACATGATCATGGAGAAACAATGCATGAATGAAAGGAAAATAAGAACTTCACTAATGACCGAGATTAGGGCTTGGACGTGGCTGAGTTGCTGGCCGAGATGGGAGGAGGGACTGCCGTGTAAGGAGGAGCAACCGGTGGAGGAAGGGTGGAACGTGTGAGAGAAGAGCTCTCCACGTTGAGGGGTGAGTATTATGCCTTGTATGCTCCTCCTTATATAGAGTTTAGAAAACCCTAGAGTTCCCAAAATAAGCACAAGATAATCATGGAAATATTTCCATAATAATCTTTGCTTAATCTTCAAGCCACCTTTGATCTTCTAGAATAATCCGAAACCCTAGCTTTTGAATGTTGCCCTAATATGACAATGTGTTTTTGGGCCGAACGAGCTGGACTTGGAACTTGGACTTTCTTTTCCCGAAGTTACTGTTCACGGCCCCGAAATCACTGTTCACGCCGGAATTACTATTCACGAGCCGAAAAACACTGTTCATCCACGGACACTGTTTATCCATTCTGCGCATCTGTTTTGACTTCGGCTCTCGATTTGACCTTCCAAACGACCTCGGATGCTCTCGGTGTGAACTAGAGAGTTGTAGGGAATTGAGTCACCTACGCAACGGCATGTGTCTCGTATTTTTATGATCATCGGTGCATTCCCAGTCCTCCGGCGAAGCTCCAAAGGTCAATCTGCCATTGTGATGTTTTTGGCATAAAATGCCGTCTTTTATGCACGTTTCCTCCTAGAGCTTCCAAATCACCTGAAATGCAAAACAACACTAAAAAGTAACTGTTCGCATAATTAAGTGCAGAAATTGGTGGGATTTAATGACTCGATGAGTCGTATGAATACGGCTCATCAAACCACCCCACACTTAAACTTGTTCGTCCCGAACAAGAACTAGGTCATAAGAGGAATGAATAATGTAAACACCACAATGCTTCGGTCATCCTGGACGTGCTACATGGACATGAAATGGTTACTCTAGATCTCACCTGTTATGCATGCTTGCTACTAATATCTTTGTGCGAAAAACATGGGTTAATGATACGTGTTACCTTTGGGTCGAGATGCAAATCAATTCGGATGTCTCGGGAGATAGCCCTTTTTTAGACCCATGAACCCTCATTCTAGGACTCGAACTCACTGCTATATGGTTATGCTTTGCCGCTTTTTCTTGCACGTGATTGATTCGAGCTCCAAAGTGATGAGTACTAATCGGTCAGCTATAGTGTCATCGGATCTGATATTTCAATGATGCTTTCACTTGATTTCGTGTGGACTATCACAATGATGGTGGATTTGTTGCTTTGTAGTGCGGATTGTGACTTGCTCGAACCGTGGTTCCTTCTCCTTTTGACGCGAGTCAAGCCGAGGGTCGCTCGTCTATTTTCCCGGTTACTCGGATTAGAAACCTTCCTGCTCTCACTCATCATCGTCCTTTTGACACGGGTCAAGTCAAGGGTCGCTTGCCTATTTTCTCGGCTACTTGGACTAGAGATTGGACGATGTGTGCCACCGTCCCGCCTAACCGCAAAAGTACCGCAGTGGCGGAGCAGACTCGTACTATGTCGTCTCGAAGTGCTAGCCTCCACGAGCTCCACATAACCATATATCCTGAGTCCGGTCTTTGAATGATCTGTCAAGTCTCTCTAGGGCGTTTCTATCAACTCCACATCCCTGTTTATCTCAACTAACAAAGGCACGCAAAGTTTTAAAATCACATGTTAGTCGCACAAAATCATTTTTCACCAAAGACATGCATGTAATCGGCTCTATCTATTTCACCATATCATTATCCAATACTGCAAGTCTAGGAAGTAGTGAAGTATCATGTACAAAAAATTTTAAAAATCATGGGAAACGTGCTGACTCTGTGCAGGGTGCAGTAAATAAACGTGCTGACTCAATGACTGACTCTCCCACCCCACACTTTTGAAATGAGCCGTGTCCTCACGGCACGACTCAAATCTAGACTCACAAATGCATGCAATAAATAAATAAGGAAATAGAGTAAGGACAGGCACTTCCCTCGTGCGTGCGTGACAATCAGAGACTACTGATAATTCTCCTGTGAGTCCTCGAAGAGCACCATTGGAGCTTGCATCGTAGCGTGAGTTTGTTGCACACCGAAAGGTCTGCGTCAATGGCATTAAGACGAATAACAGATTCCCAGGAGGTTGGAGGAGTCACATCGGTCTCACTTAAAACCCAACCTCCTTAGACTCGTAAGTCTTTGTGACAAAATCTGTAAACGCTCATGTTTCTCGACGCAACTTATTCGAGGTGTGAACTACTCATGCCGGATACAGTCTGTTGCTAACATCTCTGATACGTTCGCCTCTGTCCCTGCATAAAGATCATCTCCTTTCCCAAGTACAATGTGACAATAATGACTCATAAATAAACATAGTAAGTAAATAAACTGAAATGTAAAAAAACGTGCAAACCGTGCAGGGCTTCCTCCCTGCGAGCGCCTTTGTTTAACGTCGTTGGCTCGACAGTACCTCTTTAGGGATCACAAGTTAGGATCACATGGACGTGTGAGGTCAAATCTTGCTACTCCTCTATGATGCTCATAGCCCTTATCTAGTGGTGCTCTCGTGTTTCTCCATCCTGGTTTCCATCCAAACGTGTTATGTCGCGGTCTCTTCCTCATATACGGATGGTCAGAATCCTTACGAACATGGTAGTTTGATCTTTTTCCAGCAAATTCAGGTGACAACCTTTTTGTTCCCATGTCATTCTTGGTCCTAATGTCTGAGATGGTCGATTGTCCCAGGGTGAGTGCGATAGGGCTGTGAGCGCTGGCATCTCCCGTCTGCAAAATGTAGGAGTCAATATCACGGGTGAGTGCGAGAATACCTGGGTCCTTACCTGAATTGATCCTTCCCGGGGACGTCTCCTGTTTAACTGCCGCGGACGTCTCTTGATTTATCGGTAATTCTTCATACGTCCGCGCATAAATTGTAGAGAGGTCCGCGCCCTTTACTGAGGTAGGATTTTTGATGGATGTGACCTTGATTTCCTCGGTTGCTTTGATAGTCATGACTGGTTCTTCCTCGGGTAGATCCGCAATGAGGTCTGAGCATGTCTCGGGCAGCTTGATGATGAGGTCTGATTCAAGTGGCTCGGTCGGATCTTCTTCGGGTGCCAGCGGGCTGTCTTCTTCCAAATATTCGGGGTAGTCCGACTTGAGCTCTTCTTCCTGTTTTTTCTGCAATCGTGACACGGCCTGGTCCAACTCAGACATTGTTCTTGATAACTCGGTCAAGGATTCCTCGGTTTTGGCTTGATATTGGTGAAACGTGTCGGCCAGCTCTTTCATCATGTCTTTAAGTGCCTCGGTCCGCTCTTGTATTTGTCTTGATCTCTCGGCCAAAAAACACCAGAGTTCCTGAGATTGGAGGAGAAGCGGCCGCCGGTTGATTATTCCACACCGGAATATCAACGGGGAAGTAACAGTCTGTTCAGTGTGCTGTTCAGACTGTTCTTGAAGGACAACAAAGCGCACACACACACACGGTAATCAAGCTACGTCTTTGAGAGAAGGCGACTGGACTTCCGAGAAGTCCAAGACTAGGTCGAGAGGGAAGTCTCGTCCTACCCATAGGGGATCGAGGGGAGCTGCGGTGAACCGAGATTGCAAATCTGAGAGACGGAGTGTTAGAGGCTAGGCTATTACAAACAAGGCGTTGTGTAAGTGTAAGTCCACGAATAGCTCTAAACTCGTAATAAGATTTGTGTCCCTTTTCGGGTGTGGGAAACCCCCCAGAGTAGGTGAGGCCGAACTGGGTTATCATATCGTGTGTGCTCCTATTTTGTGCTGTTTACGTTCTGTCTGCTAAGGTGTTCCAGTCTCTATTTGAACACAACCTGAAACTGTCCAACAAGTGTTTGAGACGCAGTTCGAACACCATCTAGAACTCGTCTTGACTAAGACAAGTAGATTTCAAAATTGCTAAAGGAAAGTGAGATTACGAAAATGAAATAAGGACAAGTAGTGAGAAGTCGGAGCTTTTGGTATCAAGTGAAATTGTATACAAGTGTTTATGCTACAAGCTTGGGTGTTACATGAATTGGTGTCACACCAGGGATATATTTCTAAGGGGCAAGCCCTCTATTTTTAGGCAAGGGAGGCGGTTGGTGATGGAGAGGAACCAACCGCCTTGGATCCGGTTCCCCCTCAAGGCCGCCGACTTGGATCCGGTTGGAGCCACAAGAGGCAAACCACCTTGGACTCGGTTGCAACCCAATGGCACCGCCTTGGACTTGGTTGCCTCAACTTGCTGCCGGCTGATTGGAGCCACCTGTCTACCCACTTGCTCCACTTGCATTGGTGTTGCCTCCAAAGGCCAACCAGCCGTGAATAGGAAAAGCCAACCGGAAGGTCGGACTTTGGTTCTGGTTGGACTAAGTCCCGGTGGGACTTGGCCGGAGCAAGGTCGGTTCATAGCTGCACACGATCGAAGCTGGATCGGAGTATGGTCGGAGGTTGATCGGAGATCTGGCCAGAATCTTGGTCGGAGGTGTTTGGCGATTGGACCACTGATTCTGAACGACAAAGTCGATATAAACCGATCTCAAGAAGAATTCTGGCTGGAAAAGGGTCGTGGCCTGGTTTAAAGTTCTGTTTGGGCGCTTGGTTGACAGGGCTCGGACGCTGGTCTTGGGCGGGGACCTAGATTTCTCGGACGCGGGTCTCGGCACTCGTTCGGCGTTACTCAGACGCGGGTCTAGGCACACTGGCGAGCGCAACAGTAACGACGCTCAGAACATGCCCGAGACTCGGTACTAAAGTGAGTACCCGATTGAAGTTCTTCGGCCCCAGTCGAGGTTTCTCGGGCCCTGGGTGAGACTTCTCGGGCAGAAATGACTTGGCATGCTTTTTGGGCACAATTCTCCCTTTTTAAGCGGGTTTCTTCTCTAAACCTCAAAATCGCCTGTAAAGCAAAATGGAACTAACAAGTGAAAGTTCTTAAGACAAAATGTCTAATTTGGTGGGTTTAACTGCCTTGATGAGTCGTATAAATACGGCCCATCTGTACACAATCTCAAATTCGTCAAGCACTATGATAGACACTTATGTCACTCAACAAGTTGGAACTATGTTCGCAGATATATTCCTGAAACCAAACTCGCAAATTTGTTCCTCACTTTATCTAACGTCAAGAGATGTAACATTACATCACATCATGTATGCCTCACATTGGAAACACGTGTGTATCAAACCAAACAGGTTCACTCCCTTGAACCAAAACTCAACTTAGGTTTGATCGGTTCCAACATGGTCAACCTATCTGATGTCGCCAATGTTAACCCCTTAATTGATCTTTGTCTACCCACACTTGATCCATCCATAAAAGATTCAATTATGATTGACCCGATGGGCACTGCTCAGCCTACTACGGTTCAGCTTGTGTGGCCCGCGGCCATTATCTTGAGAAGATTCAGAAGAAGTAAAGAGGAGCTTCACTGAGAATGAATTCCATGGACAGGTGAGCGCCAAAATGAAAGAGAGGAAAAGAGTGATGTGGTGGAAAAAGTCAATCAGCATTGTTGCTGAGACAAAACCAATATGTATTAAACTAAAGTACATACAATAACTTATTACAATTAGAACCCTAAAGTTCTACTTATTTCTGTTAGGTCTAATACCCCCCTCAAGCTTGGCGATTGAGAAAATTAGTAACGTCGAGCTTGACGGCGCATCTGTGCAGAGCATCAGCTGGAAGAGCCTTGGTGAACAAATCGGCCGGAACAGCGGAACAAGAAAGCCCGAGGAGAAGTGCTGACGAACCACATGGCAGTCGAGTTCAATATGCTTAGTCCGTTCGTGAAAGACCGGATTTTTTGCAATATGACTCGCTGCTTTGTTGTCGCAGTACATCGGAATCAGAGTCGCAACATGAATGTGAAGATCCCTAAGAATCGCAGTTATTCAAACCAATTCACAGCTGGCGTGGGCCATTGATCGATATTCAGACTCGGCGGAGGAACGAGACACAGTGGATTACTTCCGACTGCGCCATGAAATGAGGGAAGAACCTAGTTTAATGCAATAGCCTGATGTAGAATGACTAGTGACGGGACACAAAGCCCAGTCAGCATCGCAGAATCCCTCAAGCACAAGGAAAGCAACAGCTGGATAGAATATCCCTTGAGCAGGTGCACCTTTGATGTAACGGAGAACTCTGGTGGCAGCTTGAAGATGTTCAGTGGTAGGCGATGCAAGGAACTGGCTGAGAACGTGCACTGGGAAGGCAATATCTGGCCTGGTTACATTCAGGTAAACAAGCTTACCTACTAATCTTCGATACTCCAAAGGATCTGTTAGCTTATCAGCAGTAGATAAAGCTAACTTATGCTTGATATCCATAGGAGTAGTGCTAGGGTTACACGCTAGCAATCCTGTCTCAGTTAGAAGGTCCATAGCATACTTTCGTTGGTTGAGAAAAATTCCAGAGCTGGATCTAGCAACCTCTAGGCCAAGAAAATACCTTAGCTGACCAAGATCTTTAATATGAAAGGTAGAGTGGATAAAAGCCTTAACTGAGTTGATAAGAGGTATAGAAGTGCCTGTGATTACCACATCATCGACATATACTACGAGAATGAGAAATGCCCCATCATGGTCATATGTGAATAGAGAGTGATCATGAGAGCTTTGGGTAAATCCATAGCTTAAGAGAACAGTAGCGAACTTGCTATACCATTGACGAGGGGCCTGCTTGAGCCCATATAAGCTTTTAGTGAGTTTGCAAACCATGCCTTGTTGTTTTTCCAGTTTAAAATACCCCGGAGAGAGAGTCATATAGACATCTTCATCTAAGTCCCCATGAAGAAAAGCATTATCTACGCCGAGTTAGAATAATGGCCAATCCTTAGAGGCTGCATGTGCCAAGACAGTGCGAACTGTGGTCATTTTGACCACAGGGGCAAAAGTTTCGTTGTAGTCTAAGCCTTCCTCTTGAGTGAAACCTCTAGCAACTAATCGATCCTTGTAGCGTTCAATAGTCCCATCAGATTGTCTTTTGATTCAAAAAATCCATTTGCTCCCCACTGCATTGTGACCTAGAGGTAGAGTAGTAAGAGTCCACGAGTTGTTAGTCTGAAGAGCTTGAAGCTCAGCCTCCATAGCAGCTACCCATTGAGGCTCTTTACAAGCTTGAGAGTAAGAAGTTGGCTCAATTAAGGTAGAGGTCTGGAAAATGTATTTTTGATGAGTGGGAGAACATTTGGAATAATGAACAAAGTTGGAAATAGGGTACTTTACTGTAGATGATCCGCAATAAAAATCCTTGAGGAGGACAGAGGGTTTAGGAACTCTGGTAGAACGTCTCAATGAAATATTGGTGTCATTGGGTGGTGCAGGCGCAGGCATATCATCAGTTATGACTGTAGGAACCAACTGTTCTGCGATATCTTCAGAAATAGGGTACTGATTAATGAATTCTGCTTGTGCAGGGGGGAAATTCTGAAAGGAGCAGCAGCTGGGTCCTCAAAAACATCAGAATGATCGCATTGAGGCAGTGGCACAGTGGACACAGCAGGTAATCGAGTAAAGTTGCCTGCATAGGGAAATCTTTGTTCATGAAAAACCACATCTCTACTCACTAGATATGCATGATTTTTAAGCAAAAAAAGTTTATATCCCTTTTGGCCATGAGGATAACCTACAAAAATGCAGGCATCAGCTCTAGCGTCAAATTTCTTCCTACCAGAGCTGACCGTGGTGGCAAAGCAAAGGCACCCAAAAACTCGAATGTGTTTATAAGTGGGAGGCTTATGGAATAAGGCCTCATAAGGAGTTCTGCCATCCAAAAGACCCGAGGACAGTCTGTTGATCAAGTATGTGGCAGTTAGTATGCAGTCTCCCCATACAAAATCAGGTAAGGCTGCCTGAAATTTAATAGCTCGAGCAACGTTTAATAAATGTCTGTGCTTGCGTTCAACTACCATTTTGCTGAGGAGTATAAACACAAGATGATTGATGAATGCAACCCTCATTAGCTAAAAACTGAGTTACAGTAGCACTAAAAAACTCAGCTCCATTATCTGTTCTAAAATTTTTTATTTTCTTACCAAACTGAGTGGTAACCATTCTGAAAAATTGCAGGATCATGGCAGCAGCAGAGTGTTTAGTGGCTAATAGGAAGGTCCATGTGGTTCTAGAGAAGTCATCTACCAATGTAAGAAAGTACTTTGCTCCTGTAGATGTAGAAACATGATAAGGACCCCAAATATCACCATGTATTAATTCAAAAATCTGAGTAGACTCAGTAACGCTGATAGGAAATTGTAATCTGGTTTGTTTCGCTAATGGACAGATATCACAGCAGAATTCTGATTTTTTTACATACAAAAGATGGTAAATGTTTGTTGATATTTTCTGCTAGATTCTTGATAGAAACATGGCCAAGTCTGAAATGCCAGAGTTGTAAGGAGTCTTTGTGCTTAGTTGCTGCAAGACTGAGAATGGTGGTAGGACATTGAATCTGATAGAGACCTTCGATATAATCACCAATCCCCAGGGAAATTCCCTTGACTTGGTCCATATGAAACTAATTGCCATCCGGCTTTTCTTGTTGATTGATCAGGGAAAAAAGCTTGTTCAGTTGCTCCTGCATTTGATTGATTTGCCTGGTAGAAGATGAAGAAGGATCCCGATCTACAGGTACCACTTTTTCAGCACTAATACTGTTAGTATCAAAGGTAGTATGAGGAGCAGATATAACATTGTTAGACAAATGTTTGCTTCCTTTAAAATTCTGTGAAGTCCCTCCTTTGTGTAAGCGATGTCCAGGTGGATATCCATTCAATTTGAAACAAGTTACTTTCATGTGTCCTTGTGTTTGACAAAATGTACAGAACAGTGGTCTCCAATCCTTGTTGTTATTTGGAATGTCAGCATTAGTGTAGGTCTTGGTATTAAAGCTTTGTCTGGCAGTAGTCTGACCATAGGACTTGGCCTGCTGATTGTTGTAGGAACTAAAAAGAGCAGATGCCTCAGTCACCACTGGTTTAGTAAGCCTTTTTTCTGACTCATCATTAACTACTAGCGAATAGCTGCATCTAAAGTAGGTTGGGGCCTAGTAGACAAAATCTGAGTGCGCGCTTGAGCATGTATATCATTTAGTCCCATAAGAAATTTTTGAATTCTGGTTCGAATTTTCTTGTCATGCATACATATAGTAGATTTGCATTGAGCACCCAAAAGACACAGATCATCATCTTCATATGAGTCTTCATCACCCCACAACTGCAGTAATTTTCCAAAGTACATAGGAACATTCATGTCACCTTGCTGTAGTAGACTAATGTCCTTGGCTATTGAGTAAACTCTCATTGCATTGTCTCCACCGAATCTGACTTGCAGATGTATCCAGGCTTGTATACAGCTTGTAGAGTGAACCAGAGAAGAGGCGATTTCATCAGAAACTGAGTTGGTGATCCAAGTAAGGATCACATTATTGCAACAATCCCAACGAGCCAGTTCAACAGGTATGTCAACTGGCCTAGGAATCAAGCCTTGCACAATACCGAGCTTCGATTTAACACCAAGAGCTCTGGACATGGATTTGCGCCATAGTATATAGTTATCAGCGTTCTGCAACTTCTGAGTTACAAAGGAAACACCCATGTTTTCATTATGTCCTACAAACAAAGGGTCATCTGCGGGATTAAAGTAATCCGAGGGAGGAGAGCTGATCAGACCAGCAGAAGTGGTCGACTCAGTGGATGCAGACGAGCCAGAAACATCAACCGAACCAGGAGCAGCCATGGATTCCGGTGAGAAGAAGAAGAAAAATTCAGAATAAGCAAAAAAAAAATGTGCATATCAATATCAAGTTTCGATCATCGATTTTTGCTCTGTTACCATGAGAAGATTCAGAAGAAGTAAAGAGGAGCTTCACTGAGAATGAATTCCATGGACATGTGAGCGCCAAAATGAAAGAGAGGAAAAGAGTGATGTGGTGGAAAAAGTCAATCAGCATTGTTGCTGAGACAAAACCAATATGTATTAAACTAAAGTACATACAATAATTTATTATAATTAGAACCCTAAAGTTCTATTTATTTCTGTTAGGTCTAATATATCTGCCTCCATCAAAACTTTGACACTTCTTGTTGTGTCATTGCTTTGGTGTGCAGATAGCACAATCTAGATCCACCGTAAGGATAACCTTACTCATTTTCACAAGATCTTCACAGGAGATCCCTTCTCAGATCAGCACAGTCGTATCATTCAAAAGATGCTCGTCAAAGAGGCAATTCAGCAGTCTTTGTTGGGATACAACCCAAGCTTCAGCTTCCACCACACCAAAGACCCAAAGCCCTCAATTTTAGTTGGCATCTCAATAGCATCTACTCACTCGAGCCACGTTCTGCCACTGCCATCACATCTGATTGCCTGGGATTGAACCACACGACTCTTCCTTGCCAGCTGTTGCCTCAACTGGTCCCACGATTCCACAATCCGGACCACTGCTGCCAAAACCAACATGTAAATTAGTTATTATCAATAATATTCAATGACTAAACAAGATAAATTAAAATGAGCTGAAGTTCAAGAGCCCAATCATTTTAGCCAAATTTCAGTTTGACCGGTTCATCCAAGATAGGGTTTACGGGCGCCTGAAAATAGCAAACAGCCTCGGCCCAAATGTTTCTATTCTTACACGGCTCAATTGTATCTGCTCAAAATTCAACATGAATTTAGTTAAATCAAATTCATGTACTGAACCGGATTCAAAAAAAAATCATGTACTGAACAAGAACAATTATGATGGACCAAAATCTCTTTAGTCCATTGGTTCAATCCATTTGACTGGTCAACCAAATTAGGGGTTCTCTCTCAAGACTTAGGTGTCGCTAACCGGAGAAAATATCTCCCTGAATTCCATCGGTTAATTGGATCTCCAGCATTGACATGTCTCTAACCGTCGGCACTCGTCACGTCTCAACAACCTCAACTTTGACGATGCTGCCAAGAAATTAGTTACTTTGATTTCGAAGTCCCATCTGCCAGCAACAATTTTGTCGTTGTGTCCATCTATGGCTTAGCCTACACAGACAGACGAATCATTGTCAGTATGAGTTCAACACAGCGAAGCCTTGATTGACTCAGAAGACGTTTTCATCCTCTTCGGCTTGGTGTCATTATCCTCAACTTTAGCCAACGCAGCTGTACACGGTTGTGACTGGAATACCTCAGTCATGTCCTTCCTTTCCCATAATCATTCAGATCAAATGAGCAGTAACTTCAACGATATTCAGAATACAATTCTGCTTTAAGATTGTTGGTACAATATAATCTGAATATACAAGTACATTGAAGATATTGAATGAAAAACATGAATATAATATAAAAGGACAGCAAACCCATGTGATTCAGTCACTCGCAGACGCTGTCCTTAAAGCAGAATTGCCGCCCATAGGTGCTGGGTTTTACCGACAATATGCCTCCCAGGATAAAAGAACCTCAACAAGCACTTGAGCACCGTAGCCTTGCTGATCTAACCTATTCTGATCTTTCACTATCACTGATTGGAAAAAAAGAGAAGTCGAGAGTGTGGAGAGAATATGTGTTTCTTTTTTGGTGATTTTTAGTGGATCATCGAACATCAATTTATAGGAGAGATTCGGTAACCACCCATGATGCCATGATCCCCTAACTCCCCATGATGTGGAAGACAACATAACTTCCCATGATGTCATGATATCCACCTTCCCACTACGTGGAAGACTTAGTCAACCTTTGACTAGATTTTCTTTACACATTATATACACATATTCCAACACATGCATGCCGCCACATGTGCTCTGACGAGATAGCTGCTCTTGAAACGAGATATGTGAACGTAGTAATGAGAGAGCCTACAAAATAATTAAAACTTGGCCAATGGTCCCATACCCATAGTAATGAGAGAGCGTACAAAATAATTATGACTTAGGCAAATTATCCTAGGGTCACGAAAATTCGCGGACAAATGAAAGTATTTTTTTAAAATCATTTATATTTGTCAAATTTTAGTTATAGAGGTTTTTTTCGATAATAGAAGAAAAGGATATACTGACGGAGCCCACCGCACTGTCGTTAAGGTGCGGTGTTCTCTGTGCAAAATAAATTTATATATCTCCGCTACTCATGACTTTACTACTGGGTAGCAAGTGGTAAGTAGGGGTCGAACCCAAGGGAATTAGGGGGATAAGTTGTTCTTTGAGGGATCGTACAGTGAGGGAGCGTGTTTTAGGTTGATTGAGGTTTTAGTGCGGAAAAGTAAGTGTTTTTTTGGTTGGTTTTGGGTTTTAGTGCGGAAAAGTAAATGACAGAAAAGTAAATACTGAAATAAAAGGCAAGACTTACAGCGGTTGTTGCGTGATCGGCAAGTCTTGCGGAACGTCAGCAGTTGATATTGCGGTTTATACTAAAATTGAAAGTAAATGCAAGTGGTGTTTTAAGTTAAGGAAAGATTCGGTTTCAGGGGCCTTGTATCATAATCCGTTTATCATTGACCGCTAATGACCATACTAAGTGTTCAAAAGTGAATCGAGGCTATTCCTAGCACAAGACTTGCCACACCGTCTAGTCTTTTGCAAGACGTAGTACTCTTGTCTAATATGTGCATCCATTTGACCATCATTCCTGATAAATCAAATGGTTTTTGGAAGAGGTTGATCTCCACAAATAAGCTGTGCTCTTCCGAGCCTCCACTTATCCACGGAGGTCGTGAGTTCATGATAGAGCTTTGCTCTTCCGAGCATCCACTCTACCAATGAAGTTCTGACCTAATATAAGGCACTTAGAACAAGTTGAACACAAAGAGGCATTAAGAAAAAGGTCTAAAACATTTTATGACACAAGTACACCCCTTCAACCGAATGAAGGGTTTAGCTACGATTATCCATGGAAGAGGACATCATAGCTAAGTACTTAAAAAGTAAAGGTTTTGAAAGGCAGGAATAGTAAATGTTTTGAAAGTAAAGACAAGGAAAGTAAAGTTGCAGTTTTGAAAGACAAGAAAGTAAAGGTTTCGAAAGTAAAAGACAGTAAAGGAAAGGGGTGAGTACTTCAAGAACCGACAAGAGTACTCAAGAATAGTGAAAAGTAAAGACAAGCTTGAGCACTTCAAGAACCGACAAGAGTACTCAAGAACTACTAGAATACTCAAGAACCAACAGGAGTATTATAGATTTAAGACAAGTGTTTACAATAGTACCCAAAATCTAGAGAGATAAGTGACTTGTGTTTGTGATGTTTGAATTGTGGATGAAGATTACAAAGGAGGGAAGGCTTGTATTTATAGGCCATGGAGAGTGAGGAGAGGCCAACACATGGCACAAGATGAGAGGGGGAGGGGGAGTGTGAGAGGGGAGCCGCCCATGTGAGGAGGAGCCTCCCCTCCATGTGGAGGAAGGGGAGAGGAGGAGAGGTTTGTGAGGAGGAAGCCGCCGGCCACATATCCAAGGAGGAGTGGTGGAGTGTGTTTGAGATCTTTTCCCCAAAAGCCATCGGTCCTTTCAGCTCCGGACTGTCTCTGGTTGCTCTTCGGTTGGACTTGTTTTGAGTGATTCCACGTCCGGTTCTTGAAAGTCAGAATTTGGTCATGACTTGGAATGACTCGTAATTCATATTCAGCTTAAAAAGTCCTCCTTAGCCTGTATTCTCTCTAGACTTCAAAATACCCTGTAAATAAATATCGGAACTAACAAGCAAAAGTTAAATAGACAAAGAGTCTAATTTGGTGGGTTTAACTGTGTTTATAATTCATACAATTATGGTCCATCAGATTACCCCACACTTTTAATTATTCGTCCCGAACAATGCTATTAAAGGGCGGCACATACTATCTAAGTAAACTTTTAAAATATGAAAGTGAGACTGTGGGACTAGATTTATCCTAATTCATGCATTACTTACTTATTACCAAATTAAACTGTGTAAATACTTAGAAGAAACTTGATACTTGTACCTTCGCGCCGAGATGCAAATTAATTCGGATGTTTCGGGAGATAGCCCTTTTCAGGCTCCTGGACTGCATTCTCGGGACCGTCTCGCACTATATGGTTTCCTTGTAGCTTTCTCTAGCACGTGATTCGGTTCGGGTTTCACTGAGTTGAGCCTTTTTGATTTCTTTTTGGCGAGGGACAGCTTTTTTGTAGTGAATCGGCCTTTGGCCTTTGATTTGACTCTTTGAGTACTTCACTTTTGTTCGGTTAAAACCTTCACAACTTTGGCCTTTGGCCTTTGATTAGCTTCTTTGAGCTTTTGCCTTTTTGTGGCTTGCTAGTCCATTTTCTCAAGCCTTTTTGGGAGGTCCAATCATCGCCCGCGAGCATATGGAAATACCTCCCCGCTCTCTCTCATCCTCACCATTTCGCGCGGGTTAAAATGAGGGTCGCTCATTTGTTTTCCCGGCTACTCTGACTAGAGATAGGACGGTTTGATTCCCGTCCCGCCTTTTTTCTGCATAAACGCTGCATGGCGGAGATGACTCTGATTCAACTGAAACCCGAAGTGCAGCCTCCACTGACTTCGTAAACCATATAGTGAAATTCAGTCCTTTGATTGCTTGACAAGCCCCTCTAGGGCATTTTCTATCAACTCCACATCCCCTGTTTATCTCAGCACAAAGGGACAAATGAGAAGTTACATCCTAAGTTTTTTAACAGTTGAATTTTCACAAGGTAAATGCATGAATTATGATCTATCTTTTTCACATTCTCTAGTTCATATTTTCAAAAAGATAATATTAAGGGAAAAGGAAAAAAGAAAGCATGATAATTATCTATGTGCAAAGGCGGTTCTCACCCCACACTTTTGAACGAAGGCGTGCCTCACATCACGACTTAGTTCAAAAGCCGATTGCAAGCAAATATTTACAGGAAAGGTGAGAACGGCACAAGGCAAAAACTAAATAAAATTACTGAAAGTAAGATAGGTGTCGGTTTACCTCCCGACCAGTGCCTTTGTTTAACGTCGTTGGCTCGACGATACCTCAATCATGGATCATACGGTCGGATCCCATGGGTGGCTTAGGTCATATTTTTCTATTGTCAAGTTGACCTCGCCATGGTAGTGTTTGACTTGCTGTCCATTTGCATTGAATCGTCTTCCATCCTCCATGCTTTCCAACTCAAGCATCCCATGGTTGAATATCTTAGTCACGGTATAAGGACCGGTCCATCTTGATTTCAGTTTGCCTGGCATAAACTTCAACCGTGAGGAGAAGAGTAGTACTTGTTGTCCTTCCTCAAATGAGCGCCGGAGAATGAATTTGTCATGATATAATTTTGTCCGTGCCTTGTAGTCCGTTTGCCCTTCATAGGCCTCAAGCCGCAATGCTTCAAGTTCGCATAGCTTAAGCTTCCTATCTAGTCCGGCAGCTTTTAAATCTGGATTGCACTGCTTGAGCGCCCAATAGGCTTTATGTTCCAATTCCACCGGAAGGTGGCATGCTTTTCCATAAACAAGTCTAAATGGAGAGGTCCCAATTGGCGTCTTGTATGCCGTCCGATAAGCCCAAAGAGCTTCATCCAGCCTTTGACTCCAATCTTTCCTTGCCGGCTTCACCATCTTTTCTAGAATACTCTTGATTTCGCGGTTGGAGATCTCCGCTTGACCATTGCTTTGAGGGTGATATGCCGTGGACGTCCGGTGGTGGACATGGTAGTGTTTTAAGGTGGAAGCCATCATGCGGTTGCAGAAATGAGTTCCTTGGTCGCTGATTATGGCCTTGGGTACTCCGTACCTACAAAATAGGTTAGTGCGCAAAAATTCTACGACAGTCTTTGCATCGTCGCACCTTGTGGCCTTGGCTTCTACCCATTTTGACACATAACCTACAGCAGCTAAAATTTAAGTATACCCGCATGAAACTGGGAATGGTCCCATAAAATCAATGCCCCAAATGTCAAAAACATCGTTGACCATTATGGGTACTTGAGGCATCTCATTTCTAGCTGACACATTTCCTACTCTTTGACACCTATCGCACTTTTGACACTTTTCATATGCATCTCTAAATATACTTGGTCAGAAAAAGCCGCTATCTAGGATTTTCTAGCGGTTCTCCTAGGCCCGAAGTGTCCTCCACATGCAAACTCATGGCAAAAGCTAATAACAGAAGCTATTTCATTATCGGGGATGCATCTCCTAAGTATTTGATCTGCTCCTATTTTCCACAAATAAGGATCATCCCATAAGTAATGTTTAGCATCATGCCTAAGTTTCATGCATTGTGCTTTATTAAAAGAAGGAGGAAATGTACCTCCTACAGGGTAGTTGACGATTGAGGCATACCACGGCACCTTGGTTGAGACGGCGTATAGGTGCTCGTCTGGAAATGACTCGGTTATGTGCCCTTCTTCTTCCTCCCGGACAATCCTGCTTAGATGGTCTGCCACAGTATTCTCAATCCCCTTTATGTCCCTTATCTCCATATCAAATTCTTGCAGTAGCAAGATCCACCGAATGAGCCTTGGCTTGGCCTCCTTTTTCTTCATTAGGTAACGGATGGCAGCATGGTCAGAATAAACTATCACTTTTGCTCCAAGCAAATAGGATCTAAATTTTTCCAGAGCGAATACCACTGCCAAGAGTTCCTTCTCGGTGGTGGAGTAGTTTCGTTGGGCAGGATCTAGTGTTCTTGAGGCATAGTAGATCACTCCCGCCTTCTTATCAATTTTTTGGCCGAGAACTGCCCCCACAGCAAAGTCGCTTGCATCGCACATGATTTCAAAAGGTTTTTTCCAATCCAGAGTTTGGATGACGGGGGTACTAGTGAGGGCCTTTTTGAGCTCATTGAAGGCTTCTTTGCATGTATTGGTGAATTCAAAAGGGACTTCTTTTTGGAGGAGAGTGGATAGAGGCAAAGCCTTTTTGGAGAAGTCCTTGATGAACCGTCGGTAAAATCCTTCATGCCCAAGGAAGGATTGGATGTCTCGGACAGTGGAGGGGTATGGTAAAGTCATGATCAGGTCTATTTTAGATTTATCCACCTCTATGCCTTCTTGTGAGACGACGTGCCCTAAGACCACTCCATGAGTTACCATGAAATGGCACTTCTCATAGTTGAGCACAAGGTTCATCGAGACACATCGTGCCAGAACCGTGCTTAAGTTGTCTAGGCAAGCGTCGAATGTATCGCCATAGATGGTGAAGTCGTCCATGAAGACTTCGATGAATATTCCGATCATGTCTGAGAAGATGCTGGTCACCACTCTTTGGAAAGTCCCCGGAGCATTGCATGGACCGAACGACATTCTTCTGAAAGAAAATGTGCCGAATGGGCAGGTGAATGTGGTTTTCTCTTGGTCCTCAGGCGCTATGGGAATCTGGTTGTAGCCTGAGAATCCGTCCAGGAAGCAAAAGTATGATTTGCCCGCCAGTCGGTCTAGCATTTGATCGATGAATGGCAGAGGGAAATGGTCCTTTCTTGTAACGGCGTTCAATTTTCTGTAGTCGATGCACATTCTTCAGCCGTTCTTGACCCTTGTTGTCACCATTTTTCCTTCGGCATCTTCCTCGATTGTGATTCCAGTTTTCTTCGGGACTATGCGGACTGGACTCACCCACTGGCTATCCGATATTGGATAGATTACATCTGCATCCAGGAGCTTCTGTATTTCCTTCTGGACGATTTCCATCATGATTGGATTGAGTCGTCGCTGAGGTTCTCTTGACGGCTTAGCTCCATCCTCGAGTAAGATGCGATGCATGCAAACTGCTGGGTTGACTCCTCTCAAGTCGGCTAGAGTCCATCCAATAGCCAACTTATATTGTCTCAGCACTTTTATCAAACGACGCTCCTGGTCTGTTTCTAGGCCAATTTTTATGATTACCGGGAGCGTGTTATTTTCCCCAAGGAAAGCGTACTTCAGATGTCCGGGCAGGGGCTTCAATTCTATTTTGGGAGCTTGAATCACTGAGGGTAAAAAAGTATTTGATTTGAATAATTTTACCTCGTTGACTTCATATCCTGGTGTGAGAGGCTCCGAGATTGTTAAGTGGGCTAGTGTTTCATGCAGGCCTTCGGCCAAGTCATAAGAGCTCTCGGCTCCATTGAGTATGAGTTCTAAGGGATCCGCTCTTGGTTCTGATTGAACTTCTTGGACTAGGTCGTCCAAAGCGACGAGAGCGTGCACTTCCTCGAACTCCATGGGATGCTTCATTGCTCTGAACATGTCGAAGCTGAAAACCTCTCCTTCTACTTCCATTGATAGCATCCCACTCCCGCAGTCTATTTTCATTTTTGAGGTTTTAAGAAATGGTCGACCGAGAAGGATAGGAGCATGGTCTGTTGGCCCACTATTCTCCATTTTAAGGACGTAGAAGTCTGCTGGAAACACCAATTCTCCTACTTGGACCAAAACGTCTTCAATTTTGTCCTCGGGCTGTTTGCACGACCGGTCTGCCAGTTGAATAGTGAGATCGGTGGGTTTGAGCGGCCCGATCCTAAGGCATGAGTAGATAGAGAAGGGCAAGACGTTGATTGATGCTCCAAGGTCTAGCATGCAGTTCTCAATTCGGATGTTGCCAATTGTGCATGGAATGGTGTAAGTTCCCGGATCTCCGTATTTGGGGGGCACCTTTCGTTGCATGATAGCCGACACGTCCCTTCTCATTAGCTCTTGATCATTTCTATTGCTCCTCCTCCGGTTGGTGCAAATGTCCTTTAGAAACTTAGCATATCGAGGGATTTGCTTCATGGCTTCTAAGAGGGGGATGTTGATTTCGACTTTGCTGAACAATTCGAACACGTCCTCATCCATGACATGTTGTTTTGGTACTCGAGTTGGCACTGGAAATGGAAGTGCGGCGCGTATCTTGGAGGTCTCGGTTCTGGACACCGGGTGTGGCCTGTGTTCTTCGGGTGCGTCCCCATTTTTCTCGGCCGCATCCTGCTCAAGAGTTCTGCGAGTCTCGGGCCTCATTTGTTCTTCTCCGGGCAACCTTGGGCTTTTGTCCTCCGTTTGCTCCATGTGTTCAACGGCAAGCTTTCTCCCACTCCTTAGGGTCACGGCATTAACATTTTCCTTCAGGTTTTGAATGGTTTGTGAAGGAAGTTAACCAGGCTCATTATTTCGCTCGAATATTGAGGTGGCGAGCTGAGACATTTGTTTTTTCAGGTCGGCTATTGCTCCATCATTTTTTGCCTAGTTTTGATAGACAGTAGTACTCAACCGCTGCACAGAGCCCGACAATTGCTGCACAGTACTCGAGGATTGCTGCACAGTACTCTTCAATTGCTGCACCGCACTCGAGGATTGCTGCACAGTACTCGAGAGTTCCTTCATCATGTCCTCCAGCCACTTGTTTGGTCCTTGCTAATTACTCGGGCCCGCCTGATATTGATTTGGAGCCTTCTGTTGATATTGGCCCATCGGGTACTGGTTTGGTCCCCTTTGTTGATACTGGCTCGTTGGTGGGGCGTTCTGGTTGTACTGCTTGTGGGGAGGTTGGTAGAGCGTCTGAGCTGGTTGGGGTACGGCTTTGTTGTTGTTCCCTTGGTATCCTCCCACTACATTGGCCTCCACCGGGTTGACTTCGATCAAAGTTGGGCATGCATCAGTCTTGTGGTCCGTAGAGCCACAAAACTCACATGGTCTTACTTGAACTGTCTGCTTTTGTAATAATTGCATCATCATTTCCTTCATTTGTCTCATCTCTTCTGGCATGGAGTTTACTGATGTCTCGGCTTGTGATACGTTTTTTGTTCGGAAGAATTCATCTTGACGAGTAGTCTCCTTTCTAAACCGAGCATTTTCAGCAACGTTGGTGATGAGATCCCTTATGCCACTTAATGATAGATTCATCATGGATCCTCCAGCTAAGGCATCCAGGAGCATTTTGTCTAACTCAGTTAGTCCATTAATTAGGTACTCGATGATGAGCTTCTCGGGTAGTCCAAGAGTGCAGCAGCTTCTCTCTAGGTGGTTGAATTTCTCCAGGTAGTCGTACATGGTCTCATTAGGTCCTTGCCTTATGTCCTGCAGTTGTCTTCTTACTTGCATTGCTCTTCCTGCTGGGTAGTATTTGTCCAAGAATTTCCTTTGCATCTGAACCCATGTTCTGATGCTTCCCGAAGGCAATGAAAGGAACAAGTCGTTTGCCGAGTCAATGAGGGAAAAATAGAACGCTTTCAACTTGAAGTCGTCTACATTCACTTGATTGGGCTTTAGATTTTGGCAAATGCCATGTAAGCGTTGGAGATGAGTTGTCGCAGATTCTCCATTAGTTCCTGAGAACTTTGGCAAATTGTGGACCACAGACATGTCGACGGTAATGTTTTCTACTTCAGGGCCCTCGCAAATGCACCACGGCTGCGTTTCGAGGTCTGGGGCATTGACTTCTCCCATAGTGGGTGCGCAGTAATTGTTATCCCCATAATCATCAAAGATGGGTCCTCGTCTCGGCATTTGTTGATGTTGAGGGAGTGGGGGATGTCTAAGGGGTGGTACTGGACCAGCTTCATTTCGGTCCTCGGGTGGTCCTTGGTTTCTTCGGATAGCTTCCCTATCACGAGCCCTTCTGTCTCGGATGATTTGTTCCGGATCGTCCACAAATGGAAGTGGCACCTAATCATTTCGATCGTACAGGTTTATCTCTTCGTCATCCTGGTAGTTATGGTGGCTTCCTTCGCGAGACATGGTTGTTTTGAAGCGAGTATCGATTCAAAGAACTTATCCGATTAAGTAACTAATTCCCCGGTAACGGTGCCAATTTTGACGGAGCCCACCGCACTGTCGTTAAGGTGCGGTGTTCTCTGTGCAAAATAAATTTATATATCTCCGCTACTCGTGACTTTACTACTGGGTAGCAAGTGGTAAGTAGGGGTCGAACCCAAGGGAATTAGGGGGATAAGTTGTTCTTTGAGGGATAGTACAGGGAGGGAGCGTGTTTTAGGTTGATTGAGGTTTTAGTGCGGAAAAGTAAGTGTTTTTTTGGTTGGTTTTGGTTTGTAGTGCGGAAAAGTAAATGACAGAAAAGTAAATACTGAAAATAAAAGAGAAGACTTACAGCGGTTGTTGCGTGATCGGCAAGTCTTGCGGAACGTCAGCAGTTGATATTGTGGTTTTTACTAAAATTGAAAGTAAATGCAGGTGGTGTTTTAAGTTAAGGAAAGATTCGGTTTCAGGGGCCTTGTATCATAATCCGTTTATCATTGACCGCTAATGACCATACTAAGTGTTCAAAAGTGAATCGAGGCTATTCCTAGCACAAGACTTGCCACACCGTCTAGTCTTTTGCAAGACGTAGTACTCTTGTCTAATATGTGCATCCATTTGACCATCATTCCTGATAAATCAAATGGTTTTTGGAAGAGGTTGATCTCCACAAATAAGCTGTGCTCTTCCGAGCCTCCACTTATCCACGGAGGTCGCGAGTTCATGATAGAGCTTTGCTCTTCCGAGCATCCACTCTACCAATGAAGTTCTGACCTAATATAAGGCACTTAGAACAAGTTGAACACAAAGAGGCATTAAGAAAAGGGTCTAAAACATTTTATGACACAAGTACACCCCTTCAACCGAATGAACGGTTTAGCTACGATTATCCATGGAAGAGGACATCATAGCTAAGTACTTAAAAAGTAAAGGTTTTGAAAGGCAGGAATAGTAAATGTTTTGAAAGTAAAGACAAGGAAAGTAAAGTTGCAGTTTTGAAAGACAGGAAAGTAAAGGTTTCGAAAGTAAAAGACAGTAAAGGAAAGGGGTGAGTACTTCAAGAACCGACAAGAGTACTCAAGAATAGTGAAAAGTAAAGACAAGCTTGAGTACTTCAAGAACCGACAAGAGTACTCAAGAACTACTAGAATACTCAAGAACCAACAGGAGTATTATAGATTTAAGACAAGTGTTTACAATAGTGCCCAAAATCTAGAGAGATAAGTGACTTGTGTTTGTGATGTTTGAATTGTGGATGAAGATTACAAAGGAGGGAAGGCTTGTATTTATAGGCCATGGAGAGTGAGGAGAGGCCAACACATGGCACAAGATGAGAGGGGGAGGGGGAGTGTGAGAGGGGAGCCGCCCATGTGAGGAGGAGCCTCCCCTCCATGTGGAGGAAGGGGAGAGGAGGAGAGGTTTGTGAGGAGGAAGCCGCCGGCCACATGTCCAAGGAGGAGTGGTGGAGTGTGTTTGAGATCTTTTCCCCAAAAGCCATCGGTCCTTTCAGCTCCGGACTGTCTCTGGTTGCTCTTCGGTTGGACTTGTTTTGAGTGATTCCACGTCCGGTTCTTGAAAGTCAGAATTTGGTCGTGACTTGGAATGACTCGTAATTCATATTCAGCTTAAAAAGTCCTCCTTAGCCTGTATTCTCTCTAGACTTCAAAATACCCTGTAAATAAATATCGGAACTAACAAGCAAAAGTTAAATAGACAAAGAGTCTAATTTGGTGGGTTTAACTGTGTTTATGATTCATACAATTATGGTCCATCACATACACAGACCCGAAAAAGCAGACAACAACAGTAATACAGCCAATCAACAAATACTGGACCAGGACATCTAAACAATAAGAGTAATCCAAGCATAGGTTGAGAGCAGCCACTGCTAAGTGAACTTCACACTCCAAGGTCAAAGGCATGCCAAATGGGCCAAACAGGAGACAAGACGATGAGGTGTCGGCCCAATTTCTACTGAAACAACGGCTGCACAAGTGATCGTCATAAAACGACTGCCTGGCAATGGTAGCTCTCCACCTGAATTCCAGAAGATGGCATCGAAGAGGACTGGAAAGCTAGGACAATTTAACTAGCCGGGAGCAGTGATATGCTCCACTTCGCCTCACGCCAAGGGAGATGAACAAACCACCAAAGATAGAATAGCCACCAATGGAACAAGTACAGCCAGAGCAAGCTAACACTACTACTAAAACTACACCAACAAACAAAACTAAAACTAATAAAAATAAGAAACGCAATAAAAGAAACCGAAAAACCTATATACGATTCCAAAACAATCACTGGCAACACGCTGACGGCCTCCGTCCCAAGGCTAAAACAACTAAGTCGACCATCAAAATTCCCAACCATGGCACGTTCCCAACCGCCCAGTCAAACAACAAAATTCAACCACATACCCAACCACGAAGCCGTACCCACGGTCGGTCGCCTCAACACACAACCCCCGCCCGACCCTAACACCGAACACAACCTCCATCCCGCCGGAGCTACAGCCACCACACGGAGCCACAGCAGAAACCGACTGACGGCAGCTCATCAACAGAGCCATCCGCAAAGCGGGCCGAAGAAACAAAAAGGGGCAGGAAGCGGCTAGGAAGGGGAAGTGACTCATGGCCGGGCAAAACCGACAAGCAAAGGGGAAGCACAACCATAGAGCCGACAAAAGCCAAAAAGACAGCCCTAGGGCCGGATATCAGTGCCCACCAACGGGTTGAATCGGCAAATCGGCGGAAGAAGAGTTGTCTAGAAAGCTTCTGTGTGTGTAGAGCGAAGGAGGAGAGTTTGAGAACTCTCCAGGAGTTTAATTTTCTAATTCAGAACAATTGTTATAGAGGTTTACTTGTGATTAAAATAATTTGTAACTTTGATAAGTCCAAGAGTCGATCCAAGGAACAACAAACGTGTCTATAAGAAACATGTTTAGCAGCAAATGCATGTTGCATGTGATGTTGGGCACTAAATCAGCTATCATGGTCTGTGTTCCATGAGTTCTTTTCTAAATCGCATACCGTCTCGTACTTTGAGATAATTTGTCTATCATCTATCATCATCCTCGATGCATAAATCTATTATCAAGCCTCTTGTTGCAACATCAAGCATACAATGACTGTACAGTCCGTGAAGTGCATGGAAAGTCTACAAAGTCCGTGAAGCGTATGGACAACTGTACATACATGTCTATAAAGTCTGTGAAGCGCATGGAAATGCAAATTACACCAAAGGATCCATTACAAATTTTTTATTGTGGGTTTTACATCGAATAGTACAAGGAAAACATCACATTTCTCGGCTATACATATTTCTAGTACATTTTGAAGCACAGGCCACACAAAATCACTACCCCGGATTTGAATTTGTACTTGAATCATTCATCGAAGTACAGGACATCTGACACCTCTAACTTTGAACCCACGACTTGACACACACCTCCATGTAAGGCCATAACAGCGCCAAAGCACGCCTCCACGAGAGGATATGGCATAACACCTGCAAACGTCCACAAGGGACGAGGAAGAGGTAGAGGAAAACATCCGCGAAGGATGGAGGAAGAGGTCCTCACCACAGGTGAGATTAGGAAAAAAAATGTCATGGGTGGGATTTGAACCCTTCACCTTGTGGATGCAAAGTAAAGACTCAACCACTAAGCCACATCCTTATTGACGATCTATTACAAAATTTTACATGACACTTTTTTACAAGAAAATGACTTTTCAATTATTTTTCATGATTATTTTTTTTCATCACATTTTTCCATGCTAAACGAAATGTCAAGATACAATTTTTGAGAAAATCGTTTATGCTTATGGAGTCCATAGTGTGGACCCACTTGTGTCAACCGATTTTTTTTCATCACATTTTCCATAGTATGGACCCACTTGTGTTTGAAATTGTTGATGTTTTTGCTCTGCTAGAAACACGATTTTATCTAATATCTATCCAAAAAAACACGATTCTAGATGGGGTGCTAATTGAACACAAATCGAGAAATGGTTCAATTGAACACATCTGACACCATCTTTGATTGAGAACAAAAAAAAGGAAAAGTACTTTGTAGTGCCTCGAACTCTCGCTCTTTTTCAATTGAAGGTCTAAACTATCAATTTTTCAATTAAGGGCAAAACAAAAAACAAATTGATCAATTTTCTAACACCGATCACAATAACTTCATCGTGATTAAATTGTGAACTCAGTCATGTGAACCATGTTGAAAAATAATCCAATGATCTCATCATAAATCTTAACATATTAAATCGATCTTTTTTCGTGAACACTAATACACTTTTTTATTGAGTCGTTATTAATGGGATTCACATGATTGAGTTTGTAATTTAATCACGGTGAATTTACGGTGCTCGGTATTCAAAAATTGGTCTTTTTATTTTTTATTTTGCCCTGGATTGGAAAAATTGATAGTTTGAACCTTCAATTAGAAAAGAGCGATAGTTCAGAGCACCAATTTGTACTTACTCAAAAAAAAAATTGATCCAATTTTTTGTTTATTTTCTCCGTCAACAACATAAAATTGAAAAGGGACTATTTCATACATGGTTGTTGATCGAAGACTAGTCCATTTCGAGTTTCGACCATCTTCATGATTGAAGATAAATGTGTCACTTGTCCTCAGCCATGTGTTATTGTAGTTTATAAAATAAAAATTATAACCTATCAAAAAAAATATTATAAATATAATGTATATAGTGAGGGAGGAGTGTTCAAATGAGATCTTATTATATGAGGAAAGGTGCAAAACATATTTTTGGTGCAAAGTTTGAAACTGGCTTTATAATTTCGTCACCGAAAAACCAAACATAGTACGTCAAAAGTATTTTATAATTCGTCACCAATCATAAACAAAATTTAATAAGAGATTTAATCTCATCCGTCATAATAACCAAATCAAGAATTGTCTTTAGTTTGTATTTTTTTATTAAAAAAAGCCTTTTGCACCAGATTCTTTTTCCTTATTATATATATCGAGATCATGAGAACTCAATTTGTACCTTTAAAAGACATCATCAAGTCATCATGGATTGTGATGATCATTCCAAATTTATATTTAATGAAAAATCAAAGTTAGCAAGCTAACTCTACTAATAGGATACATGACAAATATAGATTCAAAGATCTTCAAGGTAGAATCATGTTCATGTCCGATCCTTTTAGGCTTGCAAGCAGTGTTATTAAAATCGGACCGGACCGGTCGGTTGGACCGGGAACCGATCACCGGTCCGATTCTGTAATCAGACCGTTCTGCAATCGAATCGGTCAAAATTCGGTCAAGACCCGGTTGAACCGGTGGTTGAACCGGCCGGATGAACCGGTTGACCCGCTGATTGACTCAATTTTACATTAAAATGGTGATTTGATCGGTTCAATCGGTTTGATTTGGTCTGAAAAAATATTTATTTATTTTGACTTGGACAAGACTCGAACCTAGTCTTCCTCTATAATTATCTCCTCTCATTCCACCAAGCTAAACATGATTCTTGTTTTATTATTTGTTTCATTAATGTATATTCATTTATCAAATCTATAAATATTTTTACTTATTATCAATTTAACTAGAAATTCAATTAGTCTTAGAAATCTCTTATTGTTGTGACTTGCAAATAAAGACTGAAATTGTTATTGTTGTTCTATTATTGTTGTATTATTGATTTGTACTTTATCAAATTCTAAATTTGACAATTTGTTATGATATGTTATTGTAATCCGATCATAAACATATAATATTTATTCAAGTCATAAATATGTTAAATTATATTATCATATATAAGTATTTTATTTTTATTATTTAATTTGTGCGGGTCAAACCGGTTCGATCCGGTTGAACCACTGACCCAATGACCCAATAACTTGATCGGTTCGATCACCGGTCCGATTTTAATAACACTGCTTGCAAGGACTCTACCATAACTAAAACGTTTTAATTTGATTAAATTTTTACATCACAATTCACCCTGCATGATCATCTTGATATATGCTCAACCCAACTCAATCAGGTTGGACCATATCATAATTATGCCCTTATCCGATCCGATGTTTACTGTTTAGGACCGCAAAGATATTAAGAGTCCGCACTCCTCACCAACCCTAACACTATATATTACTGGGCACATCAAAATTTTAAAACCCTATCTGAATATGTCCTAAAAAAATAGCGTGTGTTCAGTCCTCATTGCACACCCCTGCTCTGCTCTCTGCACTATTGTGCATCGTTAAAAGTAAGAGCTGGAAGGAAGATGATTATTATTTTGGCAAAAGTACACATGAACTATCGATCTTTTCCAATTAGAAGTTTAAATTATTGATTTTTTTAATCAATAAAAAAATAACTTGACAAATTTTTGAACACTGAGCACCATAGCTATACCGTGATTAAGCTGCGAACTTAATCTTGTGCCCCTTGAAAATAACCCGATGATTTCATCATAAACTCTTAACGTTTTAAATCGATTTTTCTTCTTTAACACAAATATACCTTTTTATTGAGTCGCTATTAACGGAGTTCACATGATTGAGTTCGCAAATTAATCACGCTAAAGCTAAGGTGTTCGGTGCTTGAAAATTGGTCAATTTATTTTTTATTTTGTCCTTGATTGAAAAAAATTGATAGTTTAGACCTTTAATTAAACGATACATTATATAATGCAATTCAAAATATAAAATTCAATACATATAAATATTCATATACCTCATCTTGCAAATTGCATCCGGATTCCTAATTCTTTGTGCGTAAGAAATACAAGAACCCCAACAAATCAAGTTTGCCTTCAATTTGCAAAATTGAGAAGCAAGCGACACTTGCGATCTAAAATCCATCCTAGGTTAGTTGCCATTTGAAATCCAGTTTTCATGAAAGTCACATGAATTTTTCCCCACAACTTATCAATCTTTTGCCTACTGCCAGAAATTGGATCAACGGATTACCGACAATATGAGACACACAATTGTACATCTTCTATCATAGACCAAGAATGAGATATTTTAGGAAAATGAAACTTTCAAATTTATGAAAATATTAAAAGTAGAGAGATGATCGAGAGAAATGTTGATGATTTTGTATGAGCTATGAATGAAAATAAGTATGTATATATAGACTTGATGTTGAAAATGTTGAAATTTTTTTTTTGATTTTTTTTAAAATTTTGAAAATATTTCCGTTATAATTTAATTTGGACCGTTGGATGAAATCTTGGTTGAGATTAACGGATTGTTATTTTATTCCCGTTATAATGAACCCTAGTCAAACTGGTCAATTGTACATACAAAATTTTAAAAAATTAATATATATGTGTAATTGGGCCAAAAACAGCCCACCATGAGAAGCAGACACTCAAAACCCTAATTTCATAATACATCCGTACAAGCTTCAACAGTTGCTCGGTGAGCAGCTGCGCTCGCACGTCCTCTTCTCGCACATCAGCCGCTCCTCTCCGCTGCACAACATCACCCTCTCGCACCTGCTCCACCTCAGCTTGCACCTCCTTCAATTCTCTGCTGATGCAGATGCTCTAACAACACAAGGCTTTCTACTCTTCTTTCTTTTGTTCGTAGGGAAAGCAATGTCCTTCTCCCCCCGAGGAGAGAGATAGCTTTCTCTCGATTTTCCTGAAGGTTCTGCCTCCGTCCCTTTCCGGCCGAGCAGCCGCCTCCAACTTTCTTCCTCCCAGCCTTTTCCGTTCCAGTCACCCCACGCCGGCTCTCTCCCTCCTCCGGATCCGGTGAGCCTCCCATGCCTCCCCTGCTTGCCCCTTATCCGCTTTCCACTTGCCGGCCAGCCGTGGCGTCAGCTACGGGATCGTGCTGGCGGTGCGGAGTGAGGGCGGTGTTTGGTGGGCGGTGGATGGTGGCATGATGGCTTTTTCGGTTGGTGGGTTTGACCGGTGGGGTGTGAGTTGTTTTGGTTTTTGTGTATATATTCTCAGCCGTCAAGGACTGAGTTTGCAGTTTCGTTAGTTGTTAGTGGTTGTTAGTATTTTGGTGCTGAGTGATGGTGTTTCAGTCCCTCTGACACCTTGTGCGTTAGTAGCGGTGGCGTAGGTCCAACTGCTTGTCAATAATATGAGGCGTTCGTGCGAGTTGGGAGCTCGGTGGCCTAACGAGGTGCCTCTTCTATTTAGCCATATGGGCGTTGATTCAGTGGAATTCGGCCAGGGCGTCATCGTCTCTTTGGAGTGACATGTCGAGTCATTCTTTCTGTTGGCCATTTTGGCATGATTTGGATTTTGAAGCCTGAAGGTGTCGAAATAGTGGATCGACTGACTTACTGTGCTCAGATTATGCTTCATGTTCAGTTGTTTTGTACGAGTACTTAGTGGTCGTCTGATGTACTGTTTTCTTTTCTTCTCTTTGAAGTCTTTGTATGCCAATACTCATGTATCAAAAAAAGAAGTAAAGCAATGTCCGAAATTAGGACCCTCAACTCGAGATAATTTGGGATTTGTCACTTTTTGGTAAAATTATTTGGAAAATTACACACGGTTAAAGTTTATTTGGACTTTGCCATAAACTGCTAACCTTATTAGCGGTTTCTTGCAAAGTCAAATTTAATTCTAACATGGCTCCTAAATGTCATCCATGGAGGAGTCACGTTGTCATTTTTTATTGCAAAACAAATCGCTAACCCTATTAGTGATTTGTTTTGAAATAAAAAATTAAAGTCTTTTTTCAAAACAAATCGCTATTATCAGTAGCGGTTTGTAGCTCCTACGTATAACTCCACATAGGCATTTGGATGATTTTACCACACACCGCTACTACTATTAGCAGTTTATGGTAAAACCCAAGTAATCTTGAATTGGGTGGCATTTTCCCAATAGTTGACTAAAAATGACAAATCCCAAACTATCTCCCTCAAGTCCTTCTGCCTTGAACGCATACTCATCTTCCGTGTGAACTAAAACGCACAATGTTTATGTCTAGAATTTGACCCGATCCGACATCTAATCATTAAGAAGTCTAGTTTTTTTAGTTCTTTGGGCGGGCTAGAGTGTTATTGTTTAACTTTAACTCGAATGCTCGTCTTAATGTCAGGCCCTACCAAAAACACGAAAGTTCGGCTCCACTAAATCATATTATATGTTCATATTTTCTTTTAAGAAAAATAAAAATGATTTTTTCTCTTACTTCTGGAAAAGAATCAGGTAGAAAGTTGATTTTTTTATACAAAATGCAAATTAGTCATAGCCATTGATCTTGTGATTTGAATGGATGAGGTTAAATCTTGATTCTTGGTGCATTCTCTCGGTGACGAATTACAAAATGAAACTTACGAATTATATCGTTTTTTTTTCATTTTTCGGCTCGAAAAGTGACGAATTGTAGGTTGATTTTGACGAACTTTTTATTTTGTATCAAAAATCAACTTTTTACCTGATCTTGACCCCTTCTAATCCCGATTTATATTTGTATTCGGTTATTAAAATTTGTTATATAAGGTAATAGCTAACATGTGAACATAAAAATAAATTAATCTTTTAAGAAAAAAAAAGATTTTCTTCTCTTACTTCTAATCATATTATATGTTCATATATTCTTTTAAGAAAAATAAAAATAAATTTTCTTCTCTTACTTCTTAGACACTTTGTAGTCTTAGATTCTCTATTTTCAAACTCTTTTAATTTAGTATAATGGTTTGAGATAAGAAAACTTATATTTGGTTAGTATTGTTTATTTATTTTATAGATACAAATTTCGACTGTAAAATGTTCTTTTATTAATCGGTCATTACATACAGGTACAGAATCATTGCATTTTGACACTGTCTAGGACACTATCTATTAACTGAAGCGCTAATCTCATATAAAACTCCTCTTTAAATCCAAAATTTAGACTTTTGCAATGTACCAACACTACCATCACATGCAGTGTGTCATATTTACATGATGTCACAACAGAGGATCTATGTACCAAACAAAAATAAATGAAGCAACATAAATTAACAAAAAAATTTAGTGTAATTACTAAAAACTGAACTTTTTTGGGACATAAAGCAGAAACTGAACTTAATATCTCATATAGAAAAAAAGAAAAAAGAACTTAATATCTGAAATGTTTTGAGTAATCCATAAGAGTATGTAAATCGATGCTAACGCTCCATATGCACTAACCCACTACCCACCTGTGTATATTAAATAACGATGGAACAATTGGGCCTTGAATGGCCCGACGTGCGGCTATCAAAGTTCAATTGCTTTTGGGCTATTGTACTTAAACAAGGGTTAACTTGCGTAGCATAATGGGCTTTCTCTATATTATACCCCTTTAGAAACTCGTATATCCAAAATGGAGTACACCGCATGAAATTCGAATATTCAGAATACCCTATTTGAGTTAATACCGATCCTCTGAAATCGGTAATTGACGGAGCCCACTGCACTGTCGTTAAGGTGCAATGTTCTCTGTGCAAATAAATTTATATTTTCCACTACTTACGACTTCACTACTGGGTAGTAAGTGGTAAGTAGGGGTCGAACCCAAGGGAATTAGGGGGATACGTTGTTCTTTAAGGGATTTGTACAGCGAGGGAGCGTGTTTTAAGGTTGATTGAGATTTTAGCAGTTATGACTAAGTGACTTTTTTTGGTTGTTTTTGGTTTTGAGTGCGGAAAAGTAAATTACAGAAAATAAATACTGAAAAGTAAAAAGAAAGACTTACAGTGGGTGATGCGTGATTTGCAAGTCCTCCGGAAGGTGAGCGGTTGATTAAGGCAGTTATACTAGAAAAGTAAATACAAGGGGGTTTTGTAATTCAAGGAAAACATTCGGTTTCAGGGGCCTTGTATCATAGTTGTTTATCATCGACCGCTAATGATCATACTAAGTGTTCAAAGATGAATCGAGGCCATTTCTAAGCGCAAGACTTGCAACATCGTTTAAAACACCTGTTCTACTTTAGACTAATTCCTCCTTTCGAAGTATCTTAGCCTTGTGTGCATCCACTTGATCTTTCAGTTACGATCGACCGAGTGGTGTTTTAGATAAGTCGAACTCCTCAGATAGCTTTGCTTGTTACAGCTTCCACTACCCGAGTATGTTCACGAATCCCCACGGAAGAGCTTTGCTTGTTACAGCTTCCACTCAACCTTGGAAATTCTGACTATATATGGCACATAGAACAAGTTTTGAACACAAAGCGACATTAAGTGCAGGGTCTAAAACATTTTACAATACAAGTACACCCCTTTAACCGAATAAAGAGTTTAGCTACGAATATCCATAGAGATGGATACCATAGCTAAATACTCGGGGGTTTTTGAAAACAGTAAGAGGAGAGGGGGTGGAATACTCAAGAACCAACAGGAGTATTCCCAATCCTACTGAATACTCAAGAACCAACAGGAGTATTCTCCAAAACTGTTATAATACTCAAGAACCAACAGGAGTATTATTTCAAAAACCAAACTTACAAAGTAACACAAACTTAGAGAGAGAAGTGATTATTGATTTGTGGATTGTTGGATGATACAAATGAGGAGGGGAGGGGTTGTATTTATAGCTAAAGGAGAGGGGAATGGAGGGTGAGGATGAAAGCATGTGGAGCTCATCCATGGAAGGAGGAAGGAGCTCCAAAAGCCGCCGGTTGGAGGTTGTCCAAGGAGGAGAGCTTGTGGCTTTGGCCACCTCTTGCCAAAGCCACCGGTCACCCAAGGAGGAGAAGGGGAGGAAGGCCACCCAATGACTCATCCAATACATAAAGCCGCCGGTCACTTGGAGATAAGGATGAGTTTGTGAGTTTTGTGCAGTCTTTTCACAAAACTATCAGTCCAATTTCGCTCCGGTCTGACTTTGGTTGTTCCTCGGTCGGATTTGATTTGAGTAATTCAATGTCAGGATCTTGAGATTTCTTCATTCAGCGTCTGATCTTGACCTTGGAATGACTCGTAACATCTTTTCAGCGTAAAATCCTCTCCTTAGCGTGTTTTCTCTCTAAGCGCCAAAATACCCTGTAGAAATATATCGGAACTAACAAGAAAAAGTTAAATAGACAAACAGTCTAATTTGGTGGGTTTTACTGTGTTTATGATTCGTATAATTATGGTCCATCAGATCACCCCACACTTTTAGTTGTTCGTCCCGAACAATGCTATTAAAGGGCGGCACGCTAAGTAAGTTTGTTAAAATATGAAAATTAGACTGTGGTACTAGACTTATCCTAATTCATGCATCACTACTTATTTCCAAATTAAACTGCGTAAATAAATAGAAGAAACTTGATACTTGTACCTTCGTGCCGAGATGCAAATTATTCTGGATGTTTCGGGAGATAGCTCTTTTCAGGCTCCTGGACTGCATCCTCGGGACTGTCTCGCACTATATGGTTTCCTTGTAGATTTCTCTAGCACGTGATTCGGTTCGTGTTTCACAGTTGAGTTGAGCCTTTTTGATTTCTTTCTTCTTTTGGCGAGGGACAGCTTTTTGCAGTGAATTGGCCTTTGGCCTTTGATTTGACTTTTTTGAGTACTTCACTTTTGTTAGGTTAAAACCTTCACAATTTTGGGCCTTTGGCCTCTTGATTTGCTTCTTCGAGCTTTCACTTCTTTGTGACTTGCTAGTCCATTTTCTCAAGCCTTCTTGGGAGGTCCAATCATCGCCCGCGAGCATATGGAAATACCTCCCCGCTCTCTCTCATCATTGCCGTTTCGCGCGAGTCAAAATGAGGGTCGTTCATTTATTTTCCCGGCTACTTTGACTAGAGATAGGACGGTTTGATTCCCGTCCCGCCTTCTTCATTTTTTATGCATAAAAACTGCATGGCGGAGCTGACTCTTAACTCAACTAAAAAACCCGAAGTGCAGCCTCCACTGACTTCGTAAACTATATAGTGAAATTCAGTCCTTCGATTGCTTGCCAAACCTCTCTAGTGCATTTCTATCAACTCCACATCCCTAGTTTATCTCAGCACAAAGGGACAAGTGAGAAGTTACATTCTAAGTTTTTAAACAGTTGAATTTTCACAAGGTTAATGCATGAATTATGACTTATCTTTTTCACATTCTTAAGTTCATATTTTCAAAAAGATAACACTAAAAAGAAAAAAACATGTTATTTATTTATGTACACATGCGGATCTTACTCCACACTTTTGAACAAAGGCGTGCCTTTCAGCACTACTTAGTTCAAAAGCCATGCAAGCAGACAATTACGAGAAGGAAATGATATTAAGGAAAGGTAAGATCAGAACTCCCTTTAAAGTGTCGATTGAACGACATGGCATGAGGCTGGATAATCAAAGGAGTTTGGCTGGGGCCTTGAACTCTCAGCGCAAGCCCGGTAGTTCACGGAAGCTGCCTGGCTGATCCGATCGTGCTCCAAAAACCAATTCCTAAATAGTCAATTCATTCTATGCACCAAGTGGGTAAGAGCGACTTATTGATAAAAACTAAAAGACAGAAAATAAAAAGACAGAAAGTAAGATAGTGTCGGGTTACCTCCCGACCAGTGCACTTGTTTAACGTCGTTGGCTTGACAGTACCTTATTCCTGGATCACTGGTTGGGATCCCATGGGTGGCTCAGGTCGAATTTTGCCACTGTTTCTGTGTTGGTTTTTGCCTTGACTTTTCCTGATTCCTTGCTTATGTTAGAACCCCATGGTTTTGGTGTTTTTTCTTTCCATTGCTTCTGAGAAGGTGAGGGAACTTCGACCATAGCTGCTGGTCTTGTTACTTTTTCGGTCTCTTTTGGCAGGTCGGAAATCTGCGTACCGCGATCTGAGATAGGTATTATATCTAGCGGTTTCTTTGTATCCGTGCGGCTATTGTCAATGTAGAAATATGCAATTTTGCCACCAAACTTAAGCGATAATGAGCCCTTGCCCACATCGATCCTTGCTTTAGTAGCGTAGAGAAATGGTCGTCCCAAGATTATTGTTGGAGGGTCGTCTTCGCTGGTCTCTCCCGTTTGTATCACATAGAAGTCTGCAGCAATGATGAGCTCTCCCACATGGAGTATTACGTCTTCCAGCACTCCAATCGGATGGATGCACGATTTATCTCCTAGCTCGATATTTGACTTGGGTTGTTTTAATGGACCCAGTCCTAACAAGTAATATAAGGAGGAGGGCATGGCGTTGACAGCATCCCCAAGATTGACTAAGCACTTATGAATCTGTGCTTCACCAATACCGCAGGTGACTGTAAAGGCCCCTGGGTCTTTATCTCTTTCCGGTTGTGACTCATGATCTGAAGTGAGGGCTCTTTCTATTGTCGGGCCATTCTGCCCATTCCTTGGCTTATGATTTGTATAATTGGGCCCCTTAATATTTTGCTTCGAAGCATAAATATTAGTTGGAGAGTCCCACTTCAAATTGTTATCGTCATCCCATCCAGACGTTGGTATGTCAGAGTGTATGATCGGTGGTGGTGTTATGCACACGGTGAATGCGTACTGTCCATTGTCAGCATGCGTAGCCCATGTTCTGCCATCATTGGGTCGGTCTTCCTCTTGATTCCAGTCAGGACGACGCCTACGGGTGAAGTGCTTGTTTGTAAGTTTGTAAGTTGGGGATCGTGCTACTTCTCCAAGTGTCGCCTTTACGTTTGACCTTTTTATCATGCTAAGATTCGCCTTTGGATTCTGGATGGTATGTGAAGGAAGTCTACCAGGTTCGTTAGTGAGTGTTGACATTGCTGTGGCGAGATGGGACATTTGTTTGGTCAATTCTGAAATTGCCCCGTCAGTTTTCGCCTGGTATTGGTGTAGCGAAGTACCCAATTGATTTATGCTTCCTACGAGCTCCTTCATCGTTTCATCAAGCGACTTGGTTGGTTCTTGCTGATTCTGCGGGCCGGTTTGGTACTGATTTGGTCCTCTTTGTTGATATTGGCCTGCTGATGGAGCGTTCTGGTTATACTGCCGGTGGGGGGTTGGTAGAATGACTGAGCTAGTTGAGGGACAGCTGGTTGTGCTTCCTTCTCAGAATAGTTGTTGTTACGCCAGCTCGGGTTGGTTGCTTGACCATACTGTCTGTTTTGTCCGGCTCTGTCATTACTGTTGTTGTTGTATCCTTGGTATCCTCCCACTGCATTCACTTCTGCCGGTTCCTCTTCTATTAATGTCGGACATGCGTCAGTTTTGTGGTCTGTTGAACCACAGAACTCGCAAGGTTTTACCGGAACTGGCTGCCTTCGTAGGATTTGAATCATCATCTCCTTTAGCTGCTTCATCTCTTCAGGCATAGAGCTCATCGATGTTTCAGCTTTTGCCACATTTTTTGTCCGGGAGAATTCTTCCTGCTGAGTTGTCTCTTCTCTGAATCGGGCATTCTCAGCAACGTTGGTGATAAGATCCCTTATGCCACTTAATGATAGATTCATCATGGACCCTCCAGCTGAGGCATCCAGGAGCATTTTGTCTAAGGGTCTTAATCCGTTAATGAGATACTCGACGGTGAGTTTCTCGGGCAGTCCAAGGGTATAGCAGCTTCTCTCCAGACGGTTGAATTTTTCCAGGTAATCGTACATGGTTTCATTGGGTCCTTGCTTGATGTCCTTCAGTTGCCTCCTTACTTGCATCGCTCTTCCTGCTGGGTAATATTTGTCTAAGAACTTCTTCTGCATCTGAGCCCATGTTCTGATGCTTCCGGAAGGCAATGAAAGGAACCAGTTGTTTGCCGCGCCAATGAGGGAAAAGTAGAACGCCTTTAACTTGAAGTCGTCTACGTTCATGCCATTTGGTTTTAAGTTTTGGCAAATACCATGTAAGCGTTGGAGATGAGTCATTGCTGATTCTCCACGCGTTCCTGAGAATTTCGGTAAGTTGTGGGCCACTGAAGTGTTGATGGCGATATTTTCCAATTCAGGGCCTTCGTGAATGCATCACGGCTGAATTCTGAAATCTGGTGCCGAGAGCTCTCTCAATGTAGGTTCGCGGTAGTTGTTGTTATCTCCGTAGTAGTCATCGAAAGCGGGTTCTCGTCTCGGCACTTGTCAAGGTTACGGGGGTGGTGGATATCTAGGAGGTTGCACTGGACCAGCTGCATTTCGGTCCTCGGGTGGTTCTTGATTTCTTCTGATTGCCTCCCTATCACGAGCTCTTCTGTTTCTAATGAGTTGTTCCGGATCGTCCACAAATGGAAGTGGCACCTCATCATTTTGATCGTACAGGTTCATCTCGTCGTCATCTTGGTAGTCATGGTGGCTTCCTTCGCGAGACATGGTTGTTTCGAGCGCGTTTGAGAATTTAAGAGAGAGGGAAAGAAAACAACTAATCCGACGGCTAATTCCCCGGCAACGGCGCCAATTTGACGGAGCCCACTGCACTGTCGTTAAGGTGCAAGGTTCTCTGTGCAAATAAATTTATATTTTCCGCTACTCGCGACTTCACTACTGGGTAGTAAGTGGTAAGTAGGGGTCGAACCCAAGGGAATTAGGGGGATACGTTGTTCTTTAAGGGATTTGTACAGCGAGGGAGCGTGTTTCAAGGTTGATTGAGATTTTAGCGGTTATGACTAAGTGACTTTTTTTGATTGTTTTTGGTTTTGAGTGCGGAAAAGTAAATTACAGAAAATAAATACTGAAAAGTAAAAAGAAAGACTTACAGTGGGTGATGCGTGATTTACAAGTCCTCCGGAAGGTGAGCGGTTGATTAAGGTAGTTATACTAGAAAAGTAAATACAAGGGGGTTTTGTAATTCAAGGAAAACATTCGGTTTCAGGGGCCTTGTATCATAGTCGTTTATCATCGACCGCTAATGATCATACTAAGTGTTCAAAGATGAATCGAGGCCATTTCTAAGCGCAAGACTTGCAACATCGTTTAAAACACTTGTTCTACTTTAGACTAGTTCCTCCTTTCGAAGTATCTTAGCCTTGTGTGCATCCACTTGATCTTTCAGTTACGATCGACCGAGTGGTGTTTTAGATAAGTCGAACTCCTCATATAGCTTTGCTTGTTACAGCTTCCACTACCCGAGTATGTTCACGAATCCCCACGGAAGAGCTTTGCTTGTTACAGCTTCCACTCAACCTTGGAAATTCTGACTATATATGGCACATAGAACAAGTTTTGAACACAAAGCGACATTAAGTGCAGGGTCTAAAACATTTTACAATACAAGTACACCACTTTAACCGAATAAAGAGTTTAGCTACGAATATCCATAGAGGTGGATACCATAGCTAAATACTCGGGGGTTTTTGAAAACAGTAAGAGGAGAGGGGGTGGAATACTCAAGAACCAACAGAAGTATTCCCAATCCTACTGAATACTCAAGAACCAACAGGAGTATTCTCTAAAACTGTTATAATACTCAAGAACTAACAGGATTATTATTTCAAAAACCAAACTTACAAAGTAACACAAACTTAGAGAGAGAAGTGATGATTGATTTGTGAATTGTTGGATGATACAAATGAGGAGGGGAGGGGTTGTATTTATAGCTAAAGGAGAGGGGAATGGAGGGTGAGGATGAAAGCATGTGGAGCTCATCCATGGAAGGAGGAAGGAGCTCCAAAAGCCGCCGGTTGGAGGTTGTCCAAGGAGGAGAGCTTGTGGCTTTGGCCACCTCTTGCCAAAGCCACCGGTCACCCAAGGAGGAGAAGGGGAGGAAGGCCACCCAATGACTCATCCAATGCATAAAGCCGCCGGTCACTTGGAGATAAGGATGAGTTTGTGAGTTTTGTGCAGTCTTTTCACAAAACTATCAGTCCAATTTTGCTCCGGTCTGACTTTGGTTGTTCCTCGGTTGGATTTGATTTGAGTAATTCAATGTCAGGATCTTGAGATTTCTTCATTCAGCGTCTGATCTTGACCTTGGAATGACTCGTAACATCTTTTCAGCGTAAAATCCTCTCCTTAGCGTGTTTTCTCTCTAAGCGCCAAAATACCCTGTAGAAATATATCGGAACTAACAAGCAAAAGTTAAATAGATAAACAGTCTAATTTGGTTGGTTTTACTATGTTTATGATTCGTATAATTATGGTCCATCAGTAATATTCATTTTTTTAAAATTACCAGTACACATGGAACCGATTATTTGGATTTGAGCTGATACCGGTTTCTGTAGACCCGATATTAGTAAAATTTGTTGATGTGGCTCGGTTTGTGGCATACGTGTACCAGCCGAACCCCATCAATGCCAGCATGGCATCCAACTGGGATGCTGGTTCCTGGGGAATCGGTAATATATTCGTATCGGGATTAGGCTAGAAGAGGAAAACCCTCGATTTTGTATCTCAGATGATATCGGTTCCCCGACTACCGGTATCATTAATAAATCGATTGCCCAACACCGGTAATGTACGTGTACGCCGCACATCAAATTTTACTAATGCCGATTCCTAGGAAACCGGTATCAGTTCAAATAAAACTAGCTGGTTCTTGAGCTACCGGTATTTTTTAAAAATGGACAGTAACGGTTTTCCTGGAACCGGTATTAACTCAAATGGGGAATATTCGAGTTTCAAACGGTGTATTTGGGAGATTTGAATTTGAAAAGGGGTAGAATTAGAGAAACTCAGCATAGTGCTAACCCTCGGTATCCCCTGCAAACATTTTTCCTTCTGTCTTTCTCAACACAATTTTCAGTGATCTCTCTCTCATCTAGCTTTCTGTTGTTTTCTTTTTGCGGCGGCGGCTCGACCTTCAATTTGTCGAGGATTGGTTGGGTCAGAGTCAGTCTGATTCAGATCAATGATAATTCCGTTTTGTTTGATTTAGTTTTTGGATGGAGAATTGGGTTCCTGGTGTGGTAGTAGTGCTAGGTTACCTGTTATGTTAATGTCAACAGACTAGAGATTTTAATGATGTTATTTTTAAATATATAAATTTAATATCAAAACAACTAAAAACCTTAATTATGTAACTAATTTTCATAAATAAATATATAAATAATACAAAAATAAAATTCCGATTAATCCCCAATTAATCCTCGAGAACCCTTTCCGCACGACTAGCGCCTAGCGTTTTTTTATAACATTGGTCCGATTCAGATCAATTATAATTCCGTTTTGTTAGATTGAGTTTTTAGATGGAGAATTGGTTCCTGGTGTGGTAGTAGTGCTAAGTTACATGTGATGCGTGGTTGAATTTTGGTGTTTGGTACTGAATATTAATGGACGCATCTGTGTAAAAGTTAGTAATTTGTGTAACTAAGATTTTTTTTGATAAGCTGTAAGTTATAGAGACAACGGTATACAGAGGACTTAAAGCTGGGAAATACATCTAGCTGAGACCAGTACAGACAATAAAAAATACAATGTGAAAAGACATGACCCTGCTGCTCCACTTCGCCTCTTGCGTGGGCACATCCTCTCGTCTCTCACGTCATGAAAAAGGCAGGACCACACTCGTCATCATCCAAGCAACATCCGCCTGCCGAAAACACCGACCAAACACCGGTCGAGAAGAAACACAATTATAGAAAAAATCGTGTCGATACAAACACGACGAAAACCACTCAGACCGTAACGGCTGAGAAGAAAACCCTAAGAAGCGAAACTCACTTAGAGGGACATATACACAAAAGGAAACCAAAACGCCCTCATCCCATCCCGTCAACCCAACAATCACCGACCACTCCAACCACTGCCAGCAGCCCCCTGGCCGACCCACCAACGCCACCTTTGCAACCCTTCTGCAACCCACAAGCTCGCACCAAGCCCATCGTCATCCCGGAGAGGCGCAAAGTTATAAGCAACGAGAAGAAGATAAAAAGAAGGATGGCGGAGCACACAAGGAGAGGATGGAGGAAGAGGAGAGGAAGGTGAGGAGGGGGAGGGAGGGGGAAAACGAAAACTAGAGTTCGGGGGTGGTGGCTTTGGGAGGCTTCTGGAGGTTTTAAGAATTACTGGGATAGTTTGATGGGTCGTACTTGAACTAAGAATTGAGCATTGACATTGATAATTATTCAAGTAGGCAATAGTGCTAGCCCGTTTTTGTTAGGGTTGTTTACATTGGGTGTATATCCATGCATGTAAAATCGAAAATTTATTTGACCGAAATCATTTGACCAGCACGTGTCTTTTATACGATGTCAATCGAACCACCTGGCCCATAAAAAACTCTTGTTAACCAATCGGCACAACCCCGCAACGCATTGGTTACAAGTTTTTTAGATCGATGGGTATAATTAATTTAGCACAACTCCGCAACTCATCTAAGTCTCTCGGCATCATATATTCACCACTGAAGCGCAAGTCTCATGAGACATTTCTGCCTTTATCACGAGAAACCTGCAAAATGCAACTCACGTCCACGACGAATAACAAATCCACGCATAAGCGGATTAATCACAAGTCTACATCAAAGATGAAACTAATTACACTTCCAATAATTGGAAGAATAATATGTTACAGGCAGTGTTCTAAAAATCCCCGCCTAAGCCTCGAAATTTAAGAATCCACCCGATTAATTGATTCACCTAGTCGTCGCCGCCTAGACCCGCCTAGTCGCCCTCTAAATCTGCCTAAGCGTTAACCAGATGACCAACTTCTTGATCAAAATGAAAAAAATCCTTTATTTTTACATAGTTTACATGTATGTATATCATTTTAATATTTGATAAACTATTAAAATATTTTTATTATCATATTGCTTTTTATATATATTAAAATACAATAAAAAAATATATACCATACTAATATTTATATGATTATTAATTATTAAAAATATTAAAAAATATAAAATCGATTAATCCCCGCCAAGACCCCGATTAATCCCCGATTAATCCTTAATAACCCTTGCCGCCCGACTAGCGCCTAGCGATTTTTAGAACCTTGGTTACAGGTAGTGTTTGAACACTTAACTTGTATTTATAAGATAATAAGCTCAACCAACCCAATCACCACCGTATTGTTGTTGGCTCATTGATTACAACCTTAAACACGTAATATATCCTTTCTGAATTCTACAGTATAATAATTTAATGCGTCCTTTTCTAGCTATCAGTCTCAATCGACGTGTCAGGGTTCGTTCTTATCCAGAGAGATAAACTCTCTGGGTTTTCACGACGGGGAGAAGCGGTTACTGTTTCAAGGTGGTCGGCGGCTGATTTGAAGCTTGTGGGGCCTCGCCTCTCTTCCTCCTCCCTTCTCGAGGCCTTGTCGACGTCCCTCATACTTCTGGGTGTGGTGTCGTCGGCGGATCTGACCTTTTGGCTGGGCGGGATGGGTTGCGGTTGAGTTGGGGGTTGATGATTTTGGGTTTCCTTCGCGGTTTACTTTGGCCCAGTCGGTCAGATCTGGGGGGCTTTTCGGGCATAGCGGTGGCGAGGTGCTTCGGTTGTGTCGGAAGGCGAATGGAGATGCCGACGGGGGGTGGACCGAGGTCGGTCGGAGGTGGAGTCGTTCTGATAGGTCTCTGGCGATTGCTTGGCTTGTCGGTGGCGGCTATTCTCTGACCGGAGCTTGCGGCCAGTCTTCGTGCTGGTGGAATAATGTGGCGTCGGCGGCTGTGGTGTCGTTGGCGGGTGGATGGGGGGCCGGGTTCGCCCGGGGTTTTGTGTTTAGGTAGTTAGTTCAGGCGGGGCCGCCTGGGATGGAACGTGGTAGGGTTTTTCCGGGTTAGCCGGATTGCCCGGACCTCGTATAGCGGTTTCTCTCGTAGAAGTCAACCGCGGTTCTCGGCCTGTGTGCCTGCTTTATAGAAATTGTGGTCGGGGCTTCAGTCGAGATAATAAGCTGGTGGTTGTTTCGCTTTGTCTGTTTGACCACCGTGGTGTGTTATGGTTTCGGGACCTTTCCGGGTGAAGACTTTGCAACAGTTACTGGATTGCCAAGCTCCAATACGGATTGCGCTACCTCGTTTTCCTGAGTTTAGTTGTTGTTCAGTTGAAATTGTTGTATTTTCTTCATTATTGTGTCGTGTCCTGATCTGTACTGTCTTGTTCCATCAAAAAAATGCGTCCTTTTCTAATTTTTTTTTTGATTGGCGTCCTTTTCTAATCTTGATCGTACGAATTTTTTCATATTGAAACACGTTTTTGTTTTTTCAAATGCTTTCCAGCCAACAAAATTTTTATGAGAATTTTGTTGAATAAAACGGACAAAAATATTGCTAATAACACAATCAATCAAATCGTCACTGCAAAATTACCAATAATTAAACGAGAAACACAGGGTTTCTAAAGTAATGTAAAATAATAATATTAATTAAAGAAGAAGAAGAAGAACTCAGCGCTTTTTCTCACCCTCCTTCCTCTGATCACTCTCATTCCTTCCTCCGCTCAGATCCGCAGCTACTCGAGCTCGATCGATTTATTCGAATCAATTGTCGGCAACTACCGGCGCCTTGGGGCGTCGTGGTTTTGGTGTTGGTTGGCTTTGGGGGTTTTCTGGTATTGTTGAGTTGATCTCGATTTCCGTGTGTGATTTTGTTGTTTGATGATCGGAAGGTTCTGAAAAGATGCTTTCCTTGCAAAGCGATCCTCGACAATACCAGCAACATCAGCTGGCGGCGCAGAAGCAGCAGCAGCAGCAGCAGGGGATGCTTCAGTTGCCTAGGGTTTTATATGGCGTTGAGGATGCGTTTGCGCTTCGTATGGCGGCGGCGGAGCCCGTTGTTTCGTCGACGGGCAATTTTCAGATTGCGCATCATGTAGATCATCAACGCCACATTCATGAAGGTAAGTGTTTGAGAACGTTTGATTACTAGGGTTTCTGAGTGTTTTGAGTTTTGAGCAGGGGGTGTGTGTTTTTGGGTTAGCTGCTGTTTTATCTGTTATTAGATGTTATATTTGGACTGTTGTTGTCAATTGCTTGCTGAGGGCTGTGATGTGTGCAATTTTGTTTTACATGCATTTAATTTAGTTGAATAAGTCTGAATTGTTGTGTCAGTGCGTGTCAATTACTTAGTTATTCACAATTGTTTTAGTCTGAAGTTGTTTGTGTAGGAATTTGTAATGTTGAAATGTTGATGAAAAAGTGCGGATTTCTTTAAAGAAAGACAGAAAAAGAAAATGAGCAAGTTTTTATTATTATTTAGGTTATTGTTCACAATCTTTTGTTCTTTTTTCTTGAATCTCCAGTTGACGAGGACATGCTTTTTGTCCTGTCTCATCAAAGATACATAGCAGGAAACTACAAGCAGGCATTAGAATATAGCTTTAGTGTTTATGAAAGGAACCCGCAGAGGACTGACAACCTGATGCTCCTTGGTGCAATCTATTATCAGGTTGGTTTACTAAAATTGAAACTTTTGTCAATCCTTCTTTTTTTGTGAATATGATATTTATTATTATTCCTTTCAGTTGCGCGATTTTGACGCTTGCATTGCTAAGAATGAAGAAGCTCTTAGAGTTAATAGAAACCTTGCAGAGTGTTACGGAAATATGGCCAATGCTTGGAAGGTATGTAGTGCAAAAAGTTGATTTAATATTTTAAGAAACCACAATAGGAATACTGATAGTAATAACCACACTTTGAAAGACTCACCTTTCATAGCTCTGTCGCAGGAAAAAGGCAATGTTGATGTTGCGATCCGCTATTATTCAACTGCAATTGAGGTTTGTATGCCGCTGCAGCACTGGTTATGTATTATCGTTTCTCATCGCTTATTTTTTAGGCTTTAGCTTGTTCACTGCATATGTTTTCAACAATATTGTATCAAACATTCCACATCATTGTAGCACGAAAGATGTATGCCTTTTTTTCTGTGATACCGATTGTCACTACTTGTGTGAGGATGCTGAATCCTTATTCTTATTTGTCTCCATTATATAGATCAGAAATACTTGTATCTCATATTAGATGTCTATGTGGGGAATTAGCTAACCCTTACAGTTATTATTTAAATAATGATAGTGTTGTTTATATGTCTACATGTATTTGGTTGGGATTTGACGCATGGAAAATTCCCCAAACACCATATTCTGGCAACTGTATACCTGATCCTATAGAGTATGAGTTACTAAGTATACCCCTTACTACTGATATCCAGGAGTGTTTATTAATTATGAAACGTTATTCTTCTTCTGTTATCCCTTTGTCACAAGGTCTTTAAAGTCTAAACTGGTTATAGATTTAGACTAAGCATGTTGTGCATATACATAGGCCAAGAGAGAGTATGCAACCTTTAAGAGCAGCAGGACTTGCATCAGTGTTTTAGGATGAATTCATACAAATTACTTTATTACTCTCGGGTTTCGATTCAGATGACTCTTTCTGAGGGTGCTAACTGCCAAGTCACTGGAATTGCATTTTGTTGAAGAAAACATTATCTGTTGCTAGCTGCTCAACTTTCAAAAATACTGTTACTGGTGCTTGTTGCTCCTAGTATTTTTTTGGTGATTATATTTTCATGGTGTGCTTAAATATAATAAACTTTCAATATATGATCTTAAATATTATGATTAACATATTTTGAACAAACCAACCTCCTTGATGGAATTCTATTACTTTACTCAGTTTATCCAACTGATTGGAACACTATTGCAGAGCCTTTGTGGAATCCATGCCATGGCCTTCTAGGTTGGACACATTGAATAGTATAAACATTAATAAATTCCCTTAGTTTAATGATCAAACTTAGTCGTTTGGCTTGCAGTTCTTCTCTCCCTTTTGCTTTTGTGTCATTGATTACTATTTTCTGGAATAAGATCCCCCCATGCTTCTATAGCGCTGCAACCCGAGACATCTACACATTTAAATACAATGTGGTGTTTAGGCTAGCAGCAACAAATGTGCAGCAGAGGATCAAAGGGCGTTGTGTTCTTCGTTCATGTTTTTCATTGAAAGCAGTTTACTCAATGGTTTTGCCTTGTCGTGAAGGGCTTGTTTTTGTGTAGTCTATGATGCAACTCAGTAAAATATATACTGAAACTCATTATGCTCAAGCTCAACAGATTCCAGATGGCTGTCATTAGTTTCCCTTTACATAGTGGCCAGGCCTTTTTTAGAAATCATGTAACTCGTTTGGTTTCTGTCACGTTTAGTGTTTACATTCTTCACTCAATTTGTATGTAATTTCATTCAAAAGAGTCCGACATAGCAGATTCATACAACTCTGTGAGCTTCCCACTTTCTGTACAAATACAATACACGAGCTGTCTTTCTTGCCCGCAGCATATCTATGGTTTTTACTTGTTTATTGTTTCTGAACAATACTACGTACCTGTAGTATTTCACCTCAAATTAGTTCATAAATTGGAGATGTATCATGTATCTGTTTGGTTTTGTAAGACCTGTTTTGTGTTCATTAACAACTTGTGTTGCAGGTTCGTCCAAATTTTGCTGATGCATGGTCAAACCTGGCGGGTGCATACACGTGGAAAGGAATGTTTAATGAAGCGGCTCAGTGTTGCCGTCAAGCTCTTTCATTTAATCCGAAACTGGTTGGTCATAGTTTCAAGTGATTGATCACGCTGTTTGGTTGGGTTGAAAATAAAAGATATTGACAGAAACACACTGCAGGTTGATGCACATAGCAACCTTGGACATATATTGAAGGCTCAGGGGTTGTTGCAAGATGTAAGTGAACAGTGGCTTCCATGCACTGATTTACATTTATGGTCTCCTTTTGGAATAGGGAATAGCTGCAATCTTATAGAGATACTGTTATTTAATGCCTTTAAAAGTCTGATTCTTGAGTATAAAAATGGCTGTTAGGGGACTAAGATATTATATATTTACATGTTAGTATTGTTACTTTTGAAATAGTTTTGCAATCACCGATTGACATGTTATCAAAAAAAAATTTAAAGGAAAAGACAGATACAGTACATGCTCAACAGACATTGTTTGTAATGACTAATGTGACTTTTGAGAGCCGTCTGGTTTTGCTTTTGTCACATTTTTTTAATGTATCCACTTTGGGACGGCAGTTACTGTACCTCACAAGATCGTCCCTGCCTCTTTACTTTACCGATATTTCGTGTTCTTGTAACATACAAATAGTCAAATACACTCATAAAGAAATTGGTTTCAGAATGAAAATATGAAAACTCTTACATGTATTCAATTTGATGTTTGATGAAGGCCTACAATTGCTATGTGGAGGCTATAAGGATACAGCCTACGTCTGCCTTAGCGTGGTCCAACACTGCTGGTTTATTAAAGGATGCTGGCGACCTTAACAGAGCTCTTCAGTTTTACAAGGTACATTTCCAACTCATTCTTAAAATAATTTGATTTTCAATCCATGATGCAATTCTTTTGATATTTTTGAAAACCAGCATTATTGAGTTTAAATGGTCGATTAAGCTTGTGGAACTCAAAGGCAGTATTTTTCACCTATAGTTCTAAGAAAAAAAAATCATGTTGCTAATTCTAATGGAGATAACTAAGTATCTGCATGATGTTATACACAGGAAGCAGTACGAGTGAAACCGGATTTTGCAGATGGATACTTGAACATTGGTAATGTGTATAAGGTGAGTTTCTCGAGTACGAGATGCTTATGACATTCACAAGTAAATGCCACACTAGTTATTCAGAGTATAATAAATATTCTTTTGGTCTTTAAAAGGCTTTAGGGATGCGCCAGGATGCTATTATTTACTACCAGCATGCCATTCAGGCCAGTCCAAAGTTTGCTATGGCTTATGGTTAGTGTTGCTTTTATGTCATTTTCTTTTCAATAAAATTTTAGGTAACGAAGACTTGGCTGGAAACCAATAGTTAATAGAGTACTCGCTCGCTATGGTGGTCTGGTCACCTTTGATTGGATTTGTACTTGATTGTTGCAACACTTTTGGTTTTAGGCATTTGTTCCACTGCTTGACTATTCTATGTGCCGAAATGCTAGCCCCGTACATTTATCTATATTCTATTGTTCTGCAATGTAACGAAGCAAGGTAATGTTCAAATTGAGTGAACAGGCATTTTGTTTCTGGCTCTTTTGATGTTTGTAATGATGACATGCAGGCAACTTGGCCAGTATATACTATGAACAAGGCCAACTAGATCTCTCTATTTTTTATTATAAGCAAGCCCTGGTTCATGACCCTGGATTCCTGGAGGCATATAATAATTTGGTTTGTTCTCGAGTTTCCTTTCATCTCGAAGTATTTTACCAGCATATTTCACATCAGTATTTTCCGTAACTTTTTCTCCTGCTTGAAGGGCAATGCACTAAAGGATGCTGGCCAAATTGATGAAGCAGTTCAATGCTTTCATGTATGTTTTTGCGTACTATAAATGCCAAGTTATTGCTATCTATGTAGTCTGGTCCATTCAACTGACAATGGTTTTCTTTTCTTTTTTGCGCTACTGAAGAAATGTTTTTCGTTGAACCCTAGCCACCCTCAGGCCCTTACCAACCTTGGAAATATATTTATGGAATGGTGAGCAAATTGTGATTTTTTGGTGTAATGCAATTTACTGATACCGAATACACTGATCATCAACTTTTCCTCATTGTGCAGTAATGCGATGGATAAGGCAGCATCATTCTACATGTCAACTTTGTCCGTCACAACGGGCCTTTCAGCTCCATTTAATAATTTGGCTATAATTTACAAACAGCAGGTATCCGTAGTTTCTATGCTGTTCATATTGCATATGTTGTGTAGAACTGATATCCACACTTGGTTATCTTCTTTACTTAACTGCAGGGCAACTATTCGGATGCCATTTCATGTTACAATGAAGTTCTACGCATAGATCCTTCGGATGCTGATGGACTTGTCAACAGGGCAAATACTTTCAAGGAGATAGGAAGAGTTAATGATGCCATTCAAGACTATATACGTGCTATTAACATTAGACCAAAGATGGCGGAAGCTCATGCTAATTTAGCTTCAGCATATAAAGACAGGTAATGCATTGATATTTGTAGTGTAACCATAGAATAGTTTGGTGCGTCAAAGTTTTATAGTAAGGTTCATTGCATTTGAATTATGAACAGTGGGCATGTGGAGGCAGCGATAAAAAGCTATAAACAAGCACTTGAGTTACGACCTGATTTCCCAGAAGCTATTTGTAACCTTGTACATACATTACAGGTAATTACTAGTATTTCAGTTGAAAGTCAGCACAATATCAACATCTATTCTTGTGCATGATGCTTGGTATAGCCTGTAGTGATCGATGTCGTTGAATAAAGAAAACAAATCGTCTTTGAAGTTCTGCCTGCTCATCTGCTTCTCATGCATGAATGGATTCAGTTGAGCATTTATAGTACTGTGCCAAAACAGGGATAAAGATCTCAATTTCATGCCCCTGCACTGCCTAGTATTAGTTCTGACATAGTATTAGTTCTGACATACAAGTCAACTAGACTTAGTGAGATGTGAAATGGCATACCAATCTTATGCTAGTTTAAGATCAATTGTAAAAGCTGCTATTAGTGTGGGAAAGCGAGAAGCAAAAGCCAATGTGAAAACCGACAAAACATATAGAGTTTCATCAATCCACCTCTTTTTTCAAGTAAAAAACTCGAGTCTATTTTCTATTGTTGGAAGTATTCTTACTATATAGAGACGATACACCGAGGTGTTGTTTATCACTTAGAATATCTGAGTTTATGTTATTTGAAAAGGTGTCAAAGTTGCATGATACAATGTTGAGCTGCTCTGTCTAGGAAACTTCCATTCTAGTCTTGAACAGTCTGTCACTCGAATGGTTCCCACATCCTTTATATTCATGACATAGATTACTTTTTAGATGATTGCATCCAACAGTAGAAGGTCCTATTTTGTAATGTGGTGCATGACTGCAGATTGCAGAACATGAGATGCTTCAATTAATGTTAGCAAGTCATGCAGTTTTGATGACTGAGATCTTTGCATACACATGTCTTTATAATGTCACTAACGTTTTCAGATGTATGGCTATGCTAATAAGCTTGGGTATGCTGTGAGACTCCCCATAATTTATAATTCGATTGGAATTGTATTTGCAGTGTGTATGTGATTGGGAAGATAGGGAAAACAGGTTCAATGAAGTTGAAGGAATTCTTAGAATGCAGATTAAGGTCTGTGTCTAATATCTATCTGCCATTGTATAAGTCTATATTTGCTTCCGTTTTGTTACATTGATGTGTGTATTTTCCTACTAAAACTAAAGATGAATGGTCTCATATCTTCTCAGATGTCAGTTCTTCCAAGTGTGCAGCCATTCCATGCTTTTGCGTATCCACTTGATCCGCAACTTGCATTGGATATTAGGTAGGCTTTGAATTCATAACAATGCTATGTAAGAACCTCTTCAGCACCTTTAATTTTCTGACTTGTACTTACAGTCGCAAGTATGCGTCCTACTGCTCAATGGTTGCTTCTCGTTATTCCCTCCAACCTTTCAAATATCCAGCACCACTGCCCATCAAGTGTCCTAGTAGAACTGGCCGTCTTAGAGTTGGGTAAGTTTGTTAATACTTAATACTGCTGCAGCAGATGTTCTTTCCTACTTTCTTATGGTGTTCGTCTCTTATTTTTGACAAAAATTCCTAATTGCCTATGATCTCCTTTCCATTTTCTTTGCTTGTTGACTTTTACAGCCAGTTGATGCATGCATGATTTATATGAACATTCATCTGAGTGAGATATGGTTCATTTTCAGGTATGTGAGCAGTGACTTTGGCAATCATCCATTGTCGCATCTTATGGGTTCAGTATTTGGAATGCACAACCGAAACGATGTTGAGGTGTGCAGATTGCTTTTTGTTAAAACTCAAATATGCATATTTTGGTGATTGCTTGTTAATCATTTGCCATTAAATGTATGTAGGTTTTCTGTTATGCCTTGAGTCCAAATGATGGTACTGAATGGAGATTACGCACTCAGTCAGAAGCTGAACACTTTGTTGATGTCTCTTCCATGACATCTGATATGATTGCGAGAATGATAAATGACGACAGAATCCATATTCTTGTTAATCTTAATGGCTACACAAAGGTAGTCCTTGAAACTTTGGAAAAAAAATCAACTCAAGCAAATAGAGAGAAATTTGTTATATCATGCTGGGGTCCCATTCTATCAAGTTCAAGTTATATATCAACTCTTTTTATTAGTTGCGAGTAGCTGAAAGTTGATAATATCCTTTTCTTTTACTATTAGGGTGCAAGGAACGAAATATTTGCCATGCAGCCTGCGCCTATTCAGATTTCCTATATGGGTTTCCCTGGAACTACTGGGGCCTCATATATACATTATCTGGTCACAGATGAGGTTAGTGACTTATTAGAACAGATGTGATTTTGACTTGGTCAGTTTAGTTCTGTTGTTTCATTTATTATTTCTCTGTGCAGTTTGTTTCACCTCTGAAGTTTGAGTCCATGTACTCGGAAAAACTTGTTCATCTTCCACATTGTTATTTTGTCAATGATTACAAGCAGGTAAGGATCCCAAAGTCAGGTTCTTCTCATATGTTAAATTAGTATCGAGTGTTATATGTGATCAGCTTTATGTAATGTAGAAAAATCGTGAAGTTTTGGACCTAAAATGTCAACCTACGCGATCAGATTATGGGCTGCCGGAGAATAAATTTTTATTTGCTTGCTTCAATCAGCTGTACAAGATGGATCCTGGAATTTTCAATACTTGGTGAGAAATGATAATTTTATATGCTCGCATCGACCACTGCATGTATGAATGTTCATCACGATCATTCTATCGACTTTCTAATTTCAGGTGTAATATATTGAAACGAGTTCCCAACAGTGCAATGTGGCTACTCAGATTCCCAGCTGCGGGCGAGATGAGATTGCGTGCATGTATGTAAAATTTTGAGAAAATAAGTCGATTTTCCAATGTTTTTATGCGTTTGGCTCATATGTTTTATGTGCTGTTGATAGAGAGAGTTGCATATTCAAGAAAATACTTTTGGGAATTGGTCATCCATTTCTTGGTTTATCCTAGTTCTTTCTCAACCCTGGCACAATACTGTTTAATGTTCTGCGATAACAGATGCTGCTTCTCAAGGTGTGAATCCCGATCAGATCATTTTCACTGATGTCGCCATAAAAAATGAGCATATCAAACGCAGTTCCTTGGCGGATCTTTGCCTTGACACGTAAACATCACATTTTAATAATAGTTATTTTTATATGAAATCTAGCAACTTATGATATTAATTTCATTACTGATGATATGCGCAGACCACTGTGCAATGCACACACTACGGGGACAGACGTTATTTGGGCTGGCCTTCCGATGATAACTCTTCCTTTAGAAAAAATGGCTAGCAGAGTTGCTGGTTCACTTTGTCTTGCTACTGGTGTTGGAGAGGAGATGATTGTCAGCAGGTATGTATAAACTCGTCCTTCAATGTGACACCTGTATGATGGGGGTTTAGTAATTAGTAAATACTGTCCAAGTTTGTTCAGCTATAGATTATATTAGAATCAGTTGTGCTAAGACCCTTAATGTAACTTGATGGACATTCTCAATTTTGTACTGAAGCATGAAAGAGTACGAAGAGAGGGCAGTTTTCCTGGCTACCAATCCACAGAGGCTCAGAAACCTGACTGAAAGACTCAAGGCAGCTCGCGTGACTTGCCCACTTTTTGACACTGCTCGATGGGTAAGTATTTGGTTTTTACTAAGCCAGTAAACTGAAAGGAGCCCACTCCATAATACTCTACTCCGTATCCTTGTATGTAATTTAAACTCACTGCAGGTGAGGAATCTGGAGAGAGCTTACTTCAAGATGTGGGATATCCACTGCTCTGGTCAGCCACCACAGCACTTCAAAGTAACTGAGAACGATGCTGAATTCCCTTACATGGCAACTTAAGGAAAGATAAAGAGTAATGAGAAATGTCGTCCAATCAAAATTAAAGATGATGAGCCTGCCATTGTTAGTCTGGCTCCAACGCCCACTAATCTAACATTTTGTTAGTACATGAGTAAAAGCAGGTAGTGGAAGATTCTGTCTTTAACTTTGTATACATACATACAATTAGCTTCTTAATTATGATAATTAGTATTATTGATCGAGATTCATTTCCGGTGCTGCACATTAAAAAACAACCATTTGGAAATCAAAACTATGTCAGTTTAATATTAAAAGCCCTAAATTGAAAACTGGACACTTAACATTTAGGGAAAAGTACGCATTGGTGCTTCGAACTACATTCATTTTTCAATTGAAGGTTTAAACTATCGATTTTTTTAATCAAAGGCACAATAAAAAATAAATTGACTAATTTTCGAAAACAAAGCACCGTAGTTAGACCTTAATTAAATTGCGAATTCAATCATGTGAACATCGTTGAAAATAACCCAATGATCAGATCATAAACACTACATGTAATTAATCGATCTTTCTTATTTAACACAAATAGACATTTTTATTGAGTCGTCATTAACGGGGTTCACATTATTGAGTTCACAATTTAACTACGGTGAACCTACGGTGCTTTGTGTTTGAAAATTGGTTAATTTATTTTTTTATTTTGCCCTTGATTGGAAAATTTGATAGTTTGGTCCTACAATTGAAAAAAGGGTGTTAGTTCGGGACACCAATGTGTACTTTTTCCTAAAATTTATGTGGTCTAACTTCAAACTAATAAAACAAGTAAATATACACGGATGATATGAATTATCACCCTATTATGAACTCGTGTCCAAGATATGTACATCTTTAAAGAGTGTCACTTTTAATTATGGACAAAAATGCAATTACTGTATACAATAAATGCCAAAATTAAAAATCTTAATTATAACGCTTGTATTTTGTTCAATTTAAATATATATTTTGGTCTAAAGTTTTTGTTTCAATATAATCATAGATTCTTTAAATCAATATAGTTTTTAAATTGATAAAACTTATACAATAAATTACTCATTGTACGATAATTTATACAATAAATCTTTTTTTATAATGGGTGGGTACAATACATTCGTTACGTGGGACGAGGAAGAGAAAAAATTATAGGAATATTGGTGGCCCCTGGGCGTAAAGATCCAACCATTTTAGTGTGGGTTTCTTAACCAACAGGTCACCATCCTAATAATTAAATTTTGATCTAAATTTGTATAATAAATGTTAGAGTGTGGTTTAGGTACAAACCGACTCTATATATAAAAACTACAAACCGAATTTCAAGCTCACACGTGTCCAATTTCGTCGAAGCGGATATAACACGTGGGGGCATTATAGTCATTTCACATATCTCGGAATGATCAGACTTAAACATGGAATGATCAAACTTAAATTAAAACAGCAATGATCAAACTTAAACAGAAATGATCAGACTTAACAGCAATTATCAGACTTAAACAACAATGATCAAACTTAAACAAAAATGATCAGACTTAATAATCAGACTTAAACAACAATGATCAGACTTAAACATCAATGATCAGACTTAAACAATAATGATCAGACTTAAAACAGCAATGATCAGACTCAAAGCAACAATGATCACACTTAAAACAACAATGATCAGACTTAAAACTATTATTGTAACAATGATCAGACTTAAAACTACAATGATCAGACTTAAAAAAGCAATGATCAAACTTAAAACCACAATGATTAGACTTAAAACCACAATGATTAGACTTAAAACTACAATGATCAGACTTAAAACTACAATGATCAGACTTAAAACTACAATGATCAGACTTAAAACAACAATGATCAGACTTCAAACAGAAATGATCAAACTTAAAACTATTATTGTAGCAATGATCAGACTTACAACTACAATGACCAGACTTAAAACAACAATGATCAGACTAAAAACTACAATGATCAGACTTAAAACTATTATTGTAGCAATGATATGACTTAAACTACAATGATCAGACTTAAAACAGCAATGATCAGACTTAAAACAGAAATGATCAGACTTAAAACTATTATTGTAGCAATGACCAGACTTAAACAGCAATGATCAGACTTAAAACTAGAATGATCAGACTTAAAACTATTATTGTAGCAATGATCAGACTTAAAACTACAATGATCAGACTTAAAACTATTATTATAGCAATGATCAAACTTAAAACTATTATTGTAGCAATGATCAGACTTAAAACTATTATTTTAGCAATGATCAGATTTAAAACTATTATTATAGCAATGATCAGATTTAAAACTATAATGATCAGACTTAAAACAACAATGATCAGACTTAAAACTATTACTTTAGCAATGATCATACTTAGGACAGCAATGATCAGACTTAAAACTATTACTGTAGCAAATAATCAGACTTAAAACTATTACTGTAGCAAATGATCAGACTTAAAACTGTTACTGTAGCAAATTTTAGGACGCTTATACCCTCGCATATATTATGTAATTTTAAATAAGTTCATTTTAATTTTTTTTATTTACAAAAAGCGCCTAGAATTTTGATTGATCGAAATATACACGTGGCAATATTTTATTCGATTTGTAATTTTTATATAAAAAGTCGGTTTGTATTTGATCGGAAGTCTAAATGTTAAAACTAAATTCTTTCACAACCGTATTAATTAATATAATTGTACAATTTAGATGTAAGCACGTCAAATGATGGTAGTTGATACCCTTAGGCTTGGATGTACGTTTTTGAACTTCTTTACCTTTTAGGCTTGGCTGCTGAACTCATTCCGAAAAATGACAGAATCTAAATCTTGTTCTCTTATAGCGTTCACGCTCACGCACTGTATTCCTTTAATAACAACGCTCAAAGACTACATTTCTTTGGTCATCTATGAACATGGACGTACGGATCAACAGCATTCGCCATTGTTCAATTTGCATCGCCGACGATTGGGAAGTTAAAGAGTCTGCTGCCGCGGAGACTTCATAGTTCTAATACCTTGAAAAGAAAGCCGATTATGGAGAATTTGGTGGACAGTGCTCTTCTTGGAGGTTCAGATTCTGGTGTGAATGTATGGATTTCGTAGAAATTAAACCCATAATCCCTCCTTAAACATGTGGAAATTGAGTTAAAACTAGAGTTTTGAAACTTCAAAGCTTAAAGTAATCAAGAAATGGCATGCGATGTGAGGGGGGTGTTGCCGGAGATGGCTGGGAATGAGAGTTGGGGGAGAGCAGAAGTTTAGAAGAATAAGGAGAGAGATTGATAATAATTCATTGATTGCCTTCTTCTCATTCAAAATACAGAGTCTTATGTTGCTATCCAGCTACAACGGTCACTTGCATGCGCGTACAATTGGGTTACATGTCTTTTCAGAGTACGTAGTCAGTGCTAGGGTAAAGTATGTTGCGCCTTGTCGCCCTATTGCTGCGCCTCTGGCCTTCCGCAGGTTCTATTCCCCTGCTAGCTTGTCCTTGGTCTGTTGTGGACCCCCTTGTCCCCAGTTATGCTCGTTACATTACCTCCTTCGTCGAAAATGACCTTGTCCTCAAGGTCAAAAGCAGGGTACTCCTTGATGATGGTGTCCAGGTTCTCCCAAGTGGCGTCCGAAGAAGGTTGGCCTTCCCAGTGGACCAAAAGTTGCTGTTTCCATCCATGTGGGGTGCGAGCACGACGAACGGCGAGGACGGCTACAGGACCAGGTGTTGGGCAGAAGTTGATGAAGGTATCAGGTAAGGTGTAGGTCTGAGCATTGGACGGTCTGGGCATTTGCGGAGGAGTGATATGTGGAAGACGTTGTGGATCTTGGCCTCCAAGGGAAGTGGGACTCGGTAAGCCACCTGCCCGATGCGCACCATAATCGGAAAGGGTCCATAGTATCGCTTAGCCAACTTGTTGGAACGACCGGAGCGGACAGAAGTTTGGCGATAAGGCTGCAGACGGATGTAGACCCAGTCACCTTCGTTAAGTGTTTTATCCAACGATGGTTGTTTGCATGCTGTTGCATGCGTGCTTGGGCTCGGCGGATGTTGTGTTGGAGTGCCCTCAGAATGTGGTCACGAGCGAGGAGAGTGGACTCAACGGCAATAGGGACAGAGGGCCCAGCGATGTAGTCCTTGATGGTGGGCGGTTTGCGGCCATAAACAGCTTCAAAGGGAGTCATACCGGCTGAGGAGTGGTGAGTAGTATTGTAGCAAAATTCTGCCCAAGGCAAGTAGTCGACCCATGTCTCGGGGTTGTCGCCGACAAAACACCGAAGGTAATTTTGGAGAACTTGGTTTACTATTTCAGTTTGGCCATCCGACTGAGGGTGGTAAGCACTACTCGTGCTAAGGTTGGTCTGATGGAGCTTGAAGAAGGCACGCCAAAACTGGCTCATGAACAGGGGATCTCGGTCAGAGACGATGTTTTGAGGAAATCCATGTAAGCGGGCCACTTCCTTGACAAAGACCTTGGCAATGTGTTCTGCCTTGAAGCCGGCTTTCAGGGGAATGAAGTGTGATGCCTTTGAGAGCCGATCAACGATGACTAGAATTGCTGAGAAACCACGGGACGAGGGAAGGTGGGTTATAAAGTCCATCGATATCTGACGGAGCCCACCGCACTGTCGTTAAGGTGCGGTGTTCTCTGTGCAAAAGCAAATTTATATTCCGCTACTCGTGACCTTACTACTGGGTAGCAAGTGGTAAGTAGGGGTCGAACCCAAGGGAATTAGGGGGATAGTCGTTCTTTGAGGGATTTGTACAGCGAGGGAGCGTGTTTTAGGTTGATTGAGGTTTTAGTGCGGAAAAGTAAGTGATTGGTTGGTTGGTTTTGGTTTTTAGTGCGGAAAAGTAAATGACAGAAAAGTAAAATACTGAAAGTAAAAGTAGAAGACTTACAGCGGGTGATGCGTGATTGGTAAGTCCTCCGGAAGGTGAGCAGTTGATAGAGCAGTTTATACTAAGAAAGTAAATGCAAGGGGTTTTTTAAATCTAAGGAAAGCATTCGGTTTCGGGGGCCTTGTATCATAGCCTGTTTATCATTGACCATTAGTGATTCTTCTAAGTATTCAAAAGTGTATCAAGGCCATTTCAAGCACTCGATTTGCACACACCGTCTAGCCCATTTCAAGGTCGTAGAGCACTTGTTCTATTTAGACTAGCACCCCATTTCAAGGTATACTAGCCTATGTGCATCCATTGATCCGTCATTTCCGATCAAAACCAATGGTGTTTAAAAGAGGTCGAACTCCTCAGATAAGCTTTGCCATTTCAAGCATCCACTTACCCGAGTATGTTCACGAACCCCCACGGAAGAGTTTTGCCATTTCAAGCATCCACCCAACCTTGGAAGTTCTGGCCTAATATATGGCACATAGAACAAGTTTTGAATAAAAAGAAGAGGCACTAAGTGCAGGGTCTAAAACATTTTATGATACAAGTACACCCCTTCAACCGAATGAAGAGTTTAGCTACGAATATCCATAGAGGTGCATACCATAGCTAAGTACTTACGGTTTTTGAAAGACAGTAAGTAAAGGAAAGGGGTGAGTACTTCAAGAACCGACAAGAGTACTCGAGAATAAAGAAAAACTTGAGTACTCAAGAACCGACAGGAGTACTCAAGACCAAACTATAATACTCAAGAACCAACAGGAGTATTATATATCAAAAACCAAACTTACAAAGTGCCAATTTCTAGAGAGAGAAGTGTTTGTGATTTTGGGATGTTACAAATGAGAGGGGAAGGCTTGTATTTATAGCCATGGGAGAGGAGAAGATGTGGTGAGGAGGAGGACACTTGGCAAGCTCTCATGGTGGGAGGAGAGCCGCCGGTGGCCGGTTGCAAGGGAGGAGGAGAGGTGGCTTTGGTCACCTCCTAGCACAAGCCGCCGGTCATGGAGGAGAAGGAGGGACGAAGGCCACCCATGAGTCATCCTTTCCTCCCAAAGCCGCCGGTCACCATGGGAGAAGAGTGAGTTTTGTGCAGTCTTTTCACAAAACTATCAGTCCAATTTCGCTCCGGACTGACTTTGGTTGCTCCTCGGTTGGATTTGATTTGAGTGATTCAATGTCAGAAACTTGATATTTCTTCAGTCGGCATCAGGTCTTGACCTTGGAATGACTCGTAATATCTTTTCAGCGTAAAATCCTCTCCTTAGCGTGTTTTCTCTCTAGAGTCCAAAATACCCTGTAGATAAATATCGGAACTAACAAGCAAAAGTTAAATAGACAAACAGTCTAATTTGGTGGGTTTTACGGTGTTTTTGATTCATATAATTATGGTCCATCAATATCTCTTGCCAGATCTCGGTTGGAATGGAGAGTGGTTGCAAAAGACCAGGTGGGGCGGCATTGGGTGACTTAACTTGGAGGCATGTGTGGCAGCGTCTCACGTAATCCGTCACATCCTTGCGGAGGGATGCCCATGTGAAGTTGGCTGATAGGCGAGCGAGCGTACGAGCAACGCCTGGATGCCCACTTGCTGGTGTATTATGATACTCAAAGAGAATGAGTTCGCACATGTCGTTATTGTTTGGCACCAGGAGCTTGTTGATGGACCAAAATTATACGAATCAAAAACATAGTATAACCCCCTTATTTAGACATTTTGTCTATTTAACTTTTGCTTGTTAGTTCAGATATTTTTACAGGGTATTTTGGCGCTTAGAGAGAAAACACACTAAAGAGGAGCTTTTTAAGCAGAAAAGATGTTACGAGTCAATCCAAGGTCAAGATCATATGCCGACTGAAGAAATAACAAGGATCCTGACGTTGAAGCACTCGTAATAAATTAATCAAAAGAATCAGGAGAGGAATCAAGACAGCCCGGGGAAGAAACACATTGACAGTTTTGTGAAAAGACTGCACAAAACTGTACAAAATCACACATTGGACAAGGTGACCGGCCACTTGGGCAAGAGGTGGCCAAAGCCACCCCTCCTCCTCCTCCACCACCGGCAACTGGCGGCTCTCCTCCACCATGACCGGCGGCTTTGCTCCTCCTCCACATGGCGGCTCCTCCTTGCTCCTCCTCTCCTTCCTCCATGTGTGGCCATCTCCTCCCTTCATTTTCTCATCCAATCACAATGCAACACTTGCCTCCATCTCCTCCTCCTCCCATGGCTATATAAGGAGGAGCTCCTCCCCTCATTTGTATGATCCATAAGCAATTCACTTCTCTCTCTAAGTTATGTATTTGTAAAGTTTGGCTTTGGAAATAAAGGATAGCTCCCTTGGCGCTTCAACGGTTGTAAGTAATTCTTAGTATTTATTCAACTGTTTATTTCCTTAGTTATAATGTTTAGCGCGATGAATAGTAGCTAAACTAGTAGTTCGGTAGACGGGGCGCACTTGTATTATAAAATGTTTTAAGACTATTAACTTAGCGTCTAGTCTTAGTATTCAAAACTTATTCTATGTGCCATATATTCGGTTAGAACGTCCAAGGTAGAGTGGATGCTTGGAATGGCAAAACTCTACAGCGGGGTTCGTAAACTTGTACGGATAAGTGGATGCTTGGAATGGCAAAGCTTATCCGAGAAGTTTGACTTATCTTAAACACCATTTGGTTGATCGGGAATGATTGATCAAATGGATGCACATAGGCTAATATAACTGGGAATGGAGTATTAGTCTAAATAGAATAAGTGTTCTACGTCCTTGGAATAGGCTAGACAGTGTACGCAAATTGAGTGCTTGGAATGGCCTTGATACACCGTTTGAATACTTAGATAATTCACTAAAGGTCAATGATAAACAGGATATAATACAAGGCCCCTGAAACCGAACATTTCTCTTTAATTATAATCTGTAATTTACTTTCCAGTATTAAAATCAACCAACCAACCAATCAATCAATCAATCAATCAATGACTTAGCTGGTAGCTTTAAAACCAACCAACCGACCTAAAACACGCTCTATCGCTGGATAAAATCCCCTCAAAGAACGACTATTCCCCTGATTCCCTTGGGTTCGACCCCTACTTACCAAGTACTACCCAGTAGTATAGTTGCAAGTAGCGGACTATAAATTTATTCTTGACGTTTGCACATAACGACTGTGCATCCATCACTTGTCATTATGCAAAAGGAGACCATCACGAACTGAGTGCTGTGGGTAGTCAGTTGAGGATGCTTCGACGTTTAGCATGAGTTGGCGACTCGGCTCATCATCCTGGTAGGCTCGACGCATGGCGCGAAGAATGCCTAATTCAGGTTTGGAAACATGTGTGAGTGCCATGCATGCATGCTCGGGAAGGCGGGATAGAGCGTCTGCTGCTCTGTTTTCTTTGCTTGGGTTGTAGCATATATCAAACTCGTAACCGAGCAATTTAGCGATCCACTTCTCCTGCACCGGAGTGTGAACATCCTGGGTGAGTAGGGCTTTAAGTGGTTGGTGGTCCGTTTGGATGACGAACCGTGCCCCCAATAAATACTTGCGCCAGCGACGGACACTAGAGCGAACAGCTCGCGATCATAAGCCGAAGAGAGCCACCGGTTGGGGTCGAGTTGCTTACTAAAATAAGCAAGAGGCTTGTTGTCCTGCAGCAGCACGGCTCCAATGCCTACGCCCGAGGCATCTGTTTGCAAAGTGAAGGTTTTTGTGAAGTCTGGCAATGCAAGAACAGGGGTCGTTGTGAGGTCAGTCTTAAGGTCGTTGAAAGCCGCTGTCGCCTTGTCATCCCAGATGAACGCGTCTTTGCGGAGGAGGTTGGTGAGGTTGGAGGCCCTCGATGCATAGTCGCACATAAAGCGCCTGTAATAGCCGGCCAAACCCAGAAATCCCCTGAGTTAACGGAGGTTATCAGGTACCGGCCATGTTTGAACGGCTTGCACCTTGACTGGATCAACCATGACGCCATTGGCAGAGATAATGTGACCTAAATATGCAATGGAGTCCCTGCCGATATCACACTTACGAGGGTTAGCATAGAAGGAATTTGAAGCAAGGACCGAGAGTACCTCATGTAGATGGAGTAAGTGAGTCGTCCACGAAGTACTATAGATCAATATGTCGTCAAAGAAAACCAAGACTCCGCGCCAAAGCAAATGTTTGAAGATACGATTCATCTTTGCCTGGAATGTGGCAGGGGCATTCGATAAGCCGAACGACATCACCAAAAATTCATAGTGACCCTCATGGGTCCGGAAGGCAGTCTTGTGGGAATCCTCAGCATGGACTCTGATCTGATGATAGCCGGATGTGAGGTCAAGGTGAGAAAAGACCTTGGCGCCGTTGAGTTCGTCTAAAAGCTCATCCACAGTGGGGATGGGGAAGCGGTCTTCAAGAATGACAGCATTGATGGCCCTGTAGTCCACGCAGAATCTCTATGAGCCGTCTTTTTTTTTGACAAGGAGAACCGGGGAGGAGAAGGGGCTTGTGCTAGGAGTAATGACACCCTCTGCTAGCATTGAGTTTATCATTTTCTCCATCTCATTTTTTTGAAAATGAGGATAATGGTAGGGTTTGACGTTTATGGGTGTCGAACCAGGTAGGAGGGGAATGCGGTGGTCGGTTGGGCGGTTTGGAGGAAGACCTTGAGGTGGGTTGAAAATATGGGCAAACTGGGAGAGAGTGGCGTGAAGTTGGTCGAGTATGGGAATGCGAAGAGTAGTGGGCAAGTTGATGTTGGAAATGGGTGGGCCGATGGGACTGAGTGGGGAATGGGTCCCTTGGATGTGGAAGCAACACGCAAGGTTGCCATGCACGTGGGCTCGCTTAAACTGTGCGAAGCTCATTTGTGTTGGAGGCGTGGCATCTTGTAAGCCATGTAAATGGGTGGTGGTCCCAGTGTGGCAAAAGCTCATACATAGGTCTTTGAAACAAAAAGTTGTTGGACCTAAGCCCGACAACCACTGTGCGCCCAGTACGACGTCTGCTTCGAAAATTGGCAGCAAGTGAAGGTCTACATCAAATGTGTGGTCCCCTACCTTTAAGGGTATGCTATGGAAGACACCCTCACATTTGAGAGAGTCGCCGTTTCCCACAACAACGTTCATGTGGGCGGCTAGCTCCATGCACAGTTGCATGGGTTTTGCGTTGTGAGTGGAGCCCGAGTCGACGAGGACGCTGACACGGTGTTCATGGATGAACCCCTGGAAACGAAGTGTGCTTGGGGACGTGCGGCCTTGGAAGGCATTGAAGGTAATGCATGGCTGGTTGTCAGGTTTGTCAGGTGGACAAGGTGGGTGGTCGTCAGGGGCCAGGTCTGCCTCAAGGGTAGTGTGTTCTTCAGGGGGAGGGTCATCATCTTCGAGTAGCATGTAGTTAAAACGAGGCCTGCACTTGTGGCATGGGGTGTATTTTTCATCGCAGTTGTAGCATAAACCTTTGTCACAGTGAGCCGCCATCTCGAGAGGGGTAAGGCGTTTGGTGGTCAATGGATTAGGGGTGAGTCGGGGTGGGTCTGGTTTAGTGGACTGAGGGAATGGTGATTTGTAGGGGTTGGATGAGGTGAGACGAGGGTTTTGATAGCGGAAGTGGGAGATACGCAACGCCCTAAGTTTGTCCTCAGCCACACGGGCCATGCCCATAGCGTCCTCCAAGGAAGATGGCCGGAGCAGGATGATCTCCCTGAGGATCTCCTCTTTCAGGCCGGTGAGGAACCGTTTGAGCAAGTTGCGGGCGTTGAGAGCGGGTGTACTGGTAGAGAGTGATTTAAAAGCCGTGACATAGTGATAGCGCTAAAATATATGCATTTTAGGCGACCTCTATGCTTATTGTTTCGTTCGTTTTATCACGATTTCACTTGCTATTTGATGCCTTGTGGTTCATTTCAGGCGAATTACATAGTTTAAGCTGAGAACACAAGTGGGCATTGATTTTGGAGCAAAACCGAGCGTTTCGGAGCAAAACTATGGATTTTCGGGCATTACGAGACACGCAGACCTCTCCGGAGTATTTTGGACCTACAGATCTCATTTGGTGTCCAAATGGGTTGATTCAAAGCTTGTTGGAAAGCTAATTCAATTACCTACAACTTTGTAGTTTACACCAAGATCAGATTCGGACGGTAAGAGGCTCTGAGGGTCCGAGTCGGCCGGCTCAAATCAAGCCTACCAATCCAGCCCGCCGGCTCAACTGCTCAGAAACTTGAGCGAAGCCTTCCCCTGATCGAGCCGGCCGACTGGAATTCCTTTATACCAGTTGAGTCGACCGACTGAGATCTGCTACAGTTCCGGAAACCCTACTTTTGGCTATAAATAGAAAGTTTGAGATCAAATCAAGGAGGACTTTTTGGGGGATTTTTGGCACGAATTTTGAGGAGCATCTAGCACGAATTTCAAGGTGGATTAAGTGAAGAAGAAGATCAACAACAAGGATTCTCATACTTTTCAATCTCAAATTGGTTCTAGACTCCTAAACTCCATCTCTTTCATTTGCTTTTGATTGTACACTCATTATGAGTGAGTAGTGACCTTGATTGGGGATTATGGATCCCCTAGACATGTTTGTGATGATTTAAATACAATGGATGTTGATATTGAATGAGTTTGCACATGAATCTTCTTCATTTGAACTAAATGTTTAGAGTTGCCCATAAGGTGTTTGTGAAATGTCCTCAATGAGAACTTAGTTTAATTTCATGTTTGATGTAGCTCACGTTGATCAACATGAATTTAATGGAATGAATGAAGAGGCATTAGGACTTTTGTGTTACATGGCGACACTTAAATTCTAATGAGATTGGCTTGAATTTAATAAGAATGTGTTTATCTAGTCAATAGAGCGCGAGTGTGAGACTAGAAATGCATGTTCTATAGGGCCAATAGAGCGCGAGTGTGAGGTCCTATGCGAGGTGTAACCTCTTCATTCTAAGTTGTAGCGCGAGTTGAACTTAGGTTGAATGTTGCATGGCTATAATCTACTCATGTGCATGAAAATTCATAATCGACATCCAATATCATTGTCACGATAATTGTCTAGGTGGGTAAGTAATCCCTAGTCATCTTTGATTGATTGTTTACCCTTTTTAGTTGATAAAATCTCCCTTTCGGATAGTAAATCATTGCTATCAACCTCTTTCGAGGAACAAACCCCCCCAAACCATAGACATTCTAGGTTTAATCGTTAGCACTATTAGTTTAATCACATATCTCTTGGGTACGACCTTGGGTTTCCCGAGTCAAAATATAAATGTTTTGATTAACCGTGATTAGCATAAGTATTTGATATTCTTATTGAATATTTACACTATATTATCGAGCGATCAAATGGCGCCGTTGCCGGGGATAGGCTAATTAACTAGGTGCTAATAGATTGTTTAGTTTGTCTATTCTTGTAAATATTTTTCTTTCTCTTATGCTTGTATATTCTTCTTTTTCCCTCATATCCCTTACTAACTTCGTTAATCTTGTTTTGCGAGGATGGATCACTATAACCAACAAGTCATGCACGATGAGGACTATTATGAAGAGGATCTTTCCAATTATGCGATAAAAGATCAAATTAGTGATTTGGAAAAGATAGTGGATAGCATGATGAGTACGGTTAAGGCTTGGGTTGACAAAAGGAAGTATGAAGACAATGAAGATTATTATGAAGATGATCAACCAAATGCCCATTGTGAAGACTATTGGATGAACAACCACAACCAACAAGTCTATTCTAACGAGGAATATTATCAAGAGGAGGAGCAACCATATTGGAATCACCAAGAGCATGACTATCAAACTAATCATTATAATTTGGATGGGGATGACCAAGAAGAGGAGCAACCAAACGGCTATTGGGAAAACTCTTGGAATCCATCACATACCTACACTAAAAATTGGAATGATAGTCAATGTTTCGATATTAAAGGCTCCCACCCTCGATACCTTCAACCTCCTCAACCTTCAAGTGAGCCCTCCGGTTTTGAAGCCATGTTTGCCACATTCCTTGAAAACCAAAAGGAGTTCTATGCTCGCATGGATAAGCGTCTAGCTGAAATGGCACAACAAGCAATTGACTTTAAGAGCTTGGGTGAGGAAGAGGTGGTCTTCGAAGAAGAAGGAGTCCTTGAATCTAATGCCTTAAGAGAAGAATGGGATCAAGAAAGGGAAGATGAATTTTGGAAAGTCGGCACCGTAACTCATTACAACCAAAGGGATGGTGAATCTTGTGACGAAGACGAGGTGGAATGCAAGAGTGAAGCATCCTTCACTACTAGCATATCTCAAGATCAATTGGACGAAAACACACAAGAGCTCACCATTCCATCAATGCCTTGGCTCTCCGACGAGGAATTCTTCAAGGATGATGCCTCTTGCATAGAGGAAATGACTTTTATTGATGAAGAAGAACTCACTCCTCCCGCTATAGAAGAGCCGAAATATGAATCCCAAATTCTTGTTGATGATGGATTAAAGGAAGAGGATATTGAGCCACAAGAACTCCAAGGGTATAGAGACTTTGTTGAGGTTTTCATGGAAGAGACTAAAGAGCCACCTCGCACGCAAGGAAATGAAAGTTTAATGAGGGAGATTGAGAATTAGGCACCCAAGGACATCATAAAAAATTTAAAGGAGGGTGTGCCCATCAAGCTTGAGACAAATTTTGAAGACCCTTTCTTCATTATGAAGTCTCGAGACAAGTTTTGGAGCTTCTTGCCATACTTTCAAAGATTATTTGAAAAAAGCTCCCATGGCCCCTTAATTTTTAAGAGATTTTCATATTTGAAGGGGTCATGCTCCCAAAGGAAAGTCCATTGTAGGCTTGATGGTAAGAAATTCAAATGGGATTTGAAGGTGGTTTGACACGATCAAGTCCAAGGCCCCGCTTGAGGAGGGATCTTAGCAAAAGACTCCTCAAGCGTGCTTCTTATCTCCTAAGAGGAGAATCGGCTCCGTCTTAGCCAAGACGTTAAACTAGGCTTGTGAGTGTTTTCTCTCCCGATCTTTAAGTATATCTATTTTGATTGGATCTCTATTTGCTTCGTGCAAGAATTTGAGGATATGAACTACATGTGTGAATGCCTATATTGTGTAATTTCTTAACATGTGCTTAGTTAACTTGATGTCTCAATATGGCATAAGTGTGGGGTGTCTATGTTTTGACTACACACGATGTTTGTGCTTACTTGACGTGCTTTCATGTATGGAATCCAATTGACTTGTGTGTTTAAGGGAAAACATTCACATTACCGCACAATTCATCCAAAAACTTCAAGTTATTAATGAATACAAAAAGCCTAGGCAAGGTTACATTTTCAAAAAATTTCATCTCTAAATTCAACTAGTCGTGCATGATTTCACTTGATTGATCCTTTAGATGACTAATGGATTGGATTGTTGACTTTCATTCTTGAGGATCAAAGCATCTACTAGCACTTCTTTATCTTTTATTCTAAGCTTTTTCTCTTTAAGACTAAAAAGAGTTGATCTTTGAAAGCATAAAATCGAAATGATTTATAACTCCAAAACCCTTGCATGCCATGATTGCCTTTAGGTGACCTTAGTGACCTTGTTTATCTAGTGGATTTTGTCTCGTTGGTTTGTCATGCTCCATTTTTAACACTTAGCCCTTTGTCAAGTTCTAAGTGCGGGGTCAAAAGAAGGCGAAAAATAGGCCCCAACAAAAAAAATTATTATTACTCTATTCTTATGGTCAAAAGAGGGCAAAGCCCCGACTAAAAACTTTCTCGAAGTACAAGAGAAGTTTTGATCAAAATATACAAATGCCAGGGGTTAGGGAGGTAAGTCCCCCCTCGAAAGCATTTGTAGGCCAACGGCCATTTGAAAAAAAAGAAGCACTTAGACTTGACAATCGGCTATCCCGCCATTCTCTAGCATGAAAACCAATAAGACACTTGAAGCTTACTAGTAAGAATTCATTAAGGGGCGAACCTCGTATTCTTTTATACTTAGGCATGATGTGACTTGCAAGTGTTTACAAAAACTATAATGTTGGAACTCCTCTTCTCTTATGACTAAGTGACCTATGCGTCCTAGGCTTGAGAATGAGTTCAAAGCTCACGAGATAATGGACTAGCCTCCTTGCTAGCATTTGTGAGTGATCCCACAAGATTTCTTTGCAATTATTAGATCACTTTCTTGAAGTCACTAATATAGAAAATGACTAGAATCCTTGATTAAAGATTTATTAGTCTTTGCTTTGATTTGCTTGAATGTCATAATTCATGAATTTCCACAAGGATTTGAAGAGGTTTCATGTAGTGATTGAAATGCACGTATCTAGTTGAATACATTATGAACTTCATGAAAAACACCTTGCCTAGTACTTTGAAAATTGTGAGCTAAAATGCCTAATTGGATGATTGTTCTCTTTGTGGGATTTGTGAGTATTCCCGTTTCTGAAAACTCTCAGGAGACTACAACTCCTCCACTAGGGTAGCCTAAGGGTTTAAAGGCTTGGTGCATTCGCTAAATGCACTCGTGTTACCTACGAAAGTGGTTAGTTAGGAGTAGATTTGTTTCTCAGTGTTTTTAGTTAGTTTTCATAACCATATGGAGATTCTTTGAACCGATCATGAGTGAGCAAAATGCATTGTTGTTGTTGATCTCTATGATTAGTTTGCTCGGGACGATCAAACGTTAAGTGTGGGGTGATTTGATAGCGCTAAAATATATGCATTTTAGGCGACCTCTATGCTTATTGTTTCGTTCGTTTTATCACGATTTCACTTGCTATTTGATGCCTTGTGGTTCATTTCAGGCGAATTACAGAGTTTAAGCTGAGAACACAAGTGGGCATTGATTTTGGAGCAAAACCGAGCGTTTCGGAGCAAAACTATGGATTTTTGGGCATTACGAGACACGCAGACCTCTCCAGAGTATTTTGGACCTACAGATCTCATTTGGTGTCCAAATGGGTTGATTCAAAGCTTGTTGGAAAGCTAATTAATTTACCTACAACTTTGTAGTTTACACCAAGATCAGATTCGGACGGTAAGAGGCTCTGAGGGTCCGAGTCGGCTGGCTCAAATCATGCCTACCAATCAAGCCCGTCGGCTCAACTGCTCAGAAACTTGAGCGAAGCCTTCCCCTGATCGAGCCGGCCGACTGGAATTCCTTCATACCAGTTGAGTCGGCCGACTGAGATGTGCTACAGTTCCGGAAACCCTACTTTTGGCTATAAATAGAAAGTTTGAGATCAAATCAAGGAGGACTTTTTGGGGAATTTTGGCACGAATTTTGAGGAGCATCTAGCACGAATTTCAAGGTGGATTAAGTGAAGAAGAAGATCAACAACAAGGATTCTCATACTTTTCAATCTCAAATTGGTTCTAGACTCCTAAACTCCATCTCTTTCATTTGCTTTTGATTGTACACTCATTATGAGTGAGTAGTGACCTTGATTGGGGATTATGGATCCCCTAGACATGTTTGTGATGATTTAAATACAATGGATGTTGATATTGAATGAGTTTGCACATGAATCTTCTTCATTTGAACTAAATGTTTAGAGTTGCCCATAAGGTGTTTGTGAAATGTCCTCAATGGGAACTTAGTTTAATTTCATGTTTGATGTAGCTCACGTTGATCAACATGAATTTAATGGAATGAATGAAGAGGCATTAGGACTTTTGTGTTACATGGCGACACTTAAATTCTAATGAGATTGGCTTGAATTTAATAAGAATGTGTTTATCTAGTCAATAGAGCGCGAGTGTGAGACTAGAAACGCATGTTCTATAGGGCCAATAGAGCGCGAGTGTGAGGTCCTATGCGAGGTGTAACCTCTTCATTCTAAGTTGTAGCGCGAGTTGAACTTAGGTTGAATGTTGCATGGCTATAATTTACTCATGTGCATGAAAATTCATAATCGACATCCAATATCATTGTCACGATAATTGTCTAGGTGGGGAAGTAATCCCTAGTCATCTTTGATTGATTGTTTACCCTTTTTAGTTGATAAAATCTCCCTTTCGGATAGTAAATCATTGCTATCAACCTCTTTCGAGGAACAAACCTCCCCCAAACCATAGACATTCTAGGTTTAATCGTTAGCACTATTAGTTTAATCTCCTATCTCTTGGGTACGACCTTGGGTTTCCCGAGTCAAAATATAAATGTTTTGATCAACCGTGATTAGCATAAGTATTTCATATTCTTATTGAATATTTACACTATATTATCGAGCGATCACATAGGCTCCAACTGAAGAGGTTTGCAGGAGCTTGTTAATCTCGACCTCGGCGTCATAATAATCTCCCGGACCAAAACGACGTTTGAGATCCCAGGTCAGTTGTGTCCAGGACAACACTTGGCTTGTTAGTGACTTCCACTGAAACCATTTGAGTGCCTCTCCCATCATGTAGAGAGGTGCAACAGCGAGCATCTGCTCTTGGGAAGTGTCGTGGAGGTCAAAGAATCGCTCAAGCTGGAAAAGCCAGCCTTCGACGCCACCACCGTCGAAGAGGGGAAGCTCTAGCCATGGGTGGCGGGGGTTACGGCTTGTGAAGTCATTGATTGGTGTGGGGGTGAGTTGTTGGTGGTCGGGTGATGTTTGGGAGATGACTGAGGGGTTGTTGGTGGGAGTGGCGAGAAGTGGGGGGTTGCGATGTAAGGGTTGTTTGTCAGGGCGAGGGAAGGGCGGTTGTTGAATCTCCTTGACGGCCTGCTGGAGGTCGTCGATGGACTTAGTGATGCGCTCCAAGGAAGAGACCACCGTAGCTAGGGTGTCTTCAATGGGCCCGAGGCGACCTTCGATGTTTTCAATGGCGGTTCCGTGACTAGCTATGAGTTCCGTGTTGATTGGCATGGTGGAGGGTTGTGAGGTCGGTGGATGAAAGCACCAATGTGAGGAGAGGTGTTGCCAGAGATGGCTGGGAATGAGAGTTGGGGGAGAGCAGAAGTTTAGAAGAATAAGGAGAGAGATTGATAATTCATTGATTGCCTTCTTCTCATGCAAAACACAGAGTCTTATGCTGCTAGCCAGCTACAGGGGTCACTTGCATGCGCGTACAATTGGGTTACATGCCTTTTCAGAGTACGTAGTCAGTGCTAGGGTAAAGTATGTTGCGCCTTGTCGCCCTATTGCTGAGCCTCTATCCTTCCGATGGTTCTATTCCCCTGCTAGCTTGTCCTTGGTCTGCGTTGTGGACCCCTTTGTCCCCAGCTATGCTCGTTACATGCAATCTTTTAGTTCTTGTTCCAACCTGCTTTGATTCGTTAGACAGACTTTCTTTATGTGGTCTATTGAATGTGATTTTATGTGAAGACACCTGAATATCTCCTGACATCTTGAAAGTGCATGACCAAATCTTTGCCTTTCACTTTCAAATTCTCATATTCTCAAATGAAGAGTGATTCTTATTTGAGCGCTATAGTTGTTGATTAACTAAACCAGTTACAATAACAACGAAACATATCCTGGAATCTAGATTGTTTGTATTGGTATATTACATTGTCTGACCAATTCTTTAACTCGATCATGACAACTTCCTTATTGTAAAGGATAAGCAAGTCGATCATGACAGCGTTCCCCTGTATCGGTATTTTTGCAAAATGAATATGTGGCACATTTGGAGCCTATGTGAACCACGTTGATTACCTACACATATCTAGTACTGGTATTTTGCGAAAATGGAGAATACTGATACCCCGGATACTGATTTTATTAAAACAGAACAAACGAGATATAGTAAACTCAAACTCAAAATGGGGTAAATGAGATAAAAAGTACTAAGAACTCCAAATGAGATGCTGTAGATTGGTGTGATTGAAATGCACTTTTCATGAATGAGACTCGACATTTTGTCATGGAAATTCAAAATGTGTGAACATGTACATACAACATTGACAATGTTTTCTTTAATAAAGTGATTTTTATTTTTAAATTATTTTTAAAATTGACAATGTTTTCTGTATTAAAGTGATTTCTCATAAGATGTACGAATATAAATAAAAATATTTTATTTCGTAGATCTTATGAGATTAATGGTTCAGATTAACTACAAGTAAATACTGATATCAGTTTCTTAATTCATTTAATCAATCAAATAAGGATATTTTTGTCTAAAATGAAATGATTCCAAATTCATCACAGCCCACGCAGATTGGCCCATTCTCACTCGACAGAGGAGACCTCGGCCTTCGTCAACACGCGGATCGATTGGACGCTGGAGGCACACCTGTTCAAAGCCGACATTCAGGACGGGTCGGTGCAGCAGATCAACGGTGAGAGGAGAAGAACGATAAGTGGGAGCAGAATAGTGGGAAGTTTGTTGGGAGATTTAGGTTGCCGGGGAATGTGAAGATGGATGAGATCAAAGGGTAGATAGAGAAAGGGGTGCTGATGGTGATTGTGTCGAAGGTGGAGGAGAAGAAGTGGCGCGCGTCGTCTGACGCGTCAAACTTAATATTTATATATCTTGCAAAAAAGTTAGTGTAGCGGCAAGCAGGGTCGAACCCAAGGGAGTTGGTGTTGTTGAAGCTGTAATTGAAAATAATTAAAAGAGGGGTTTGTGAGCAAATAAGAGTGCAAAAGAGAAAATTAGCAAAAAGGTTCTAATCAGAGAGAATATTCAGCTTAGGATTTCTATTGTGACATGTTTATCATCGACTGCTAAATATCAAATCTCAAGTTTCTAAGTGTGGTTGTTCCGGCAAAGGTAACAACCCAAAGTATCCCGGTAAAGGTGATACACCACAACCTAACCCGAAAAAGGTGTTAGACTTCTAGTTCTTTCCTAAACACAATAATCCGGCAAAGGTATTAAAAGATTTAGGTGTTACGATCTACCTTTACGGCAAAGTTTCCAGAAGATATTAACAATAAGAATTGGTTGTCAAATTAAGCTTTACGGCAAAGTTCACTTAACCTAACAATTCAATTCATAGGATAAAGCACAAGAACTAGAAAAATAAGAAATTGCATTAAGAAAATAGTCTCAAAACATAAGTCACAATATGCGAAACCCTAAAATGGATTATAAGTTTAGCTACACATCATCGAAATAAAAACACAAATATGCATGATGAAAGTAGTAGAAATCTCTTCTCTCGTCGAAAGCTTCGCCTTCTCCTCTACAGTCGCCTGCTGAATGATGGAATTATGAGATGATTGAAACCCTTAACCCAAGCCTCTTATATATAGAAAAAACTGAGTTTCCAAGTCTAATTTTTGGGCTGAATTCTCAAATCTCGGTTCTGCTGACATCGGCCGCGGACGCTGTGCATATTAGCTCTGTGTACTGTGTACATATTACCATCCGCGGACACTGTTCATAAAATGGCATGCGTCCGTGGTCCCCACTGTTTCCAACTTCGGCTCTTGATTTGACCATCCAAATGACCTCGGATGCTCTTGGTGTGAACTAGATAGTTGTAGAGAATTAAGTCAGCTACGCAACGACATATAGCTCGTATTTTTCTGATCAGTGGTCAATTCCTAGCACTCCGTCGAACCTCCAAAGGTCTGATCTGCCATTGTGGGTTTTTTTTGCACGAAATGCCATCTTTTATGCGCGTTTCTTCCTAGAGCTTCCAAAACACATGAGATGCAAACCATACTAAAAAGTAATTGTTTGCATAATAAAGTGTCGAAATAAATAGGATTAATTGATTTGACGAGTCGTTAAATACGACTCTTCAAACCACCCCACACTTAAACTTGTTCGTCCCGAACAAGAACTAAGTCATAGGAGGAAAACAAATATGACACCACAATTTCTTCGACGTCCTGAATAGATGCACATGAATATGAGTCGGTAGTCTAGGCTTGCTTTTCTACGCATAACTCAATCATTACTCAAATCATCATGCTTAACACAGAATTGACTTGATACGTGTTACCTTTGAGCTGAAATCCAAACCAATTTGGATGAATGGGAGATAATCCTTTTTCGACCCATGATCTGCATTCGCTGTCCCGAACTCTAGCTATATGGTTACACTTTATTGCTTCTTCTGACACATGATTCATTCGAGCTTCAAGGTTTTTGAGCTTTCTTTCTTCTTTTGTTGGATATCTCTTGATGTAGTGAACTTTCTTTGGCCTTTGGCTTTTGACGTAAGAATGATGTACTTCACTTTTTTGGTATAAACCTTCACAACTGGCTGATTTTTTCTTGAGTTTTGCTCTTTTATTGCGAATAGCTTGTCCTTTTTCTACTTTTCTTTTGAAGGAGGTCCAATCATCACCCGCAAGCATATGAAAATACCTCCCCGCTCTTTCTCATCCTCGCCTTTTTTGACGCTAGTCAAGATGAGGATCACTCATCTCTTCCCGGTTACTTCAGACTAGAGATAGGATGGTCTATTTTCCCGTCCCGCCTACTGACATAAACGGTGCAGCGGCGGAGCAAACTCTGAACCATAAAGTTTCAAAGTGCTAGCCTCCACGAAATCCACATAACCATATAACTCAAAATTTGGTCCTTTGAGTGCTTCGTCAAGTCTCTCTAGGACGTTTATATCTACTCCACGTCTCTATTTATCTCAACTCAAAAGACATGTAGTGGGTTAAATTCACATGTAAAAGCACAATTCAAATTTCACGAGAGTAATACAATATAGTCAACCCATCTATTTCACATCAACATTCAATACTGCATATTCAAGAAAAAAAGAGAAATTTCATACTTCCAAAAAAAATCTTCAAAAGGAAACGTGCTGACACAGTGCAATATGCAAGAAAAATAAACGTGCAGACACAACTGACTAACTGACTCTCCCACCCCACACTTTTGAAACAAGTCGTATCCTCACGGCACGACTTAAGTCAATGATAAACAAAAATGCAGACACACATGCGTAGGGAAAAAGTAAATAGAGAATAAAAGTGAACAGGCACTCCCCTCGTTTCGTCCCGTGATGGTGAGAATTCTGGTCAAACGATCAGTCAACCCTGGTCAATGGTCAACTCTAGTCAACTGAGAGAGCCGCGCCTGACGAAGAGATTAGCCATTTAAAATGGCTGCTGGGCGCGGTGGCTAATACGTGTGCTGGGTGCGATCCTCACGGGCTTGCACCTGTTTCCTCATTAGGGATCACAAGTTAGGATCACATGGGCATGTGAGGTCAAACTTCACCTCAGCTACTCTCCTTCATTTTGATCATAGCCCTCATAGAATAGCTCTCTTATGTCACTCCTTCCTGGTTTCCATCCACATGTATCATGTCTCGGTAACTCGAATGAAACTACTGTAAAGACATGCTTGCAAGACCTAGCTTGTTTTTTCTCCTTATGATGCTTCCAACTCACGAATGTGTTTTTGAATGACAGTTTGTACTTGGTGATCCAATTTCTAGTCTTGCACAATGGGATACTAGCAGCCACATTGTAAAGTAAACCAAACGCCTTTTCTTGTAATTTTTTAGGTTCACCATCCTGCAAGTACAACACAAGAGGCATATGAGTCATATGTAATTCCATATTACATTCAGCGCTTACCTCAGAATTTTTAGTAATCAAGTCCATGCAAAGGTCAGGAGCGAAGTTTTCTTCGCTAGAACAAATTTCCTCCTCGTATGTGGCTGGCACTATTCGGCTGAATTTTTTCCTCATTTTCTTCTTCTTCTGGCTCTTTATGATCATCTTGGATGATTTTATCCTGCACAATAAGTGGAAGAGGTGTATCAAAATTTTGTATAATTTGAGGTGGTTCAGAGATAACCGCGAGCATTATTGTTTCTTTCTCTGTGTGCAGCTCTCTGGTAGTGGTGGAATTATCCTCTTCATTTGAAGCTTGAGTCTTTGTTGCGGGTAAGGGTGAGATGGAGGTGTTGCATGTGATGTCGGGCACGATCTGCACTGAATCAGCTTCTACTGTCTGCGACTTATCATTTGTTTTGTGCATCTAACTTCGTCTCGATCTCTGTGACATATCATCTATCAGGTCCCAGATGTCATAATTGTCTAAATTCATTACTGAACCTCTTGCTGCAGCATCAAGCATAGAACGCTCTAGTGGAATCATCCCATCAAGAAAGCTCTCAAGAAGAAATAAATCTATTAATCCATGGTGTGGACAGCTTCCCTCAAGGTCATCGAAGCGCAAATAGTACTCATATAATGTTTCGCCGTGGAATTACTTAATGATAGAAATTTTCTCGCGGATTTCAAATCGAAAGGATGGCGGAGAAAACTTCTTTAGAAATCAGGCTTGTAGATCCACATAATTACTTTCACAATCTGCAGATGATGAGTAATACCAAGATCTTGCGGAGTCAGTTAAAGAAAAAATATTTTTAACTTGAACCTCTCTAATGATTCTTCTTTAGGCTTTATGCGGCAACAGATGGAGTGAAACTTCTTCACATGCGTTACAGGATTTTCTCCAACATCACCTCTAAATTTTGGGAGACGATCAATCATCCAACACTTAACCTCGCTGTCATCGTCTTCTTCGTCACAAGTTGTTCCACTATAATAGGAAGACATGGTGAATCACAAAAAACTATATATAAAAAAGTAAAGTAAAAGGTAACAACTTCACCGAAACGCAGCTCCCCGGCAACGGTGCCAAAATTTGACGCGCGCCGTCTGACACGTCAAACTTAATATTTATATCTCCTGCAAGAAAGCTAGAGTAGCGGCAAGCAGGGTCGAACCCAAGGGACCTGGTGTTGTTGAAGCTGTAACTGAAAATAATTAAAAGAGGGGTTTGTGAGCAAATAAGAGTGCAAAAGAGAAAAATAGCAAAAAGGTTCTGATCAGAGAGAATATTCCGCTTAGGGTTTCTATTGTGACATGTTTATCATCGACTGCTAAATATCAAATGTCAAGTTTCTAAGTGTGATTGTTCCGGCAAAGGTAACAACCCAAGTATCCCAGCAAAGGTGTTAGACTTCTAGTTCTTTCCTAAACAGGTGTTATGATCTACCTTTACGACAAAGTTTCTAGTAGATATTAACAATACAAATTTGTTGTCAAATTAAGCTTGACGACAAAGTTTTCACTTAAACTAACAATTCAATTCATAGGATGAAGCACAAGAACTAGAGAAACAAGATTTTGCATTAAGATTGTCTCAAAACATAAGTCACAATATGCGAAACCCTAAACTGAATTAGGAGTTTAGCTACACATCATCGAAATAAAAACACAAATATGCATGATGAAAGTAGTAGAAATCTCTTCTCTCATCGAAAGCTTCACCTTCTCGTCTAGAGCCGTCTTCTGAATGATGGAATTCTGAGATGATGGAAACCCTAACCCAAGCCTCTTATTTATAGCAAAAACCGAGTTTCCAAGTCTGATTTTTGGGCTAAATTTCCAAATCTCGGTTCTGCTGACATTGGTCGCGGACGCTGTGCATATTAGCTCTGCGGACTGTGTACATATTACCATCCGCGGACACTGTTCATAAAATGGCCTGCATCCGCGGTCCCATTGTTTCCAACTTCGGCTCTTGTTTTGATCATGCAAATGACCTCGGATGCTCTCGGTATGAACTAGATAGTGGTAGAGAATTGAGTCAGCTACGCAACGACATGTAACTCGTATTTTTCTGATCACTGGTCAATTCCCAGCACTCCGTCGAACCTCTGAAGGTATGATCTGCCATTGTGGTATTTTTGGCACGAAATGTCATCTTTTATGCGCATTTCCTCCTAAAGCTTCTGATACACCTGAGATGCAAAACCATACTAAAAAGTAATTGTTCGCATACTAAAGTATCGAAATAAATGAGATTAATTGATTCGACGAATCGTACAAATACGACTCATCAAGAAGCGTGAGGTCAAGTCCATTGAGATAGCTGGCAAATAATCCACCATCTGGGTGGGCGTCTAATCCATCCGTTTTGAGTCCGTTGTAATTAAAGTTGACATCTTTTGCCGTCTTTGATGGCATTTATATTAAAACTTGTATTGAGAAGCGTAGCTTATATAATTTGTAGGTATCAAATCAAAATTTATAGTTTTTGCTTATCAATCTTGGTTTAGATTCATTATAAAATCCGTAGTTAATAAATTAAAATTCGTAGCTTTTGCTGAACAACATTAGTTCTAGATTCATGATAAAATTCGTAGTTACTAAAGCGAAAATTCATAGCATCTTTGTCATTAATTTTGTTCGTAACTGTTACAAATTTTGGTTTTCACTGGCTATTACGAATTTTGTTCGTAACTGTTACAAATTTTGGTCATCAGTAGATATTACGAATTTTGTTCATCCTATTACAAATATTGATCATCAGTAGCTATTATGATTTTTGTTCGTAACTATTACGAATTTTGAATTTTGGTCACTAATGGGTATTACGAATTTTGTTCGTAACTGTTACGAATTATATGTTGAAAGCTACGCATTATATGCAATGCATACAATCTGAGTCCGTTATGAATTATATGTTGAACGTTGCAAATTTATGATAAAATTCGTAGTTATTAAATCAAAATTCGCTGCTTTTGATGACCAACATAGCTTCTAGATTCATGATAAAATTCGTAGTTAATAAATCAAAATTCGTAGCATTTGTTGAATAACATTGGTTTTGGAATTCATTTCGTAGTTACTAAGAGCAACATTCATAGCATATTTGTCACTAGCTATGCGTTTCATAACTTGTGCTTTACGAAGCAACAGACCAAATTTACAAGCCTTTTTCCGACTATAGTTGAAGTTAAATTAACAATTGGTATTGGATAACCATGTCGGAATCATCCTTTGCGAACGCATACTTGGGTGAATTCAGGTTTCATAAAAGAGAGTTTTTTTAAGGATAAAATATGCAACTTATCATTGAAGACGAAGTTTAACATTCAAAAAAATATGGATTGGAAGGGATAAAAGTTTCCTACTCAAATAACTTGAATCTAGTACCAACATCTCCAAATTGTAACAAAAGTAACCATCTTGTAAAAAAGGTATATTTTTCTTAATTAAGATTGAAACCTGGAAGCGACTGTGATGTGGTGCTAAGCATTGTATTAAACTCCAAACAACTCACTTCTTCTTTGCAGCATCTCCAGCCTAAGTCTTCTTCACACCACGGATCTTTCTGGCTCTGTTCTTCCTTTCCTTCATCTGTTTCCTAGATTTCTCAACCTTGGTGACAAGTCCATTCATAAAAGAGAGTTCTCCTATCATCCCACCAGCAACATGCGCATCAGCGTACCCAATCGCTGCGCTCGATAAACAAACCCCAATAAAATTCCCAACTGCTTCTTTTCTCGTATCACATATTTCAACAACCCTCTCGACTGCTCAATGTCATCAGGGATTCCCGAGGATTATTTGGAGAATGGAAACGAAAGAATCGGAGTCAAGCTTCCGATTTTCGCGTCTGGTGGATCAATGGAACTCATGGCCATCCGAAATAAGACAACTGATCATATTTTAAGGTTGACTAATATGTCTTTAAAGTAGATTTTAGATTTAAATAAATAGGAATTATGTGGGTTATTGGATCAAAGATCTAATGGTTGTAATCAAATTCTCATTTCTCATTAAAATTGACACTTCTCATATGAGTACATGTTCGAATTTAAAAGTTGACACATCATTCATTAGTACATGTTCGGGTCATTCATTAGTTTGTTCCAAAAAAAAAAAGAATTTGAAAGTTGAAACATCATTCATGATTTTTATTAGCAGTAGTTTAAAAACATAATTGTGATATTGGCTTTCAGAAGAAAAAAAGAAGATTGGGATCTTGTTTACGGGACAAAAAGTCTGCCCTTCCTTAACATCAATTATTTTATATTAATTAAATAATTTTAATGCTTAAAAAATCTGCAATAAATTGAGTTCGATTTGGGCCACACAACCGTTTTAGAAGGTCATAAGATAAATGATGGGCTTTCATGTCATCGATAATATTGGGCCACATCCATAAGAAAAGAAAGTATCGTTTGCTGTCGTGACGGTGGTTAGTCAAGGAATATGAAATACGTTTTAATTTTTATTATGTGAGAATTGAATTACAGGCTCGCAATAATAAATAAATAAAAAGAATTACTTACTGTGTAGATTAGTCCTTAACACTAATCTTCAAGTTAAGCCATCGGTCCATTTCGGCCTCGCATTTGAAATGGGCCGATTAAGAAACCCATCTGCGATATATATTCCCACGCCACCGTGCTTTACTAGGGTTTCAGTCATCTCCGTCTTGGAGCGTTTTTGCTTGATCAAGCTTTAGCGACGCTCCGGCCGCGACTCACTTTACAATGGTAAGCCCAGCACTTCGTCATCCCTTCGCTACATTATTTTAAATTCTCTTCTGTGCTCTTTTCGTTCGCATTTTGGATTCGTGTTGATCGTGATCTAGTCGTCGTAGACACTGTTGGAATGGTTGAATTGAAACACGACTTTGTGTTTTATGGCTCCGTGCGGTTCATTTCAGATAGCTAAATATTTTTCATATTTGATTGTTATTTAAGGTTTTCGTAAAGGCGCAGAAATCTAGGGCCTACTTCAAAAGGTTTCAGGTCAAATTCAGGAGAAGGCGAGGTATGCCCTTTTTATTTTATGTATATTACAACATTGCTCGTTATCCATAAATGTAAAATGTTGGACCTTGTTTACTGCAAATTGCTTCGATTTTGACGTTTTGTTGACCGTATTTATAGATGGTAAAACTGACTACAGAGCCAGGATTCGCCTGATCAACCAAGATAAGAACAAGTACAACACCCCCAAGTACAGATTTGTCGTCAGATTTGTATGTTTTGACTGTGGCTCTGCTTTATGCTGTTTTTTTTGTTTCAAATTTCTTTGCTATACTTAATTTTGTATCTAAATCATTTTGCTTTAATGGCAGACCAACAAGGACATAATCGCACAAATCATCTCTGCTAGCATTGCTGGTGATTTGGTTCTTGCATCTGCGTATGCCCATGAACTACCTCGCTATGGACTGGAAGTTGGTCTCACCAACTATGCAGCATGTAAGCTACCAGTTAGTATGCATTGTTGTTGAAAATATCTTAATACTTCTATAAATTCCTGTTCATTCTTTTCAGCTTACTGCACTGGTCTTCTCCTCTCCCGCCGTGTTCTTCAGAAGCTTGAATTAGATGCAGAATACGAGGGTAATGTTGAAGTGAGTTCCTTACTCTATTTATTGCGTATTTTGTCTATCATGGAAAATGGTGTTGCTGAATGCTTACATTTGCTTTGACAGGCAACTGGAGAGGACTACTCTGTCGAACCAGCAGATAGGAGGCCTTTCCGTGCCCTTCTTGATGTTGGCCTTCTGAGGACAACAACTGGAAACCGTGTGTTTGGTGCTCTCAAGGTATTATTTTTAGTTAGGCATCAATATGTTTTTGTTAGGTCATATTATGTATTAATATAGCTCTCTTTATCAGCTGAAGTATAGGTGCACCTAGTAGCATTATCGGTGTGGCATATGTGCTCAAAATATGAGATGGAAATCATTCTTCAAAGAAAATATCAGTTTTCAGTGATCCTATTAAGTATCTATGGTGCTGGTGCAGGGAGCTTTGGACGGTGGACTTGATATTCCCCACAGTGAGAAGAGGTTTGCAGGATACGGTAAGGATTCCAAGCAACTTGATGCTGAGGTGCACAGGAAGTACATATACGGTGGGCATGTTGCAGCATACGTGAGGGTGAGTCTTAAATTAATTCATTTCAGTTTGTTCAATGTTCTTGTGTTAAAAATCTTATTATTTAATTGTTAGACTCTAATGGAAGATGAGCCAGAGAAGTACCAGAGTCATTTCAGTGAGTATGTCAAGAGGGGTATTGAGGCAGATAATATTGAGGAACTATACAAGAAGGTGCATGCTGCTATTCGTGCTGACCCAGCTCCACAAAAATCCGACAAGCCAGCTCCTAAAGAACACAAGAGGTAAGAAACTCAATATTATTCAGCATGTGGGTCTGATCTACCACTGAAAAACAGCTTCTAACAACATGGGGCTATTCTGTGTCTGATTCAGGTATAACCTTAAGAAGCTGACATATGAGCAGAGGAAAGCAAAACTTATTGAAAGATTGAATGCCCTCAACTCAGCTGGTGACAGCGAAGATGATGAATGAGTTCTCTAGCTATTTTATACTATTTCTTCATGTCGTTTGTTTCACTAGCTCTATTTTAATCAATGCATCAAATCACAAACTCTTTTTACCATTATTTTTCTTCAATAAATCTTTGCTGTTATTTTGTTTAACTTTAAAACTCTAACCCATCAAAAAAAGAAATAAAAAAACTCTAAAACGTTTTTGATTGGTTCGTCCTTTCAAACAAAGATCGTCCATTGTTTAATGCTTAATCTGGATTAATAGTCTAAAAAAGCAGGCCGGACATTCAATTTACTAAACGATGTCGTCAGCCGCTTCCCCTGTAGTCGTCAGCTTAGAGGAAGTCGTTTCTGACTGGGGTATTTCATTCGAGTTAGTTTTCCGAATTAGCAATGCTAATATTTCTTCACCAAAAATCATATTTTCCCAAGTGGTTAAAGGCAGAGTCAATAAATACGTTCGAATTTGGATTCAATTTTCGAATTTACTCAAAGACGGACGAACACGAAGACTGTGGTAGGTCGGCGATGGTTGAAACTGGAATAAGACGTAGGAGGAGGACTTGGTCTCCAAATTCTCCGCCGCTACTACAGTACCTTCTCCTACTAATTTCGTTATCGGTTTGTTCGGCGAAAGTCGTCTCCGCAGGGATCCTCGACGTCAGGTCCAAGTTCGCCGGCCGCGATCGCTCAATTTCCGACTTGAGAGCTCACGACAGCCGTCGTCAAGTCAGCCTCATCCCCGGCGTTGATCTGCCTCTTGGAGGTAGCGGCCGGGCTGATGGCGTCGGGTATGAAATCTCGATTCTCCTTCATCCTGCCACATAGACTTTACTACATACGTAACTCTTGATGATACTGTCTTTGAGGACTTCGTACTTGGACTTTTGGGTTTACATGTATTTGCCTAATGTTTAGCTTTTTGATCAGGCTTTATTATGCTAAGATTGGGATAGGGACACCCTCCAAAGACTACTATGTTCAAGTTGATACTGGAAGTGATATTATGTGGGTCAATTGCATTCAGTGCACTGAGTGTCCTTCTAAGAGCTCCCTCGGGGTATTGCCTTTTTCCTGTACGGTTATTTTTTTTATCTTTATGACCAGCCAGCTGATCTTGGACATCCGAGCTGTTTATTATTTTTGAGTTGGGTTAATGGAATCATTGGTTGTTACAGATTGACCTGACGTTGTATGATATAAAAGAGTCACTCACTGCTCATTTAGTTCCTTGCAATACTCATTTTTGCTCGGAGGTGAATAATGGTCCTATTTATGGTTGCACTACTAATATGACGTGCACTTATATTGAGCTGTATGGTGACGGAAGCTCTACTGTTGGCTACTTCGTCAGGGATAATGTACAGTATGATAGGGTGTCTGGAGATCTTAATACTACCGCAGCAAATGGAAGTCTTATATTCGGGTTTGTCTTACTCTGCCCATGTTGTCATCCATCTCGTTTAACAATTAGTGTCTAAAATTGATTGAACTGTTGGTTAAAGTGGCCTTCAGGGAATGTTAGGTTTTCTGTTTGTGTATGTTTTAAAAGCAGAAGCTACATATTGTCTGTTTGTTAGCCTGTAAGATTTAGATATCCATTTTTATTTTGTGTTGATGCCTCAAAATATTAAGATTGTTAAGCTTTTGGTCATTCCTGGAAGTCACTGTATTCTCAAGCACCGTTATCTGTATTTTACAATTTGTTTATAAAGTGAACTCTTAAATTATACACTGTTTTTACTTTTATTCTTTTTGGACAGTTGTGGCGCTAGACAATCCGGAGATCTTACTTCATCGGATGAAGCACTGGACGGAATACTTGGCTTTGGAAATTCAAATTCTTCTGCGATTTCACAACTTGCTGCCTCTGGGGTAGTTAAGAATATGTTTGCTCATTGCCTTGATGGTGTTAATGGAGGTGGCATCTTTGCTATTGGTCATGTTGTACAACCACTAGTCAACACAACATCCATTGTTCCAAACCAGTATGCCACCTTGTTTGTTTTTATTGTGTTTCCTCTAGCAACTATTCAGACTTTATTTCCAAACCAGTTATTTTACTGTTTCCAACTTGATTTATTCCGTTAAAGTATCAAATGTTACTTGTACTTGGTAGTTACTTTGTCTTCTCCCAGTTATTAAATTTTGGCTTTCAATGTTATTTCAGGAAACACTACAGTGTTTATATGAAATCCATTGAAGTGGGTAACAAGACATTAAACATTTCAACTGATGTACTTGGTTTGGGGAAAAATAAGCAGGGAGCCATAATCGATAGTGGCACAACTTTGGCTTACCTCCCAAGGGAAATATATGAGCCATTGTTCAATGAGGTTAGTGATGTGCATACTTTTCTGATGTGGTTACTTATAGCCTTATTCTCACATCTGCCAAAACATTCATCAGATATTCTCCGAGCACTCTGAAATGAAGATCCACACTATCGAGGATCAGTATAGATGTTTCCGGTACTGTGATAGGTAGGTGCATTGGCCTTCATGTTCTTGTCTTCAAAAATGCATTTGGCATGAGGCTTCCATCATTTATGAAACGATTGATCTTATCTCAGCACTTGTTCTTGATCTTTGTTCCATTTTTTTTAATATTCTGTATGAAATGTTTGATGTTTTTCTCCACAAAGGCGGCAGTTTAATTCAAGCTTCACTCAGTTACACTTTTTTTTAACTTCAATACACAGACAAGTTCAAATTGATATACTTTATGGAAACAAATGCATATTGCTAATAGATGTTACTTTTTTTTGCAGTGTTGACGATGCATTTCCCAATGTTACTTTTCATTTCAACAATTCACTCTTTTTTCGTGTTCAACCCCACGAGTATTTGTTCTCAATGGTTAGTTTCAAATCAACATTATTCAATGAAATTTCATACTTGTCTTAGTGATGTTTCTTTCAGTTGACATCCAAATGATGGGTGAAATAATGCTAAGCACTGTGAAGAACATGATCCTTTTCTGTTTCCTCTTAGCCATTCTTTTTATCATCTTTTATTCTGTTTTCCCCTCGAATTTCTTTTGAAGTTGTTTGACTTATCCAATTATGTAGACTGTTGACAGTCTAATGCTTTATGTTCTAGGAGCACATGTGGTGCCTTGGATGGCAAAATAGTGGCAACCAATCCAGAGATAGGCAGGACATGATCCTCTTAGGAGGTACAGATCCAAAAAAAATTTCATATATTGGGTAACCCATTATGCCCCGTGGAACCAATTAATGAGTAATTTTTTAACAACTGTATTTTTTTTCTTACTCCAGATTTGGTACTTTCAAATAAGTTGGTCTTCTACGATCTGGAAAAGCAGGTCATGGGGTGGACCGAGTATAATTGTGAGTATTACATAATATCTCATATATTTTGCGTACTAGTTTGAAATTTATCATATGTGACCCTCTACTTGGTATTCTTAAATCAATTGCTCTGGTGTGGATATCAGCTTATCATTGTATATATAGTTCCTCCATCTTTTATTCACCTTAAAAGGTGGAAGCAATCACCAATGCATATACTGATAAAACTGTAGAAATCATGACTTGTGCTGATTGTATAAATTATCATCCAGGCTCTTCAAGCATTCAGGTTCAGGACGAACAAACTGGAACAGTGCACTTGATCGGTCCACGTCCTATTGCTGCTCTTGCTAATCCAAACTCTCACGGCATAACACTGTTATTAATAGGAATGCTAATAACGTTGTTGCACATCTTTACAGCCCAATGGCTATGACAACTAGTAATCAATGATATGGAATGGAAGTGTATGTATATAGAGTTGTTGTCCCATATCGAGTTGACTTCAGCTAGACACTAAATGCTCACATTGTAACAGGATTTTGTAAACGATACACAGTGGTCATGAAACACTAGATTGACATTTTATTATTGTAGAAGCTCAAAGAGCTCAACTCCATTGAAAGGAGGTCATGGTGATCAATGGAGACGCACAGAGGAAAAGGACAAAACAGAAGAATGTTTGTAAAGTTTGTTACTGCAGTGTGCAGTATTGTATTCCATTACTGTTCATATATACAGGAATGTAAGATCCCTATTTGCAGTATTTACCCTACACTTTATGTATTTACACTTAGGTATTGAAAGAAGGGAAAATAGCCCTAACACCCCCCCCCTCAAGCTTGGCGGTGGAGAAAGTTGGAAACTCCGAGCTTGGCTGCTAATCGGAGAAGGGAGTCTGCAGGAAGGGCTTTTGTAAAGAGATCAGCGGGTTGAGCGGACGAATCGATGTGGCGAGGATTGATGAAACCGGAGGCAAAGTGTTGACGAACGAGGTGGCAATCGAGCTCGATATGCTTCGTCCGTTCATGGAAGACGGGGTTGCGAGCGATGTGAGTTGCTGCGTTGTTGTCGCAGAACAAATTGATTGGCTTAGCAACCGATATATGAAGGTCGCGGAGGAGGGCGACGATCCAGACTAGTTCACAACAAGTCTGGGCCATCGCACGATATTCCGATTCGGCGGAGGACCTGGATACCGTGGACTGCTTCTTGGTGCGCCAGGAGATGACACAAGGACCAAGCTTGATGCAGTATCCGGTCGTAGAGCGCCTGGAGATAGGGCAGGAAGCCCAGTCCGCATCACAGAATGCTTCAAGACACAAAGGGGCACCTGCCGGGTAAAATAGACCCTGAGCTGGGGCGGCTTTGAGAAAACGAAGGACTCTGGTGGCCGCTTGAAGGTGCTCAGTAGTGGGAGCGGCCAAGAATTGGCTCAACATATGGACTGCAAAGGCAATATCCGGTCTCGTGATGTGAAGGTAAACTAATTTGCCTACAATCTTTCTGTATTCTGTCGGATCTGGCAGTTTATCAGTAGTGGATAAGGCCAGCTTTTGTTTTGTGTCCATAGGAGTAGTGCTAGGCTTGCATGCAAGAAGGCCAACTTCTGATAAGATATCCAAAACATATTTACGCTGATTGATAAATATGCCTGATGATGATCTTGCAACTTCTATGCCCAGAAAATACTTAAGATGTCCTAAGTCTTTGATTCTGAATTCAGAGTGAATAAAGGCTTTGACTGAGTTAATCAGGGTTGTAGAAGTGCCAGTGATGACAACATCATCAACGTATACCAGTAGAATTAGGAACTCTCCACTGTGATTGTAGGTGAACAAAGAATGATCATTTGAGCTTTGTTGGAAACCATAGGACAATAGAGCATCACTGAATTTGCTGAACCATTGCCTTGGAGCTTGTTTGAGACCATATATGCTTTTATTTAGTTTGCAGACCATGCCTAACTGCTTTTCTTGTTTGAAGAAGCCGGGAGGAAAAGACATATACACCTCTTCATCTAGAGCCCCATGTAGGAAAGCATTATCGACATCTAGTTGGAATAGAGGCCAATTTTTAGAAGAAGCTAAAGCAATAACAGTGCGAACAGTGGTCATTTTTACCACTGGCGCAAAAGTTTCATTGTAATCAAGTCCTTCCTCTTGAGAAAATCCCCTTGCTACTAGCCGAGCCTTATAGCGCTCAATAGTCCCATCTGACTGCCTTTTTACTCTAAAGACCCATTTAGAACTGATAACGTTTTTGCCAGGAGGAAGGGGAAGGACTTCCCAAGTATTGTTGGTTTGAAGGGCCTTAAGTTCTGTTTCCATAGCAGTGAGCCATTTAGGGTCTTTTGAAGCTTGAGTGTAGGATGTAGGCTCAGTGATGGCTGACGTTTGAAGCACATATTTTTGGTGAATGGTAGAGCACTTGGAATATTGGACATAGTTAGAGATTGGATATCTTGTAGTGGTACTATTGCAAACATAGTCCTTTAGACGAACTGAGGGCTTATGTACCCTGGTAGATTTTCGAAGAACAGTAGTAATGTCACTGGTATCTTGGTTGGATGATAGTGAGGTGTCTTGTGAGATATCTGTGCTAGGAGGAACTGATTCAGTAGGATGAATTGTGTCAACAGGAATATCATTGTGAGTGAGAGACTGATCATCTTGTGTTAATGCTGTCTCAGGGATATATACTGGAGCAAAGGCATCAGTTGGGTCAAATAGCAGATCAGAAGTGGTGCATTGGGGCAGAGGAATCGCAGCTACTGTTGGTAAGTTTGTAAATGTTTCAGTGAATGGAAATCGATTTTCCTGGAAGATAACATCTCTACTAACTAAGTATGAATGTGTCTTGAGATTGAATAATTTGTACCCTTTTTGTCCACGCGGATATCCTACAAAAACACACATGTCTGCTCTACTATCAAACTTTCTTCTTCCAGGGCTGACAGTTGTTGTGTGGCACAGGGAGCCAAAGACACGTAAATGATCATAGGATGGAACTGAGTTGAAGAGAACCTGGTAGGGGGTTTTTCCCTCCAGCAATCCAAAAGGAAGACGATTTATTAGATAAGTTGCTGTGAGAACACAGTCTCCCCAGAAGAAATCAGGTAATGAAGCTTGAAATTTTAGAGCTCTAGCAACATTGAGTAGATGTCTATGTTTGCGTTCAACAACACCATTTTGCTGTGGTGTGTAAGTGCAAGATGATTGATGTATACACCCTTCATTTGCTAGGAATGAGCATAGGTTGTTGCTGAAAAATTCAGTCCCATTATCTGTTCTAAGGAATTTAACCTTGCTGTCAAATTGGGTAGATACCATTTTGAAAAAGTGCTGTAGTAAGGTAGCAGTAGCATGTTTTGCTTGCATTAGAAATGTCCATGTAGTTCTTGAAAAATCATCTACTATTGTGAGGAAATACTTGGCCCCAGTAGAAGTGGGAACATGAAAGGGTCCCCAAATGTCTGCATGGATAAGCTCAAAACTTCTAGTAGAGTGTATATTACTGATAGGAAACTGAAGTCGTGTCTGTTTTGCCATAGGACATATGTCACAACAAAAGTCAGACTTATTACAAGCAGTAGGGGATATGTATTTTCTGATAATGGTAGATAGGTTTCCAATAGAAGTATGGCCAAGTCTATAGTGCCAAAGTTGTAGAGTGTCTGTGTGCTTCACTGCTGCTGCAAGGCTGAGAACAACAGCTGAACCATGTATCTGATATAGGCCTCCAATGAGATCACCAGTCCCCAGGACAGTTTGCTTGACTGGGTCCTGGATGGAACATTTAGTGTCAAGGAAATGCACAGTGCAGTGAGATGTATTAGTCAACTTGCCAATAGATAAGAGGTTGAATTTGAAGTCAGGGACAAATAAAACATCATGGATGGTAAGTTGAGGATTTAGATCACAACTGCCAGTGTGAGTAACAGGAGCCTTACTGCCATTTGGCATAAGAACTTCATAGGGTGTCTTTAGCAATTTAACATCATATAGAAGATGCATATGAGGTGTGATATGATCAGTGGCACCACTGTCTAATATCCATGTGTTATGTGCAAGTTTTGTTGTATTAAGACATGAGATACCTGCCATATGGAGCTGATTCAAGTCCTTTGTTTCCTTTTGGTTGAGCAGGCTAAGCACTCTGGACAGTTGGTCCTGAACATGATTGAGCTGAGAAGCGGCTGAGGAATCAAAGCTCGCAGGTACTTTTTTATCTGCACTTGAATTGTTAGTGACATCTGTGGAATGAGTAACAGAGGTAACATTGTTAGAAAAATGTTTCTGTCCTCTATGGTTTGCTGAATTTTCTCCTCTATAAAATCTGTGCCCTGGTGGATAACCAACCAGTTTGTAGCATGCCTCCTTTAGATGACCTTGCAACTGACAGTTTGTACAGAACAGCTGCTGTCTGTTCCTCATATTGGAGCCACTGGTAGTACCAGAAGTAGCATAGGGTTTTGTGGTTCCAGTGTGCCTTTCATTGTTTGTTGTTTGTCTATCATATGATTTGTTTCGTGGCCTGTCATTCTGAGTATTATATGAGCTATATAGAGCAGATGCTTCCATAACAATAGGTTGTGTTAGGCGTTTTTGAGCTTCATCCTTAATAACAAGAGAATAAGCTTCTTTCAAACTGGGTTGTGGTCTAGTAATAAGGATCTGAGTTCTGACCTGACTATGAATGTCATTGAGACCCATGAGGAATTTTTGAAGTCTGGCTTTCATCTTCTTTGCATACATACACTTGGTGGACTTGCAGTTCTCACCAAGAGTACATAGATCATCATTTGTATAAGAGTCTTCATCACCCCACAGTTGGATTAGTTTACCATAATAAGTAGAGACAAGCATATCACCTTGCATGAGTAAGCTTATGTCCTTTGTGATAGAGTACTCCCTCATGGCGTTAACTCCTCCAAACTGATCCTGTAGGTCTATCCATGTTTGAATGCAGCTGGTGGAATGAACCAGAGAGGCACTGATCTCTTCAGAGACAGAGTTCGCAATCCAGGAGAGGATGACGTTATTGCAACGTTCCCATCGAGCAAGAGCAAAGGGATCATCTGTGGGTCTGGGAAAAAGGCCTTGGACGAAGCCAAACTTCGCCTTGATGCCAAGGGCTCGAGCCATGGACTTACTCCATGGGATGTAGTTGTCAGCACCCAAGAGTTTCTGAGAAACAAGGGAGACACCTACGTTCTCATTGTTGCTGACAAAGAGTGGATCATCTGCTGGGTTGAAGAGTTCAGATCCATGAGCATGAGTTACTCGAGCTGGCAACACTGATGTATTCACAGTCGTTGCTTCAGAGCTCTCCTCAATATTCGCCATGGATTCTGACTAGAAACAACAACACAGAGCAGTGGAGAAAAACAGAGGAATAGATGGAAGAAAAAGGAAGGAAAAAAAGTGGGTATGAAGGTTGAGCAAGCTTATGGGAAGCTGGGAAAAGCCTTAGATCGACTAAACGCTGCTCTTGATACCATGTAGAAGCTCAAAGAGCTCAACTCCATTGAAAGGAGGTCATGGTGATCAATGGAGACGCACAGAGGAAAAGGACAAAACAGAAGAATGTTTGTAAAGTTTGTTACTGCAGTGTGCAGTATTGTATTCCATTACTGTTCATATATACAGGAATGTAAGATCCCTATTTGCAGTATTTACCCTACACTTTATGTATTTACACTTAGGTATTGAAAGAAGGGAAAATAGCCCTAACAATTATACTAACATCATCCTTGTCTTGGACCAAGAAGCTTCTGAATGGTGTCGGTGCGGCCGAAGCTGTGTCGGCATAGCAAATGTGGGTGAAGTTCTCTCTCAGTATCCACCCTGTCATAGCTTGTCTCTCTCCTACGTGGCGTCATCTACAGCCGTTGATCTGATCTGTACTCTCATGACATCTACTGGCGGAGCAGCTTGATACCGACTACTGATCTAACTCTTAATAACCATTTCACCTCTCTGGTCCCTTCCTGCCAAAGGAAATCTTTATTTTACTCAGATTGCTCAAGATCTGAAGCTCGATCGTCTCGAGTCAATTCCCTGTTTTTCCAACTCTCTCTCTCTCTCTTCCAATTCCTGGTAAGCCATACATTTCCACTTTCCTCAAGGTCACCCATTCTGTCCAGTTTTACATCTGTGGTTTCACTTCTCGTTTTGTTAATTGCAGGAGGAAGTTAAAAAAGATGGGGCAGCAATTGCTGAAATTGGTTCTACTGGTGATTGTGTTGGTGGGTCTGTGTAATGAGTTTGTGAATGGTGAAGAGAAGACCATATTGGTAAAGACTGTGAAGGGTAAGAAGATGTGCTCTCAAGGATGGGAATGCTCATACTATTCTCAGTATTGCTGCAACCATACCATATCAGATCTCTTCCAGACCTATCAGTTTGAGAATCTCTTCTCTAAAAGGAACTCTCCAGTGGCTCATGCTGTGGGATTCTGGGATTACAGATCTTTCATTACAGCTTCTACTATGTTTCAGCCTCTTGGCTTTGGTACAACTGGTGGTAAGTATATGCAGATGAGAGAAATCGCCGCATTCCTTGGACATGTCGGCAGCAAAACTTCATGTAAGTTTTTATGCTTTTGTTAATTGAATATTTGCATTGTGCTTTTTGAAATGATGGTAACAAACTTTCATTGAAGAATATGATAGTATAACAATTCGAATCCTGTCAAATGATTTTTTGGTGTAATCTAAATTTAGGAGGTTTCTATATGAGACGGGGAAACAAAAATGATTGATGTGAAGGTTGTTTGCTTTGGCTGGTTAAGTCAAAGAACACAATGTTAATTTTTAATACAACAGTCATTTGTCTTACATAAATTCTCAGTTGAAGCAACCTATAGAAAGAGAAGGCCTGGAAACTGGAATGTATAAAACATTAAAACCCTTTGTTGCTGAACAATTTTGTTGCAGAGGCATGTTCCATTTTCAAATTACCAATGTATTGTATTGGTTAAGTTGTATCAGTATTGCTGATTAACAAATGTTGGTTTCATGGAGGTAAAATTTCTAACATATCAGGCAATATCGCCTCCTTTAATTGCAGGTGGGTATGGAGTGGCTACTGGAGGGCCTTTGGCTTGGGGTCTTTGTTACAACAAGGAAGAGAGTCCAATGCAGTCATACTGTGATGATTCTGATAAATACAAGCTCCTTTTCCCTTGTGCTCCTGGAGCTGATTATTACGGCAGAGGCGCTATACCTATATACTGGTGTGTATCATCGGTCAATAATCAACCTCCCAATGCCATGACTTTTGATAACTTCCATGCCTAATTGGCTTGTTCATGGATATTAAATAAATTTTGTAACTCTTATTTGTAGGAATTTCAATTATGGCTATGTTGGAGAAGCCTTAAAGCTGGATTTACTCAATCATCCGGAGTGGGTTTCAGAAAATGCTACTATTGCCTTTCAGACTGCTATGTGGAGGTGGATGACACCGATTAAAAAGGGTCAACCTTCAGCCCATGATGTGTTTGTCGGAAACTGGAAGCCCACCAAGAACGACACTGATGCCAAGCGCAACCCTGGTTTTGGAGCTACCATGAACATCATGTACGGAAGCATTGTTTGTGGTCAAGGTGACGTTGATTCCATGAACAACATCATCTCCCATTACTTATACTATCTCGACCTTATGGGTGTTGGACGTGAGATGGCTGGCCCCAATGAAGTGTTATCTTGTGCTGAACAAAAGCCATTTAATCCCATCGAGTCCTCAACCACTTAAAGAATCATGACTGACGATCCTTGTCGGGTAAAAGCGCGCCTGTGTCTGATTGATCCTCTACAGAGGTGAACTTAAAAATGTTCCAAGATCATATATATATATATATATATATTCTCTATGCTGTGTGCTTGAAGAACCTATTTCTATGCAGGACAATCCAAATCCACTGCCATGTTGTTCTCTAGCATTTCAATCCATTGTTGGTGTTATTATATCCATGTACTATATGTTTTTGTGTGCTCAATAAAACATTTGTTATCAATGTTTGCTTCCTTCTAGTTAACATGATATAATTCTTTAAACATTGCCATTTCTGCATTGAATATTACCACATTGATGCTTGCTATGCTTGTTCACTCCACCTGTTTAACAGAAATGATTAAGTTCACATCATATTTTCGTATAAGACAAAATTTAATTTGGGTTCTTTCGAAAGGGTAGAGATCAGGTAATTTGTTTATAAAAATTATAAATCATGTAAAAGTTCAGACTTAATATTCAGATTTATTTGGTAATGTTCAAACTTAACAAAATGTAAAAGTTCAGAGTTAACATAGTGTTCAGACTTATGTTCAGACTTATTTGGTAATGTTCAGATTTAACAAATGTAAATGTTTAGACATATTTGATTTAGGGTGCGGTTCAGGTACAAACCAAATTATAAATAAAAACTACAAACCGATTATAAAGCCGACACGTGTCCCAGTTTAGTCGAAATTCCGGAGAAAACACGGAGGGGTATAATAGTCATTCCACACTAATGGTTATAAAACCTAATTATGTTATTTTCAATTTAGTCCAAAAATTGTTAGTGTTCAGACTTAAATGGTATTGTTCAGACTTAAAAAAGGTAGTGTTCAGACTTAAATGGTAGTGTTCAGACTTAAATGGTAGTGTTCAGACTTAAAAATACTTAATAATCAGACTTAAATGGTAGTGTTCAGACTTAAATGGTAATGTTCAGACTTAAAAATACTTAATAATCAGACTTAAATGGTAGTGTTCAGACTTAAAAAAGGTTGTGTTCAGACTTAAATGTACTTAATAATCAGACTTAAATGGTAGTGTTCAGACTTAAATGGTAGTGTTCAGACTTAAAAATATTTAATAATCAGACTTAAATGGTAGTGTTCAGACTTAAATGGTAATGTTCAGACTTAAAAATACTTAATAATCAGACTTAAATGGTAGTGTTCAGACTTAAAAAAGGTTGTGTTCAGACTTAAATGTACTTAATAATCAGACTTAAATGGTAATGTTCAGACTTAAAAATACTTAATAATCAGACTTAAATGGTAGTGTTCAACTTAAATGGTAGTGTTCAGACTTAAATGGTAGTGTTCAGACTTAAAAATATTTAATAATCAGACTTAAATGGTAGTGTTCAGACTTAAATGTACTTAATAATCAGACTTAAATGGTAGTGTTCAGACTTAAATGGTAGTGTTCAGACTTAAATGGTAGTGTTCAGACTTAAAAATACTTAATAATCAGACTTAAATGGTAGTGTTCAGACTTAAATGGTAATGTTCAGACTTAAAAATACTTAATAATCAGACTTAAATGGTAGTGTTCAGACTTAAAAAAGGTTGTGTTCAGACTTAAATGTACTTAATAATCAGACTTAAATGGTAGTGTTCAGACTTAAATGGTAGTGTTCAGACTTAAATGGTAGTGTTCAGACTTAAAAATATTTAATAATCAGACTTAAATGATAGTGTTCAGACTTAAATGGTAATGTTCAGACTTAAAAATACTTAATAATCAGACTTAAATGGTAGTGTTCAAACTTAAAAAAGGTTGTGTTCAGACTTAAATGTACTTAATAATCAGACTTAAATGGTAATGTTCAGACTTAAAAATACTTAATAATCAGACTTAAATGGTAGTGTTCAACTTAAATGGTAGTGTTCAGACTTAAATGGTAGTGTTCAGACTTAAAAATATTTAATAATCAGACTTAAATGGTAGTGTTCAGACTTAAATGTACTTAATAATCAGACTTAAATGGTAGTGTTCAGACTTAAATGGTAGTGTTCAGACTTAAATGGTAGTGTTCAGACTTAAAAATACTTAATAATCAGACTTAAATGGTAGTGTTCAGACTTAAATGGTAATGTTCAGACTTAAAAATACTTAATAATCAGACTTAAATGGTAGTGTTCAGACTTAAAAAAGGTTGTGTTCAGACTTAAATGTACTTAATAATCAGACTTAAATGGTAGTGTTCAGACTTAAATGGTAGTGTTCAGACTTAAATGGTAGTGTTCAGACTTAAAAATATTTAATAATCAGACTTAAATGATAGTGTTCAGACTTAAATGGTAATGTTCAGACTTAAAAATACTTAATAATCAGACTTAAATGGTAGTGTTCAAACTTAAAAAAGGTTGTGTTCAGACTTAAATGTACTTAATAATCAGACTTAAATGGTAATGTTCAGACTTAAAAATACTTAATAATCAGACTTAAATGGTAGTGTTCAACTTAAATGGTAGTGTTCAGACTTAAATGGTAGTGTTCAGACTTAAAAATATTTAATAATCAGACTTAAATGGTAGTGTTCAGACTTAAATGTACTTAATAATCAGACTTAAATGGTAGTGTTCAGACTTAAATGGTAGTGTTCAGACTTAAAAATACTTAATAATCAGACTTAAATGGTAGTGTTCAGACTTAAATGGTAATGTTCAGACTTAAAAATACTTAATAATCAGACTTAAATGGTAGTGTTTAGACTTAAAAAAGGTTGTGTTCAGACTTAAATGTACTTAATAATCAGACTTAAATGGTAGTGTTCAGACTTAAAAAGGTAGTGTTCAGACTTAAAAAGGTAGTGTTCAGACTTAAAAAAAGTAGTGTTCATACTTAAAAATACTTAATAATCAGACTTAATTAAATGGTAGTGTTCAGACTTAAAAAAGGTAGTGTTCAGACTTAAATGGTAGTGTTCAGACTTAACTGGTAGTGTTCAGACTTAAAAAAGGTAGTGTTCAGACTTAAATGGTAGTGTTCAGACTTAAATGGTAGTGTTCAGACTTAAAAATACTTAATAATCAGACTTAAATGGTAGTGTTCAGACTTAAAAAGGTAGTGTTCAGACTTAAAAAAAGTAGTGTTCATACTTAAAAATACTTAATAATCAAACTTAATTAAATGGTAGTGTTCAGACTTAAATGGTAGTGTTCAGACTTAAGCTTAATGATCAGACTTAAAAAAAAGCAATGATCAGACTAAAAATTCTTAATGATCAGACTTAAAATGGTAATGATCATACTTAAAAAGAATTCTATGATCAGACTTAAAATTAAAGAGTCTTGCCCTAAGAATTCTATGATCAGACTAAATTTTTTTTTATATTTTTATTTTTGATTAAAACATGAATTTGACCCTTCAGATGATCGAATTTGCCCTAAAAACACCGACCTCACCACGTAGTTGTGAGTCTTGCTCAGAATGCCGTTTCCACCCAAAAAATACTAGGCTTTCATCAAATTCTGACACAGGCGCATAAACATCAAATTTTGCATAGCATTCTTCAGATGTTCCAATTTCTGCATGTAAGTCTGATCATTACCATATTAAAGTCTGATCATTATCAATTTTAAGTCTGATTATAACCATTTTAAGTCTTGTCATTACTGATTTAAGTCTGAACATTGTAGTGTTCAGACTTAAATGGTAGTGTTCAGACTTAAATGGTAGTGTTCAGACTTAAAAAGTCTGATCGTTAACAATGTTTTTTAAGTCTGAACAATATTTTTTCAAGTATTGTCATTAATGGTTTAAGTCTGAACATTGTTTTTTTAAGTCTGAACATTGTTATTTAAGTCTGATCGTTAATGGTTTAAGTCTCATTATTATTTTTTAAGTCTGAACAATGTTTTTTCAAGTCTGAACAATGTTTTTTCAAGTATTGTCATTACTGGTTTAAGTCTGAACATTGTTTTTTAAGTCTGAACATTGTTATTTAAGTCTGATTGTTAATGGTTTAAGTCTCATTATTATTTTTTTAAGTCTGAACACTGTTTTTTAAAGTCTGAACAATGTTTTTTTGAAGTATTTGTCATTACTGGTTTAAGTCTGAACATTGTTTTTGAAGTCTGAACATTACTGTAGCAAATTTTGGACGTTTATACCCCTCATATCGTTTATATATTTTTAAATAAGTCCACATGTAATTTTTTTATTTACAAAAATAACCCCGACTGGATGAAATCTCGGCTGAATTTTAATTGGTTCATTTTGACACGTGTCGAATTTTTTATGGGTTTGTAGTTTTTATTTATAATATTGATTTGTATTTGATCCAAACCCTTTGATTTATATTTAAATATGGTTTTAATTTTGATAAAAATTTATAGTGAATTCTAGTATCAAAATTTATATATTTTCTTGAAAGTAGTAAATTCCTTGATAATTATGAGATGTGGACAACAGTTGCTTGTTAAAGACTACATGAGAACATTGCAGGTGGAATAAGTGTTACAGTTACATTACAAAGAGAAGCGACAACAAGCAGAGTTCCAATCGCATACAAATTCTTCAGTTACGAGTCCCTTAAAATGGCTCCATTCTTTGTGGCACTGGAGTCTGGATGACCTGTAAAATTTGCACAACTTCAGCCATTGTAGGCCTGCTTGAAGGTATCTGAGAAGTGCAGACCAGAGCCAGCTTCAGCATTGGCAGCACTTCCTCTGGATACTCAAGCATGCTACGATCAAGACAATCCAAGACGTTACCTTGCTCGAGCAAAGCTCTAACATGATCACTCAAGATGACAACATTGTCTTCTCCGTATTCAACCGGCCTTTTGCCTGTCATCATCTCCAGTATCAGCACTCCATACCCAAAGACATCGCATTTCTCGGTGACTCTCAGGTTCTGGCAAGCAAGCTCTGGGGCCACATACCCTAAAGCGCTTTGGAATCTGTTGGCTGTTACATGTTTGTCCAGCTTTGTCAGCAGCCTTGCCAGTCCAAAATCCGACAACAAGGGGTTGTAGCTTGTATCCAGCAATATATTGCTTGGTTTCAAGCTGTAATGAATAATTGGTGGTTGAAAGGAATGGTGCAAGTGAGCAAGCCCCTTTGCTGTCCCGAGTAAGATTTTGAAACGAATGGTCCACGGCATGGGTGGAGATGATGAAACCCTGTTGCGGAGTTTATCCTGCAAGCTGCCATAAGGCGCATAATCCATCACTAGGAGCTGCAACTGAGGTGTCCAGTAATACCCTTTGAGCGGTATCAGATTTGGATGGTTAGCTTTAGCCAAAACTCTAACTTCTCGATCGAAATCCTCTGCAAACTGGAGCATGTTTGATGTCACAAGCTTCTTAATCGCCACAAGCTTGGCTTCAACTCCCAGTGGAACCTTATAAACTGTCCCAAACACTCCTGTTCCTATTTCTGCAGCCTTGTTTAGCAGAATCTCAGGATTGGTAACATAGCCTTGGACCAATGACTTTGAATCAAACAGTATGAGTCTCCCAGTGGGCGACCCTCCAGACCTCGTCGAGCTGGAACACGACATACTCTCCATCGCAGCATCAGCAAAGGCCATCCTCTTTTTTGCCGAAACATTCAAAAGGGTAATCAGTACAACTCCTACCAAAATCAACACAGCAGCTGAAATGGCTACAATGGCTGATATACTTAAAAAGTTATGGTTCCCAAATCTTGCAGCCCTGGCAGATTCCGGTCTGTGACGATGTCCATCCACCTGGTTTCCATAAGCATACGGATCCAAGACTAGTGGCTTTGGCACATTCATCTTACATGGCCCTTTCAGCAACGGAGAGCAAATGCCGAGATTACCTTGCAGCGCGCTTTGATCCAATGTCTGAAACACATTGCTGACAGGCAGCCTGCCGTTTAGCTTGTTGTATGATATGTTCACAGCAAGAAGTTCTGTCAGACTTCCAAGCTCCATTGGTACCTCGCCGCTCAGTTCATTGTTTTCAAGCTTCAGAATCTCAAGCTTGCTCAACAATGAAAGTGTCCTTGGAATCGGACCGCTCAGCTCATTATGCGACAAGCTCCTGCAAAAGTTAGATACACCCTAATCAGACCTAAGCTAAATGCACTGCATCAAACCGAAATGAGTTGCATGATCATTTACTTACAGCAGGTAAAGAGATGAGCAGTTGCCAATCTCATCAGGAATCGAACCAGTCAGCGAATTCCCATCAAGTTGAAGAATGTTCAAGTTCCTGGAATCACACAGATCAGCAGGAATGCCTCCACTCAAGCCGCAGTTTCTCAGGTCTAAAACCCTAAGGTTCTGAAAGTATCCAATCTCCGGTGGGATCGTAGACTGTAAACTATTCCATGACAAGTTCAAAAGCCTCAAATTTGAGAACAAACCCAGCTCAGCAGGAATGTTGCCACTCAGCCTATTACTCGACAAGTCCATTGCTTTCAAAGACTCGAAAACTCTACTCGAACCTTTAGGGATCGATCCAGTGAGCTCATTGCCGGAGAGATCGATGTCATCCAATCCAAGATCAAACAAAGCTGGTGGTATGCTCCCATTGAAATGATTGTTCCTCAAGTTAATTACAGCAAGTTTGTAACAGTAACCTAGTGACACTGGTATGCATCCAGACATCTGATTCTCACCCAAGTTTAAAACTTGGAGCAACCCCAGATCAGCCATTGACTCTGGAAGCGCTCCAGTGAGCTGATTGCTTGAAAAATTTAAATGCTGGATGCTGACAAGCTTACTCAGCCACTGAGGAAACTCACCGGAAATCAAATTGTTGGACAAGTCGAAAAAGGAGAGTGAGGTTAGTTGTTGAACAGAGTCAGGAATGAGGCCAGTGAACTGATTGTTGCTCAAATCTAGAGCTTGTAAATGAATGCAGTAACCGATGTCTTGAGGAATTAGACCTGAAAAATGATTCCTTTGCAGCTTGAGTTCTTTCAGATTGTGCAATGCTGCCGACACGCCGATGGGGACCAATCCAGAGAACCTGTTGTTTGACAGATCCAGAATTCTCAGCCGCTGCAACTTCCACACTCCATTGGCGAAATCAACCGCGTTGGAGAATTGATTGTTTGCCAGATTCAAACTGTTCAGTTTCCAACACTGGAAGATGGAGTTTGGAACAGAGCCTTCCAGCTCGTTCCCACTCAAATCTATCTGATGAAGAGATTCGCAGTTGGAAAACAGAGCATCCGGCACTTCCCCTGTCAGCGAATTCTTAGACAAATCCAACAACTTCAACGTGTTCATATCAACAAAACTCACCGGAACCCGGCCGGAGAATCTGTTACCGCTTATATTGAGCGTCTCCAAAGACGAAACAGACGACATATCCAAGCTCAACACGCCTGTGAATTTGTTGTAAGATAAAGACAACACCTTTAACGCCTGGAGCTTCTGCAAACCCCTTCCGATCTTTCCGCTTAAATTCAATCCATTTAACGAAAGCTCAGAGACGCGGCCGGATGGGTTACATTTGACGAAGCTCCAGGAACAGGGAGAGTTGTCGTCTTCGTTCCAGGAGGATAAGTGGTTGTCAGGGTCTTTCACGTCGGATTTGAAGACGATGAGTCCCAGTACGTCGTCGTTAAGTTGGGAGAAAGAATTGGAGTCTGCAAGGGCTGATGCGGTGAGGAAGAGGACGAGGAAGATGAGATGGAGGCGCCAAATCGCCATTGTTGGGTTGTTGAAGCTAAGCAAGTTTGATGCTCTGTTTTCAAGCCAGAGTGAAGAAGATACATGGTGCCTGTTAAGTCCTCTGTTCTCTTCTGTCACGAGACGAGTCACATTTTCTTTTCTCTTCCTTTATTATTTTTATTAGTTTAAATAATTTAATATCATGTCACTTAAATACTTTCGGCCCTCAAGGCTCAAGCATCAGTTTCTGTTTAATTAGTTTAAAAAATTCAAATTTTATACGTACTAAATATTCTGTCATTAATAAATGCTTAGTGAAAAAAATTAAATACTCAATGAAATAACTAAATATTCTGTGAAAAATCTAAATATTCAATCATTATAAACGATCATTGTCGGTATTTAATGTTGAGTCTTCGATTACAATGTGTCATTCTATGTTACTGGACATTATTCTGTAAAAAATTACAAATTATCCAGGTATCTTGTAAATGTTCAGTGGAAAAAGTTAAATGTTCAAGCGAAGTATATATATTAAATCAATAATTCCAATCATATATATATATAGGGGCGCGCTCAAATGTTATGGGTTGTTAATGTGTTATGTGTTATGAAGGTTTTGATTGGTTGATAGTGGCAGGAATAGTGCCGGAATAGTGTTTTGGTAGTGGGATTTCACTGTTTGCTTTTTACTGTTGATAGTGGGTTTACTATTTGGACACGTGGCGCACCCACAAAGCACGGGGGGTTGGATGTGTGGCTAAGATTGGTGTAACACATAACACATTAATTTGGGTGTAACATTTGAGCGCTCCTCTATATATATATATATAATTCATATGAGAAGAGCGATCAAATGAAGCAGGTCTTGGTAGAATGAGGCAGGTGAGGTACGATCTCAGTCGTCCATCAACCCTCGTGCATTGTGGGCGCGCCACGTGACCACAGTAAATTCACTACCAACAGTAGTGTGAACGCAAATGGCGGCTGTGCCACTTGACTTCGCCACGTGCGTCCGATCGAATCGATCAACGACTCAGATCATGGCTCACTGTCTCATTCTTACAACCATGCCTCAACGAGTGCTCCCCATTCATATCATATATAAAATATAAAAAAACATTAGGACAACCAACTGTAACTACTAACTACGTAGTAACTAGACTAAAAGTATTGTGATTGTCACTATGCATTCACATGTCACAAAGTAAATAGTCTCACAGTCACATCTATTTAGATAGAACAGCAGCAGCTTTGAAGTCACAGAGAATGTCTTTACTCTTGTTTTACGTACAGTAGTATTTAATTTTGTAAAGTCCTCGGATTCATTTTCCAAAAACAAATCTCCAGAATTCTGATCCTGCTGGAGCGCACAAAGTGTTGCGGATTGTGAAAAATCTCCAGAGTGTTGTTTTGATTTTGATCATCAAAAAAAAAATTCTAAACAATATCATTCTATAATTTGTAAAAAAATTGATGCCCTGCCTTGAATATAAATTCACCATCCAAATTCCAATCAAAAAAAAAAATTCCCCATCCATTTCTATACAAACTACATTCTGATGATTAATTGAAAATTAAGTTTGCGTGTCATAAATGATTGAAGATATGTTGATGCATGTTGTGTAGGACAAGTCTTGGGGAATAGAAATTGAAACATGAATCTGAATAATTATTGTATTTTTTTTTATTGTAGATTTATAATTCATACAAATCAAGTACAACTCGAATACATCGTCGAATACATATGAATTATTAGACTTTGAAGCACGGTCCATGCACGACACAAACCCGAAATGATACTTGAATAACACGTCCACAAGAGACGAACAACACCTCCTCAAAGAAGGGCGGGACGAACAACATCTCTGCGAGGGAGGAAAACACTCCACCACAAAAGTGGAGAAAAGTATACTACTCAAGAGAGTCGAACCCTTGACCACTTGACAAATTGTCAATGGTATAAGTCATTCGATTAAACATTTTTCACAATTATTGCGTATTGAATCATTATAGTATAAAAATTATGACACGAATAAAATTTTGAAATGAAATTTTGAAATATGAATTTATCAGCTGGATGTAGTGTAGGGCAAGGTCATTGCCATTTGCCAGTGTTTGATTTTGTGTGTATATATGCACTTGGCTTATTATGCATAGGAGATCTAGAGAGCACATGACTCATTTTTGTCACTTGTCTCGTCTTTATCTCCGGTGTGCCCTTTCAAAACATGCTCTCATGTCTCAATTATACAATATTATAATAGTAATAATAATCCATCAAAATAAAATAATAGTAATAATAATGATAATAAGACTGCATCGATATACATGTTGTTCGTCTCAAGCAATGTTTGACTCTGCCCACGCCCGGCTCTAGACATTTTGGGAGCCTAAAGCAGAAATTTTTTACGCCTTTTAACTAGTGTTATTAAAAATTATCCGTGGATCAAATCGATCAAGTTATTGGGTCAATCGGGTTGAACCGGTTTGACCCGCACATATTAAAAAATAAAAATAAAAAACTTATATATGATATTATAATTTAACATATTTATGACTTGAATAAATATTACATGTTTATGATCTGATTACAATAACATACCATAACAAATTTAGAATTTAATAAAGTACAAATCAATAATAAAACAATAATAAAACAACAATAACAATTTTAGTCTTAATTTACAAGTCACAACAATAAGGATTTCTAAGACTAATTGAATTTCTAGCTAATAAGTAATAAATTTTATAGATTTGATAAATGAATATACATTATTGAAACAAATAATAAAACAAGAATCATGTTTAGCTTGGTGGAAGGAGAGGGGATAATTATAGAGGAAGACTAGGTTCGAGTCTTGTCCAAGTCAAAATAAATAAATAAATATTTTTTCCAGACCAAATCGAACCGATCAAATCACCGTCTTAATTTAAAATTGGGTCAACCGGTTCAACCGACCAGGTCAACCGGGTTTCGATCGGGTCAATTGTAAATCGTTCGAACACCAAAACCGAATCGTTTCGGTGACCGGTTCCTGGTCAAACCAACCGATCCAGTCCGATTTAAATAACTATGCTTTTAACAATTAAATTATTATAAACTTATAAAAAACAATTAAATAATATTTAAAATATGAGGTATTTTATAATTTTCTTTTTATTGAACAATATTTTGTTGATTGAAATTGGGCTTATTTAGGCCTTTTAGGATTAAATTATACATGTCATGATAAACTTGGGGTCGTTTCATCCCAAGTTTTTATTGAACAAAAATTAAAATGAACCTTTTTTTTAAACTATAATAAAATCACATGTTTTATGAGGCCTAATGCGTTTGCTTTAGTGGCCTAGGGGGTTACGCCGATCCTGACTCTGCCACTCTAGTCTTATGTGCTACAGCTAATAGATAGAAAGAAAAAGAATTTTGTGCAAACAATATATTTTTGTAAAAAATACAAATTAATGATAGCTCCTGATTTGGTTATTTGGATGAGATTAAATTCCGTCGTATGAATGATTTTTTGGCAATGAATTATAAATAACTTTTGATAAACTATCTCATACTCTTGGTTATTCGACGACGAATTATATCCCACTTTTAACAAATTTTACAGTTTACACTTGTACCAAAATATGATTTGTACGTGATGATAGACATATACAATGATCATCTGGACGACAGGACCGCTTACTTATCTGTTTCACGGGGCTCCGACACAAAGTTCAAACATAGGTTTTCTCAAAAGGGAATTTGGTTTGTCCTAGAATAAGCAGTAAGTTCAGTTAGAAAACCGTACGTTTGTTTTGACTAATGAATTAAAATAGTATTAGAGGGATATATACTCTTTTTTTTTTGATGGAAAGAGGGATATATACTCTTTACTGAACTTGGAATGATTTTTCTGGATTGGGATCATATGATAAGTTGTCTTCTAATGACTATTAATTAACACAAATATTTGCTCATAATCATATCTTATGTTTAAAGGTTAAATTAGTAAAATAACTTCTCCATAACTGCACGTCCCCTTCCTCTCCAAACTCGACCCGCTTAACTTCCACTACTATAACTGATGCATTATGCATCGGTTTCCAAACCGTTGCATAATCAACCGTTGCATAAGGTCTGTACATTATGCAACGGCTCAGGGAAAAATCGATGCTTAATGTCGTATATTATGCAACGGTTTCTACTGAACTGATGCATAATCATTAAAAAAACTGGCAGATTTAGCTTTACAAAAGCTCAAATCTACCTGAAATTAAACATAAAAAATATACCCTGCTGTTCCAATTTTTAAATACAATGCAACTTACATTCAGAACATCATTTCACTAATTCTGCAATACAATCATTCATACACATATTTGTCTTTGGTACAATTGACAATAAAAATATTACATAACAACTGTGTCTAAGTTAATGTCCTATACCACGAAATGATTGGTCAGATACTCACGTAGGTAGCTGGAGATTTCATCCCGCACTTCAAGAATCTTGTCGTGTTCGTATGACTCTATTCCATTAGGAAAACACTATAAAAAACAAGAGAACTAAATCAACAATTAAAGAGTGAAAATGATTAAATGAACAAAAAATTATAAATACACATATATTTATTGATTAAACCGTAAATGAATAACATATGTATATATATCTCTAAAAAGCTCACTTAGTGAAGGTCTTTAACCTCCGCACCATTATTAGCCCGTACAAATGCTATAATGTCCCGAATATATCGAAGGACATAATAACCACATAAATGGCCAGGTGGTTGTCTTGGACACTGCACGAACAAGATTCTCAGTTGACATACTTTATAAATGAAATAAATATTTAATAAAAATGGCTAATTTGTGAATACCATAACTATCTTCCACTCTACTTTACGTGTACTCCTCGATACACATCCTTGGTAGAAGCGATTTAATCCCCTAAAACAAACACCATAATGTAATTAGTGACTTTCAATACAAGTTATAAGATAAAAGTAATTTCCAAACTTATGTCCACCAACTCTTTTGCATCAGGGTTTATATCCTTCTCTTCTATAGATGAATCAAGCCAAAGAACTTTATATTGTCTCGGAAAGATGACGCATAATATCCAATGCCACCTAAAAAAACCCACTAACTTAAAAACAAATGTGTTCAGAACAGAAGTTAACAACTTATAAAATAAGTGATGAACTCACAATATGTGATCAACATAAGGGAGGAAGTAGCAAAAAAGTTGGTCTTTGTCTGGCATATTCAATCTTCCTACAAACGTCGCCAATCTCTCATTTTTCTCCATGGTTGGGGTCATTAAAACAGAATAAAAAAACCAAACTTAATATCCAAACGAAGCATCTGATCGTGTAAATAACTACAAAGTAAAAACTTGTGTTAGTTAGACTAATAGCTAAAAAATGATTAAAATATAAATATTACCATATATATAACTCAGATATTGAGTTCCCCAACTCTTCTAACTTCATTAGATCCGTGACTTCCTCGTCACCCACTACGATATCGTAGTCGTCACCGAACACCTCAGCGGCGGCGTGTACTACAATCACATCTCTACTCAGGTTCTTCCACACCTCACGTAGAAGTCGATAGTCCACGGACATTTCATCTACATAATCTTCACCAGTAAGTGGCAAAGACTCGTATAAGTGTATGTCATATGCCTGCATGTTAAATTTCCGTCAAGATTAAATATCTTATTTTATGTCTAATATAACACAATGAAGCAAATGAAGTTATAATCTTCGATTATCTCACCCTTTTATTGACAACGACCAAGTCTTTCGGCCATGCCACATGATGGTGAATCGCAGCTAGAACATTCAAGTGCTTTGGATGGGGTGTTGGCAATGCTGCACCTCGACCTTGGTAAAGTACTATATCGACCTGAACTTTCACGTTATCTTTGGGTATTGCTCGAAAGTTAACAAAACGGCCATTTACGACTTGACCGATAGCCACAAGCTGTTTGTCACCTTCAAGTTGCCCCTCGATGTATAATAGGCTCTTCAGGCCACCCTGTTAGCTGTAGAAGTAATAATTTGTAAATCAACACAAAAAGTATTTACATACATTTAACCAACATAAATAATAAATTTAATAATTGTAAGTGTACCTCTGGTATGTTCTTCCACGGGTCTGAATCAACTGGACAGTGATGGCTGAAGTAATCGGACGCATCTAACCGAATATTACTTGAACTGGGCGTGCTACCCGAGGAGGTTGAGATCGGTAACCCAACCCTCCATGGAATGTGTGACCCGACTCCTCGGGTATGTCCTTTGGGCTCGGGCGTCCCAATCACCTCAGTCAGTATGTCATGTCGTCGATTCTGAGACGAGAACTGTCCTTGAGAGGATCTTACCACTAACTCATTCTATTAATAATCATTAAATACCAAAAGTTAGTGTATGATATTAACTATTGAAATTGACATAAGAAATAACATACAATCTTTGTTGCCACTCGTTGGGATGCCTTGGTGACGAACTCATCATTTTTCATTTTTTGTCCCTCTTCCACATCTCATGTCTCTCTATAGTGACATTAGACGACTACACCTCTTTAATTGTGCCCTGCGCAAATAACTGGCTATTTTATCAGTTGTCAATTTATCTTCAAGTTTTCTGTATCCTCCTCGACCAAGAATGTGCGCATATGCATCCTTCTTAACAAGCTCGTTGTTAGTCTCTCTACACTTCATAGCATTTTCAGAGAGCCTCCGCTCCTTAAATATCCTCCAGGTCTCTTTGTCAAGATACTTATACTCAACCAAAGGATCTTCATTTGCCTTGTCACCGTGGATGTAATCTTTTGCCAGTCTTGACTTGAAATTCTTCCACGTGCTACCAGCGACCTTCAACTCATGTTTTTTAGGCGGCTCGCATCCCTCAAAAGTTACCTAAAGAGACATATAACAAGTTATAATTAATACAAAAAATAATCAACATCACAAACAAGTATAAGTTTCAATTAAAGAAAAACTTACAGTTGCATCTCTCCACAAAGTTTCCTTATAATGGTCAGGAACTTTCCTCCAATCGTTGCATGTGATAGGAATTCGAGAACGAGCCACCATACCCGAGAAGCTCCTCCAAGTGTCTCCCTTCTTCCCTTTCGGATTACCCTTACTATCGAAGTTGATCGTGATCTTGGTACCAGCCACTGTGTGTTGCTTAATCAACTTCACCATGTATACAAGGCCTTTCTTGTGTCTCGGTGTGCGGGAAGAGACACAGTAGTCATCCGCACCGCTGCTGCTGCTACTAGCCATGATTCTGTAAAGGAGTCACATTAAATGTCAGATTAAACATATTAAATATATGAATACATAAATGAACACGATTATTAAACAAATAAAATGACGTGTGATAACGAAATAAGTAGCACATACAACATACACAAAAATTAAGTTTCTTTATCAATCCATATATTCCTTCACCGTGATCTTCTCGCAACTGTATTTCATCATCAACTTCGCTGTCGTCGTTGTCTACTGGAACTGTCGTACAAACGGGTAGGCAATCCTCAGCCATCTCTTCAGATGTACCACTGATTACTTGTTGTTTTCCATTTATCACAACATACTGATTGTTGTTCGAAGGGTCTTTGACGTAAAATACTTGTCTTGCTTGTTCGGCCATAATGAATGGCTCATCCTTATATCACTCTCTTCGAAAATCGACAAATGTCATTCCAAATTCATCGATATGAACCGCTGAATTGTTAACCCATTTACATTTAAAAATGGGTACTCGAAACTTTACGTAATCCAACTCCCATATTTCTTGGATAAACCCAAAATAATTGACATGTACAGATATTAGATTCCGATCTCTTGCGCTAGAAACATGAGTGGTTTCGGCAACAAGTGTGACACCACTATTTTGCACAACGGTGTGCTCATCTTGATCTTTTGTTTGAAAACAAAATCCGTTAATATCATAAGCTTTCCACGTTTGTACAATGAGTCTTGGGCTTGCCATAAGCCACTTCACCAAGTCATCAGATTCTTCTTCAGAGTTGGTCTGATTATTTAAAACCTCATTACTCCTTAGCCATTCACAAAATGATCGACTGTGTTCTTTTTGCAACCACTGCTCAGATTTTCCTCGGTATGTACTCCTCAATATGTTTATGTGATCCTCAATGAAAGGTGTTATTTCAGGTATATGTTTCACTACATAGAAATGAGCTTTCATTAACTCATCAAATGACTGAGGCATCAGTTGATGTCCATGACATGCGTATTTTTAACCCTTTATAGTGTCAAGTTATGAGTTTTAGGAGTCTAGTTGCAGTCAAACAAAATTTATAACCTTGGTAAGCCAAGGGTCGATCCAAGGAACAGATGTGTGTGAATACTAGTTAACAAGTGACCTATTTAGCTATTCCAATTAACGAAAGGTTTTGTTGTGATGTAAATTGCAAAAATTAAATAACAAAAAAATAATGGTTGTGACTTTATCAGAGAAAGAATTCCAGAATCATACTTCACCCGTGCCAACCCTACTAATCATGTCACGTAAATTAATCATGCTATCGAATATGGAAATAAACCAAAATAACACTAAACAAGCCGCCTATCCACGGATCATTGTTTAGATTAATCTCAATCGTCGAACGCCGCCCATCCACGGATTATCAACGATCTCGATTATTAGACTTAGGGTTTTTCAGACAAAGGTCAACTTTCCTATTAATTCATGTACTACCATGACTTAACATCAATTTCATGCAATCCGGTTATACCTAGGACCCATCCATCTTTTGGTAATTAACCTAAATACGTTATAGCATGCAAACATCCCATTCAATGTAAAACTTGCAAGAACGACAAAATTAAGCACAATGAAATTGAATATTCGAATCGCATAAATAAAAACGTTAATTGATCACATGAGAGTTGGATACATGGCACGGGATCCGTAGGATCCTAGAATAAGAAGACTACTCACTACTCATGGTAGGTTAACGAAAAGTAGTGTTGATAAAGAGATAATGGACGAGGAAACCGTAATGACGCGGGTGCTCGTTGATCTCTCGTGATGAACTCTGTCTTCTCTCCCAAGTTAAGGTTTTTCTTCTCTAAATAAGCACACCCTTTAATCTGGTCGAATGCCTCTTTTTATAGCCCGAATTTCCATAATTATCTAAAGTTGAAATTAGGAATGTCCCGTGACACCTTAACTGTCACGGGCTGTTACAGGACTCAAAGATGTCGTTGCCACGGCCAAGTCCCGTGATAGTTCTATTGTCGCGTGACAGCAGGGAGTGTCACGGAACCTGACTTCTGTTGCCTTTTTGGAGGTCTAAACCTTCAAATCTGCTCTTGGTGTCAATTACAAGATTGTAGCTCGTTGAACTAGAGTTGCAACAAGCTAAATTTTGACTCATTTGGACACCGTCTGCGCTCTAGGCATGCAAAATACGTCGCAAAGGTCTGTCTACCTTGTTTTGTCTTGTTTTTTCCCAAATCTTCACCAAATGCTTTGCTTTGCTTCAGATCAATCTAAAAGTATTTGGTATGTGATATAAGACCTGAAACACTAGAAAAGAGGTTAAATAATGACGATTTTCCGGGAGAACAAGTGACATCCTTCATCGTATGGAGCAATTAATTAGTCGAAATCTCGACTGATCAAAACACTCCACACTTAGGATTTGTTCGTCCCGAACAAATGTCGAACAAATAGCAGAATAAATGCAAGTCCATGTGAGGCTCAACAACCATATGTTTCTAAGCTACCCACTCAAGTGTCATGTAATCAATCCTAACTAAAACAAAAACAAAAAGATAACTCACTGTCGTAGAGGACACAAATGCATTTAGCATATCCATCAAGCTTTTAAACCCCTAGGCTGCCCTAGTAGGATGAGTATAGTCTCGTGTAGGTTTTCAGGAATGGGACTACCTACAAATCCCCTTTACAACTAACTAACGTGTATGCATGAAATGATGCTCAACGAGTCACAGTAAAGTCATGTCATACCTCGGATTCATCGTGTTACCTCAACTTCAAGTCAAACATCTTCATCAAATTTGTCAGACAATCATAGATTAAGCGAGTTATGCATTCAAACGGTCAGTACCACGGCTAGCAAGTACTCATCACATGTTCTAAATAGTTCTATAGCAACACAATAAGAACATGAATAGTTACACAAAACATGCTTGCCATTCATCTATGCTATCTAGGGATAGTCCACGGGCTCTTGGCGCAAAGCTCATTCTCAAGTGCCAAGGACTAGGCAATGATCCGTAAGAGAAGAGGAGCCTGGCTTAGAATTTTCTGAAAAATAGTACAAAAATCACATCAAAATTTCAGTGCAAGCATGAGGATCGTCCCTTAGTTTTTAGTACATGAATTCTCAAGACCAGTCATGATTGCACGCAATGAAAAGGTGAATTACACTATATCAAGCAAAAGGGGGCATACATATTTTTTTTGTACACAAGGGGTGACTTTTCTCACTTTGCCCTTGGTATTTTCTTTCTTTCAAAAACAACTATGCTCGAGGAACGACTTTTCACCCTGTTTTGAAAATTCAAAACTTCGTTCTTGATTGTAAATATATTGCTTTTTTTTCTAACTCCACACTTAAAAACTTGACATAGTGTATGTATGAAGGCGGGTGCATGCAAATCACAACAAGTGTAGAGAAACACATACTAGTAATAAGGCCACCTAGAAGAAAAGATGCAATTTAAGTTTTTGACATTTTTGAACCGCTGCCTACTAATATCAAGTCTCAAACATGCTTTAAGAAATACGTAAAACACGTGATAGGCAAAGGCTAGCAATGATACTGACTCGAGGGAATACACACACGAATAAAACTATTTTGAGTCCTAGACTTCGAATCCAAAAGAATGACAATCAGTCAAGGAGTATCGTAGAAAAATGAGGATTTCAATCACAATACATAGACAGTTGAGCATATGCAAGAGTGAATGTGATATGCGATGTGTGTGACTATGCGCTACTCACTCCACTCTTAAAATGAGCTTAGTCCCTAAGCGAAGAAATAAAAGATAAGAAAAGGTGCATATGAACTTCCCTCGTGTGCGATGGTGTGATATCCATGAAGATTAAGCTATGTCCGGTGAGTGAAACACGACTTGTGAGCTGGTAGATATACAGATAAACGCATAGAGCTGCACAAGTGATAGGTTAGCATCGATAATCGTGAAGAAACCTGGATAAGGGAAGCCAAATGAATAAAGAGGTAAACGATTCGAGCAGGTCCCGTGACACCTTAACTGTTACGGGGTGTCACGGGACATCATGAGACTTGGTTTTGTCATTGCCACGGCTTGGTCCCCTGACAATTCCATTGTCCCGTGACAGTCTTAGTGTCACAGGCTGTCATGGATGTCTTGAAAATTGCGTCGCCACGGCTGGGTCCCGTGATAGCTCCTTTGTCCCGTGACAGACCTTGTGTCACGGGCTATCACAGGAGTTGCTGAGCTGTTTCGACCTTTCCTTGTGCTGGTGATGTTCCCTTAAGTGGCATGTATTTGGCAAAACATAGCTTAGACAGTTCGAGCAGGTGTTCAGGGGGAGTTCAAACAATATCCTGGTACTCCTGTACAGCGTGATCAAGACGCAAGGATATTCCCGGAAGATATTGGACTACGAAGATCTCGTCATATGATGACGGCCAACGACTTATTTGAGTAGTAGATATTCGAATGAATATCTACATCAAGGCGGCAAAGCTTATTTGGGCAAGAAGACTTCGGATTATCTTCCAACCGAATTAAAAGATATTCATCAAATATCTAGGAATATTTCCTAAATATTTGATGGGATTATCTTGTGCGAATTAGGGTTTCGCTCGAGCATATAAATACAATGCAAGGGCAACCCTAATTCTTATCGCTTTCAAAGATCAAAAATACACGAGCATATCCTGCTGATCGGAGAAGAAGAAGGCGACGGCCGGTTGTGTTTTCTCATTGAGAATACACCGGTGCAAGTGCAGTCTGTTCAAGTGTAACATAGACTGCCTGAAGCGTATTAACTGCCACACACAACGAAGGTGAACAAGCTTTCGAGAGAAAGGATCCGAGCTTCTGGAGAAGGTCGAGAACGTTCAGACTGCAGGTTCTGAACGAAGGGGATCGAGGGGAACTGCGGTGAACCTCGGTTACAAATCTGAGAGACGGAGTATTGAGGTTAGACTATTACAAGGTGTAAGTGTAAGTCCCTGTGGAAACCCTATACTCGTAATAAAGATTTGCTGTCCCTTTTTCGGGTGTGGGAAACCCCCAGAGTGGCCGGAGCCGAACTGGGTTATCAGTCTGTGTGTCTCTAATACCTCTATCTGTTTGCTGAACTGTTGTGATAAGAGTTCAACCTCTGTGTGTTGAACTATTGTGCAAAGAGTCCCAGGTCTGTCGCAACACTACCTTGGACACAAGCTTGAACAGGGGACTTAATTTGAGCTGGCACTCCACACTTAAAACTGCTGCACACACATGAAATCACACAATGCAAATGCAGATGAAAACTAGCTAAATACTTACAGCGCGGGTTACTCCCCGAAGAGGCCTAGTTTAACATCTTGGTGAGACATAGCTAGGGAGGTAGGACTAGAAACATCCTCGGGAAGTTTCTTGTTGAGATCCCTTCCCGAGAAGTAGGTTATTATCAATGTCGTCAGGTGGTTCCCGGTGCTTCAGGACGTGGTAATACTTAAGGTGCTGCCCGTCGACCACCATTGACTTTCCTCCCTCAATGTTAAGCTCCACTTGGCTGTCTGGGTACGCTCTCTCCACTGTGTACAGACCACTCCACTTAGTGTGTAACTTCCCAAGTAATAATCTAAGGCGAGAGTTGTAGAGAAGAACTCGCTCGGCTTTATTGAATTTTCTGTGCACTATTCACTTATCATGCCAATTCGTCGTCCCCTCCTTATAGATATCACCAGGGTCAAGAAAGTTCATCCCTGAAATTTGCATGCAAAGGTCTCAGCTGTCCCTTGCAAGGTTCCTTACCTGAGCTGGTAGTCTGTTCAGCCTCAGCTACTCCTTCAGTGCTCACTGCGCATATATTCATCGGTATTGGATAGCCTGGTACAACTCTGTAAGGCTCAACAGAGGTCAGTGTAATAAGATCATCAACATCAGCAGAGTCCAGTATATCACAGTAAGTAAACAGACTTGGACTCTTGGACATGTCAGGCAAATTAAAAACAACTCTTTCACTGCCTACTCGCAAGGCTAAGGAACCTCTATCCATGTCAATGACTGCCTTAGCCGTGTAAAGAAATGACCTACCAAGAATAATTGGGATATCTACATCCTCAGAGATGTCCAGCACTATGAAATCGTCTGGAAGGTAAATGTGCTTCACCTTGACGGGTACATCCTGTAGAACCCCTCTCGAGAGTCTACAAGAACGATTCGTAAGGTGAATAGTGACATTAGTAGGACAGAGATCACCCAAATTCAGTTTAGCATACAAAGAATACAGCATGATAGACACACTAGCACCAAGATCACATAAAGCACGACGAACAGTAATACCACTAATATCACAAGGGATAGAAAAACTCCCTGAGTCTTGTAGTTTGTGTGGCATGGGCAGGTGCATGGCTGCACTACACTCCTCACTCAGGTCCACTGTCTGAGTTCCATCAATCTTCCGTTTCCCAGTCAGAATCTCCTTCATGAATTGGGCATAAGTGGGAATCTGGGTGATGGCATCGGTGAGTGGCAGAGTGATGTACATAGTACAAATCTTATCCACGAATTGCTTGAATTCTTTGTCTCTTCTTGTAGCTTTAAGCCACTGAGGGAATGGGACTGGCGGTATATAAAGAGCTGACTCCAATGTCTGTACAAAATTTTTAGCTCGGTATTCAGCTTCCTTTGATGTTTCCTCTTCCGGAGGTGTAGGATTAGGCGCTAAATTTATAGCTGGAGGTCGATTGGTCCGAGCTGTCACCATTTCAATATGTTTTCATCCTCTGAGTGTGATGGCATTCCCTGTCTCCCTAAGATTCTGATCTGGTTTCGATGGGAGTTTCCCATGCTCCCTGCTTACCGAGCATGCTTGCTGAGCTATCTGATTTTCCAACATTCTGCCATGAATAGCGAGCTGCTCTACAGTCTTTTGCAGGTTTCTTACCTCAGCGGCGGTTGGCTCATATGCCCTTTGTTGATCCTCAGACGTCTTTCGTTGTTCAGTTATGAAGCTAGCTAGCATGGCTTCTATGTTTGATGTCAACCCAGAGTTCTGAGCTTGCTGTGGATGAGTTAGATTGTTATAGCTCCCTGAATTCTGATTTTGTTGTTGTTGAGCTTGATTATTGTACTGATTCCTTGGCTGGTAGGGAGCATTGTCTTGCTGCTGTTTGTAAGGGAATCCTGGTGCTACCTGATTCTGCGGCTTATAAGAGAGGCTAGGATTGTTCCTGTTCTGGTTGTCCCACCTATTCATGCCTGAACCGGTGGGCGAAACTGTTTCCTTGATTGTATTGCCCAACATAATTAGCATTCTCCTGGTTTCCGCCGTTATTATCTTGTCCCATCACCGGACAGCTATCTGCGAAATGAGAAGGAGAGCCACATATCTGACAGTAGACAACCACATTAGCACTAATAGACCATAATTGTATGAATCATAAACACAGTTAAACCCACCAAATTAGACTCTTTGTCAATTTAACTTTTGCTTGTTAGTTCCGATATTTATCTACAGGGTATTTTGAAGTCTAGAGAGAATACAGGCTAAGGAGGACTTTTTAAGCTGAATATGGATTGCAAGTCACTCCAGGACACAACCAGATTCCGACTGTACAACTTTCATGATCCTGACGTGGAATCACTCAAAACAAGTCCAATCGAAGAGCAACCAGAGTCAGACCGGAGCTGAAAGGACCGATGGGTTTTGGGGAAAAGATCTCAAACTCACTCATCCTCTCCCCTCATGCCACATGGGCGGCGGCTAAGCCTCCTCCTCTCCCCTTCCTCCACATAGGCCGGCGGCTCCTCCCCTTGATGACCTCATCCGGCGGCTTTGCTCTCCTCCATGCATTCCATGCCATGTGTCTTCACTTCCTCCACAAGTCACACCTCCATTAGCCTATAAATAGAACCCTCCTCTTCACTTGTAAATCATCCTCATCCCATTTTGTGTGCAAGGAGCACAAGTCACTTATCTCTCTAGATTTTGGGCACTACTCTTGTAAACACTTGTTTTAAATCTATAATACTCCTGTTGGTTCTTGAGTATTCTAGTAGTTCTTGAGTTTACTCCTGTTGGTTCTTGAGTATTCTCCTTTACTTACTGTCTTTCAAAAATCCTCGAGTACTTAGCTATGGTATCCACCTCTATGGATATTCGTAGCTAAACCCTTCATTCGGTTGAAGGGGTGTACTTGTATCATACAATGTTTTAGACCCTACTCTTAGTGCCTCTATGTGTTCAAAACTTGTTCTATGTGCCACATATTAGGTTAGAACTTCCAAGGTTGAGTGGATGCTTTAACGGGCAAAGCTCTTCCGTGGGGTTCGTGAACATACTCGGGTAAGTGGATGCTTTAACGGGCAAAGCTTATCTGAGGAGTTCGACCTCTCTTAAAAACCATTTGGTTGATCGTAACTGAAGATCAAATGGATGCACATAAGGCTAAGATACTTCGAAAGGAGGAATTAGTCTAAATAGAACAAGTGTTCTAAATGATGTGGCAAGCCTCGATTCATCTTTGAAAACCTAGTATGATCATTAGAGGTCAATGATAAACAGACTTTGATACAAGGCCCCTAAAACCGAATGCTTTCCTTAAAACATCACCTGCACTTTACTTTCAGTCTCAATATCAACTGCAATATCAACCGCTTACTCTCTGCAAGACTTATCCTTCAAGCATCCCACTTGCTGTAAGTCTTCTCCTTTTACTTTCAGTACTTTACTTTTAGTACTTTACTTTCTGCACTAAAATCACGACCAACCCACTTACTTTTCTGTACTAAAACCAACAACCAACCACTCACTGTTCATCGCTAAAACCTCAATCCACCTAAAATCACGCTCCCCTTCAGTACATTCCTCAAAGAACAACTATCCCCCTAATTCCCTTGGGTTCGAACCCTACTTACCACTTGCTACCCAGTAGTGAAGTCGCGAGTAGCGGACTTATAAATTTATTCTTGAAATTTGCACACGACGACTGTGCGTTCGTCAAAATTGGCACCGTTGCCGGGGAATTAGTTACTTAATCAGATAAGTTTTTTGAATCGATACTCGCTTCAAAACAACCATGTCTCTCGAAGGAAGCCACCATGGCTACCAGGATGACGACGAGATAAACCAGTACGATCGAAATGATGAGGTGCCACTTTCATTTGTCGACGATCCGGAACAACTCATCAGAAACAGAAGAGCTCGTGATAGGGAGGCCATCAGAAGAAACCAAGAACCACCCGAGGACCGAAATGCAGCTGGTCCAGTACAACCTCCTATTCATCCCCCACGCCCTCAACCTCGACACGTACCAAGGCAAGAACCTGCCTACGATGACTACTATGGTAATAACAACTACCGTGCACCTACTATGGGAGAACTCAATGCCCCAGATTTCGAAACGCAACCATGGTGCATTCACGAGGGCCCTGAACTGGAGTATATTACCATCAACGCATCAGTGGCCCATAGCTTGCCTAAATTCTCAGGAGCTCATGGAGAATCTGCGACAACTCATCTCCAACGCTTACATGGCATTTGCCAAAATCTAAAGCCCAATCGAGTGAATATAGACGACTTCAAGTTGAAGGCGTTCTATTTTTCCCTCATTGACTCAGCAAACGACTGGTTCCTTTCATTGCCCTCGGGAAGCATCAGAACACGGGCTCAGATGCAAAGGAAATTTCTAGACAAATACTACCCAGCAGGAAGAGCAATGCAAGTAAGAAGGCAACTACAGGACATCAAGCAAGGGCCCAATGAAACCATGTACGACTACCTGGAAAAGTTTAATCGTCTGGAGAGAAGCTGCTGTACCCTTGGACTGCCCGAGAAACTCATCATCGAGTACCTCATTGATGGATTAAGACCCTTAGACAAAATGCTCCTGGATGCCTCAGCTGGAGGATCCATGATGAATCTATCATTAAGTGGCATAAGGGATCTCATCGCCAACGTTGCTGAAAATGCCCGATTTAGAGAGGAGACTACTCGCCAAGATAAATTCTCCCGAACAAAAAACGTAGCACAAGCCGAGACATCAGTAAACTCCATGCCAGAAGAGATGAGACAAATAAAGGAGATGATGATTCAGATCCTACGAAGACATCCAGTTCCAGTAAAACCTTGCAAATTTTGTGGTTCTACGGACCACAAAACTGACGAATGCCCAACAATACTAATTGAGGACCTGGCAGAAATAAATGCACTAGGAGGATACCAAGGATACAACAACAACCACAACAGCAACGATAGAGCGGGCCAATACCGACAATAGGGACCGAACCAGTACCAAGCAAGCTCGATCAATCATCAAGGACCAAACAAGTCACTTGAGGACATGATGATGCAATTGTCAGGTACTGTGCAGCAGTTGAATACTACTATGCATCAAAACCAAGCCGAAACAAAGGGAGAATTATCGGACTTGAAGAAACACATCTCCCAACTCACTGCCTCAGTGTCCACACTCACTAATGAGCCCGGTAGACTCCTTTCACAAACCATTCAAAACCTGCAAGAAAATGTGAATGTCGTGACTCTTAGGAGTGGAAAAGCGCTTGTCGGCAAACCTTTGGAGCAAGAGGAGGACAAAGACCCAAGGTTGCCCGGAGAAGAGCAAATGAGGCCCGAATCTCTCGAGACTCTAAAGAAAGACGCGGCCGATAAAGACGACGACATGTTTGAGGAAGAGCGGGACATAACCGAAGAAGAAGGGAATACATCCAAGGAACACAGGCCTAGCCCGGTACCCAGAACCGAAACCCCCAAAATCAGCGCAACACTTCCATTTCCAGTACCTGCTCGCGTGCAAAAACAACATGTCATGGATGAGGACGTGTTTGAGTTATTCAGTAAAGTCGAAATCAACATCCCCATCTTGGAGGCCATCAAGCAAATCCCTCGATATGCTATGTTTTTAAAAGAACTTTGCACCAACCGGAGGAGGAGTACTAGATACGATCAAGAGCTGATGAGTAGGAACGTGTCGGCCATCATACAACGAAAAGTGCCCCCAAATGTGGAGATCCAGGAACTTACACCATTCCATGCATAATTGGCAACATCCGGATCGAGAACTGCATGCTAGACCTTGGAGCATCAATCAATGTTCTTCCCTTCTCTATCTACTCATGTCTTAGGATTGGGCCGCTCAAACCCACCGGTCTCACTATTCAACTAGCAGATCGGTCGTGCAAACAGCCCGAGGGCAAAATAGAAGACGTCCTGGTTCAAGTTGGAAAATTGGTGTTTCCAGCAGACTTCTACGTCTTAAAAATGGAGAATGGCGGGCCAACAGACCATGCACCCATCCTTCTCGGCCGTCCATTTCTCAAAACATCAAAAATGAAAATAGACTGCGGAAGTGGGATGCTATCAATGGAAGTAGAAGGAGAGGTCTTCAGCTTTGACATATTCAGAGCAATGAAGCATCCCATGGAGCTCGAGGAAGTGTACGTTCTCGACGCTTTGGACGACCTAGTCCAAGAAGTTCAATCAGAACCAAGAGCAGATCCCTTAGAACTCATACTCAATGAAGCCGAGAGCTCATATGACTTGGCCGAAGGCTTGCATGAAACACTAGCCCACTTAGCAATCTCAGAGCCTCTCACACCAGGATATGAAGTCAACGAGGTGAAATTATTCAAATCCAATACCTTTCTGCCCTCGGTGATGCAAGCCCCCAAAATAGAATTGAAGCCCCTACCCATACATCTGAAGTACGCATTCCTAGGGGAAAATAACACGCTCCCGGTAATCATAAAGAGTGGTTTGGAAACAGACCAGGAACACCGCCTGATAAAAGTGTTGAGACAACACAAGTTGGCTATCGAATGGACTCTAGCCGACTTGAGAGGAGTCAGCCGACTCGAGGATGGAGCTGAGCCGTCAAGAGAACCTCAGCAACGACTCAATCCAATCATGATGGAAATCGTCCAGAAGGAAATACAAAAGCTCCTGGATGCTGATGTAATCTATCCAATATCAGATAGCCAGTGGGTGAGTCCAGTCCACATAGTTCCGAAGAAAACTGGAATCACAATCGAGGAAGATGCCGAAGGAAAAATGGTGACAACAAGGGTCAAGAACGGCTGGAGAATGTGCATAGACTATAGAAAATTAAACGCCGTCACAAGAAAGGACCATTTCCCTCTGCGATTCATCGATCAAATGTTAGACCAAGTGGCAGGCAAGCCATACTTTTGCTTCCTGGACGGATTCTCAGGCTACAACCAGATTCCCATAGCGCCTGAGGACCAAGAAAAGACCACATTCACCTGCCCATTCGGCACATTTGCTTTCAGAAGAATGTCGTTCGGTCTATGCAATGCTCCGGGAACTTTTCAAAGGGTGGTAACCAACATTTTCTCAGACATGATTGGAGAATTCATCGAGGTCTTCATAGACGACTTCTTCATCTATGGAGACACATTTGATGCATGCCTAAGCAACTTGAGCATGGTTTTGGCACGATGTGTGTCCATGAACTTAGTGCTCAATTACGAGAAATGCCACTTCATGGTAACACACGGAATAGTCTTGGGACATATCGTCTCACAAGAAGGCATGGAAGTGGACAAAGCAAAGATCGACCTGATCATGACCCTACCATATCCATCCACAGTCCGAGACATCCAATCATTCCTTGGCCATGCGGGATTCTACCGACGATTCATCAAAGACTTCTCCAAAATGGCGTTGCCTCTAACAACTCTTCTCCAAAAAGAAGTCCCTTTTGAATTCACTAATGCATGCAAGGAGGCCTTTGATAAACTGAAGAAAGCCCTCACTAGCACACCCATTATCCAAACTCCGGATTGGGGAAAGCCATTTGAAATCATGTGCGACGCGAGCAATTTTGCTGTAGGGGCAGTACTCGGCCAAAAGATTAACAAGAAGGTGGTCGTAATCTACTACGCCTCAAGGACCCTAGATTCAGCCCAACGAAACTACTCCACCACCGAAAAAGAGCTCCTAGCCATGGTGTTCGCTCTAGAGAAGTTCAGATCCTATTTACTTGGAGCAAAAGTGATAGTCTTCTCTGACCATGCGGCCATCCGGTACCTAATGAAGAAGATGGAGGCCAAGCCAAGGCTCATACGGTGGATCTTGCTACTACAAGAGTTCGATGTGGAGATTAGGGACAAAAAGGGAATTGAGAATACTGTGGCCGACCATCTAAGCAGGATTGTCCGAGAGGAAGAAGAAGGGCACATAACCGAATCATTTCCAGACGAGCACCTCTATGCAGTCTCAACCAAAGTGCCGTGGTATGCCTCGATCGTCAACTACCTTGTAGGAGGTACATTTCCTCCTTCTTTTACTAAAGCACAATGCATGAAATTTAGGCATGATGCTAGACATTACTTATGGGATGATCCTTACTTGTGGAAAATAGGAGCAGATCAAATACTTAGGAGATGCATCCCCGATAATGAAATAGCTTCTGTTATTAGCTTTTGCCATGAGTTTGCATGTGGAGGACACTTCGGGCTTAGGAGAACCGCTAGGAAAATCCTAGATAGCGGCTTCTTTTGACCGAGTTTATTTAGAGATGCCTATGAGAAGTGTAAAAAATGCGATAGGTGTCAAAGAGTAGGAAATGTGTCAGCTAAAAATGAAATGCCTCAAGTACCCATATTAGTCAACGATGTTTTCGACATTTGGGGTATTGATTTTATGGACCACTCCCAGTTTCATGCGGTTACACTTACATTTTAGTTGCTGTAGATTATGTGTCAAAATGGGTAGAAGCTAAGGCCACCAGGTGCGACGATGCAAAAACTGTCATAGATTTTCTGCGCACTAACCTGTTTTGTAGGTACGGGGTACCCAAAGCCATAATAAGCGACCAAGGAACTCATTTCTGCAACCGCATGATGGCTGCTACCTTAAAGCGCTACCATGTCCACCACCGGACGTCCACGGCATATCACCCCCAAACCAATGGTCAAGCGGAGATCTCCAACCGCGAGATCAAAGGTATTCTAGAAAAAATGGTGAAGCCGGGTAGGAAAGATTGGAGTCAGAGGCTGGATGAAGCTCTTTGGGCTTACAGAACGGCATACAAGACACCAATAGGGACTTCCCCCTATCGGCTTGTCTACGAAAAGGCATGCCATCTTCCAGTAGAATTAGAACATAAAGCCTATTGGGCACTCAAGCATTGCAATCCGGATTTGAAGGCTGCAGGATTGGATAGGAAGCTTAATCTGTGTGAACTTGAGGAGTTGCGGCTTGAAGCCTATGAAGGGCAAACGGACTACAAAGCGCGGACCAAATTATATCATGACAAATTCATCCTCCGACGCTCATTTGAGGAAGGACAACAAGTGCTACTCTTCTCCTCACGGTTGAAGTTAATGGCTGGCAAACTAAAATCAAGATGGACCGGTCCTTATATCGTAGCTAAGGTATTCAACCATGGGATGCTTGAGTTAGAAAGCATGGACAATGGAAGCAGATTCACGGTGAATGGACAGCGAGTCAAACACTATCACTGCAAGGTTAACTTAACTCCACAAAACTATGACCTAGCCATACCACCAGACATTGTGAACACCGCTGATCTCAGAACGCAGATATCTAACCAGCAAAGAGAGACCGTAAGAGTAACCAGACCAGCAGCTATGGTCAAAGGTCCTTCGCCTGCTCAGAAACAATGGAAGGAGAAACCACCAAAACCATGGAGTTCTAACCCAAGCACATCATCCCACAAGAACTCGGGAAGAGTCAAAGCTAGAATCAACGCAGGAGCTGCGACAAAATTTGACTTGAGCCGCCCATGGGATCCAAACTGGTGATCCCCATGCGTCGAGCCAACGACGTTAAACAAAGGCACTAGTCGGGAGGTAACCCGACACCAATCTTACTTTCAGTAATTTTATTTTCTGTCATTTAGTTTTTACCGTAAGTCGCTCTCACCCACTTTTGTATAGAAGGAATGACCCCTTGTAGGAATCAGTGTTTGGAGCAAGATCAGATCAGCCAGGCAGCTTCCGAGAAATTACCGAGCCTGCGCTGAGAGTTCAAGGCCCCAGCCGAACTCCCTCGATTATCCAGCTCCAAGGCATGTCGTTCCACGACACGACACAGTAAAAGGGAGTTCAGTTCTTCTCTTTTCCTTAATGTCATTTCCTTCTCTTGTATATATTTGCATGACTTTTGAACAAAGGCACGCCTTCGTTCAAAAGTGTGGGGTGAGAACCGCCTGTGTACATAGTTAACATGCTTTTTCTTTTTTCTTTTCCCTTAATATTATCTTTTTGAAAATATGAACTTGAGAATGTGAAAAAGATAGATCTAAATTCATGCATTTACCTTGTGAAAATTCAACTGCCTAAAAACTTAGAATGTAACTTCTCATTTGTCCCTTTATGCTGAGATAAATAGGGGATGTGGAGTTGACATAAACTGCCCTAGAGAGACTTGGCAAGCACTCGAAGGATCGAATCTAACTATATGGTTTACGAAGTCAGTGGAGGCTGCACTTCGGGTTTCAGTAAAGATTGAAGTCATCTCCGCCATGCAGCGTTTATGTAAGAGGCGGGACTGGAATCAAACCGTCCTATCTCTAGTCCTAGTAGCCGGGAAAATAAATGAGCGACCCTTATTTTGACCCGCGCGAAACGGCAAGGATGAGAAAGAGCGGGGAAGTATTTCCATATGCTTGCGGGCGACGATTGGACCTCCCAAAAAGGCTGAGAAAATGGACTAGCAAGTCACAAAGAAGCAAAAGCTCAAAGAAGCTAATCAAAGGACAAAGGCCAAAATTATGAAGGTTTTAACCAAAACAAAAGTGAAGAAACTCCAATTCAACATCAAAGGCCAAAGGCCAAAGGCCGATTCACTACAGAAGCTGTCCCTCGCCAAAAAGAAATCAAAGTGCTCAACTCAGTGAAACCCGAATCAAATCACGTGCTAGAGAAAGCTACAAGGAAACCATATAGTGCGAGTCGATCCCGAGAATGCAGTCAAGGAGCCTAAAAAGGGCTATCTCCCGAAACATCCGAATTAATTTGCATCTCGGCACGAAGGTACAAGTATCAAGTTTCTTCTAAGTATTTACACGGTTTAGTTTGGTAATAAGTAAGTAATGCATGAATTAAGATAAATCAAGTCCCACAGTCTCACTTTCATATTTTACTTAGAGTATGTGCCGCCCTTAAAAAGCATTGTTCGGGACGAACAACTAAAAGTGTGGGGTGATCTGATGGACCATAATTGTATGAATCATAAACACAGTTAAACCCACCAAATTAGACTCGTTGTCTATTTAACTTTTGCTTGTTAGTTTCGATATTTATCTACAGGGTATTTTGAAGTCTAGAGAGAATACATGCTAAGGAGGACTTTTTAAGCTGAATATGGATTGCAAGTCACTCCAGGACACAACCAGATTCCGACTGTACAACTTTCATGATCCTGACGTGGAATCACTCAAAACAAGTCCAACCGAAGAGCAACCAGAGTCAGACCGAAGCTGAAAGGACCAATGGCTTTTGGGGAAAAGATCTCAAACTCACTCATCCTCTCCCCTCATGCCACATGTGCGGCGGCTAAGCCTCCTCCTCCCCCCTTCCTCCACATGGGCCGGCGGCTTCTCCCCTTGATGACCTCATCCGGCGGCTTTGCTCTCCTCCATGCATTCCATGCCATGTGTCTTCACTTCCTCCACAAGTGACACCTCCATTAGCCTATAAATAGAACCCTCCTCTTCACTTGTAAATCATCCTCATCCCATTTTGTGTGCAAGGAGCACAAGTCACTTATCTCTCTAGATTTTGGGCACTACTCTTGTAAACACTTGTTTTAAATCTATAATACTCCTGTTGGTTCTTGAGTATTCTAGTAGTTCTTGAGTTTACTCCTGTTGGTTCTTGAGTATTCTCCTTTACTTACTGTCTTTCAAAAACCCTCGAGTACTTAGCTATGGTATCCACCTCTATGGATATTCGTAGCTAAACCCTTCATTCGGTTGAAGGGGTGTACTTGTATCATACAATGTTTTAGACCCTACTCTTAGTGCCTCTATGTGTTCAAAACTTGTTCTATGTGCCACATATTAGGTTAGAACTTCCAAGGTTGAGTGGATGCTTTAACGGGCAAAGCTCTTCCGTGGGGTTCGTGAACATACTCGGGTAAGTGGATGCTTTAACGGGCAAAGCTTATCTGAGGAGTTCGACCTCTCTTAAAAACCATTTGGTTGATCGTAACTGAAGATCAAATGGATGCACATAAGGCTAAGATACTTCGAAAGGAGGAATTAGTCTAAATAGAACAAGTGTTCTAAATGATGTGGCAAGTCTTGTGCTAGAAATAGCCTCGATTCATCTTTGAACACCTAGTATGATCATTAAAGGTCAATGATAAACAGACTTTGATACAAGGCCCCTAAAACCGAATGCTTTCCTTAAAACATCACCTGCACTTTACTTTCAGTCTCAATATCAACTGCAATATCAACCGCTTACTCTCTGCAAGACTTATCCTTCAAGCATCCCACTTGCTGTAAGTCTTCTCCTTTTACTTTCAGTAGTTTACTTTTAGTACTTTACTTTCTGCACTAAAATCACGACCAACCCACTTACTTTTCTGTACTAAAACTAAAACCAACAACCAACCGCTCACTGTTTATCGCTAAAACCTCAATCCACCTAAAATCACGCTCCCCTTCAGTACATTCCTCAAAGAACAACTATCCCCCTAATTCCCTTGGGTTCGACCCCTACTTACCACTTGCTACCCAGTAGTGAAGTCGCGAGTAGCGGACTTATAAATTTATTCTTGACGTTTGCACACGACGACTTTGCGTCCGTCAAGCACCAACATAGGATTTTATAGAGAAGTCTGTCTTCAGATTTTTGACTTCAGCTGCAAGCATCTTCACTGTGTTAGTTAACTCAGATATGGCGTTGGTGCTATCAGCGAGGTAGAGATCTTGCACGCCCTTCTTGTCCTTCAGATTACCTCGATCACTCATCCAAAGGTGATAGTCTTGAGCTGCCTTTTCAATGATATCATAGGTCTCTTCCAGCGGGACTCCATTGAGTCCTCCACCGGCTGCTTGATTTATCAAGGTGCGCATCCCCTGGTCAATTCCTTGATAGAAAGTGTCTATAATCTGCCACAGCTCCAGATTGTGATGAGGGCACAGTCTCATCAGCTCTTTGTATCTCTCCCAAGCTTCGTAGAGAGTCTCACCATCCGTAGAACGGAACGAGATGATCTTGTTCCTGAAGTGTGCTGTCTTTGATGGCGGGAAGTATTGTTGGAGGAATGCCTCAGCCAATTTATCCCATGTAGTGAAAGTGCCATCTGCATGACTGTGTAGCCACCTAGTAGCCTTGTCAGAAAGCGAGAATGGGAATGGCCTCATGTAGTAGGACTGTAGAGGAACACCATTAGTCTTCACTGTGTTGCACATATGGACAAACTGCTTAAGGTGTTGGTGAGGGTCCTCATTCATCCTTCCCAAAAACTGATTATTTTGCACCATCTGAATGAGTCCCGTTTTGAGTTCCCAGGTGTTGTTGGCTATACCAGGTGGTGCAATGGCAGATTGGAATCCTGAGACACGTGGAGTGGGATGCACATTCGGTCCGGACCGGACCGAACCGGACCGATTTTTTCGGTCCGGTCCGGTCCTCTGGACCGAATTTTTTGCCACATTAAGACCGAAGACCGACCCGGACCGAAACCGAATCGGTCCGGTTCGGTCCGGTCCAGACCGGTTATGGACCGAAATGTTATTTGATTTTTTGCAATATTAAAATAAACTATTTTTCATAACATTGTTTTGAATTCAATAATAATGGCTGTACTGTGAGTCAGAGAAGATTGATTTTTTACAACGAATATTATAAGAAGCGTATGCTTACTTGTCAAAAAAAAAAATAAAAATAAAAATAAAAATAAAAAAAATAAAAAAAAATAAAAAAAATAAAAAAAATAAAAAAAAATTATTCGGTCCAGACCGAACCGGACCGAATTTTACTAGGACCGAACTGGATCGGACCGAGACCGAAATTTAGCAAATCTTAGGACCGAAGACCGGACCGAAAAAAATTCGGTCCGGTTCGGTCCGGTTCGGTCCGGTTTTTTTCGGTCCGGTTCGGTCGGTTTTTTCGGTCCGGTCCGAATTTGTGCATCCCTAACGTGGAGTAGTGTAATCTCAAAGGGTCCTGTGCACTGGTTGTTGCACGGTACGCAGTTGGTCATTGTCGACCACCTCATTCATCAATGCTTGATTCTGATTCATATTGAGTGCTGCGAAATTTCGATTCGGTGCCCGGAGTTATCGAGCTTTGTTTTGGACCCTGCGAAGAGTTCTTCGTTGGTCCAGTGAGTCCTCGTCTGATACCTGAACCTTCTTCTTCTTCCTGGGTGTTTTCCGTGGCATGTACTAAGCAGTATCTGCAAAAAGCCAAGGGAAGAGTGAAGGTAGCAAGAAAAAGCAGAAAAAGTCAAGTTACGAACAAGGTGGAATAGTCTAAACTACACACGTTAAATCTAATATCACACTAAACGTTGTTCCCCGGCAACGACACCATTTTGACGTGCGTATTTTTAACCCTTTATAGTGTCAAGTTATGAGTTTTAGGGGTCTAGTTGTAGTCAAACAAAATTTATAACCTTGGTAAGCCAAGGGTCAATCCAAGGAACAGACGTGTGTGAATACTAGTTAACAGGTGACCTATTTAGCTATTCCAATTAACAAAAGATTTTGTTGTGATGTAAATTGCAGAAATTAAATAACAGAAAAATAGTGGTTGTGACTTTATCAGAGAAAGAATTCCAGAATCATACTTCACCCGTGCCAACCTTACTAGTCATGCAATCATGTCACGTAAATTAATCATGCTATCGAATATGGAAATAAACCAAAATAATACTAAACAAGCCGCCCATCCACGGATCATTGTTTAGATTAATCTCAATCGTCGAACGCCGCCCATCCACAGATTATCAACGATCTCGATTATTAGACTTAAGGTTTTTCAGACAAAGGTCAACTTTCCTATTAATGCATGTACTACCTTTGTAGCTACCATGACTTAAAATCAATTTCATGCAATCCGGTTAATACCTAGGACCGATCCATCTTCTGGTAATTAACCTAAATACGTTCTAGCATGCAAACATCATATTCAATGTAAAACTTGCATGAATGACAAAATTAAGCACAATGAAATTGAATATTCGAATCGCATAAATAAAAACGTTAATTGATCACATGAGAGTTGGATACATGGCACGGGATCCGTAGGATCCCAGAATAAGAAGACTACTTACTACTCATGGTAGGTTAACCAAAAGTACTATTGATAAAGAGATTAAGGACGAGGAAACGTAATCACGCGGGTGCTCGTTGATCTCTCGTGATGAACTCTGCCTTCTCTCCCAAGTTAGGGTTTTTCTTCTCCAAATAAGCACACCCTTTAATCTGGTCGAATGCCTCTTTTTATAGCCCGAATTTCCATAATTATCTAAAGTCGAAATTAGGAAAGTCCCGTGACACCTTAACTGTCACGGGACTCAAAGATGTCGTTGCCACGGCCAAGTCCCGTGACAATTCTATTGTCTTGTGACAGCAGGGAGTGTCACGGGACCTGACTTTCGCTGCCTTTTTGGAGGTCTTAACCTTCGAATCTGCTCTTAGTGTCAACTACAAAGTTGTATCCCTTTGCAGTAGCTTTCCAACAAGCTAAGTTTCGACTCATTTGGACACCGTATGCGCTCTAGGCATGCAAAATACGTCGCAAAAGTCCGTCTGCCTTGTTTTGTCATGTTTTTGCCCAAATCTTAACCAAATGCTTTGCTTTTCTTCGAATCAATCCAAAAGTATTAGGTATGTGATATACGACCTGAAACACTAGAAAAGAGGTAAAATAGTGACAATTTTTCGGGAGAACAAGTGATATCCTTCATCGTTGATGAGTCGTAGTTGTACGACTATTTTATATGTTAAAACCCCATCTCTTAGTGTTACCTGTATATTATTTCACTACCTGTGTGTAGTTTTTGTTCTCAGGTACACTCGGAGACCATGGAAGGAATACCGGCTAAAAGGAGCCTATTTGAAGATGTTTGGCGCGGAAAGAAATGAAGTTCGAAGCACTTTGGAATTTTCATCAGTGCATACCACTTACGTCTGAAGAATTATGGGCACTTACGTCTTAAGAATTACAGTAATTGTTAAGACGTCCGCGGACGTTAAATCAAGAGACGTAAGTGGAATTCAGCTGGCAGTCAAATTTCCTCCGCCTACGTCTGAAGAATTAATGCACTTACGTCTGAACAATTACCGTAATGTAAGAGACGTCCGCGGACAGCAAATGCAGGAGACGTCCGCGGGGACAGCAGGCAAGTTGAAATTTCCTAATTTTGTTTTGGCATCTCGGGAATTATAAAAGGATAATTATAAGCACGAAACCCTAGGCGACCAGACCTCGAATTCCAGTGTGGAAAAGAGACACGAAATAGAGAAGAGAACTCTCGGATTAGGGTTCCAATTGAAGAAAGCTTGGAGGATTATTCGACATCAGTATTTTCATGTCATCTTACTCAATTACGATTATGTATTCCATTGCGATGAGTATGCTAAACTCATACGTGTAGGCTAGAACTCGACATTGTGGTGTTTTGACTCGAGACCTATATTTATCTTTATGTTTTGCGTTATATTACTATGCATTATTTATGGATTTGATATGCTAGCATAAGTGGAACCCTAGCGGGGGAGCTTTTGTTAGTTTGTTGATTTCGATTATCACAGTTTACTAGCAACCTAGCGGGGATAGGAAACTAGGATACGAGTAATATACCACTAGGATTGACACCCTAGGACAACTTGTAGTGCAACCTAGCGGGGAGCTATAAGTTTTAAAACATTAGAAATCAAAACGGTTAGGTTAATGATTTAGTCTTGCATCATAGTCGAGAGTTCTAGCTTGCACTGTTCTTTAATATTTGATACTCGAATTTGTGTGACGATTGCTCTTTTAATCAGAGTTGTTTGCTGCGTTTTATTTACTTGTTCGAAACTCACAACCCCCCCTTTGTTACTTTTATACTTAGTGAAACAGATTTTCAACCGATCTCTGTGGATACGACCCGACTTACCACTTGCTAGTCGGAAAAAGAAATATTATTTTTGCACAGGTACAACGACACCTGTTCAAAATGGCGCCGTTGCCGGGGAACAAGAAATATGTTTAAACCCCGTCTGAACCCCGAGGTATTCTCGATCATTTTACCTGTTTAAACCCCTGTCTGACTTACCATGTTTAAACCCCACTTGCACAGGTACAACGACCATTTTGAACAAGTGTCGTTGTAGCTGTGCAAAAATAATATTTCTTTTTCCGACTAGCAAGTGGTAAGTCGGGTCGTATCCACAGAGATCGGTTGAGAATCTATTTCACTAAGTATGAAAGTAACAAGGGGGGGGGGGTTGTGAGTATCGAACAAGTAAATAAAACGCAGCAAACAACTCTGATTAAAAGAGCAATCGTCACAAAAATTCGAGTATCAAATATTAAAGAACAGTGCAAGCTAGAACTCTCGACTATGATGCAAGACTAAATCATTAACCTAACCGTTTTGATTTCTAATGTTTTACAACTTATAGCTCCCCGCTAGGTTGCACTGTTCTTTAATATTTGATACTCGAATTTGTGTGACGATTGCTCTTTTAATCAGAGTTGTTTGCTGCGTTTTATTTACTTGTTTGAAACTCACAACCCCCCCTTTGTTACTTTCATACTTAGTGAAACAGATTCTCAACCGATCTCTGTGGATACGACCCGACTTACCACTTGCTAGTCGGAAAAAGAAATATTATTTTTGCACAGGTACAACGACACCTGTTCAAAATGGCACCGTTGCCGGGGATTGGTAACGAAGAATCTCACTAAGTATTTGTTTATTTTAGTTTTATTTTATTGTCTTTTTTTGTTTTTGTTTGGTTTTATGGGTTGCTATGTATTCCTATTATAGTGAACCAGGTTATGACGACGATGTTGATCGAAGACTACCACCCCCAGGAATCAGCAATTCGTGAATGAGTATGCTAGACCTCGTGCAGCTAGATACGAGGATTACGAGGATGAGTTGGATCGAGAATACCTCGGTGGAGGAAATCGATATGGACAGTTACCTAGGCGTCGGGATCCGAGATGCACTATGAGAGGATTTTATGCGTCGTATATTGATGAGACACCTTGGTGCAATAGGACGGATGAGGCAATTTGTGATGACGAAGACAACGAGGAAGATAAACATGAGATGAAGGACCCGATCAAGGAGTTTAGAGAAGAAATGAGAGGCATGTTCAAAGAGCTCGATCGACAGATGGGCCAACAAACTGAAGACGTTAAAGAGCTAAAGAAGCAAGTATGTCAGCTTTCCAGGGCCGTTTACAAAATGTGAGAAGAAGAGCTGAACGAAGATTCTACCTCAGTGCAGGACGCGGACGTCTCAACAATTAAGGCGCGGACGCCTGAAGAATTACCAGAAATTCAAGAGACGTCCGCGGAGGATAAACAGAAGACGTCCGCGGGCTCCAATAATTTAGGTAAGGAATTTTCAATTTCTAACACTTCTTTACCATTCACAATGCAGGTAAGAGCTCCTGAGGACCATACGATCGACAGAGATGAGCTAGAAGGCAAATTGGAGATGGGAGACACCAGCGCTAACGGTCCTCTTGCACTGATTTTGAGACAATCATTCCTCCTTGCCACCAAAAGGACCAAGAATGACATGGGAACAAAAATGTCTTCGCTTGCGTTTGCTAGCAAGACATCAAACTTCCATGTTCACGATGATCCCAACCGTCCATACGCGAGGAAATGATCGAGACATGGCACGTTTGGATGGAAACCAGGATGGAGAGAGACGAGAGCACTACTCGATGAGGGCTATGAGTATCACAAGAGCATTAAGAAGTTTGACCTCACACGCCCTTGGGATCCCGTAGAGGTAATGTCCAGCCAAGGACGTAAAACAAAGGCGCTTACCGGGAGGCAACCCGGTGATTAAACGAAGGAAACAATTCTACATCAGTGCATATCGCGCACGGCTTGACAATTACCTGCGCGGACGCCTGAACAATTATTGCTAAATCATCAGACGTCCGTGGAACTAAATAAAGGAGGCGTCCGCGGTGCATCGTAGAGGGTAAATTGCAGCAACCACCACCAGACTACTAGGGGAGTACCAGTTCCTTTTGTTTCTTTTTATTTATTTATTTTTATTTTTATTTGAGTCTGTTGAGTTTATTTTGTGTGAGTCTGTTTTGTTATACATCTCATCTCTTGAATTGTACCGTGAGGACACGTGTCCATTTAAGTGTGGGGTGGGATGTTATAGAGTCAGTTATGTGTCGTGATGAAATGATGATGTACTGCTATGCTTTTCTCATATGTCAAATATCTCATTTCCAGCTTTTTATGACTATTGTGCTCATTTGACTAAAAATGCGAAATTTAAAAATTTTCGATGCTTTGTTCTTGTGAGTTGTGATATGCAGGGATGTGGAGTTGACAGAAATGTCCTAGAAAGGTACGACAAATTGCAGGAAGTTCTGAGTTTTTTGGGTTCTGATGATTGAGAAAAGCGGTGGAGGTTGACGCTTCACTAGTCTAGTCTTGAGAGTAGCTCCGTCACCAAGTATACAAGTTTATTCATGCGTTCGAAGTGGTGGCGGGATAGAGAAAACGAACTGTCCATCTCTAGTCGAAGTAGCTGGGAATGGGTGGGTAACCCCTACCTTGCCTCATGCAGAAAAGACGAGGATGAGAAAAGAGCGGGACGCACTCCTATGCTGTTATCCGAAGGCTATGATTGGAGTGGTTCAAGGGCGCAAATGATTATGTGGACAAGAAATAAATTCAAAAGCCGAAGGCAAAACCATCAAGTAGAAAAAAAAGAGAAAAAAAATCAAAAATCTGATTGATTCAAGCAAAGATGTGTCGTTTATCAAAGTCCATACAAGTTAAAGAATTCAAGACTCAACGATATGAAAGCAGTGAATAAATCATGTGTCAGAGAAAGCCGCTGACTCAATCTAAAGACCAGAACTCAGAAAAGAATGCAATGTCCGTGGTACCTATAGGGGACTATCTCCCAAACATCCAAGGTCGTTTGAATTGCAACTCGCGAGGTAACAAGTATCAAAAAATCTATCTATACTCGCATTGTTAGAATCTTAAGCATGATAAGATTAATTGCTGTATTTGAGATTGAGATGTAAGGATTAGCATGACTAGTACATTGTAATTCATTCTATGGCTTTGTTCTTGTTCGGGACGAACAAGTTCAAGTGTGGGGTAGTTTGATGAGTCGTAGTTGTACGACTATTTTATATGTTAAAACCCCGTCTCTTAGTGTTACCTGTATATTATTTCACTACCTGTGTGTAGTTTTCGTTCTCAGGTACACTCGGAGACCATGGAAGGAATACCGGCTAAAAGGAGCCTATTTGAAGATGTTTGGCGCGGAAAGAAATGAAGTTCGAAGCACTTTGGAATTTTCGTCAGTGCAGACCACTTACGTCTGAAGAATTATGGGCACTTACGTCTTAAGAATTACAGTAATTGTTAAGACGTCCGCGGACGTTAAATCAAGAGACGTAAGTGGAATTCAGCTGGCAGTCAAATTTCCTCCGCCTACGTCTGAAGAATTAATGCACTTACGTCTGAACAATTACCGTAATGTAAGAGACGTCCGCGGACAGCAAATGCAGGAGACGTCCGCGGGGACAGCAGGCAAGTCGAAATTTCCTAATTTTGTTTTGGCATCTCGGGAATTATAAAAGGATAATTATAAGCACGAAACCCTAGGCGACCAGACCTTGAATTCCAGTGTGGAAAAGAGACACGAAATAGAGAAGAGAACTCTCGGATTAGGGTTCCAATTGAAGAAAGCTTGGAGGATTATTCGACATCAGTATTTTCATGTCATCTTACTCAATTACAATTATGTATTCCATTGCGATGAGTAGCTAAACTCATACGTGTAGGCTAGAACTCGACATTGTGATGTTTTGACTTGAGACCTATATTTATCTTTATGTTTTGCGTTAAATTACTATGCATTGTTTATGGATTTGATATGCTAGCATAAGTGGAACCCTAGCGGGGGAGCTTTTGTTAGTTTGTTGATTTCGATTATCACAGTTTACTAGCAACCTAGCGGGGATAGCAAACTAGGATACGAGTAATATACCACTAGGATTGACACCCTAGGACAACTTGTAGTGCAACCTAGCGGGGAGCTATAAGTTGTAAAACATTAGAAATCAAAACGGTTAGGTTAATGATTTAGTCTTGCATCATAGTCGAGAATTCTAGCTTGCACTGTTCTTTAATATTTGATACTCGAATTTGTGTGACGATTGCTCTTTTAATCAGAGTTGTTTGCTGCGTTTTATTTACTTGTTCGAAACTCACAACCCCCCCTTTGTTACTTTCATACTTAGTGAAACAGATTCTCAACCGATCTCTGTGGATACGACCCGACTTACCACTTGCTAGTCGGAAAAAGAAATATTATTTTTGCACAGGTACAACGACACCTGTTCAATCGTATGGAGCAATTAACTAGTCGAAATCTCGACTGATCAGTCCACTTGTGCCTTTTCCCATAAATCGATCAAAATGACGTGGCCTTGGAACCCCAACCGCAGTTGTATTTCCCAAAACGTTAGTGCAAAATTCAACAGCCTCTTCAGCTATGTATCCTTGCACTAAACATTCTTCCGGACTTAGTCTATTCCTCACATAGCTCTTTAGAACCTTCATATACCTTTCAAAAGGATACATCCATCTCAAAAGCTCACGCACCAAATGAACAGTAAGATGCACCATTATATCAAAGAAGCTGGGAGGGAAAAACATCTCTAGTTGGCAAAGTGTAACAACTATCTGCTCCTGAAGTCCATCAAGCTCTGATGTTTCAATAACCTTAGCACATAAAGAGCTAAAAATGACGCAAAGTCTTTGTACATCTGCCCTTACTTTAGGAGACAATATACCTCTGATTGCAATAGGCAAGAGTTGTTGCATCAATGTATGACAGTCATGAGATTTTAAGCCATTCAACCGCAGATCCTTCATTGAAACCAATCTGGCAATATTTGAAGAGAACCCATATGAAACTTTAACTCCCCGCAGACATCCGCACAAACTTGTTTTCTGGCTCTTAGAGAGAGTGGTGCACGACGGCGGTAAATATGTACGCTGCCCTCGAGGTTCAGGTGCTAATTTGGTATGAATATTCATCTCCAGCATATCGAGTCTTGCTTTAACTCCATCTTTTGTCTTTCCAGGAATGTTTAATAAAGTACCAAGTAGACTTCCTATATATTCTTTTCAACATGCATCACATCTATTTAATGACTGATGTCAAGAGAATGCCAATAAGGGAGATCAAAAAATATTGACCGCTTCTTCTAAATTTTTTGAAGTATTTCATCACCAGAAGCCGGTTGCGGTTCTATTCCGTGTTCAGTCTCACCATTGAAGGCAGCTTTCTTTCGCCTGTAAGGATGATGTCTCGGTAAGAAATGCCGATGTCCCATATAAACCATTTTTCGACAATTGCTTAAATGGCGTGCATGTGTCCCTTCCCCGCATACAGGACAAGCTCTGTACCCTTTAATACTATATCCAGACAAGTTACCATAAGCTGAGAAGTCATTGATCGTACACATCAGCATAGCACGCATATTTAAATATTCTTGCCTCGATGCGTCATATGTGCGTACTCCTTTGTCCCATAAAAGCTTCAAATCATCTATCAGAGGAGCCAAGTATACATCAATATCATTTCCAGGTTGACGAGGACCCGATATCAACAAAGAAAGCATCATATACCTACGCTTCATGGTTAACTTGGGAGGTAGATTGTAGATAACCAAAATCACAGGCCATGTACTATGCTGACTACTGAGATTTCCATGTGGATTCACCCCATCAGTACTAAGGCCCAGCCGTAAATTTCTAGACTCTGCTCCAAACACTGGGAATGTGTTGTCTACTTTAGCCCATTGCAGTGTGATGTTCCCTTGAGTGGCATGTATTTGGCAAAACGTAGTTAGACAGTTCGAGCAGGAGTTCAGGGGGAGTTTGAACATATCCTAGCACTCATGTACAGCGTGGAACAGACGCAAGGATATTTCCCGGAAGATATTGGACAGCGAAGATCTCGTCGATTTGAAGTCGGCCAGCGATTTATTTGAACAACGGATATTCGAATGAATATCTACATTGAAGGCGGCGTAGCTAACTTGGGCAAGAGATCTTCATATATTCTTCCAACCGATTTGAGAAAGATATACATCAAATATCTAGGAATATTTCCTAAATATTTGATGGGATTATCTTGTGCAGATTAGGGTTTCGTCCGAGCATATAAATACAATGTCATGGCTCCATAATCTGCATCGCTTTCAAAGATCAATTATCCACGACCAAACCCTACCGATTGGAGAAGAAGAAAGCGACGGCCGTTTGTGTTTCCCCACTGGAAACTCATCGGTGCAAGTGCAGTCTCATCACGTGCAACTTAGATTGCCTGAAAGCGATCAAATTGCCACACACAACAAAGGTGAACAAGCTTTCGAGAGAAAGCATCCAAGCTTCAAGAGAAGGTCAAGCACGTTCGGACTGGAGGTTCGGACGAAGGGGATCAAGGTTAACTGCTGTGAACCTCGGTTGCAAATCTGAGAGACGCAGTGTTAGAGGCTAGGCAATTACAAGGTGTAAGCGTAAGTCCATTTGTAGCTCTAACTCGTAATAAAGATTTGTTGTCCCTTCTAGGGTGTGGGAAACCCCCCAGAGTAGGCGTGGCCGAACTGGGTTATCATTCTGTGCGTGCTCCTATTATTTGTTCTGTCTGCTGAACTGTTGTGAAAGGAGTTCAAGGGCTGTCTCAACTGTACCTTGAACACAAGCTTGAACAGGGGATATAATTTCAATTGGTATTTGAACAAACACTCGACACACTGAGTGGGATCCTGAACTGTTCAAGATGACTCTGAGGAAGGACAAAGCATCACCAGACCCCCGCTACTCGAAGGATCGAACTATGCCACCTAGAAGCCCGTGATGAGATCCTTTCTGAAATCTCTAGACGAAAAAGTGTGGAAGGCTGTTGGGAAAGGTTGGACGGAACCCATGATGAACAATCTCACTGGAGAACCGATCCTGAAACCAGAAGCACTGTGGACAGAAGAGGAGGACAAAGCATCTATGGGAAACTCAAAGGCTATGAACGCAATTTTTTATGCCGTAGATGAAAACGTCATGAAGCTAATCATCAACTGTGAAGTGGCCAAGGAAGTGATGGACCATATTTATATGATTCATTAAGATAGTTAAACCCACCAAATTAGACACTCTGTCTTAACAACTGTTACTTGTTAGTTCCACTTTTGTTCTACAGGCTATTTCGAGGATTAGAGATGAAACGAGCTAAAAAGGAGTTCTTAAAACTAAAAATGGATTACAAGTCATTCCAGGCCACGACCAGATTCTGGCTTTACAACCTTCATGAACCCAACGTGGAATCACTCAAACATGTCCCAATGACTTGTTCCAAACCTCAACAAAGATCAAGAACTCAAGTGAATGCCAAGTCTAGCCACCCATGTGCAAGGCTTGTGCCTTGTCTTTTGATTGCAACCAAGAAGCAACCAAGATGCAACCAAGCTCTAACCGGAGTTGTGAGGGAACCGATGGCTTTTGGAAGAAAATATCACAACCCACTCACACCCACTTCCTCCACCTATGGCCGGCGGCTTCCCTTGTGGAGTTGTCACATGGGCGGCGGCTTTTGGAGAGCCACCTCATGGCCGGTGGCTTTTGGCTCCTCCTCTCCCCCTTTGCCATGTGTTTTACTCCCCTCTTCTCCCCTTGCCTATAAATAGAGAGCTCTCCCTCCTTGAATCAATGCCTCATGTCCCAAATTGTAGTCTCAAGTCTCATAGTCCTTGTAGAAAATCTCTCTAGATTTTAGGCACAATCCTTGTAAACACTTTACTTTGATATTGGAAGCTCCAAGTTTATTCTTGAGTACTCTTGTTGGTTCTTGAAGTGCTCAAGCTTTTCCTTGTCTTTTACTTTCAAAAAACTTTACTTTTTGTCTTTCGAAAAGCTTTACATTTCAAGCACTTAGCTATGATGTCCTCTTCCATGGATAATCGTAGCTAAACCCTTCATTCGGTTGAAGGGGTGTGCTTGTATCAAAACATGTTTTAGACCCTTCTCTTAGTGCCTCTATTGTGTTTAAACTTGTTCTATGTGCCTTATATTAGGTTAGAACACTATTGGTTGAGTGGAGGCTCGAAAGAGCAAAGCTCTTCCATGGGGTTCGTGAACATACGTGGTTAAGTGGAGGCTCAAAAGAGCAAAGCTTTTCTGTAGAGTTTAACCTCTTTTAAACACCACTTGGTTGATCGGAAATGATTGATCAGGTGGATGCACATAAGGCTAAGATACTTCGAAAGGAGGAATTAGCCTAAATAGAACAAGTGTTCTATGTCTTGAAAAGGACTAGACGGTGTGGCAAGTCAAGTGCTAGAAATAGCCTTGATACATTTTAAACACGTAGTATGATCATTAGAGGTCGAGGATGAACAGATTTATGATACAAGGCCCCTAAAACCGAATCCTTTCCTTTAATTAAAACATCACCTGTCACTTTACTTTCAGTCTCATTATCAACTGTTTATTTTCAGTCATTTACTTTCAGTACTTTAATTTCCGCACATTTACTTTCAGTAATTTACTTTCTGTCGCTTATTACAGGCCCTTTCAATATCAGTCCATACCAAAAGTATGTTGATTAGTCGATATTGAATTCGACTGTTCCAGCAATTTACTTTCAGTAATTTACTTTCTGTCACTTATTACAGACCCTTTCAATATCAGTCCATACCAAAAGTATGTTGATTAGTCGATATTGAATTCGACTGTTCCAGCACTTTACTTTTTAGTATTTACTTTCAGTCCTGTATTTACTTTCTTTACTTTCAGTCATCACTTTTCAGTACTAAAATCACAACCAACCCCCAACTGTCTTATTTAATTTTCCATTTTCAAAAGAACAACTATCCACTAATTCCCTTGGGTTCGACCCCTACTTACCACTTTACTACCCAATAGTAAAGTCACGAGTAGCGGACTTATAAATTAATTTTGTACACATTGCCTCGCGACAAGGCAGTGTTGTCAAATTGGCGCCGTTGCCGGGGAATTAGAAATTATCAATCGGATAATTGTTCTTTCTTTTTCTTTTTTCTCTTAAATTTTGAACTCGCTTCTGCATAACCATGTCTCGTGCAGGAAGCCACCATGACTATCAGGATGACGACGAGATAAACCTGTTCAATCGAAATAATGAGGCGCCGCCTCCATTTCCAATTCTTGACGATCCAGAGCAACTCATCCGAAACCAAAGAGCTCGTGAAAGGGAGGCCATCCGGAGAAACCAAGGCCTGCCCGAGGACCGAAATGAAGCTGGTTCAGTGCAACAACCCCTAGACATCCACCACCCCCACAATATCGACAAGAGCCAAGACGAGAACTCGTATTCGATGAGTACTATAGGGATCACAACTTCCGCGAACCTACTATGGGAGAACTGTCGGCACCGGATTTCAGAAATCAGCCGTGGTGCATTTACGAGGGCCCTGAGCTAGAAAACATCGCCATCAACATATCAGTGGTCCACAATATGCCCAAGTTCTCAGGAACTCATGGAGAATCGGCGACAACTCATCTCCAACGCTTACATGGCATTTGCCAAAACCTAAAACCCAATGGCGTGAATGTAGACGAGTTCAAGTTGAAGGCGTTCTACTTTTCCCTCATTGACTCGGCGAACAACTGGTTCCTTTCATTGCCTTCGGGAAGCATTAGAACATGGGCTCAGATGCAAAAAAAATTCCTGGACAAATACTACCCAGCGGGAAGAGCAATGCAAGTAAGGAGGTAACTGTAGGACATCAAACAGGGGCCCAATGAAACCATGTACGATTACTTGGAGAAGTTCAATCGCCTGGAGAGAAGCTGCTGCACCCTTGGACTGCCCGAGAAACTCATCATCGAATACCTCATTGATGGATTGAGACCTTTAGACAAAATGCTCCTGGATGCCTCAGCTGGAGGATCCATGATGAATCTATCATTAAGTGGCATAAGGAATCTCATCACCGACATTGCTGAAAATGCCCGATTTAGAGAGGAGACAACTCGACAGGAAGAATTTTCCCGAACAAAGAATGTGGCAAAGGCTGAAACACCGATGAACTCTATGCGAGAGGAGATGAAACAAATGAAGGAGATGATGGTTCAGATCCTACGAAGGCAGCCAGTTCAAATAAAGCCTTGCGAGTTTTGTAGTTCTACGGACCACAAGACTGACGCATGCCCAACGTTAATAGTAGAGGAACCGGCAGAAGTGAATGCAGTGGTAGGATACCAAGGATACAACAACAACAAAAGCAACGACAGAGCCGGACTAAACCGGTAGTATAATCAAGCGACCAATCCGAACTGGCGGAACGAAAACCATCCTCCGAGGGAGACACAACAAGCCGCCCCTCAACTAACTCAGTCGTTCTACCAACCACCCCACCGGCAGTACAACCAAAACGCTCCATCCGCAGGCCAATATCAGCAAAGAGTACCAAACCAGTACCTGACGGGTCAATATCAACAGAAGGGACCGAATCAGTACCAAGCCGGTCCGAGCAATCAGCAAGGACCGAACAAGTCGCTTGAAGACACAATGAAGGAACTCGCAGGGAGCGTGCATCAATTGGGTACTTCGCTAAAACAATTTCAGGCAAAAACTGACGGGGCAATTTCAGATTTGACCAAACAAATGTCCCCGCTCGCCACCTCAATGTCCGCGCTCACTAATAAACCTGGCAGACTTCCTTCACAAACCGTCCAAAACCCAAAGGCAAATATTAGCATGATAAAGATGTCAGACATGAAGGGAGCACTGGAAGAAGCAGCACGACCCGCAACTTACAAACTTACGGCCAAGCACTTCACCCGTAGGCACCGTCCTGATTGGAATCAAGAGGAAGACCGACCCAATGATGGCAGAACGTGGGTCACACATGCTGACAGTGGACGCTATGCATTCACAGTTAGCATGACACCGCCATCAATCACACACTTTGACATACCAGCATCTGGCTGGGATGACAATGACGATGTAGACTCTGATGATCCCAGATGGGATTCCCTAACTAACATCTATGCGTCGGAGCAAAGTATTTACCTAGAGGATCATGAGTTAAAAGGGCCCGATCATACAAATCCAGAGCCAAAGGATGGGCGGAATGGCCCGATAATGGAAAGATCCCTCACTTCAGATCATGAGTCACAACCGGAAAGGGATAAGGACCCGGGGGCCTTCACGGTCACCTGTGGTATTGGTAAAGCCCAAATTCATAAGTGCTTAATCGATCTTGGGGCTGCCGTCAATGCCATGCCTTACTCCCTATATTACTTATTGGGGCTTCGTCCATTGAAACCACCAAGGTCAAATATCGAGTTGGGAGACAAATCGTGTATCAGCCCGGTTGGAGTGCTTGAAGATCTAATACTCCATGTGGGAGAGCTCGTCGTTGCCGCAGACTTTTATGTAATACAAACGGGAGAGACCAGCGAAGACGACCCTCCAACGCTTATATTGGGACGGCCTTTTCTCTACACCACCAAGGCAAGGATCGACATGGGCAAGGGCTTGTTATCACTTGCATTTGGCGGCAAAATTTCAGATTTCTACATCAATGATTATGATGGACGCCCAAGGACAAAGAAACCGCCAGACATTGTGCATACCTCGGATCTCAGAACTCTGGTTTCTGACCTACCAAGAGAAACCGTAAGAGTAGCTAGACCAGCGACTATGGTTAAGGGTCCCTCGCCCTCTCAGAGGTATTGGAAGGAAAAACCACTGGAACAATGGAGTCCTTCCCCGAGCACATCATCCCACAAGAACTCGGGGAGAATCAAGGCCAGAATCAAGGTAGGAGGGGCATAAAAATTTGACCTGAGCCACCCATGGGATCCAAACTTATGATCCAGGAGTAAGGTATCGTCGAGCTAACGACGTTAAACAAAGGCACTGGTCGGGAGGTAACCCGACATTTATCTTACTTTCAGTCATTTTATTTAGTTTTTTGCCTTAAGTCATTCTCACCTTTCATGTATATATTTGCTTTCAATTGACTTTTGAACTAAGTCGTGCTGTGAGGCACGCCTTCGTTCAAAAGTTTGGGGTGAGAACCGCCTTTGTACATAGTTAATTAACATGCTTTCTTTTTTCCTTTTCCCTTAATATTATCTTTTTGAAAATATGAACTTGAGAATGTGAAAAAGATAGATCTAAATTCATGCATTTACCTAGTGAAATCTCAACTGTATAAAAACTTAGGATGTAACTTCTCATTTGTCCCTTTGTGCTGAGATATACAGGGGATGTGGAGTTGATATAAAATGCCCTAGAGAGGCTTGGCAAGCACTCGAAGGATCGGATTTCACTATATGGTTTACGAAGTCAGTGGAGGCTGCATTTCGGGTTTCAATGGAGTTTAGAGTCATCTCCGCCATGCAGCGTTTATGCAAGAGGTGGGACGGGAATCAAACCGTCCTATCTCTAGTCCTAGTAGCCGGGAAAATAGATGAGCGACCCTCATCTTGACCCGCGCGAAACGGCGAGGATGAGAAAGAGCAAGGAGGTATTTCCATATGCTCTCGGGCGATGATTGGACCTCCCAAAAAGGTTGAGAAAATGGACAAGCAAGTCACAAAGAAGCAAAGCTCGAGGAAGCAAATCAAAGGCCGAAGGCCAAAATTGTGAAGGTTTTAACCAAAACAAAAGTGAAGAAACTCCAATTTAACATCAAAGGTCAAAGACCAAGTCACTTCAAAAAGCTATCCCTCACCAAAAGGAAATCAAAGAGCTCAGATCATTGAAACCCGAACCAAATCACGTGCTAGAGAAAGCTACAAGAAAACCATATAGTGCGAGTCGGTCCCAAGAATGCAGTCCAGGAGCCTGAAAAGGGCAATCTCCCGAATCATCAGAATTAATTTGCATCTCAGCTCGAAGGTACAAGTATCAAGTTTCTTCTAAGTATTTACACGGTTTAGTTTGGTAACAAGTGAGTATTGCATGAATAGGATAAATCTAGTCCCATATTCTCACTTTCTTATTTAAAGTTTTTCCTTGGATTGTGTGTGCCTCTTTTAAATAGCATTGTTTGGGACGAACAACTAAAAGTGTGGGGTGATCTGATGGACCATATTTATATGATTCATTAAGATAGTTAAACCCACCAAACTAGACACTCTGTCTTAACAACTGTTACTTGTTAGTTCCACTTTTGTTCTACAGGCTATTTCGAGGATTAGAGATGAAACGAGCTAAAAAGGAGTTCTTAAAGCTAAAAATTGATTATAAGTCATTCCAGGCCACGACCAGATTCTGGCTTTACAACCTTCATGAACCCAACGTGGAATCACTCAAACATGTCCCAATGACTTGTTCCAAACCTCAACAAAGATCAAGAACTCAAGTGAATGCCAAGTGTAGCCACCCATGTGCAAGGCTTGTGCCTTGTCTTTTGATTGCAACTAAGATGCAACCAAGCTCTAACCGGAGTTGTGAGGGAACCGACGGCTTTTGGAAGAAAATATCACAACCCACTCACACCCACTTCCTCCACCTATAGCCGGCGGCTTCCCTTGTGGAGTTGCCACATGGGCAGCGGCTTTTGGAGAGCCACCTCATGGCCGGCGGCTTTTGGCTCCTCCTCTCCCCCTTTGCCATGTGTTTTACTCCCCTCTTCTCCCCTTGCCTATAAATAGAGAGCTTCCCCTCCTTGAATCAATGCCTCATGTCCCAAATTGTAGTCTCAAGTCTCATAGTCCTTGTAGAAAATCTCCCTAGATTTTAGGCACAATCCTTGTAAACACTTTACTTTGATATTGGAAGCTCCAAGTTTGTTCTTGAGTACTCTTGTGGGTTCTTGAAGTGCTCAAGCTTTTCCTTGTCTTTTACTTTCAAAAAACTTTACTTTTTGTCTTTCGAAAACCTTTACTTTTCAAGCACTTAGCTATGATGTCCACTTCCATGGATAATCGTAGCTAAACCCTTCATTCGGTTGAAGGGGTGTGCTTGAATCAAAACATGTTTTAGACCCTTCTCTTAGTGCCTCTATTGTGTTTAAACTTGTTCTATGTGCCTTATATTAGGTTAGAACACTATTGGTTGAGTGGAGGCTCGAAAGAGCAAAGCTCTTCCATGGGGTTCGTGAACATATGTGGTTAAGTGGAGGCTCGAAAGAGCAAAGCTTTTCTGTAGAGTTCAACCTCTTTTAAACATCACTTGGTTGATCGGAAATGATTGATCAGGTGGATGCACATAAGGCTAAGATACTTCGAAAGGAGGAATTAGCCTAAATAGAACAAGTGTTCTATGTCTTGAAAAGGACTAGACGGTGTGGCAAGTCAAGTGCTAGAAATAGCCTTGATACATTTTAAACACGTAGTATGATCATTAGAGGTCGATGATGAACAGATTTATGATACAAGGCCCCTAAAACCGAATCCTTTCCTTTAATTAAAACATCACCTGTCACTTTACTTTCAATCTCATTATCAACTGCTTATTTTCAGTCATTTACTTTCAGTACTTTAATTTCCGCACATTTACTTTCAGTAATTTACTTTCTGTCGCTTATTACAGACCCTTTCAATATCAGTCCATACCAAAAGTATGTTGATTAGTCGATATTGAATTCGACTGTCCCAGCAATTTACTTTCATTAATTTACTTTCTGTCACTTATTACAGACCCTTTCAATATCAGTCCATACCAAAAGTATGTTGATTAGTCGATATTGAATTCGACTGTTCCAGCACTTTACTTTTCAGTCCTGTATTTGCTTTCTTTACTTTCAGTCATTACTTTTCAGTACTAAAATCACAACCAACCCCCAACTATCTTATTTAATTTTCCATTTTTGAAAGAACTACTATCCACTAATTCCCTTGGGTTCGACCCCTACTTACCGCTTTACTACCCAATAGTAAAGTCACGAGTAGCGGACTTATAAATTAATTTTGTACACATTGCCTCGCGACAAGGCAGTGTTGTCAGGAAGCATGGGACATACTCCAAACAGCCTTTGAAGGCACAGACAAGGTTCGCAACTCACGTATGCAGGCTGTCACAACCAGGTTTGAAGAGATGAAGATGAAGGAAAGTGAAACCATCACTGAGTACAACACCAGAGTTCTGGAACTGTCCAACGAGGCGTCTGCACTAGGGAAACCCATTGATGAAGAAAGATTGGCCAGTAAAGTGCTGAGATCACTCCCTCTGAGATTCGCCATGATGGTCACTGGCATTTAGGAAATGCATCACATCACCAAACTAAAGCTGGACAAGCTGATGGGGTCTCTCAGAACTTACGAGATCAATCATGACTTCCAAACCGGAGATGTGAAGGGAATCGCCCTAAAAGCAGACATGACAGAAGACAAACTGGATGCTGGCTGCACCACTGAGCAACTGGCTATGATGGCACAGAACTTTGGAAGAATGGTAAGGAAAATCAACAGGCGTGGTCCAGAACAAAATCAGCCTTCATCAACCAGCTTCCGAAACTGGAAAACCGGAAGATCAAGATCCAGCAATGTGAAGCAAGATTCCTCTGACAAAGGAAAGGAAGAGATTCAGTGCCATGAATGCAGGGGTTTCGGTCATATTGCTTCACAATGTGCAAATACTCTCATGATGAAGAAGGCAATGGTCGCTAGCTTCAGCGACAGTGAGTCAGACGAAGAAAAAGAAGGAGGCGAAACCACCAACTTTGTGGCTTTCGTCACAACTCTTGGTGAATGCAGTAACACTAGTGAACCAGTTCCATCTCAGTTGGAACTCCCAGCTGAAGACCTCTCAGATAGTGACGATGAAGAACTCACGCAGGAGTCCCTAGCTGAGACATACAAATATCTGTACGAGAAATGGCTGCTTTTGATCAAGGTCAACAAGAAGCTGAATGACACCGTTGCAAGCGTCACTGTAGAAAAGGACAAGGTCTGGCAGGAGGTCGAGATACTGCTTACACAGAAGGTGGAACTCGAAGGCACAGTAGACTCACTGAACACTCAACTGGCTGAGATGAAGCAGGAAAGATTGTGTCTTCTTAGTCAGAAAATAGAGCTGCTGGGTACTGTCTCTTCACTGAAAGTCGACATGGAGAGGGACCATGACACTCATCCTGTAGGCATGGCGAGTCTAAGAAAAACCATCACAGATTTGAAGCGCAAGGAGGTGTTCCAACTAAGGAGGATAGAACAGTTGGAACTTCAGCTAGAATCTGAGAAGATGGATCATTCTGATACTGAGAAGGAGCTCAACCACCTCAAACAGTCGGTAAGGATGCTCAATTCGGGCACTAACGACTTAAATGATATTCTCAAATCTCAGAGGATGGAGTCTGGACATCGAGGCCTGGGGTTTACGAGAGAAGGTACTTCAAAAGGCTCTACCTTTGTTAAAACTCAACAAGTGTCGAAACAGCTGCCTGAACAGAAGGTAAGACAGTCCAAAGGAAAGAACCTAGCTGATCACAGGAAGACTCATAGCACACCAAGTGGTGAAAAGACTCATGAAACACCCGTCCAATGCCGTGATTTCTCACCAGTGAAGCAAAGGGGAGAGTGGCGCACTTGCTGGTACTGTCACCAGATTAGACACATCAAACTGTAGTGTCACCTGTTTCTTGCTAAACGACAGGCATACCAATATCAGACCGTACCTCGACAGAAACAAGTATGGGTTCCAAAAGCGGCCTGCTGCTCCTCTAACTATATAAAGCAAGACAGTTGGATCTTCGACGGCGGATGCTCCGCCCACATGACAGGTAACTCTCAATACCTTACCCATATTAGACCTGTTGAACAGATGTGGATTGTCACCTTCGGGGATGGTGGAAAGGGTCAGGTGATCGGCTGTGGGACATTGATGGTTCTGGATCTCCCTGCACTCAAGAACACCCTCCTTGTCGAAGGACTGGCAAGGAATCTCATCAGCATCAGTCAACTGTGCGACGATGGACATTATGTGTCATTCTCTAGCTACTCATGCCTCGTCCTAGACAAGAATGGCGGTACACTGATGAAAGGAAGTAGGGATGCCAACAACTGCAACACCATTGGGATGGGACCAATGGACGACGAGAACTTCGGTAAGTGACAGATGCTTGTCGTCACAGCAAATGTGCAAATAAATTTATAAGTCCGCTACTCGCGACTTAACTACTGGGTAGCAAGTGGTAAGTAGGGGTCGAACCCAAAGGAGTCAGTGTGGATTAGTTGTTTTTACGGGATTGTCACGAAAGTAAATACAGTTGGGGGTTGGGTTTGAGTGTTTTGGGAACTGAAAGTAAATTACAATAATTGATAATGGACGGTGAGGAAAGTATTCGGTTTTAGGGGCCTTGTATTATAATTGTTTATCATCGACCGCTAATGATCATACCAAGTGGTCAAAGATGAATTGAGGCTATTTCTAGCGCAAGACATGATCATGCTAAGTATTCAAACGGTGTATCAAGGCCATTCCAAGCACTCGATTTGCGTACACTGTCTAGCCTATTCCAAGGACGTAGAACACTTATTCTATTTAGACTAATACTCCATTCCCGGTTATATTAGCCTATGTGCATCCATTTGATCAATCATTCCCGATCAACCAAATGGTGTTTAAGATGAGTCAAACTTCTCAGATAAGCTTTGCCATTCCAAGCATCCACTTATCCGTACAAGTTTACGAACCCCGCTGTAGAGTTTTGCCATTCCAAGCATCCACTCTACCTTGGACGTTCTAACCGAATATATGGCACATAAAATAAGTTTTGAATACAAAGGTGTACTTAAGAGTAAGATCTAAAACATTTATAATACAAGTGCGCCCCTTCTACCGAACTACTAGTTTAGCTACTATTCATCGCACTAAACATTATAACTAAGGAAATAAAGACAGTTGAATAAATACTAAGAAATACTTACAACCGTTGAAGCGCCAAGGGAGCTATCCTTTATTTCCAAAGCGAAGAACAATTTATTGAAAATGAAGAGAGGAGGGTTAAGCCCTCTCTCTCTCTAAAGTGTACAAGTATGGATATGAGGTGTGTCTCAAATGAGGAGGGGAAGCCTCCTTTTATAGCCATGGGAGGAGACTTGGGAGCCAAGTTTTGGAGAATGGAGGGTGGAGATGGTGGGTATGTGGAGGAGCATCCAAGGGTGGAGGAGGAAGGGGAGGAGATGTGGAGGAGAAGCCTCCACATGTCATCATTTCCATGGAGGAGCTCTAGCCGCCGGCGGCTTTTGGAGGAGGGTGGTGGTTGTGACAAGTGGAGGGAGGAGAGTGGAGGAGCCACCATGTGAGGAGGAGCTTGTGGAAGCTTCTTTAAGTCGCCGGAAGAAGCCAACCGCAATAGTGAACTTGGCCGGTGGTTCTGCCGGAATTCTTGTCGGAGTGTGCTTGGCCTTGGTCGGAGTTTCACCTGGTCGGAGCTTCGCCGGAGGCTCGCCGGAGCTTGGCCGAAATTCTGGCCGAAAAATGAGCCGACGGTCCTTGGCATTTGAACAGCTGATTCTGAAAGTTGAAGCAATTCTAAGACTAATGGTCGAGACCGTTTTGTCAGAATTTGGCCGGAACTAGGTCTGGGCCTGATTTGAAGTTCAGCGTGCGCACAGGTCTCGGACTGGCTCTCGGCGCGGGCCTGGTTCTTCGGACGGGACTTGGTCTTCTCGGCCACTGATGAATCTACTCGGGCATTGTGTCTGGAATTTGAGATTCACCGAGTTATTAGGTGTTTTAAACACTTTGGTCGAGCCAGAATTTCCATATTCCAAAGTTTGGTCGAGCCAGAATTTCCATATTCCAAAGTTTGGTCGATCAATTTGGACTTGGTGCCTATGCGCGCGGGACCTTGCTTTGGAATTGGGCCAACTCTCAATCGGCTCGAGCTTGCTTCTTGGTTTCTCGACATTGTCCAACTTATTTGTCATTTGGAATATTTTGGTCGAGGTGGATTCATTAAATAAGGTCGTTTGCTCGAGCGACTTGCTATTGGTCCTTGGTGGCTCGACTGGGGCCTAGGACTCTGCTGGGCGTGGCCAGGTCCTGCTTGGGCCAAAGTGGCCTGATTTGCCTTGTACTCCATTTTTGCCTCTAAGAACTCCTCCTTAGCTTGTATTTTCTCTATGCTCCAAAATGCCCTGTAGAAATATATCGGAACTAACAAGCAAAAGTTAACTAGACAAAGTGTCTAATTTGGTGGGTTTAACTGTGTTTATGATTCGTATAATTATGGTCCATCAGATCACCCCACACTTTTAGTTGTTCGTCCCGAACAATGCTATTAAAGGGCGTACACACAATTCTAAGTAAAATATGAAAGTAAGACTGTGGGACTCGATTTTTCCTAATTCATGCATTACTACTTATTATTAAATTAAACTGCGTAAATAAATAGAAGAAACTTGATACTTGTACCTTCGTGCAGAGATACAAATTAATTCGGATGTTTCGGGAGATAGCCCTTTTTAGGCTCCTGGACTGCATCCTCGGGATCGTCTCGTACTATATGGTTTCCTTGTAGCTTTCTCTAGCACGTGATTCGGTTTGGGTTTCACTGGTTTGAGTACTTTGATTTTCTTTTGGCGAGGGACTGCTTTTGTAGTGAATCGGCATTTTGCCTTTGATTTGACTTTTTGAGTTCTTCACTTTTTGTTCGGTTAAAACCTTCACAATTTTGGGCCTTTGGCCTCTTGATTTGCTTCTTTGAGCTTTTCGCCTTTTTGTGGCTTTGCTAGTCCATTTTCTCAAGCCTTTTTGGGAGGTCCAATCATCGCCCGCAAGCCTATGGAAATACCTCCCCGCTCCTCTCTTTTTTGCCGCTTTCGCGCGGGTCAAGGTGAGGGTCGCTCATCTATTTTCTCGGCTACTTTGACTGTCGTTTTCGCGCGGGTCAAGATGAGGGTTGCTCATCTATTTTCTCGGCTACTTTGACCAGAGATAGGACGGTCTGATTCCCGTCCTCGCCTTTTGCATTGCATGGCGGAGATGACTTCAATCTTCACTGAAACCCGAAGTGCAGCCTCCACTGACTTCGAAAACCATATAGTTTGATTTGATCCTTCGATTGCTTGCCAAGCCCTTCTAGGGCAGTTTATGTCAACTCCACATCCCTAGTTTATCTCAGCACAAAAGGACAAATGAGAAGTTACGTTCTAAGTTTTTAAATAGTTTAATTTTCACAAGGTAAATGCATGAATTTTGGTCTATCTTTTTCACATTCTTAAGTTCATATTTTCAAAAAGATATTATTTATTAACTAATATATACAGGTGGTTCTCACCCCACACTTTTGAACGAAGGCATTCTTTTTACGAAATGACTTAATTCAAAAGCCATGCAAGCAGATATTATATGAGAAGAAAATGATATTAAGGGAAAGGAAAGACAGAACTCCCTTTAAGGTGTCGAGTGAACGACATGGCTCAAGGCTGGATAATCGAGGGAGTTCGGCTGGGGCCTTGAACTCTGAGCGTAGCCCTGACTGGCTTAATGTTGCACCCAAGTCCGATTCCTGAATAGTCAAATCTTCTATGCACCAAGTGGGTGAGAGCGACTTATTGATAAAAACTAAAACACAGAAAATAAAAAGACATAAAATAAAAGTGCAGAAAGTAAGATAGTGTCGGGTTACCTCCCGACCAGTGCACTTGTTTAACGTCGTTGGCTCGACAGTACCTCAATCATGGATCATAAGGTCGGATCCCAAGGGTGAGTGAGGTCAAACTTTTTCTCGGCAGCCCTTTTGCTCCGAGGGGGTGAGGCTTCTTTGACCATAGCTGCTGGTCCATTGAGTCGTGCTTTCTTGTTTCTCCTTCCGGGTTTCCATTCTTTCGGCCCATGTCTTTGCCGCTTCTTCATGTTTGAATAGTTGGCATTTTCGCGAGTTTGGAAGTTGGGTTTTGTGCCTTCAAACATCAGCGACCACAGGCATGTTCCCATGTGAGGCCTCTTCTTGGTGGTAGCTACGAATGGTTGTCTTGGAATGATTGAGTTCCCGGGTGGTTTTTCTTGGCTTGTGACGAGAGAGATTTCCTTTGTCGGCTTTTTTGGCTCATGCTCTGCCTCCAACTCCCCTTGTACCGCATCATCATTGATTATATGATCTTCGGTGGTTATGATCGGCATGAAACGCGAAGGGTTAAGTTGAGGCACTTCGACCATGAGGACTAAGTCTGTTTCAGGTGCTCCGACAGTGAGGACTAGGTCTTTCTCGGACAGTTCGGCAATGAGGTCCGGGACTTCCTCGGGTGCTTCGAGCACAAGTACCGGGCCTGGCTTGATTTCTTCGGCCACTTCAGCAGTGAGGTTCGGGACTTCTGTAGGTTCGGCAGTTAGGACAGTGATTTCCTCGGATGGATTGGTGATAAGGACCGGGTCTGATTGGGGCAGTTCTTCTTCGGTCATTTGCGGGTCCTCATCCTCAGTCGGCTCCTCGGGTTCAGTCGTGAATTGGTGCATCAATGCACTCAATTGCTGCATGTCTGCGGCCAATTGCTGGGTGCTAGCTGCCAGCTCCTTTTCTGCCGCCCATAGTTCAGTTTTGGCCCTGATTTGTTGCATCGTGTTGTCCAACTGCTGGATGCTAGATGCCAGCTCCGTTATACCGTCCTCGATTGGCTCGGCCTGATCTTGGCTTGGTCTTGACCTCGCGGTCAAATCGTTTATTAATTTCCAAAGATCATCCTCGGTTAAGTCCCACATTGATCCTCCTGCTGCATTATTTAGCTGGTCCCACTCATGTGGCAACATTCCACAGAGAAACTTTGTTTGAAGATCGAAATTGGTGAATCCATGGTGCGGGCAGCTCGTCACAATGGAATCAAAGTACCATAAGTACTCATCCAATGTTTCGTCCCGGGATTGCGTTATTTTGTTGATCTTCTCGCGGATTTCAAGTTCGAAGGGTGGTGGGGAAAACTCCGTATTGTTCCAAGGTTCCATTCCGTAGTAGTATGACTTGGTGAATTGCATGATAAAAGAAAAAAGAAAAAAAGAAAATAGAACAACTATTCCGATGCACAACTCCCCGGCAACGGCGCCAATTTGACAGATGCTTGTCGTCACAGCAAATGTGCAAATAAATTTATAAGTCCGCTACTCGCGACTTAACTACTGGGTAGCAAGTGGTAAGTAGGGGTCGAACCCAAAGGAGTCAGTGTGGATTAGGTGTTTTTACGGGATTGTCACGAAAGTAAATACAGTTGGGGGTTGGGTTTGAGTGTTTTGGGAACTGAAAGTAAATTACAATAATTGATAATGGACGGTGAGGAAAGTATTCGGTTTTAGGGGCCTTGTATTATAATTGTTTATCATCGACCGCTAATGATCATACCAAGTGGTCAAAGATGAATTGAGGCTATTTCTAGCGCAAGACATGATCATGCAAAGTATTCAAACGGTGTATCAAGGCCATTCCAAGCACTCAATTTGCGTACACTGTCTAGCCTATTCCAAGGACGTAGAACACTTATTCTATTTAGACTAATACTCCATTCCCGGTTATATTAGCCTATGTGCATCCATTTGATCAATCATTCCCGATCAACCAAATGGTGTTTAAGATGAGTCAAACTTCTCAGATAAGCTTTGCCATTCCAAGCATCCACTTATCCGTACAAGTTTACGAACCCCGCTGTAGAGTTTTTCCATTCCAAGCATCCACTCTACCTTGGACGTTCTAACCGAATATATGGCACATAAAATAAGTTTTGAATACAAAGGTGTACTTAAGAGTAAGATCTAAAACATTTATAATACAAGTGCGCCCCTTCTACCGAACTACTAGTTTAGCTACTATTCATCGCGCTAAACATTATAACTAAGGAAATAAAGACAGTTGAATAAATACTAAGAAATACTTACAACCGTTGAAGCGCCAAGGGAGCTATCCTTTATTTCCAAAGCGAAGAACAATTTATTGAAAATGAAGAGAGGAGGGTTAAGCCCTCTCTCTCTCTAAAGTGTACAAGTATGGATATGCGGTGTGTCTCAAATGAGGAGGGGAAGCCTCCTTTTATAGCCATGGGAGGAGACTTGGGAGCCAAGTTTTGGAGAATGGAGGGTGGAGATGGTGGGTATGTGGAGGAGCATCCAAGGGTGGAGGAGGAAGGGGAGGAGATGTGGAGGAGAAGCCTCCACATGTCATCATTTCCATGGAGGAGCTCTAGCCGCCGGCGGCTTTTGGAGGAGGGTGGTGGTTGTGACAAGTGGAGGGAGGAGAGTGGAGGAGCCACCATGTGAGGAGGAGCTTGTGGAAGCTTGTGGAAGCTTCTTTAAGTCGCCGGAAAAAGCCAACCGCAATAGTGAACTTGGCCGGTGGTTCTGCCGGAATTCTTGCCGGAGTTGGCTTGGCCTTGGTCGGAGTTTCACCTGGTCGGAGCTTCGCCGGAGGCTCGCCGGAGCTTGGCCGGAATTCTGGCCGAAAAATGAGCCGACGGTCCTTGGCATTTGAACAGCTGATTCTGAAAGTTGAAGCAATTCTAAGACTAATGGTCGAGACCGTTTTGTCAGAATTTGGCCGGAACTAGGTCTGGGCCTGATTTGAAGTTCAGCGTGCGCACAGGTCTCGGACTGGCTCTCGGCGCGGGCCTGGTTCTTCGGACGGGACTTGGTCTTCTCGGCCACTGATGAATCTACTCGGGCATTGTGTCTGGAATTTGAGATTCACCGAGTTATTAGGTGTTTTAAACACTTTGGTCGAGCCAGAATTTCCATATTCCAAAGTTTGGTCGATCAATTTGGACTTGGTGCCTATGCGCGCGGGACCTTGCTTTGGAATTGGGCCAACTCTCAATCGGCTCGAGCTTGCTTCTTGGTTTCTCGACATTGTCCAACTTATTTGTCATTTGGAATATTTTGGTCGAGGTGGATTCATTAAATAAGGTCATTTGCTCGAGCGACTTGCTATTGGTCCTTGGTGGCTCGACTGGGGCCTAGGACTCTGCTGGGCGTGGCCAGGTCCTGCTTGGGCCAAAGTGGCCTGATTTGCCTTGTACTCCATTTTTGCCTCTAAGAACTCCTCCTTAGCTTGTATTTTCTCTATGCTCCAAAATGCCCTGTAGAAATATATCGGAACTAACAAGCAAAAGTTAACTAGACAAAGTGTCTAATTTGGTGGGTTTAACTGTGTTTATGATTCGTATAATTATGGTCCATCAGTAAGCAACAGGTTGCCCTAGCCTGTGCAAACGCCAAACATCGATTTCTGTGAGGGGGAGTGGATAAGACCTTGCACACAAGATCTTATTAGAGTTGCGCACAAATCCATGTTGACAACTGTCCCAGGAAATTGTTGAATCAGAAGGTGTCACAGTTACAGAATCGGTTCGCACTATGCCCACAGAAATATGCTAGGAACCGGAAAAGAAAATATGAATATAAGAGGCAACAGAGGGTGACAACTCAAGAACATATGACAACAGACATGCAATTTACCAAGAACTTCATCAACACACACGGCATGCCTCAGTTTGGATCACCCAGACCCCCTCGGGTCTATGGGGTGCCACCCACTAACTGTGCCAAACGGTGGTTAGTCAGAGTCGAAACCCCAGCTAAATCAGTTGGACTGACCACCTACGCAAGAGAGCTGGAACAGAAGGCACAGCGCGTGAAGATCAATATTGTTTGAATATTCTCGAAGATTTTTTATGCCGTTATTTGAAACGGGAGTTGACTAATTAGGGAAGTTGAAAAGGCTGGAGTATTTTTTTTGAAACACAAAAACAGTTCGTTGTCTACTCTCTCTTTCGTCCAAACCCTAGAACGACAACCAGCAATTTCTCTCTCAACCGCCCATCCTCTCAACAAGAATGGTGAACACCAGGAAGTCATCGAAATCCGGCGTCAATTCGGCTGAGAAGAAGAGAGAAAACATGCAGTCCTCAAAGGCACTGGCGGCGAAACCCCGTGTTCTGAAAGCAAAAGTACCAAAGGTGAAAAAGGCGTCGCCTTTACACTCCAATACTGAATCTTTCGGCGTTGCAAAGATGACTGGCGAAGGAACTACCGTTGAAATCCCTCAGTCTGACGCGGTGGATACGTCAAAATCAATCGATGCTGTTTCGACACATATTCCTTCCCAATCTAAGGTATTCCCTAAATCTCAGACTGTCCCTACCGCAAATATGTCTTCTGTTGAAAATATTGTGTTGGAGGAAGTTGCGAATGTGGGGTCTGAAAGGGGTGGTGAAGCCAGTAGGGCTGTTGTTGATGGTAAACCCAGTAGGGCTGATGGTGGTAAAGATGGTACTGAGCCCATGAAAGAAGGTGAGCCCAGTACTTTCGTGTCTAAAGGTGCTGGTGGATCAGGAGTATGGAGGGAGAAAATCCATGCGTCTGCGTATGTTCGTCCGGGAGGCTTACGAAGAAAGAAGGGGACTCGCCGAGTGGTTTCTCTAAGACAATGTCTCGCCAAGATCAGTTCAATCAGAGGGAAGCTCATTGCTATGTCTGATGAGGAGACAGAGAAGTGTCTTGATCCCTCAAGAAAGAGGAAGTTAGTGATTAATGAGGCATCTGACGATGGGTCTAATGAGAAGCTTGGAGCTTCAGAAGGTGAACAAATCAAGGAGCAAGATGAGTCAGTGATCAAGAAGGTACATCCATCAGAGAAGGAAGACGGGTTGAAGGAAGCCATAGTAGGAGAATCTGAGCCTACAGAAAAGGATGAAGAGCTGGAAAGAATGTTCCAAGACATTGATGATGTCATGAAAGACTTGGAAAAGGAAAAGGATCGGGGAGTGGCATGTTCAGAGGAAGTTCATCATGCCCAGAGTGTTGGGGCAAAAGAGTCTGTTGCCGAGGAAGTTGCAAGTGTTCCAACTGTGGAACCAAGTGTTCAGACTGAAGCTGAAACTGGACCAGTTCAAGAGGAAGTTGTGGCTAAGGAGACAGTGGGTGTACCAGCAGTTCTTCAAGATGCTCTTCGTAGTGATCATATGGAGGAGGATGGTTCATCCGTTCGTAAGGACACCGCGAAGCCAGATTCAAAGGAAGTTACTCTCTCGGAAGATGACCAGGACCTTGTTCCTCTTTTCAATCTCAAAAGGGCAAAGAAGGACAAGGAAAAGAAGAAAGTGGCATTTGAAAGATCTGCTGAGGGGTCGGGACAAGAGGTTGCAAAGGTGGGAAACTTGGCAGGGGGAGCTGATTCATCTAAGAAAAGAAAATGCGAAGCTCCGGTCCCTGTTTCAGAGGATGCTGGAAGATGTGAAGTCCCATCTGTTGATTCTGATACTGTTCCAGTTGGCCTGGTCAAGAAAGGAGTGTGGTTTGTCAATAGAGATACTGCGAAGAAGTGGTCATGTGTTTAGAAAAGAAAAATCATACCAGAGAGGTTGGTAGAGGAGTCCCGGTACAAGGGAAACGAAGTTATCAAGGTTCTTAAGGAATTAGATCTGTTCTGGACGTTGGACAGATGCAAACCGTTCAACGAACAGCTGGTTCGAGAGGCTATGACAAACCTTCCCCTCGGTTTGGGGTCATTGGAGAAGCAGAGTATGGTGTCTTCTTCGTCAGAGGAAGGCAGATCAAGATTGATCCTGAGCTTATCAATGTTTACTTCTCCATGGATGATCCAGTTGCTGATGAAGAAGAATCAGATTTTGAAAAGGTGATAGAGACCATCACTGCAGGCTCAGTTCGGTGGAGGACTGACACTGTTGTGCATACAGCTGATCTCTCCACGTTCTATTCAATGCTTTTCTTCATTGCGGTGTTCAACTGGAGACCCTCGACTCACCGTTCAACGGTTAACCGGGACATGGCCCAATTAATCTATCAGATAGGGAATAAGCTGAAGTTCAACCTGGGAAGAGTTATGTTCAAACAGATCACTGATCATGCTACTTCGATGAGAACTCTTCACCAGATTTGCTTCCCATCCCTGATATATGAGTTGATAATCCATCAAGCTCCAGATTTGAAGGCCTCGATTGACCATCTCTCAAAGGCACCCAACAAGTTCATCGTTGACCACAAGCTGTTTAAAGGACATCACGTGAACGATCTCAAGGAAGGGAACCAGAAAGGAAAAGATGTTGTGGAGTCGAGCCAAGGGGGAGCTAGGATGGGTCGTGATGAGAGGAGCAAGCTGCTCAAGGACTTGCATGCCATCATTGCTGCTGATAAGGAACAGCGCAGACGGATCAACAAGCTTGCTCGTGCTTTCAGCTACTCAAGTGATGATGAGTCTGATGATGCAGATTCTGAGGACGACACTGATGATGAGTCGTCTGCATGAAGGTCCCCCGACAAAACTATCTCTCTGAACTCAGTTTTATTAAACTTTCGTATTTTTGTGTGCTTGTTCTGGCACAGTTTGATTTGCTGTTCAAACTAGAATTGACCCCTTGCCAGTTTGTGGCAAAAAGGGGGAGTATTTTGAGTGGTGACAATTTTTGTTCCCTCAAGGTTGTCTACTGTCTAGATAAGTTAGATAGACTTAGTTATCTAGTAGATCTGGTTTTGCCAAAATGCCAAGGGGGAGATTGATGTTCCCTTGAGTGGCATGTATTTGGCAAAACGTAGTTAGATAGTTCGAGCAGGAGTTCAGGGGGAGTTCGAACATATCCTAGCACTCATGTACAGCGTGGAACAGACGCAAGGATATTTCCCGGAAGATATTGGACAGCGAAGATCTCGTCGATTTGAAGTCGGCCAGCGATTTATTTGAACAACAGATATTTGAATGAATATTTACATTGAGGGCGGCGTAGCTGACTTGGGCAAGAGATCTCCATATATTCTTCCAACCGATTTGAGAAAGATATACATCAAATATCTAGGAATATTTCCTAAATATTTGATGGGATTATCTTGTGCAGATTAGGGTTTCATCCGAGCATATAAATACAATGCCAGGGCTCCATAATCTGCATCGCTTTCAAAGATCAATTATCCACGACCAAACCCTACCGATTGGAGAAGAAGAAAGCGACGGCCGTTTGTGTTTCCCCACTGGAAACTCATCAGTGCAAGTGCAATCTCATCATGTGCAACTCAGACTACCTAAAATCGATCAAACTGCCGCACACAACAAAGGTGAACAAGCTTTCGAGAGAAAGCATCCGAGCTTCAAGAGAAGGTCGAGCACGTTCGGACTGGAGGTTCGGACGAAGGGGATCGAGGTTAACTGCTGTGAACATCGGTTGCAAATCTGAGAGACGCAGTGTTAGAGGCTAGGCAATTACAAGGTGTAAGCGTAAGTCCACTTGTAGCTCTAACTCGTAATAAAGATTTGATGTCCCTTCTAGGGTGTGGGAAACCCCCCAGAGTAGGCGTTGCCAAACTGGGTTATCATTCTGTGCGTGCTCCTATTATTTGTTCTGTCTGCTGAACTGTTGTGAAAGGAGTTCAAGGGCTGTCTCAACTGTACCTTGAACACAAGCTTGAACAGGGGATATAATTTCACAGTGAATCGACAGGATGACGCATTTTCGTATCAACAACACGTTTCTCAGCATGCCAACGCATATTATTAGAATCTTCTGTGTTAGCAAATAATCTCTGAAACCTGGGGATCGGTGGAAGATACATAGTACTTTTGAAGGAGTGCCTAGATTTACCTTTCGGTTCTTTGTATAACTTGTATCGAGAAGCCTTGCACATTGGACATTCTTTGAAATCACTAAAACTATTTCGATACAAGATACAATCATTGGGACAATCATGTATTTTCTTATACTCGAGGCCCATGGGACACATAACCTTCTTAGCCTCAAAAGTACGGTTTGGTAGGGTGTTTCCCTCAGGAAGCATGTCTTTTACCAGCGCCAATAATTCAGTGAAACTCTTGTTGCTCCATTGACAGGTCGTCGTCGGTACCTGCAAATCTAAATTTATAATTCCTTACTCTAAACTGTGGGTTAGTACATTGGCAAGCAAGGGTCGAACCCAAGGGAGCTAGATGGTTACTATTTGTTCTGTAAAAAAGGAAAGAAAAGACAATTGGGTTTGTGAGCAATTAAGAAACAGTGCAAAAATAAGAAATAAGGCAAGTGTGTATTAATGAGAGAGAATATTCAGACTAGGGTTTTCGATTGTGACTTGTTTTATCCTTGACTTCTAATAATATAATTCATAGTTTCTAAGTGTGGTTGTCCCGACAAAGGTGACTTCCCAAGTAACCCGACAAAGGTGTTACGCCACAACTTAACCCGACAACGGTGTTAAGCTTCTAATTCCCCTAAGTTAAATAACCCGGCAAGGGTGCTATTTACCCTAGATGTGCTATCTACCCAAACGACAAAGTAATGGGCAGATAATAATGATAGAAATATTGATTAACTAAGCTTTGCGACAAAGCATCCACATAGTCTAGCAATAATTCAGAATAAGGCACGAGAATTAGTAAAACATGAATAACATTAAGAATTAAGTCTCAAAAACGATCGTCACAATGTACAAACTCTAGCCCGAATAACGGGTTTAGCTACACATAGCCATGGAAACAAGAAAATAACAAAAGAACAATGTAGACTTCTCTATAATGCCGAGAGGGAGGATGAACGACCGGGCCAGGAGGGCTGTGTGCGCCGGACGATTTCAGCCGAGAGGAGGAGAGGTGAGCTCGCTCGTGAGGAGGAATGCTCGATTGTGGGATTAAGGACCGGGCCGTGAGGGCTGAGTGTCGAGGGTGCTAGGAACGCCGGACGGTTTCAGCCGAGAGGAGAAGAGGTGAGCTCGCTCGTGAGGAGGAATGCTCGATTGTGGGATGTTGTAGAGAGAGGAGCTCTCCACGTTTTGGGATTGTTGAGAGCTGATGGGATGCTTTGAAGGGCTGAGGAGAGCTCTTATTTATAGTCTAAATATGGGCCAGGCCTGATCCCGTTTGTTTCCAAATCCGGTTTGCTTGGTATGTAAGCTAACTTGGGGAGCAAGTTATCTTAGATTGTAAGCTAAATTGGCCAACAAGTCTTCCAGATTCTTCCAGGAGGTTCTAGGAGCCTCTAAACCGCCAAGGACGAAATTGGGAAATTTTCCGAAAATCACTGTTCACGACCCAAATACTGTTCATCCCGGACACTGTTCATCGGAACCTGTTCACGCCAGAATTACTGTTCACGAGCCGAAATTGTGGATTCGGACCCGGCTTGGGCGGTCTTGAATCGGTTGTGAATCGGGCTGACTCGGTCTTGGACTCGGCGTGCACCTAAAAGTGTAAAGTGCATGTGGAACTCTCGGCCAGATTGTCTGTCTTCACTTCAACTCTCGTTTCGACCATCCAAACGATCTAGGCTGCTCTCGGTGTGAATTAGAGAGTTATAGGGAATTGAGTCACCTTTGCAATGGCATGTGGCTCGTATTTTTCTAATCAGCGGTCCATTCCCAGCACTCCGTCAATTGTCCAAAGGTCTAATCTGAAACTGTGATGTTTTTGGCCTAAAATGCTAGTCTTTAAGCGCGTTTCCTCCTAGAGCTTCCGGAACACCTGAAATGCAAAACAACACTAAGAAGTAACTGTTTGTATGATAAAGTGTCGGAATTGGTAGGATTTGTTGACTCGATGAGTCGTATAAATACGGCTCATCATCCATCCATTTTTCGCTTTAAGATTGAACATCTTCAACGTTGCCGATAGTCTTGTATATTTGGAACACTCTTTATACAATGGTAATTCAGAGTCATTCTTCAACGACTCTAAAACATGTGGCATATCAACAAAGTCATTGGCGACGTTGTTAACCATCTGAATTAGATTATCCTCTTCCTAATCATCATTATCCTCCGGCAAACTTTCTATAGGTGGAGGCTCAAAGTTTTGTTGTTCAACCTCTCCCTGCATATGCCACACTTTATATCGTGGGTCAATCCCCTTTAACAAAAGGCGTTTATGTAACTTCTTTGGTTTGACCTTTCTGTAATTCCAACAACTCATACACGGACAAAAGATACGTTCAATGTTGTTTCTAGACGCATAAGACGACGCAAACGCACAAAAATCCATAATCCCTTTTTCGTACTCCTGACTCAACCTATTACCGGACACACCCACTCTCGATTCATTATAAAGTTGGAGAAGCTTTCCCTTGCAAATAGACTAACAATGACTACAAGTAGTTAACGAACACAAGTTAGAAATTAAGAACAAATGGTTTCAACAACATGTTACTATAAATGCGTATTTAAGCAAAGAAAAATGCTTCTTCAACATCAAAAAAGCCATAATCCCTTTTTCGTACTGTACACTTAACCTACTACCGGACACCCAGTCTCTGTTCATTATAAATCCACTACATAAAAAATCATATAGTGAACGAATAAAAAGGACCACAAGTAGTGAACGCATACAAGTAAGAAATTGAGAGCAAATCGATTCAATAATATGTTACTATAAATACACTTTCATATATCCAAACAATCACAATGCCAAAACTGAATGAAATATACAATGACTGATTTTGATGGAGACAAACTAAGGATATACAACTGAAAAATAATCCTAACAATTACAATACTAAAATTCAAAAACAGGAAGAGACATGGCGGAAATTGAGAACCCTAACCTGGTGAATCGAAGGCGAGTGGAGGAAGAGCAGGTGCGGAGGCGGCGGAGAGCACGGGCGATGGAGGCGACGGAGTGAGACTGAGAGGACGGAGGCGAGGCGGGGCGAGGCGGAGTCGCGGAGAGCACGGGCGCAGATAAGCGACTGAAGATGGTGAGCAGATGTGCGATTGATGCCGACGAAGTGACACTGAGAGGAAGGAGGCGACGGAGTGAGACTGAGAGTGTCGAGAAACAGAGGAGCGTATAGGCGGACAGACGAAATTTCAAAATAAAACCTAAGTCTTTTGTCGCACTTTATGCATCGATTTTAAAGAAACCGTTGCTTAAGGCTTACCATATGCATTGGTTCATCTAAAACCGTTGCATAATGTCTACCATATGCAACGGTTTTATAAACCGTTGCATAAAGTCACAATATGCATCGATTCTCATAAAACCATTGTGTAATGTATATATTATGCAACGGTTTTGTTCTAAACCGATGCATATGATGAAACTGATGCGTATTGTAAATTTTTGAACCGTTGCATAAAGCCTGTCCTCCCCTAACTCGACCCGCTTAACTTCCTTCCTCATCTCCGCCGACGTGATTCTCTTCCTTATCTCCCTCCGCCGCTGCCTCATCCCCTTCCTCCCCCAACTCGACCAGCTTAACCTCTGCCTCATCTCCTTGAAAAGATAACAGCCTGCGTATGCGTTGTGAATAGAAAAGTTGCTGCAGAAAACACCAGTAAGCAGTGGCGGATGGAAGGGTGGGGCGGGTGGGGCGGCCGACCCCACATCAAATTTTTTTTGATACAATTGTTAGTAGTTAGAGTTAGATTAGAAACGAGACAAACGATTTCGGTTGCTATTTTGCTAAGATTAACCTTCTAATTTCATCTCGGATTAAACATGAAAGTTATAGAATATTCAATTAGCTTTTTATACATATGTAGATCATCTTCAACGGACAATGCATGACGCCTCTATGAGCTTCCGAAAGTTGGCTCGGACCCCCTTGATTTCGGCAAACTTCAATCAAACATCTAGTTTTGGTCACTGTTTTTAATAGCTTAACCTCAAATTTCATCTTTAAGTAAACTTGAAAGTTATAGAACATTCTGTTAGCTTTCTATACATATATAGATCATGTTCAACGGACACCAGATGATGCCTTTATGAGCTTCAGAAGATTGGCTCGAATCCCCCCAATTTCGGCAAATTTCAACTAATTGTCTATCTTTGATCGTTGTTTTTATCAGCTTAACCTCCGAAATTCATCTTGCATTAAACATGAAAGTTATAGAAAATTCAATTAGCTTTCTATCAATACATAGATCATCTTCAACGGACACCGGATGATGTCTTTATGAGCTTCAAAAAGTTGGCTAATCATTAGCGGACTTCAAACATATGTCATGTTTCGATTTAGTTTTCAGTCACCTTAACATTAGACTTGTGCCTAGATGTAAGTATAGAAGTTGTAGCCCTTATTGTCAGCTTCATGCGCAAGGTGATTGATTTCTCAAGTGGTGCTCAGTCTACCTGTTATATGTTAAAGTTGTTAAGGTTGCATGTGATTGACTATGTACACTTGTTATGCGTTCTTACTTTACTTATATTTTTGGTTGCTTAAACGTCTGATTGATATCTTGATATTAATTGAAGAGTTGTAGGCCGTCAAATTATCTCTCCAATGATATATATCTCGATCTTATAGGGTAATCGACGTGTCTTCTATGACCTCTCAAAGTTAGATCGGTAATGAACTTTATATGAATTCAAACTTTGATATTTTACTAGAAAATAACTTATATCATCAAATATGAGGAATATATATATAGGAAAAAAAATTTCCGAATACAACCTATAGCCTTATTCAGCAAAAAAAAAATTTTTGGGACCCCATCACAAAGTTCGCCCCCCATCGGTCGAGTCCTGGATCCGCCACTGCCAGTAAGTATTAACTTTCAAACTTCCAACATGAGCTGCAGAATGAACAAGATACCAATATAACTGTTTGCCAAACCTATTATCTTTCCAGAAGGAATTTTGGTCTAACTTGGGAAGAACAAGAGTAGCATTTAATATGCGGGCAGCAACAACAGCATCAGTTATCTGCACAGAATAAAATTGGCGACATCTATTGATATTCAGAAGGCGGTTTACGGCACAAAAAGGCTGCCTGAACCTTTCAATATGTACCAATCAATAATGGGGGGTCTATGTGACTATGTCAGGAAAATTTTCCAAATTGCACCAAAATCAAGATTCACTTCCAATTCTACACATTTTTTAGATTGGTTTTCCAATTTACACTAGTTTTGTAAGCCGTCGCTGCTCACAGCGTCTTAACATTAAGACGCTCTTGTTGACAGCGTCTTAAGCCCCGTGACGTTTTGCACCAAAATATGTGAGTCAGTAGCTGATGTTGATCGTTTAAATCTATTTTTTATTAAAACGTCGTCCGTAAAACGCTGTTGGTAGCTGACTCAAAAACGCCACGGGGCTTAAGACGCTGTCAACAAGAGCGTTTTAGTGTTAAGACGCTGTGAGCAACGGCGACTTACAAAACTAGTGTAAATTGGGAAACCAATCTAAAAAATGTGTAAAATTGGAAATGAATCTTAATTTTGGTGCAATTTGGAAAATATTCTACTATGTCACTGAGTAAGATGAGATTCCATAATCCGTATCCATACAATTCTCTATTGCCATTTGCCAAACAAATGCAGAACGCAGATACCACTGCAAATTCCATTTACAAATTACAACTCTAGCATGTGCTTATAAACCTGTTTAAAGGTGGTGCAGTTCATCACTTATTCATGTGACCCACTAACAGATCCATAATAAAGAGGGACACTACAAAATAAAAACCCTTCTTTTATTAGTAAATACGTACTACTTACTAAATATCATTCTTTTGAATATAAATTCCAGTCGTTCAGTTTGATATTTCATTTAAGATTTTTATTTTATTAATTCATATAAACACGCAACTTTATAGTTAAAATAAGTAGCTTTCTAGTTAAAATACGTAGCTTTCAAGTTAAAATACATAGCTTTCAAGTTAAAATACATAGCTTTCTAGTTAAAATAGGTAGCTTTCTATAACATTCGTAACTTTCTAGTTAAAATACGTGACATTCGTAGCTTCCTAGTTAAAATACGTAGCTTTCTAGTTAAACTACGTAGCTTTCTAGTTAAAATACGTAGCTTTCTAGTTAAAATACAGAACTTTCTGTTTAAAATTCGTAGTTTTCTAGTTAAAACACGTATTTTTCTGTTTAAAATCCGTAATTTTTTAGTTAAAACACGCAGCTTTCTGTATAAAAATATTTTCTGTTGACCGTACATTTATAATACATAGCATTCTGTTTAAAACCAAAACAATCTACATATTCACGACCCGATATGTAAACGTTTTCAAAACGTAACTGAATTCGCGACACCCACCAGCGATGAATAATGACAAGATTGTTAACAAATTGACTAATTGATGATTGCAGAAGATGAATTGGGTGATGCGGAGCTAGAAAAACATCCGGCATCTCGTCATGATGGTTGATGGTCGTCCAACACTACAGTATTTTAGAAGATTGATAACAGTATTCATCGCTGGTGGGTGTCGTCCGGCATCTCGTCGTGATGGTCGTCCAGCATCTCGTCGGCATCTGCGATTTCAGAACGACGACTAGGGCTCTGGGCTCTTTCTCCGTCGCCCGTCGGTCAAATCTCAACTGCGATTTCTTCATACGCAAATTGTTCGAGGGTCGTGTGTTTAGGGTTTATTCGTGTGTGTTTACTAAATTAGTGGGTTATGTTGAAGAATGATATTTAATTGGTCAAATTTACCCTTAAAATTGATATTAATCGATTATTAATTGCAAAATATTATGATAATATGGTTTAATATCAGCCATAGATTTGATAAGATGTAGGATTGACATTAATTTTTATTTCTCACTAAAAATTCATTTCTCATCGAATCTCAATCCTGATTTTTCATGTCCATGTCTTTTTATAAGTTTTAAAAGAAAGTTTCCAAGATTATGTTACAAATTCAATTAGGAAAATGAATCATACACGAGAGATACCCTACCAAGTATGAAATATAAGAGACACTCACTAGAATTCAAGAGGAGGAGAAATAGTTTTGTTCTAATCTGACTTAAGACTAAAGTCCAATCCAGTGAACTCGATTCAATTCTTAGAACCCTATTGCTAAATCTGAAATCGAGAAATTGCATGAAAATAAAGAATAACAAGATTTATAATGGTTCACCTCTAGGTGAGATGGTACGACCACTCAAGCTCACTGACCTAGTTCCAAATCCACTATGTCACGCCTCGAAATCAATTAGTCGCCAGAGTTTCAGAATTCAATTACAAGCTTTAGCAGGGCACAAGCGCACCGATCTCTCTATGAAACAATACAAAAACACTACATCTGAACGAAATTCTACTTGAAATCGCTCACTGAGTAAAAACCCTCTTTCAATTGTCAAATTCGATCACACTTTGACGTCAAACGAAATCAAAAACTCTAAGTCGCACTAGAACCCTAAAACCCAGCTCGATTTCCCCCTTTTATATTCATTTTACCATGTTTGATCTCGACCACATGATGCGCATAATCTCAGGCGCTTATTTTGAACGAATCCGCTCCAACGAACCAGCTGACGCGTCCCCTCGTGATTGGCTCATTTTCAACGAACTTGCAACAAACAACAACGGGTTTCTAAGCATTAGCGACGATCCGAGAAGCTTTAGCAACGACACCTGAGACACGCCTAATTCAAACACAACTTTAGAAACGAGCTCTTCAGTCTTCAGCGACAACTTCAACTGGCCTTTAGCGACGACGACTCCGAATTTCCAACAATAGAAAGAAAAAAAGGATGCTTTAATTCTATGGAAGAAATTTCCTCAGCCAAAAGGATGGGATTTGCTATTAAAATGCATGGTGGTCAGTTTTTGTGAAGTGGATCATGTCATTGTGTTTTCACTTGTAAATTTAGGAAGACATTCATCAAATTGTCACATGAAAACTGAGATGGGTTACGAATAAGCCCAGGGATCTTCAAACCATTTGTATAGAACAAATGGTCTCACTGTTTCATGACATTAAGACTAAATTGACTAATCTAATGATTTTGAATGAAAATTTTTTTTGAGGAAAATTGAGTTTCATGTATTTTGTCTGCCTTGAAAAATTCTAGCAAATACAAACTTTTGTGGTTGTGCACGGTGCGTTGTGTTTGTACTGCTCGGATTGCTTAGCCTGCTTGCCATAGGTTTTTAGGGCATCCTTCATGATAATCTTAAAATAAAGATCATCAACTCTCTTTATTTGCTATCATCATTCAATCTTTTTAATGATCTTTTTACTCTTAACAATGAACATAAAAAAAAATCATTCACTTATCTCCTACATTCCCAATCCTACCTTATTTTACATTTCTTATTATAATAATTATTATTATTTACAACCAATCAACAATCACTACGTGGCAAATCAAAGCAAAATCTGATCGTGAGCAGGATTGTGCCATGCTCCAAACCCACGATCCTTGTTCCCACAATCTTTTATCGTTCACCTATTAAGAAAGAAAAATTAAAAATTGGACCAACAATCTTTAGTTTTTGGTGCTATTAAGGATGTCCTTAAGGCTAAAATCTTTGTAGTTGAACTTTAAAGATCTTAGTGGAGAGATTGTTGAGTAAGGCCTCCTCGGACCAGAGAGTCCAAGGAACAGGATCTTATATCCGAGCCTTGTAAAATTTGTGTCTGCTCCCTCTAAGTAATTGATGTTTTTAATATGAGAAGGTTTGATTTTTTTTGATAAGTTGTAAGTTAGAGCATCCCCACCATGATAAAAAAATATGTCATCCATCTCTCTCATCTAATCATCCTCCATGACCAAATCAATCATATGCATTCCACTCATGACTAAATTTTTTTTGATCATCCCTCTCATGCTTTTTCATATACAAATTTGTAATTTTTATCCATATCAATTTTTATTTAACATACAATATAAAATTTAAAATATTAATATAAATAAATAACTTAATATTTAAATATATAAGATAATTTTAAAAATATTTGTTTTGAGAAGTGTATCAAAATATAGGAATATAGGTATCATTTTATAGAGCTTAAAAAGTTATAAAATTTGATATATTATATATATTTTATTACTTCTTATTTTTTAAGATATAATGGTCACAAAATAAAAATTTAGATACTAAAACTGCCACATGTTCGATTTCTATTGGTAGAAGGTATATATTGTGGGACTCAAGTTTCATGATCAAATCCATTTTTTGATCATGAGATGATCTTTTTTACACTTTGTCATGAGATGATCAAAACTATGATAAAAAAGATCATGGTGGAGGTGCAAGTTTTTTTGATTATCTTTCATTACACTTTTCTATGATAAAAAGATCATGGTGTGGGATGCTCTTACAAAGACAAATGCAAGCAGAGAACTTAAATGTGACAAACTTTTTGTTTTGTTTTTGAATTAACCTAATTGAATTGAGGAAATGATTCATCTAAGAACTAAGGGTATTAAAGTTTGAAATCTCGCCTCACAAAAGGTGGATGATGTCTTCAATTATTTTAAATGAATTTATTTTCTTTAATTAAATTAAATTTAAGTTAACTTACTTTGATATAATTTAAATTGATTAAGGTATACTTAGTTGAGTGCGGTTTAGGTAAAACCAAGATTATATATGAAAACTAAAAATCGAATTTCAAGCTGACACGTGTCCAATTTCGCCGAAATCAAGGATATAACACGGAGGGGCATTATAGTCATTTCACATATCCCGAATTTCAAATCATACTTAAATTGGAATGATCACACTTGACTTCGAATGATCAGACTTAAAATGACCAGACTTAAAATAATCAGACGTGAAATGATCAGACTTAACTTGCAATGATCAGACTTAACTTGGAATGATCAGACATAATAATCAGACTTAATTGGAATGATCAGACTTAATTGGAATGATCAGACTTAAAATGACCAGACTTAAAATAATCAGACTTGAAATGATCAGACTTGAAATGATCAGACTTAACTTGCAATGATCAGACTTAACTTGGAATGATCAGACATAATAATTACACTTAATTGGAATGATCAGACTTAACTTAGAATGATCAAACATAATAATCAGACTTAACTTGGAATGATTAGACTTAAATTTGACTGATCAGACTTAACTTGGAATGATCAGACATAATAATCAGACTTAATTGGAATGATCAGACTTAACTTGGAATGATCAAACTTAACTTGCAATGATGAGACTTAACTTGGAATGATCAAAATTATAATCAGACTTAACTTGGAATGATCAGACTTAAAATTGAATGATCAGACTTAACTTGGAATGATCAGACTTAAAATTGAATGATCAGACTTAAATGGAATGATCAGACTTAACTTGGAATGATCAGACTTATCTTGTAATGATTAGACTTAAATTTGAATGATCAGGATTAACTTGGAATGATCAGACATAATAATCAGACTTGATTGGAATGATGAGACTTAACTTAGAATAATGAGACTTAACTTGGAATGATCAGACTTAAATTAGAAAGATCAGACTTCACTTGCAATGTCGGATCAGACATAATAATCAGACTTAACTTGGAATGATCAGACTTAAAATTGAATCATCAGACTTAACTTGGAATGATCAGACATAATAATCATACTTAATTGGAATGGTCAAACTTAACTTGGAATGATCAAACTTAACTTGGAATGATCAGACTTAACTTGCAATAATCAGACTTAACTTAGAATGATCAGACATAATAATCAAACTTAATTTGGAATGATCAGACTTAATAATCAGACTTAAAAAAGCAATAACTAGACTTAAACAACAATATCCAGACTTAAACAATAATATCCAGACTTAAAACAACAATAACCAAACTTAAACAACAATATCCAAACTTAAACAACAATATCCATACTTAAAACAGCAATATCCAGACTTAAAACAATAATATCCAGACTTAAACAGCAATATCCAACCTTAAACAGCAATATCCAGACTTAAAACAGCAATATCCACATTAAATAGCAATATCCACACTTAAATAAGTAATGTACAGAGTTAAATTGGCGATGTCCAGCCTTAAATGGTAATGTACAGACTTAAAAACAACATTAGATAGCAATATCCAGAATTAAAATGGTAATGTACAAACTTAAAAACAACATTATACAACAAAATGTACAGACTTAAGTTAAGTTTGGATATTACTATGTAAATTTTTAGGACAATTATTCTCTTACATCTGTTATGTATTTTTAAATAAGTCCATTTTAATTTTTTTTTACAAAAGCGCCCCAAATTACGATTGGTCTAAATATACACGTGGCAATATTTTATTGAATTTTTAGTTTTTATTTATAAACCATGAATTTTATCCACTTTCTAGTTAGTTTATCTTAATTTAATTGAATTAATTTCCAATTTAGCATAAATCCAAATTTGATTTCTCCATCTGGCCAATTTCCAAATTGGGTTTCCAAAATGGCTACATTCCTTAGGCGCAGTTGCCAACGGTGCCTAAGTTATGAAGCGTCGTTGCCAATAGCGCTTTAATCCTAGCCTCGTTTTTTACTCGATATAATGCTGAGTCACGGACTTGCGTGACAATTTTTAAAAGCGCCTAAGTTGAGATATTTTCTCCTTGATTTTCTCTCTCTCACGATGATCTGAAGAGAAAATATCTCAACTTAGGCGCTGTTACTAATAACGCCTAAAAAAAATTGTCACGTAAGCTCGTGACTTCGCATTATATTTAGTAAAAAACGACACTAGGATAAAACTTTATTGACAACGGCGTTATGTCTTAGGCTTCGTTGGCAACTACGCCTAGGGAATGTGATCATTTTGGAAAATCATTTTGGAAATTGGCCACATGGGAAAATCTAATTCAGATTTAGGCGAAATTGGAAAATTTTTAAACTTAATTTGGATCAAAAGTTCTAATTTTAACTAATTTAGGTTCTGTTGAACTTAAATTTTAATTTTTTTCGGTCAACATCTTATTTAAGACTAAAATTTAAGCATTATTTTCAGCTAAATGTTTGATTTTATTAGCTAAAAAAATCAGGCACTGCAGTCAAGTAACTGAACTAAGTCACACCATTAAGTTCGTTAATTCATTTCCCTTATTTAAATCAAATTAAATTTTTTTTCATTTCAATTTAATTTGATTTCCACTAAAAAAAACACCTCCATTTCGTAACCTTCCTTTCACAGACGACGCACCTCCATTCATAAGCTTTAAAACAATTATCGGCCCTTAATTTTTTTAGGGATTCTTGGGCAAGGGCTGGGTTCGGACGAACTTTGGCCTTAAATGGATGACTAAATAATCAACAAATTTTATTACGAATATGTCGATCTCTTAGCAGAAAATCAACAACACTTGACATAACCATTTATCATTCCAAATCAATTACAGTCATTCAGAGTGTCGTTGAACGTGGAGATAGTCATGTTTTTTATAAGTCATGCTTGAATTGTAAGTTTTTATGAATCTATTAGTTTTATTTATAACTTTTTAAACGCAGTTGCTATTAGGTTGGACAATGTGGGATATGATGGATATGAAAAAAACACATTCTTTTCATGTCACGAATGTCCTTAAATTAAACCATATGCAATTTTAATCGGATTCGTATTTCGAGTCGGGCCTAATAATCAAAACCTTAGTCCGACACTATACCACTCAGATCGACCATAATAAGGCATGCATAGGACTAGGGTCGCAGTCCTAACTCCCAAGGCCAAACTCTGAACCACACTATGACTTATTCTGGCATTGGACCAATTGCTGACCCTAATTAACCGAGTTGTTCTCCGAACTTCTAGAGGCTTCTCTCTCCACCGCCTTTACTCACGACCTCACCCCACCGCATCTCAAACCCTTGCGCCTCCACTTCTCATCTCCAGGTCGGCATCTTGTTCCCAACCTTTGCTGAGGTCGCCTTAGTTATGGGCGCCGCTATGGATCCTGAGGCGGAGGTTAAGGGACTCGGCGAAGGTTACGACGGTGAAGACATGGGATGGAGTTTTGAGGGTGAAGATGGTGGATTTGGGGGCGGAGGGAGTGCTTCATCGGCGGGTACAGATGCGGGAGGTGAGGATTTTGGAGAAAGATGGGGTGGATGGGGCGTAGATCATGGTGGCGCTGTGGGGATCTTTGGTGGTAGTGGCGCTCCACTTTTGATAGATGGACATTGACGCCACTGCCACGGGACAAGGAACGTTTGCGCGTAGCCGGCGAGTGTCTAGCCGTTGTGTATAGCTTTTTGGGTCTTTTTTTTGGGTTTGTTCACATATGGTTGCATTTTGATGTTCCCATGAATGGCATGGCTTTGGCAAAACGGCTTTAGACAGTTCAAGCTGGAGTTCAAGGAGAAACGGCTTTAGACAGTTCAAGTAGGAGTTCAAGGAGTGTTCAATCAACTACCGGAACTCGCATACAGCAGATCTGAAGATACGATGTTTTCCTAATCTGGACGATCGAAGATCTGATCTGATTGGAGTCGGCTCAACAATAAATTAGAGGATCAGATATTCAAATGAATATCCTCACATCAATTAGGAGTCGATTAAGAAGATTCGGAATTACTTGGTGATAAAGAAAGATCGAGATCTTCTTGAAGATTGGAATGAAGTGCTGAATATCCAAAAGATATCGACGAGATTATTTGATTGGAGCCAATCGACAAGTCATCACCGAAGATCAGAGAGGCGATCAAATATATGCAGATTGGCTGAGAGAATATAGGATGGCTTGGCACGAAAGTTATCTCCAAAGATTGGATATGGAGGAGATTGAATATCTATCAAATATTTAGGAGTATCTCCGAAATATTTGACAAGATATGGATCAAAGATCAAGATTTGAAGTCGGCCATCGAATTATTTGAACATCAGATATTCGAATGAATATCTACATTGAAGGCGGCGTGGCTGACTTGGGGAAGAAGTCTTCGTATATTCTTCCAACCGATTTGAAAAGATATACATCAAATATCTATGAATATTTCCTTAATATTTGATGGGATTATCTTGTGCTGATTAGGGTTTCGTCCAAAGCATATAAATACAATGCTAGGGCGTCCTTGTTCAGCGTCGCTTCCTGAGAGAAAAGATAACCACGAGAGTTCGTGAGATTGGAGGAGGAGCGACCGCCGGCTGATTATTCCACACCGGAATATCAACGGGAAGAAGCAGTCTGTTCAGTGTGCTGTTCAGACTGCTCTTGAAGGACAACAAAGTGCACACACACACGGTGATCAACATACGTCTTTGAGAGAAGGCGACTGGACTTCCGAGAAGTCCAAGACTAGGCCGAGAGGGAAGTCTCGTCCTACCCATAGGGGATCGAGGGGAGTAGCGACGAACCGAGATTGCAAATCCGAGAGACGGAGTGTTAGTGGTGAGGCCATTACAAACGAGGAGTTGTGTAAGAGTAAGACCTCTTGTAACCCTAAACTCGTAATAAGATTTGTGTCCTCCGGGTGTGGGAAACCCCCCAGAGTAGGCGTGGCCGAACTGGGTTATCATATCGTGTGTGCTCCTGTTTATTCTGTTTACGTTCTGTATGCTAAGGTGTTCCAGCCTCTGTTTGAACACACCCTGAAACTGTTCAACAAGTGTTCGAGACGCAGTTCGAACACCATCTAGAACTCGTCTTGACTAAGACAAGTAGATTTCAATTGGTATCAGAGCAGGCCCTCGACATACAGAGTGTGATCCGGCGACAGTTCAAGATGAGTTTGAAGAAAAGACAGAGCACTAACCGACCACCATTGCTTGAAGGGCCGAATTATGCCTATTGGAAATCCCACGATGAAAGGGCTTGGAGAGCTGTAATGATAGGATGGACAGAACCCATGATGGCCAACCCTGAAGGAGATGTTATGCCAAAACCCAAAGCCCTGTGGTCTGAAGCAGATGATGTAGCGGCTATTGGGAATTCAAAGGCCCTGAATGCAATATTCTATGGAGTAGACGAGAAGGTGTTCAAACTGATTGCTGAATGTGAGGTGGCCAAGGAAGCATCGGATATTCTCAGAATAGCCTATGAGGGTCCAGATAGTGAATCTAACGATGGGTCTGGTGAAAAGCTTCGAGGAGCAGGTGGTGAGCATCTCAGAAAGCATGTTGAATATGTGACCGAGGAGGTTAATCCATCAGAGAAGGTTGATGATTCAATAGCGGAAGTATCTGATCGCGCTGAAAAGGATGATGATCTGGACAGAATCTACAAGGTCCATGTGTCTGCTGTGACAAGTTCACAGAAGTCATCTCAGGCCCAGGCTGTAGGGGTGGAAAACTCTGCACCTTCCCTCAATCCAGAAGCTGTGAAGGAGGTAAGTGTTCAAGCAGATGAACCAGGAGATCAGCAGAGAGTTGAGTCAGTTGTTGCCTCAGTGGCAGTCTCAGTAGAGGAGACAGCTGACGTCCCAGTTATTATACAAGATGTTTTTCGTGGTGAAAAGGTGAAGGCAGATCTCCCAAACGTTTGTGATACAATGATGGAGAAAAATAGAGAAACACATCCTGCAGGCTTGGTGGAGCTAAGGAGAAAGAATGCTGAGTTGAGCCGCAAAGAAGTTCATCTCAATATGACAGGTAATCCTCAACATCTCATCAATGTTAAACCTATTCGCAAGCATCAGTTTGTCACTTTTGGAGATGGAGGGAAGGGCCAGGTGATCGGCTGTGGGACATTGAAGGTTCCGGATCTACCTGAGCTCGAGGATATCCTCCTAGTGGATGGGTTAAAGGTAAACCTGATCAGTATCAGTAGATTGTGTGGTGAAAGACAGTCTGCTACATTAGATTGGAATAGAGACAAACGGTTGGAAGGAAGCAGGTCAACAAACAATAGCTACTGTCTAGGCTCAGTTGGAACAGGAGCTGCCACTGTCTGTCCGACAAACACGATACATGAAATGGAATTGCAAGGGACAGGTATGGTGTCCTCTTCTGGAAAGATGAAAGACGATGTTGCCCCCAACTCAGTTCTAGAAGATAAAATTCCAGAGGGAGGTCCAGCCTATGAAGCCACACCTACACTTGACGATGCACCTGCGCTACAACCCTCATGGAGAATTAAGAGTCGAGCAAATGAGATCAAGTGTCGAGAGTTGGCTGCCTGTTTATCCAGTCCGAAGAATGTCATCAAAGCATTTATTGATGAGATTTGGGTGGTGGCCATTCACGTGGAACCGGAAGAGCACATCAGATATAAAGCATGGAAGTTATATCAACTTGTGCACAGTCACGAACTGAAGGATACTATATACGGACTCACACAAGCGCCCAGAGCATGGTACGAGATGTTCCTCATCGACCATGGCTATGAGCGAGGGGGAGTAGAGAAGCAGCATATGTTCGTCACGAGTACACAGAAGCTGGTTGGACAGTTCGTGAGACGGATGCAAAAGAAGCTCCAGCTGATCATGGGAGAGATGAAACACCTTCCTGGAACACACGTTGACCAGATGCTGGGAGAGCATGAGAGGATTGCTGCAGAGAGGTGCTGCACTCAGTTCCTATGGATGAAGCAGAATCTATCTGAACACAGAGTGGAACGGGTGAAGAAGTTTCTGCCCAAGAACCCAGTACAACACTCCCTGATCAGATATCACTTCATCAGAGAGCTAGTGGAGAAGAAGGTCATCACATCAAAGCACATGACAAACGCCGCTCAGTTCGAAACACTTAGATCCTATATGGGTCTGCGTATTGTCGCCAACTAAGTGTTCCAGAAGGAGGTCAGCCAAGAGTACAAACCCCAGCAAATCAGTTGGGCTGACCGACCAAAGAAGAGGGCTGGAACAGATGGTACGTGGCTGGAACTAGTTATTCATTCCAAAATATTATCAGTATTATGCCACCATTACGAGCATATCAAGAAAGGAGAAGAGGCGACTTCGAAGATGACAAAGGCTAACCTTAATCCATATGAAGGAAGAAAGCTAACGGAAAATCAATTGATGGCTGAACCACCCCTCAATGAGGTAATCCCTTGTTCTCACTCCCAAGCTACTGCACTCAATTTTGTTGATGAGGAAGTACGGGCGATTGGTAAAGATTCAGTGAGTCATAAGGGTGACAAAGTGGTTAATGGGAAGCCGAAGGGTTTGAAACCTGCTGTAGATTCTGTGGCCGATACTGCACAAGAAGGTGAAGCCAGTAGGGCTAACATTGTGGTTCTAATAAGAAGAAGCTGTTGAATGCAAAGGTAGATGCCACTGGCTTCGTGCTGAAGAAGACAGGAATCCGCATGAAAGTCATACCTAGAAGGAATGGAACTCCCAGGAAATACGCTGCATGAATTAGTGCTGTGAGGGGGAGAAAACTTGCTATGTCATACTCTGATACTGAGCAGTTTGTTGAATCTTCTAGCAAGAGAAGTCTGGTACAGGATGAAGAGTCAGATGAATGCTTGGTAGAAAATACTACTGAGGTAGTTGATAAAGAGGCACAGCGAGAGGATCACGATTCTGTATCCATGGCAGAACTGAAAGGAAAACAGAAGGAAGGGATTGCGAGTCAAAAAGGAGTTGTGACTGATATGCCAAGGAAGCTGAAACAGTCAGTCGATTCAGATGTGGAGTTGCTGAAGACTGTTCCAGAAGAGCTTGAGATTGAAAACACACAGGAGGATGATGAGGACTCGGTTTCATTGGTTGAGCTCAAGAAGTCTGAAAAGGAGAAACCAAAGAAGGAAGTGACCATCCAAGCATGCTCGACTGAAGTAACTACTAAGGAGGATGGTAAGAGAACAGATGCATGGGGAGCAAGTGCATCCAAGAAAAGGAAGAGGAGTGTTCCAAGGTCTGTTCCAACTGGAGTGACTAAGCACGGAGTATGGTTTGCCAGTACGGACGCACCAGCCAAGTGGAAGGCAGTACAGAAAAGAAAGATCATCCCTGAAAGCCTACATCTCATAGAACCACGGACAGAAAAGAGATGGGACAGCTGCTCTACCAGATTGGAAACAGGATTCTCATTGACATGGGAAGAATTATGCAGAACACGCCATATCTACTAAGTCTCTGCACCACCAACCAGCATCAAGATTTGAAGACAGACCAGGACAGACTGTCAAGTGCTCCGTTGAAGTTGGTAGTTGATCACAAGCTGTTCAAGGGTCGACATACGAATGATCTGAAGGACCCCGGGTTGAACAGGAAGGACGCACCTGAGTCTTCTATAAGGAGAGCTGCTGGTGAGAAGTTGTCCCGAGCTGATCGCAGACAGCTACTGGAGGAGGTGAAGATTATACTGGAGGTCGAACAGGCGCAGAGGACAAGAATCAATCAACTAAAAGAGGAAGAATTTTCCTGAGTAATCTATGAGGAGAGTTGTTGGTGAGAAGATGTCCTGAGCTGAGCGTGGACAGCTACTGAAGGAGGTAGAGATCATTCCGGTGGTCGAACAGCTGCTGAGACACCATGGTTCGACAGACTCACATCATGTGTCACTGTCCCAGGCTATGTTCGAGGGGGAGTTGACAAGATTCCAGTTGTCGAAGAGACCAGGTTGCTCGATTGGACCCCTTGCCAGTTTGTGGCAAAAGGGGGAGTGTTTTGAGGTAACTGTTCTGGTTCCTCAAGTTGTGTCTAAAGCGTAGATTTGGTTTTTCCAAAATGCCAAGGGGGAGATTGATGTTCCCATGAATGGCATGGCTTTGGCAAAACGGCTTTAGACAGTTCAAGCTGGAGTTCAAGGAGAAACGGCTTTAGACAGTTCAAGTAGGAGTTCAAGGAGTGTTCAATCAACTACTGGAACTCGCATACAACAGATCTGAAGATACGATGTTTTCCTAATCTGGACGATTGAAGATCTGATCTGATTGGAGTCGGCTCAACAATAAATTAGAGGATCAGATATTCAAATGAATATCCTCACATCAATTAGGAGTCGATTAAGAAGATTCGGAATTACTTGGTGATAAAGAAAGATCGAGATCTTCTTGAAGATTGGAATGAAGTGCTGAATATCCAAAGATATCGACGAGATTATTTGATTGGAGCCAATCGACAAGTCATCACCGAAGATCAGAGAGGCGATCAAATATATGCAGATTGGCTGAGAGAATATAGGATGGCTTGGCACGAAAGTTATCTCCAAAGATTGGATATGGAGGAGATTGAATATCTATCAAATATTTAGGAGTATCTCCGAAATATTTGACAAGATATGGATCAAAGATCAAGATTTGAAGTCGGCCATCGAATTATTTGAACATCAGATATTCGAATGAATATCTACATTGAAGGCGGCGTGGCTGACTTGGGGAAGAAGTCTTCGTATATTCTTCCAACCGATTTGAAAAGATATACATCAAATATCTAGGAATATTTCCTTAATATTTGATGGGATTATCTTGTGCTGATTAGGGTTTTGTCCAAAGCATATAAATACAATGCTAGGGCGTCCTTGTTCAGCGTCGCTTCCTGAGAGAAAAGATAAACACGAGAGTTCGTGAGATTGGAGGAGGAGCGACAGCCGGCTGATTATTCCACACCGGAATATCAACGGGAAGAAGCAGTCTGTTCAGTGTGCTGTTCAGACTGCTCTTGAAGGACAACAAAGCGCACACACACACGGTGATCAACATACGTCTTTGAGAGAAGGCGACTGGACTTCCGAGAAGTCCAAGACTAGGCCGAGAGGGAAGTCTCGTCCTACCCATAGGGGATCGAGGGGAGTAGCGACGAACCGAGATTGCAAATCCGAGAGACGGAGTGTTAGTGGTGAGGCCATTACAAACGAGGAGTTGTGTAAGAGTAAGACCTCTTGTAACCCTAAACTCGTAATAAGATTTGTGTCCCTTTCCGGGTGTGGGAAACCCCCCAGAGTAGGCGTGGCCGAACTGGGTTATCATATCGTGTGTGCTCCTGTTTGTTCTGTTTACGTTCTGTATGCTAAGGTGTTCCAGCCTCTGTTTGAACACACCCTGAAACTGTTCAACAAGTGTTCGAGACGCAGTTCGAACACCATCTAGAACTCGTCTTGACTAAGACAAGTAGATTTCACATTTGTTGCTGCAAGTTGCTTTCAGTTAAAGGTGGTATGCTCACTCCCCTGGGCGTGAGGTAAAGTGTAGATTGCAGTAGAGTTCCTTCTCTGTTGGGACATTTGTTGCTGTATAGCTGACTATTCCCAGCAGGGGTCAGTGACAGGTGTCGTTGTACCTGTGCAAAAATATTATTTCTTTTTCCGACTAGCAAGTGGTAAGTCGGGTCGTATCCACAGAGATCGGTTGAGAATCTATTTCACTAAGTAAAAACGTAACAATGGGGGGGGGGGGTTTGAATGCAAAGAATTAAATAACACAAGTAAGCAAGAATGATCGCTAGAGCAATCGTCACACAATTCGGGTATCAAATATTAAAGAACAGTGCAAGCTAGAACTCTCGACCGTGATGCAAGACTAAATCATCAACCTAACCGTTTTGATTTCTAATGTTTTACAACTTATAGCTCCCCGCTAGGTTGCACTACAAGTTGTCCTAGGGTGTCAATCCTAGTGGTATATTATTCGTATCCTAGTTTGCTATCCCCGCTAGGTTGCTAGTAAACTGTGATAATCGGAGTCAACACACTAACAGAAGCTCCCCCGCTAGGGTTCCACTTATGCTAGCATATCAAATCCATAAACAATGCATAGTAATATAACGCAAAACATAAAGATAAATATAGGTTTCAAGTCAAAACATCACAATGTCGAGTTCTAGCCTACACGTATGAGTTTAGCTACTCATCGCAATAGAATACATCATGAAGTTTTATGTGAATAAAATAGAATGAAAATACTAGTGGTGAATTCTCCACCAAGCTGTAGCTCAACTCTGACACTTTAATCCGTGTCTCTTTTCTCCTCTAAAATTCGAGGTCTGGTCGCCTCTGGTCGCCTAGGGTTTCGTGCTTCTAATTATCCTTTTATAATCCCCGAGATGCCAAAACGAAATTAGGAAATTTCGAATTGCCAGCTGTCCCCGCGGACGTCTCCTGAATTTGCTTTCCGCGGACGTCTCAGCAATTATTGATAAATCATCAGACGTCCACGCCCTTAATGCTTCAGCCGTCCGCGGTTTGCACTGACGAAAATTCCAAGTGCCTCGGACTTCATTTCTTTCCGCGCCAAACATCTTCAAATAAGCTCCTTTTAGCCGGTATTCCTTCCATGGTCTCCGAGTGTACCTGAGAACGAAAACTACACACAGGTAGTGAAATAATATACAGGTAACACTAAGATACGGGGTTTTAACATATAAAATAGTCGTACAACTACGACTCATCAAACTACCCCACACTTGAACTTGTTCGTCCCGAACAAGAACAAAGCCATAGAATGAATTACAATGCACTAGTCATGCTAATCCTTACATCTCAATCTCAAATCCAGCCACTAATCTTATCATGCTTAAGATTCTAACAATGCGAGTAAAGATAGATTTTTCGATACTTGTTACCTCGCGAGTTGCAATTCAAACGACCTTGGATGTTTGGGAGATAGTCCCCTATAGGTACCACGGACATTGCATTCTTTTCTGAGTTTTGGTCTTTAGAATTGAGTCAGCGGCTTTCTCTAACACATGATTTATTCACCGCTTTCATACCGTTGAGTCTTGAATTCTTTAACTTGTATGGACTTTGATAAGCGACACATCTTTGCTTGAATCAATCAGATTTCTGATTTTTTTCTTTTTTTCTATTTGATGGTTTTGCCTTCGGCTTTTGAATTTGTTTCTTGTCCACATAATCATTTGCGCCCTTGAACCACTCCAATCATAGCCTTCGGATAACAGCATAGGAGTGCGTCCCGCTCTTTTCTCATCCTCGTCTTTTCTGCATGAGGCAAGGTAGGGGTCACCCACCCATTCCAAGCTACTTCGACTAGAGATGGACAGTTCGTTTTCTCTGTCCCGCCACCACTTTGAACGCATGAATAAACTTGTATACTTGGTGACAGAGCTACTCTCAGGACTAGGCTAGTGAAGCGTCAACCTCCACCGCATTTCTCAATCATCAGAACCAAAAACTCAGAACTTCCTACAATTTGCCGTACCTTTCTAGGACATTTCTGTCAACTCCACATCCCTGCATATCACAACTCGAAAGAACAAAGCATCGAAATTTTTTTAATTTCGCATTTTTAGTCAAATGAGCACAATAATTATAAAACTGGAAATGAGATTTTTGACATATCAGAAAAGCATAGCAGTGCATCATCAGTTCATTACGAGTTCATCAACACACATAACATGCGACATAAAAATTTAAAAAAACAGACACGACGCACAACTGACTCAACAACATCCCACCCCACACTTAGATGGATTCGTGTCCTCACGGTACAATTCAAGAGATGAGATGTATAACAAAACAGACTCAAATAAAATAAAAAGAAATAAATAAAAAGCGAAAGTAACTGGTACTCCCCTAATAGTCTGGTGGCGGTGGTTGCTGCAATTTACCCTCTACGATGCACCGCGGACGCCTCCTGTATTTAGTTCCGCGGACGTCTGATGATTTAGCAATAATTGTTCAGGCGTCCGCGCAGGTAATTGTCAAGACGTGCGCGATATGCACTGATGTAGAATTCATTTCTTTGTTTTAGCACCTGAAAACACCAAAAATAAAAAGAAATGCACTCGAGGCGCATTATCAGCTTCTTAATTCCACTAACTAATCGACTCTTAACATGTGTAAAATAAAAACACACCGGGTAGCCTCCCGGTAAGCGCCTTTGTTTTACGTCCTTGGCTGGACATTACCTCTATGGGATCACAAGTTAGGATCCCATGGCTGCTCCAAGTCTAACTTACCAATCAGCGTGCTCCTCTCCTCAGCACGTCCACAAGTTAATCGTTCCTCAGTGCTCTGCCCGATATCAGGTGGCTTCGATCTCCAATTCTTTTCCTTAGGTGTCCACCACTTTTGCGCACCCACCCCACACTTTTGTTTCTTTACTCGCTTCTTATCCGGTGGGCGCGTTTTCTTTGTTACCTTCAGCTGCTCACTGAGACCCTGAATCACACACAATGATTCATCAGTTGTAATATTAAAACAAGTTTTACCAGCTATCTCAGGTGGTTTTCCCGCACAAGGCTGGTGGTCGTTCTCAAAGACACGAAACTCAGCCACCTTGCCACCATATTTCAGCTCTATAATACCCTCAGCGACATCAATCTCCGCCTTCATAGCAAACAAGATAGGTCGTCCTAGAATGAGTGTTGGTGACTCCTTAGTCTGGGTGTCCTCCATCTGCAAGACATAAAAATCTGCAGGCACAACAACTTCACCAACATTCACGGTCAAATTCTCAAGAAAACCATAAGGATGAACACATGACTTGTTGCCTAACTCTATAGTTAACTTGATCGGTTTCACCGGTCCAAGTTTTAATGAACAATATAAATCATAAGGCATCACATTAATAGACGCTCCCAAACCAATCAAACAGTGGGGAATAAGCGTGTTACCGATGCCACAGGTTACCGTGAAGGCACCTGGGTCTCTAGTTCGAGTGGTCAACGCTCCTTGTTTCCCTTGCTCCAATTCTTGCATTTGGACTCTGGTTCTCACGTCATCATTCCTCTTCGGTTGAATGTCATTATTTATAGCTTCGTGGCTCTCAATAACCTGCACGGGAAATGGCAATTGCGCGAGAGGGTTAGAATTCAAAATCTGGAAACTGCTTACTTGACATTCCACGCACGTCTCAAGATTTATTCTCGCGGACGTATCTTGATTTTGCAGTAAATCATAAGGCGTCCGTGCCTTAATTGTGGAGACGTCCGCGTTCTGCACTGAGGTAGCGTCCAAATCTTGCTCTTTTTCTTCTTTTTCTTCTTTTCTTCAGCCTTCATCTCCTCTTCATCCTTTATCACGATCACACTGACATTTTGCCTTGGATTGGGGATCGTTTGTGAAGGCAGCTTCCCTTTGTCTTCTCGTTGTTCGTAAACGGCGCTGGCAATTTGAGACACTTGCCTCTTTAGCTCGTTAATGTCTCCAGCATGGTGACCCATCTTTTGAGTGAGTTCCTTGAAGATGCCTCTCACTTCATCCCTGAATTCCTTGATCGGGTCCTCATCTCCTTGTCTGATCTGTGGTGGTTTGTATGGCTGCTTTTGTGGGTACGAAGATTGCCCCACATCGTAGTTGTTGTTCCTTTGCCAACCACCATCGCTTTGCCTTGGCTGCCATTTGTTGTTGCCTTGATATCCATCATATCTCCTTGGTGGTAAATCTCCCTTGTTTATGTAGCCCGCTATATTCACGTCTTCTGTTCTTTCCTGAAAAACAGCATTATCATTATTTATTGGATTAAAATTGGACTTGTTTACCTTACACTCCACTTGTTGATTGCCTTGTGGTTGTTGCGTCATCATTTGAGCCATCATATTCTTCAGTTCCTGCAATTCAGAATGTACATTTACGTTAGCAATAGGTGCAGGTTTATATGTTTCTTCTAAATACCTTGTGCTCTTGGCAACTTTCTCAATCAACTCCCATATCTCCTCGGGGTACATGTCCAGGATAGACCCTTGGGCTGAGGCATCTAGCATCCTTCTTTCCATTAGAACCATCCCATCCATGAGGTATTCAAGCAGCATCCTTTGTGGGATTCCATGATTCGGACAACTCTCTTCCAAATGCCTAAACCTCTCCAAATAGTCAAACAACGTTTCTGCACGTCCTTGTCTAAGCATAGAGAGCTCCTTCTTCGTTTGAGCCGCCTTCGAATGGGAGTAGTACTTGTCCATGAACTTCCTTTGCAATTGATCCCATGAAGTAATCGAACCTGCAGGTAAAGACATTAACCAAGATTTAGCTTGACTTTCTAAAGAAAAAGGAAATGTCTTTAGTTTAAAAATATTTTGCGGAACCGATGCTGATTTCATGGACATGCAAACTCCATGAAATTCCTTCAAGTGCCTCAGGGGGTTCTCATCGGGCATTCCTCCAAACTTGGGCAAGTGGTGTATCACCCCACTCTTTATCTCGATGTCTTCTGCGTCCTCATCCAACCTAATGCACCAAGGTGCCTCATCAATATACGGCGCACATACTCCTCTCATCGTGCGTCCCAAATCCTGATGCATAGCTAACTGTCCATATTGATTTCCTCCACCGAGGTATTGTCGATCCAGCTCGTCCTCGTAATCGTCATGATTCTCGTGTCTTACTGCACGATGTCTAGCAAATTCATTCACAAATTGTTGATTCCTGGGGGGTGGTAATCTCTGATTAACAGCGGGCAGTCCTTGCCTCTGTTCCTGCATGTTATCTCCTTGTACACTACTTCGCTCTTCATTATCACGTTCAACACTTCTCTGTGACATTGTTACTTAAACAGAAAAATAATCAAGTGACAAAAATAAAAAGACAATAAAATAAATCTAAAAGAAATATTTTGAGATTCTTCGTTACCAATCCCCGGCAACGGCGCCATTTTGACAGGTGTCGTTGTACCTGTGCAAAAATATTATTTCTTTTTCCGACTAGCAAGTGGTAAGTCGGGTCGTATCCACAGAGATCGGTTGAGAATCTGTTTCACTAAGTAAAAACATAACAATGGGGGGGGGGGGGGTTTGAATGAAAACAATTAAATAACGCAAGTAAGCAAGAATGATCGCTAGAGCAATCATCACACAATTCGGGTATCAAATATTAAATAACAGTGCAAGCTAAAACTCTCGACCGTGATGCAAGACTAAATCATCAACCTAACCGTTTTGATTTCTAATGTTTTACAACTTATAGCTCCCCGCTAGGTTGCACTACAAGTTGTCCCAGGGTGTCAATCCTAGTGGTATATTACTCGTATCCTAGTTTGCTATCCCCGCTAGGTTGCTAGTAAACTGTGATAATCGGAGTCAACACATTAACAGAAGCTCCCCCGCTAGGGTTCCACTTATGCTAGCATATCAAATCCATAAACAATGCATAGTAATATAACGCAAAACATAAAGATAAATATAGGTTTCAAGTCAAAACATCACAATGTCGAGTTCTAACCTACACGTATGAGTTTAGCTACTCATCGCAATAGAATACATCATGAAGTTTTATGTGAATAAAATAGAATGAAAATACTAGTGGTGAATTCTCCACCAAGCTGCAGCTCAACTCTGACACTTTAATCCGTGTCTCTTTTCTCCTCTGAAATTCGAGGTCTGGTCGCCTCTGGTCGCCTAGGGTTTCGTGCTTCTAATTATCCTTTTATAATCCGCGAGATGCCAAAACGAAATTAGGAAATTTCGACTTGCCAGCTGTCCCCGCGGACGTCTCCTGAATTTGCTTTCCGCGGACGTCTCAGCAATTATTGATAAATCATCAGACGTCCGCTCCCTTAATGCTTCTGCCGTCCGCGGTTTGCACTGACGAAAATTCCAAGTGCCTCGGACTTCATTTCTTTCCGCGCCAAACATCTTCAAATAAGCTCCTTTTAGCCGGTATTCCTTCCATGGTCCCCGAGTGTACCTGAGAACGAAAACTACACACAGGTAGTGAAATAATATACAGGTAACACTAAGAGACGGGGTTTTAACTTATAAAATAGTCGTACAACTACGACTCATTAGTCAGCAATGGGCAGGGTAAGGCCATTTTTCCTTGACTGACGCGCGTCGTCTGACGCGTCAAACTTAATATTTATAATCTCCTGCTCTGAACTAGTGTAGTGGCAAGCAGGGTCGAACCCAAGGGAGCTGGTGTTGTTGAATCTGTAACTGTAAAATAGTTAAAAGGGGGGATTTTACGCAATTGTGAGTGCAAAAGAGAAAATAACACGAAGAATTCAATCGGAGAGAATATTCAGATTAGGGTTTCTATTGTGACATATTTATCATTGACTGCTAATAATCGAATTTCAAGTTTCTAAGTGTGGTTACTCCGGTTTAGGTTATAACCCAAAGTATCCCGGGAAAGGCGATACATCACAATCTAACCCGTGAAAGGTGTTAGACTTCTAGTTCTCCTAAGCCCAATAATCCGGGAAAGGTATTATCGAATCTAGGTGTTATTACCTGTCTTTACGGGTAAGTATCAAACAAGTATTAACGATAGGGGCTAAATTGTTTGGCTAAGGTTTACCATGACAAGTATCCACTTAGTTTCACAATTCAATCCTTGAAATCAAGCACAAGAACTAGAGAAACGAGAAATTGCATTAAGAATAAAGTCTCAAAACGTAGTCACAATATGCGAAACCCTAAACTGAATTAGGAATTTAGCTACACATAATTATAGTAAAACGCATAATGAAAGTAGGAAAATCTTCTCTCTTATCGAAAGCTTGCGTCTTCTTCAGAGCCGTCTTGGTCTTCATAGGATTATGAGATTATGAGATGAGATGATGGAAACCCTAACCCAAAGATCTTATTTATAGCAAAAAAATAGGGTTTCCAAGTCTGTTTTTAGGCTCAATTTCCAAGTTTTGGCCCTGGCTGCTGACGTCATCAAAATGCGTTGATGACGTTATCGCCGCGCCCAATGTAGACATTACGGCCGCTTTCAGCCTTGACGTTATCGGTACTGGCCGCGTTCGGCTTTGACGTTATCAGTATTGCTAATGTCTCCTTCAAACGTGATCGACACTGAGTCTGATTCTCCATCTGCGCGCCAGTTCCGACTTCGACTCTGGATTTGACCTTCTATATGACCTCGGTTGCTCTTGGTGTAAACTAGAGAGTTGTAGGGAATTGAGTCACCTATGCGATGACGCGTGGCTCGTAGTTTTCTGATCAGAGATACATTCCCAGCACTCCGTCGAGCGTCCAAAGGTCTGATCTGCTATTGTGATACTTTCGGCACGAAACACCGTCTTTTATGCACGTTTCTTAATAGAGCTTCCAAAACACCTGAAATACAAAACAACACTGAAAAGTAACTGTTCGCATAATAAAGTGTCGAAATAGATGAGATTAGTTGACTCAACGAGTCGTATAAATACGACTCATCATTGACAATATGAACAGTGCATATCATGGTAAGGGCAGGGTAGAGCAATTTTCTAACCCCATAAGGTACCCATGTGTAGGGTAATACTTGGGTTAAGTTAGGGTAGGAGAATCATGTGGAGGAGAATCAGGCCACGCCTGTCTTTTCACTCATCCCTCACTACTTTTTTTTTTCCGATTACATTTGTTAGTATGTTAGTGTGTTAGTGGGGATGAGGAATCGAGCCCGGCACCCTTTGGGTATTCGGTATACTTGCCAACCACTGGGCTACAACTCGTTCCTCCATCCCTCACTACTTGACGTGTCCCGTTTCATATTTGCTACCCAATGGTAGACTGTTTTGCTATATAAGTGCTTGCCAACCAAAAAGTGGCAAAAAGTCATACAACATAACCTAACGGCCAGTGGCGGTTCCAAGGGGGCCTGGGAGCCCAGGACCCCTCTTAATTTTTGTAAAAAATCTTGCCTCCACTAAGGATTGAACCCTAGTTCCCAACAATTGTATGTTCGAACTCTACCAACTGATCTATGAAGTTTTTACATCCAAATTTAGATATGAATCTGAAATTGATCTTTTGATTTTAAGTTTCAATTAAGTATGTTTAACTATTAAATCACATTCAATTTCAAATTATTTACTTTTTCTCACACTGATTGACTTATTTTTTGATCACAAACATATAAAGATAATATATAATGTATATTTATTGATCAAAATTAACTCCAAGTAATATAAATTTTATTATTAACAATTAAAAAAATAGATTTAAATTTTTGTACCACTATCAGAAATTGTTTTGGGGGATCCCCTATCGAGAGCCGATGGATCCGCCATTGCTAACAGCCGTGCACGTTGTCTATTTTCAGCTTCAGTAGACCATGTGAACCTACGTCTCATTTTCAGCTTCACCTTCAGAATTGAACCCAACGAAATTTTATTGCTTTCCAATTGAAAAAAAATATTATTCTATAAATTTAAGGGTAAACTATAAAAATATTAATTGGACTATCGGTTCAATTAAAATTAGGTATCAGACTTTATTCAATTTAGTAATGTTTCCGAATTTGTGTTAAGGTTGAAAACTTATGAATTTAGTAAGCTGATAAACATAATTTGGTATAATTTATTTATATAGTGGTTGGTGATATAGATAATAGGATGGAACATGTGTAAGTTGATGCAAAAATGCTAATTTAGAATTTGGAAAAATCGACACCTAATTTGAAATGAGTGGATAGTACAAATAATATTTTTGTAATTTGTACTAAATTTTATTGCCTTCCATTTCCGTATGTGAGTCTGTGACAGCTCAATAGTATCTGTCCAGATTATACTCGTCACCTTCCGCAAAATAAAAAAATAAAATAAAAATTAAAAGGCTTACTAGTAATAATGAAGAAGAGAGTTTTTATTTTTATTTTTGCCCTATTTTGAAACTTAAATCTCGATTTTGTCCTGTTTTAAAATCAAATATCGATTTTTTCCTATTTTTAATAAAACTGGTTTGGGGGAACCCAGTTCGACTCATTTTCGATAAAAACGGGTTTCTCCCAAACCGGTTTGGTTGATTTTCAACGAAACCGGCTTGCGAGAAACCGATTTGCTGACTGTGCACTTGCGTGGCATAATTTGGTCCTACATGGACCCAAAGAAATACAATAATGACCACGTGGCAAACAGGGCGCGGGGAAATCGGTCTCATTTACATGAAACCAGTTCGACGGAAACCGGTTTCACTTCCAAATCATGAGTTTTTTAGGTTTCTTTCTTCCAAATCTCACTTTGCTAACATCGCATTCTTTTAATTAAAAAATATTAAATTAATAAGGTAAAATAAATGGATGTATTTAATTGACGCGCGTCGTCTGACACGTCAAATTTTATATTTGTATTTCCTGCATGAAACTAGTAAGTGGCAAGCAGGAAATATAAATATTAAATTTGACGTGAAAGACGACGCACATCAAATTTTGGCGCCGTTGCCGGGGAGCTGTGCTTCGGTGAAGTTGTTTCTTTTTGTTTTTTCTTATTTTCTGTCTTTTTATTTTATTTAGTTAGTTTTTGTGCTTCGCTACTTGCTGCATAATGTCTCGTGCAGGTAGCCAGATCGGCGAAGGTGACGATGAGCAGATAGAGCTGTATCAGCCTACGATGAGCAGATAGAGCTGTCGGCCCCTAATTTTCAAAATATACCTTGGTGCATCAATGATGGGCCAGACATGCAGGAAATCGAGATTAAGACTGTGGTAGTGTATCTACCAAAGTTTTCGGGTCGGCAAGGGGAATCAGCCACCAGGCATCTGTAGGATTTCCACGGCATCTGTCAGACTTTCTAACCCTATAGAGCCACAGTGGAGAGTTTTAAACTTAAGGCTTTTCATTTTTCTTTAACTAAAATGGTTCGATCTTGATTTCTGCCTCTTCCTACAGGTAGTATCAGGACATGGGATCAGATGTAGAAGAAATTTCTCGACAAGTACTACCCAGCAGCTAGGGCCTGACAGGTTTGTAGACAGCTGCAGGATATGAGGCACTGGCCTAATGAGTCTATGTATGACTATTTGGAAAAGTTCAATGCCCTAGAGTAGAGCTGCTGCAATTGGGAATGCCAGAGAAGCTTATAATTGAATACTTACTAGATGGGTTGAGGGCGCTCGATAGGATCCTGCTAGACGCCTCAGGGGGAGGGACCATCATGACTCTGTCCCCAGCTGGAGTGCGAAATTTGATCGTTGAGGTGGCCGAGAATGCTAGGTTCAGAGAGGAGGCCAACCGTCATGTGGAATTTAGCAGAACCAGAAACGTTGCAAAGGCTGAGACCCCGTCAAATCAGATGACTGAGGAGCTGAAGCAGATGAGAGAGATGATGCAGAAGCTCATGATGAACCAAGTAGCACGGGTGAAGCCTTGTGAATTCTGCGGTGCAACAAATCATAAGATGGACGCTTTCCCGACTCTGCAGGAGGATACACAGGCCAATGTCAATGCAGTGGGTGAATTTCAAAACTACAACAACCATGCGCCCCAGTAACCTCAGCAACAGTACTACCGTCTGCCATATCGTCAACAACAGGGAGGCTACAACCAGTATCAGCAGAGAGAGGAAAATTACAATCAAGCAGGCACTTGTAACAAAAATTTGAGTAAGCCTCTGGAGGATATAGTGAAGGAGCTGGCAGCTAGCACCCAGTAATTAGCCACTACGATGCAGCAAGGTAGACCAAGATCGATGTAACTCTTGCAGGGCTATTTAAACAGATGTCTCAGATAGCCCAGACCGTTTCTAAGCTGAAGGGAGATCTAGAAAAGCTACCGTCACAGATAGTGCCAAACCCGAGGGGAAATGTCAGTGCATTGGCAGTTACGGGTGATAAACAAGTAGACAGCAGAGAAAAAGTGGCCAAAACCGAGAGGATCGCGGATGATGTTCACTTTAACGTCACCCGCGGGTCTCTAAAGAACACTAAACCCGGGGTAATAAACTGCACAGGATCCGCGGCTAGTTCATCATCTCCGGATGATAAACATTTACAAAGCGCGGGTGATGATCATATTAACGGCTCACAGATGGCACACTTTAAGTGTACGTCCGACCTGGCCTGAGGAGAATTTAAAAACTAATCTTCCTTTGCCATTTTCTATGCAGGTAAGAGCTCCAGAAGAACATATGATCGAAAAGGATGAGCTAGGAGGCAGGCTGGAGGCAAGAGATGAGCTTAAAGAGCCAACGATGGAGCGCCCAGTTGCAGCGAGTCATGAGCCACCAGGAAAGTGTAAGGACCCAGGTGCCTTCACAGTCACCTGTGGTGTTGGTGAGACATTAATTCATCATTGTTTAATTGATTTGGGTGCTGCCATTAAAGCTATGCCGTATTCGTTATATGGTTCACTGAAATTGGGACTATTGAAGCCTCCTAAACTGTTGGTAGAGTTAGGAGATAAATCTTGTATTCATCTAGTTGGTTTGCTAAAGGATCTAACACTCCACGTAGGAGACCTCGTTGTTCCTGCAGACTTTTATGTTTTGCAGATGGGAGATGCTAGAAACGACGATCCTCCAACACTTATCTTGGGACGTCCATTCCCCTTCGCCACCAAGACCAAGATTGACATGGGATCAAGCTTTTTGTCACTTGCGTGTCTGACGCGGCAAACTTAAATTTGTAAACCCCTGCTATGAACTAGTGTAGCGGCAAGCAGGGTCAAACCCAAGGGAGATGGTTGTTGACGTTGTTCCTAAAAACAATTAAGAAAAGGGGGGTTGTGAGCAGTTAAGAGTGCTAAGGAGAAAATAATGCGAAGAATTCAATCAGAGGAAGCATTCAGCTTAGGGTTTCTATTGTGACATGTTTATCATTGACTGCTAATAATCAATTTTAAGTTTCTAAGTGTGGTTATTCCGGGAAAGGCAATAACCCAAAGTATTCCGGGAAAGACAATACACCACCATCTAACCCGGGAAAGGCGTTAGACTTCTAGTTCTCCTAAACCCGATAGTCCGGGAAAGGCACTATCGAATTTAGGTGTTCCTACTTGTCTTTACGGGTAAGTCTCAAACAAGCATTAACGATAGGGGCTGAATTGTTCGGCTAAGCCTTACCATGTCAAGTATCCACTTAGCTTCACAATTCAATCCTTGAAATTAAGCACAAGAACTAGAGAAACACGAAATTGCATTAAGAATAAAGTCTCAAAACGTTTGTCACAATGTACGAAACCCTAAACCGAATTAAAGGTTTAGCTACTCATAGTCATAACAAAACACAAGTATTTTTGTATGAAAGTAATAGGAAATTCTTCTCTTCGTCAAAAGCTTGCGTCTTCTCTCCAGAGCCATCTCGAATAATTCTCTGATGATTTGATACTGAAAACTCTAACCCAAGCTTCTTATTTATAATAAACTGGGTTTCCAAATCCAATTTGGGCTAGAATTATCAACTTTCGGCCTGCTGACGTCATCACACGGACTGCTAACGTCAGCCCTCGTCGGGTTTGCCACGTTTTGTCTTTACATTACTAACGCATTTTTCTTTGACATTAGCGTTGCTGCTAATGTCTCTACAAAACGCGATCCCCACTGAGTTGCGGTCCTCCTTCTGCCGCCAGTTCCAACCTCGACTCTGGATTTGACCTTCTATATGACCTCTGCTGCTCTTGGTGTGAACTAGATAGTTGTAGGGAATTGAGTCATCTACGCAACGACGTGTGACTCATATTTTTCTACTCAGCGGTTCATTCCTTGCACTCCGTCGAGCGTCCAAAGGTCCGATCTGTCATTGCGATGTTTTGGGCATGAAATGCCATCTTTTATGCACGTTTCCTCCTAGAGCTTCCGAAACACCGGAAATGCAAAATGATACTAAAAGTATTTGTTCGCATAATAAAGTGTCAAAATGAATGGGATTAATTGATTCGACGAGTCGTATAAATACGACTAATCAAACCACCCCACACTTGAACTTGTTCGTCCCGAACAAGAACTAAGTCATAGAAGGAAAAGAAATATAACACCACAATTTTCTTTGATGTCCTGAATATTGCTACATGAATATGAGTTGCTAGTCTAGACTCGCTTTTCTATGCATAACTCAATCGCTACTAAAATCATCATGCTCAACATAGAATTAACTTGATACATGTTACCTTTTGAGCTGAAATTCAAACTAATTTGGATCAATGGGAGATAGTTCTCTTTAGGCCCATGATCTGCATTCGCTGTTCCAAACTCTAGCTATATGGTTACACTTCATTGCTTTTTCTTGCACGTGACTAATTCGAGCTTCAAGGTTTTTGAGTTTTCTTCTTCTTCTTTTGTTGGACAGCTATTGTAGTGACTTTCTTTGGATTTTGGCTCTTGATGTAAGAATGTTGTATTTCACTTTTCTCTGTATAAACCTTCACAGGTGGCTGATTTTTTTTCTTAAGCTTTGCTCCTTTATTGTGAATTGCTTGTCCTAATTCTTCGTTTCTTTTGAAAGAGGTCCAATCATCGCCCGCAAGCATATGGAAATACCCCCCGCTCTTACTCATCCTCGCCCTTTTTGACGCGAGTCAAGATGAGGGTCACCCACCTTTTTCCCGGTTTCTTCGGACTAGAGATAGGACGGTCTATTTTCCCATCCCGCCTACCTACATAAACGCTGCAGCGGTGAAGCTAACTCTGAACCATATCGTCTCGAAGTGCTAGCCTCCACAAAATCCACATAACCATATAACTCAAAATTCGGTCCTTTGAATGCTTCGTCAAGTCTCTCTAGGACGTTTCTATCAACTCCACATCCCTGTTTCTCTCAACTCAAAAGGACACGTAGTGGGTTAAATTCACATGTGAAAGCACAATTCAAATTTCATGAGAGGAACGCATCTAATCAGCATCGTCTGTTTCACATCATCAAAGTTTTCAATACTGCATATCTAGGAAATAGAGAGAAATTCATACTTTCAATTTTTTTAAAAGGGGAAACGTGCTGACACAGTACATATGCAAGAAAAAAATAAACGTGCTGACACAACTGATTGACTCTCCCACCCCACACTTTTGAACCAAGCCGTGTCCTCACGGGACGACTTTAATTCAAAGACAATAGACAATGCAAGACACACAAACATAGGGAAAAACAAATAGAGAATAAAAGTGAACAGGTACTCCCCTGGTCAAACGAGTCGGTCAACACTGGTCAATGGTCCACCGCACCGTGTGTTGACGTTACAAGTTGGTCAACGCACTAATGTCTCGGTGAGACATGGCCATAATGTAGCGGTGAGACGCGGCCCTAATGTTATGGGCTGGAGTGATCCGCACTGAGTTGTACCTGTTTCCTGCATAAAAAACCTCTCCTTTCCCAAAAGACCATGTAAAAAACATGACTCAAGGCTCAAAGAAACATGAATGACATAAAAATAAAACAAAAAACAAAAAAAATTTGTCGGGCAACCTCCCTGCGAGTGCCTTTGTTTTACGTCGTGGTCTCGACGGTACCTCTTTACGGCTCACAAGTTAGGATCCCATGGGCGTGTGAGGTCAAACTTTGCCTCAGCTACTTCTTAATCTGCCCAAAGCCCTCGTGGAATGGTATGCTCGTGTCTGCTCTCCACCGATCAGGCGGGTTCGCCTTCACATCCTCCCAAGTTGGCGAGGACACTTCGATCATAGCTAGTGATCTAGCTACACAACAAGTCTCATATGTTGGGTCTGGGAGTAGGGCACCAATGTATGATGTGTTCACTATGTCCGGTGGTTTCTTCGTGCTCGGGTGGTCACCATCCTCATAGATATAAAAGTTTGATGTCCTGCAACCAAACGCAAGTGACAACAAGCATGTGTCCATGTCAATCTTGGTTTTGGTGGCGAAGAGGAATGGACGTCCCAAGATAAGTGTTGGAGGATCATCATCTCTAGCGTCTCCTATCTGCAAAACATAGAAGTCCGCAGGAACAGCAAGATCTCCAACACGGAGGGTTAGGTTTTCAAGTAAACCAACAGGACAAACATGAGATTTATCCCCTAACTCTACTAACAGTTTAGGAGGTTTCAGTGGTCCTAGTCTCAGAGAACTGTATAACGAGTACGTCATAGCGTTTATGGAAGCACCCAAATCAATTAAACAATGATGTATTTGAGTCTCACCAACACCACAGGTGACCGTGAAGGCACCTGGGTCCTTACTCTTTCCAGGCGGTGCCTTTTGACTCGTAGCGAGTGGGCGCTCCATTGTTGGATTTTTTGGCTCATGCTTCACCTCCAATCTGCCTCTTAGCTCATCCTTATTGATCACATAGCCTTCGAGAGCTCCTACATGCACAGAAAACGGAAGGGAAGTACGAGTTTCGGGACATGCGTCAGTGCGGATCGCGTTATGCCTTAACATAATGAGTGCATTTTGCCTTGACGTTAGGGGCGCGTCTTGTTCAGACATTAGCGTCGAGCTAATGTCTATTATAGGTGCGAACCGCGCTGATTCTGACTCGTTTTCTTTGTTTTCTGCATCCGGTTCGTCTACCACTGCCAATATATTGATATTTCCTCTCGGGTTAGGCACAGTCTGTGATGATAGCTTCCCTGGATCCCTTTTCAGCTCGGAAACAGTCTGAGCTAAGATGGACATCTGCTTAGACAGCTCTGCTAAAGTCCCATCTGTCTTCACCTGATTTTGTTGCATAGTGGTGGCTATCTGCTGGGTGCTAGCTGCCAGCTCCTTCACTATATCCTCCAGAGACTTGCTGGAACTCTGATAGCTAGGGCCTACTTGGTTGTAGTTCTGCCATCGTTATTGATACTGGTTCTGATTATTGTAGCATCCCCGCTGTTAACGGTATGGTGGGCGGTAGAACTGTTGCTGCTGTTGAGTCTACTGAGGTGCATGGTTATTGTTGTTTTGGAATTCACCCACTGCGTTGACATCAACCTGTGTATCTTCCTGCAGAGTCGGGTAAGCGTCCGTCTTATGATTTGTTGCACCGCAGAACTCACAAGGCTTCACCTAGACCGACTGCTTCATTATAAGCTTCTGCATCATCTCTCTCATCTGTTTCAGCTCCTCAGTTACCTGGTTTGACGGTATCTCAGCCTTTGCAACGCTTCTAGTTCTGCTGAATTCCTCATTATGGCTGGCCTCTTCTCTGAATCGTGCGTTCTCGGCCACCTCTGCAATCATATTTTGTACACCAGCTGGGGATAGATTCATGATGGTCCCTCCAGCTATGGCGTCCAGCAACATCCTGTCGAGTGGTCTCAACCCATCCAGCAATTACTCGATTATCAGCTTCTCAGGGACTCCAAGGTTGTAGCAGCTCTGGTCTAGGGCATTGAATTTCTCCACATAGTCGTACATCGACTCGTTAGGTCCCTGCCTAATATCCTGTAGCTGCTTGCGAACCTACATTGCCCTGGTAGCTGGGTAGTATTAGGCCAAGAATTTCTTCTGCATCTGGTCCCATGTCCTGATGCTACATGGAGGAAGAGACAAGAACCAAGTGTGAGTTGCATCAGTTAAGGAAAAATGGAAAGCTTTTAGTTTGAAATTCTCCACTGAGACTCTGTATGGTCGGAGAGTCTGGCAGATGCCATGAAGGGCTATAGATGCTTGGTGGCTGATTCTCCTTGTCGTCCTGAGAACTTCGGAAGATAGTGCACCACTGCGGTCTCAATCTCTATCTCAGCTAATTCTGGCCCTTCATCGATGCACCATGGTTGATTCTGAAAGTTAGGAGCACACAACTCCTTCATCGTGGGCTCATTCTAATATTCTTCCTCATCTTCTGGCTCCCTGGGAATTTATGGCTGAGGTGGTAGTGGTCGAGGCGGCTGCCTCGCACCAGCACCATTCCCAGCATTCTGTGCAACTGGTGCCCTCTGATTCAGCTGTCGAGCCTGCCTGGCATTAATAACACGGTTGCAAGCTTGGAAGAGTTGCTCCGAATCCTCATAGAATGGAGGCACATTCTCGACAATCGGAGCAATCTCGTTGTTGTTGTTGTTATCACCAATCTGGCTACCTGCACGAGACATTGCGAACAAGTAGCGAAGCACAAAAAATAACTAAATAAAATATAAAAAACAAAAAATAAGAAAAGAAAAACAAAAAGAACAACTACACCGAAGCGCAGCTCCCCGGCAACGGCGCCAAAATTTGACGCGCAATGTCTGACGCGTCAAACTTAAATTTGTAAACTCCTGCTATGAACTAGTGTAGCGGCAAGCAGGGTCGAACCCAAGGGAGCTGGTTGTTGACGTTGTTCCTGTAAACAATTAAGAAAAGGGGGTTGTGAGCAGTTAAGAGTGCTAAGTAGAAAATAACGCGAAGAATTCAATCAGAGGAAGCATTCAGCTTAGGGTTTCTATTGTGACATGTTTATCATTGACTGCAAATAATCAATTTTAAGTTTCTAAGTGTGGTTATTCCAAGAAAGGCAATAACTCAAATTATTCCGGGAAAGGCAACACACCACAATCTAACCCAGGAAAGGCGTTAGACTTCTAGTTCTCCTAAAGCCGATAGTCCGGGAAAGGCACTATCGAATTTAGGTGTTCCTACTTGTCTTTACGGGTAAGTGACGGAGCCCACCGCACTGTCGTTAAGGTGCGATGTTCTCTGTGCAAAAATAAATTTATATCTCCGATACTCGCGACTTAACTATTTTTGGTAGTCAGTGGTAAGTACGGGTCGAACCCAAGGGAGTTAGGTGATAGTTGTTCTTTCGAAAAGGGGGGATTAAATAAAACAGTTGGGGGGTTGGTTTTGGTTTTAGTACTGAAAAGTAAAGTGCTTGATGGACAAGTCTTGCAAGAAAGTAAGCTGTTGATAAGGCACTGCAAGTAAATAACAGTTGATATTACAATTAAAGGAAAGTATTCGGTTTTAGGGGCCTTGTATCATAGTCTGTTTATCATTGACCTATAATGATCATACTAAGTGTTCAAAAGTGTATCAAGGCCATTTCAAGCACTCGACTTGCCACACTGTCTAGCCCATTTCAAGGTCATAGAGCACTTGTTCTATTTAGACTAGCACCCCATTTCAAGGTATACTGGCCTATGTGCATCCATTTGATCAATCATTTCCGATCAATCCAAATGGTGTTTTAAAGAGGTCGAACTCCTCAGATAAGCTTTGCCATTTCAAGCATCCACTTACCCGAGTATGTTCACGAACCCCACGGAAGAGTTTTGCCATTTCAAGCATCCACTCAACCTTGGAAGTTCTAACCTAATATGTGGCACATAGAACAAGTTTTGAACACATAGAGGCACTAAGAGTAGGGCCTAAAACATTGTATGATACAAGTACACCCCTTCAACCGAATGAAGAGTTGAGCTACGAATATCCATGGAACAGGACATCATAGCTAAGTACTTGAAAAAGTAAAGGTTTTTGAAAGACAGTAAAGTTTTCGAAAGTAAAGACAGGAAAGTAAAGTTGTTGAATTGAAAAGACAGTAAAGTAAAGAAGAGAGTACTTACAAAAACCGTTGAGAGTGCTAAAGATCAAGCTTTGATTCCAAAGTAAAGCGATTACATGATTAGAGCCCAAAATCTAGAGAGATAAGTGACTTGTGCTTCTTGCACACAAAATGGGATGATTTACAAAGGCAATGGAGGTCTCTATTTATAGGCTAAGGGGAGCAATGGAGGCATGAGATGGTATGGGGGAGAGCTTTAGCCGCCGGGGTGAGGTGGCAAGGGGGAAAAGCCGCCGGCTAGGTGGCGTGAGAGGAGAGGAGGAGGGGAGTGTGAGTGAGGGGAGCCGCCGGCTAGGTGGAGGGGAGTGGGTGAGAGATTTGTTTTTGTGATCTTTCACAAAAGCCATCGGTCCTTTCAGCTCCGGTCTGACTCTGGTTGCCCTCCGGTTGGACTTGTTTTGAGTGATTCCACGTCAAATTCTTGAAAGTCGAAATTTGGTCGTGACCTGGAATGACTCGTAATTCATTTTCAGCTTTAAAACTCCTCCTTAGCCTGTATTCTCTCTAGACTTCAAAATACCCTGTAGATAAATATCGAAACTAACAAGCAAAAGTTAAATAGACAAAGAGTCTAATTTGGTGGGTTTAACTGTGTTTATGATTCATACAATTATGGTCCATCAGTAAGTCTCAAACAAGCATTAACGATAGGGGCTGAATTGTTTAGCTAAGCTTTACCATGTCAATTATCCACTTAGCTTCACAATTCAATCCTTGAAATTAAGCACAAGAACTAGAGATACACAAAATTGCATTAAGAATAAAGTCTCAAAACGTTTGTCACAATGTACGAAACCCTAAACCGAATTAAAGGTTTAGCTACTCATAGTCATAAAAAAACACAAGTATTTTTGTATGAAAGTTATAGGAAATTCTTCTCTTTGTAGAAAGCTTGCGTCTTCTCTCCAGAGCCGTCTCGAACAATTCTCTGATGATTTGATACTAAAAACTTTAACCCAAGCTCCTTATTTATAATAAACTGGGTTTCCAAATCCAATTTAGGCTAGAATTATCAACTTTCGGCCTGCTGACGTTTGGGGCATGAAATGCTATCTTTTATGCATGTTTCCTCCTAGAACTTCCGAAACACCTGAAATGCCAAACCATACTAAAAAGTAATTGTTTGCATAATAAAGTGTCGAAATGAATGGGATTAATTGATTCGACGAGTCGTATAAATACGACTCATCAATGAGACATTAATACATCACTGTTTAATTGATTTGGGTGCTGCCATTAAAGCTATGTCATATTCGTTATATGGTTCACTAAAATTGGGACCATTGAAGCCTCCTAAACTATTGTTAGAGTTAGGAGATAAATCTTGTATTTGTCCTGTTGGTTTGCTAGAGGATCTAACACTGCACGTAAGAGACCTCGTTGTTCCTGCAGACTTTTATGTTTTGCAGATGGGAGATGCTAGAAACGACGATCCTCCAACACTTATCTTGGGACGTCCATTCCTCTTCGTCACCAAGACCAAGATTGACATGGGATCAGGCTTGTTGTCACTTGCGTTTGGTGGCAGGACATTGGATTTTTATGTCTATGAGGATGGTGACCACCCGAGCACGAAGAAACCACCGGTCATAGTGAACACATCGTACCTTGGTACCCTACTTCCAAAGCCACCAGATGAGACTTGTTGTGCAGCTAGACCAGTAGCTATGAGCGGAATGTCCTCGAAAATGAGGGAGGATGTGAAGGCTAATCCGCCTGATCAATCGAGGAGAGACATGAGAGAGCCACTCTATGTGGGCTATGTGCAGAATGAAGGAGTGGCTGAGGTGAAGTTTGACCTCACATGCCCATGGGATCCTAACTTGTGACCCTAAAGAGGTATCGTTGAGCCAACGACGTAAAACAAAGGCGCTAATAGGGAGGCAGACCGGCATTTTTTGTTTTTCCAATTTTTATTTCATTTTGTGTTTGTTTGAGTCTTGAGTCATGTTTTTTAATTGTCTTTTGGGAAAAGAAATGTTTTTCATGTAGGAAACAGGTGACATCCCAAGGGGATCGCGGTCCATGCACACTTTATTCACCGCGCCCGCAAGCCATTTTAAATGGCTAATGTGTTCTTCAGGCGCGGCGTAATCTCTTCAACAGGTGCGTCCCTCTCAGTTGACCAGCGTTGACTGGCTCGTTTGACTAGAATTCTCATCTTCACACGACAAAACGAGGAGAGTACCTGTTCACTTTGATCTCTTCCTTTTCTTATATGTTTGCGTGTCTTGCATTGTTGTGTCTTTGAGCTTAAGTCGTACCGTGAGGACATGACTTGGTTCAAAAGTCTTAGGTGGGAGAGTCAGTCTGTTGTGTCAGCACGTTTATTTTCTTGCATATGAACTGTGTCGGCACGTTTCCTTTAAAAAAATTGAATGTATGAAATTTCTCTTCTGTTCTTGAATATGCAGTATTGAATGTTGATGTGAAATAGATGAGATGACTGTACTGTATTTCTCTCGTGAAATTTGAATTGTGCTTTTACATGTGAATTTAACCTACTACGTGTCCTTTGAGCTGAGATAAATAGGGATGTGGAGTTGATAGAAATGTCCTAGAGAGACATGACGAAGCATTCAAAGGACCAAATTTCGAGTTATATGGTTATGTGGATTTCATGGAGGCTAGCACTTCGAGACTTATTGGTTCAGAGTTTGCTCCGCCGCCGCAGCGTTTATGTGAGTAAGCGGGATAGGAAAATAGACTATCCTATCTCTAGTTCGAAGTAACCGGGAAAATAGGTGGAGGGCCCCCATCTTGACTCGCGTCAAAAAGGTCGAGGATGAGAAAGAGCGGGGAGGTATTTGCATATGCGTGCGGGCGATGATTGGACCTTCTTCAAAAGAAAGAAAAAAGGACAAGCTATTCACAACAAGGGAACAAAGCTCAAGAAAAATCAGCCAAATTGTGAAAGTTCTACACGCAAAAAGTGAAGTACTTCATTCATACATAAGAGCCAAAGGCCAAAGAAAGTCACTACATCAAAAGCTGCCAACAAAAGAAGAATGAAAGCTCAAAAACCTAGAAGCTGGAATAAATCACGTGCAAGAAAAAGCAATGAAGTGTAACCATATAGCTAGAGTTCGGAATAGCGAATGCAGATCATGGATATAAAAAGAACTATCTCCCATTCATCCGAATTGGTTTGGATTTCAGCTCAAAGGTAACATGTATCGAGTTAATTCTACGTTGAGCATGATGATTTGAGTAATGATTGAGTTATGCGTAGAAAAGCGAGTCTAGACTAACAACTCATATTCATGTGCATCTATTTAGGACGTCGAAGAAATTGTGGGTCATATTTGTTTTCCTTCTATGACTTAGTTCTTGTTCGGGACAACCACCCCACACTTAAACTTGTTCGTCCCGGTTCCCCCTGAACCGGTACTCTTCAATTTTTTATAATCTCGGTAGGAGAGACACTGGTAATGCTCATTTTTTTATAATCCCGATTGCATAGGAACCGTGATTTATTAAAAAAAGCTGATGTGGTCTGGTTGGGGCTTACGTGGGCCATTCGGACCCCTTCCATGCCAGCATGGCATCCAGCTGGAATGCTTGTTTCTCAGAAACCGGGAATAACGTAGTACCGGTTTCTCAGAAACCGGGAATAACGTAGTACCGGTTTCTGTTCGACCGGGATTAATCGAACAAGCTTTTCAGAGCTGGCCGGGGCATCACGGACTCAATTGGAATGTGACTAAACTAACAGGATATCGGTTTAAGGGAAACCGGCACCTTCTGCCACAAAAGATTCCCGTCGAACAACCTTTTCATAGACGACAGACCCGGTCGGGAACTGACTAGACGAGAAAGTCCCGGTTCTTGAAAAATTGGCATCATTCTACTATAACAACTATCTCAGTTTCTTTATTTTTAACACACAATTCAATCATCTCTCTTCAATTCAATCATCTCTCTTATTGTTCTTACCATTTGACGCGGGTCGTCTGACGCGTCAAATTTAATTATTTATAATTTTCCTACAATAAACTAGTAAAGCGGCAAGCAGGGGTCGAACCTTAGAGAGCTGGTTGTTGAAGCTGTAGCTGTAAAAGCAATTGAAAGGGGGTTGTGAGCAAATAAGAGTGCTAAAGAGAAAATAGCGCAAAGAGAATTCAATCAGAGAAAACATTCAGTTTAGGGTTTCTACTGTGACATGTTTATGCTAATAATCAAATTTCAAGTTTCTAAGTGTAGGTATTCCGGTTTAGGCAATAACCCAAAGTATTCCGTTTCAGGCAATACACCACAATCTAATCCGGGTAAGGCATTAGACTTCTAGTTCTCATAAATTCAATAATCCGGGATATGCATTATTTAATCTAGGTGTTCTTACTCGTTTTTACGGGAAAGTCTCAAACAAGTATTAACGATAAGAACTGAATTATTCGGCTAAGCTTTACGGTTAAGTCTTAGCTTAGCTTCAAAATTCAGCCCTTAATATTAAGCACAAGAACTAGAGAAACAAGAAATTGCATTAAGTAAAAAGTCTCAAAATGATTGTCACAATGTACGAAACCCTAAACCAAATTAAAGGTTTAGCTACTCATAGTCATGGAAAATAGACACAGATATTTTTGATGAAAGTAAGTAGAAAATTCTTCTCTTCGTCGAAAGCTTGCGTCTTCTCTCCAGAGCCGTCTTGAATGGTTGTCTGATGATAACTCTAACCTAAGCTTCTTATTTATAATCAACTAGGTTTCTAAATCCAATTTGGGCTAAAATTATCAACTTTTCGGTCTGCTGACGTCATCACACGGACTGCTGATGTCAGCCCTCGTCGGGTTTGCCGCGTTTTGCCTTTACATTATTGGCATGTTTTGCTTTGACATTAGCATTGCTGCTAATGTCTCTACAAAACGCGATCCACACTGAGTTGTGTTCCTTCTTCTGCACACCAGTTCCGACTTCGACTCTGGATTTGACCTTCTATATGACATCGGCTGCTCTCAGTGTGAACTAGAGAGTCGTAGGGAATTGAGTTAGCTACGCAACGCCATGTAGCTCGTATTTTTCTGATCAACGGTCAATTCCCATATCTCTGTAGAGCATCCTAGGTCTGATCTGGCACTGTGATGTTTTCGGCGCGAAACACCGTCTTTAATGCACGTTTCCTCCTAGAGCTTCCGAAACATCTGTAATGCAAAAAAACACTAAAAAGTAACTGTTCGCATATAAAAGTGTCGAAATAGATGGGATTAGTTGACTCGACGAGTCGTATAAATACGACTCATCAAACCACCCCACACTTAAACTTGTTCGTCCCGAACAAGAACTAAGTCATAGAAGGAAAGCAAATATAACACCACAATTTCTTCGACGTCCTGGATAATACTACATGAACACGAGTTGCTAGTCCTAATTCCTCCTTTCCATGCAAAGTTTAATCGTTACTCAAATCATCATGCTTAACACAGAATTAACTTGATACATGTTACCTTTTGAGCTGTGATTCAAATCAATTCGGATGAATGGGAGATAGTCTTTTTAAACCCATGATCTGCATTCGCTGTCCCAAATTCTGGTTATATGGTTACAATTCATTGCTTTTTCTTGCACGTGATTCATTCGAGCCTCAAGGTTTTCTGAGCTTTTTATCTTTTGTTGTTGTTGTTGTTCTTGTTGGACAGCTTTTGTAGTGACTTTCTTTGGCCTATGGCTCATGATGTAAGAATGAGGTACTTCACTTTTTGTTGTATGGGACTTCACAAGTGGCTGATTTTTTTCTTGAGCTTTGCTCCTTATTGTGAATAGCTCGTCCTTCTTTCCTTTTGAGAGGTCCAATCATCGCCCGTACGCATATGGAAATACCTCCCCGCTATTTCTCATCCTCGCCCTTTTGACGCGGGTCAAGATGAGGGTCACCCACCTTTTTTCCCGGCTACTTCGGACTAGAGATAGGATGGTCTGTTTTCCCATCCCGCCTACTGATCAGTCGAGTTTTCGACGGATTTATGGCCATATTTCACTTAAGTTTTGGGTCGTTTCCGACATTATTTTGATGTCATTTGACCTCTATCTCTACATTTCAGGTAGAAAATCAGTTTCCCCCAAGGTTGAAGCCAAAATAAGAAAACTCGGGGAAAAACCAAAGATTTCGGGGCAAAATAGGGAAGATTGACCTTTTTGGCTTGTTTTGGACGCCCAGGGCGTATACAATGTCCGAATTGGTTGATCCAAAGCTTGTTGGAAATCTTACTCAAAGGGCTACAACTCTCTAGTTGACGCCAAGACCAAATTCGGACGGGAAAACCACCAAAAAAGCCCCAGTCGGTCGAATGAGAAGTCCAGTCGACCGACTCGAATAAAACTCAGAAGGATGACTGAGCAGATTGACCTTTACAACTTGTTTTAAACGCCCAGGGCGCATACGGTGTCCGAATTAGTTGATTCAAAGCTTGTTGGAAAGTTAACTGAAAGAGCTACAACTCTCCAGTTGACGCCAAGACCAAATTCGGACGGGAAGACCACCAAATAGGCCCTAGTCGGTCGACTCGAATAAAACTCAGAAGGCACTAAAATATCACTCCATCCAGTCGACCAACTGGATCAAAAACCCAGAAATCTCAGTTTCGGAGCAATAAATAGAAAGAGGGGTTTTTGACCTAAGTGTGGAGGTTTTTGGGGAGAAGAAGATTGAAAAAGAGGCTCATCCAAGGTCATCAATCATCAAAGGATCCAACTAAGGAGAAGAAGAGAAGATCAAAAAGGAGTTCAAGGATTAACCATCCTCCTTCTACATCTTTTCCATTCTACTTGTTGTGCTATAAACTCTACTCACACCATGTTGTCTTACATGATGTCTGAGTAGTGATCTTGTGTTTTGAGGATCTTATGACTCTCCTTGGTACTCTTTTATCACATATATACATTGATATTCATATGGATGATTGTTGATTTCATTTTCTCTTGTGTTATGAATGTTATGCACTCTAGGTGTTTGATAAAATGCTTAAGTGACAACTTGGACTAAAACTTGAACCTATGACTTAAGGGAGCTAGGGAATAGTTCTAGGATGGAGAAAAAGATCTATATCTTAAGCATGAGAGTGAACCTTTGGATATGGACGCTTTCCTAGGATTGAATGTTTGATTTATTGAAGTTGGTCATTAAGCAAATCATCAATTAATCCCATTAAATGATGTCAAATTCATGTTCACTATGCTCTTTATACATGCCATGCTACTAAGTGTTTGAGGAAATTCCTAAGTAACATGTTGAACCTTAAAACTAGACCTAAGAATCGAGAGACCTTTGGGATAGTTTGGATGTAGTGAATATGATCATTTCTACGGGATTGAAGTGAATTAGGTTCAAAACTATTTGACTACCATGAAATATTTGAATACCATGCATGTGATCATTGGGAAATTGCCAAGGAGGGGAGTAATTCCTCGAAATACCTCTTACTTATCTTTTATCCCTAATTACTTACCACATAGGATTTAGATATACACACCCCTTTATACATTTTGGATTAGAATAGTCGAACGGAAACACAATCTTACATAGTGCATGTGCTTGGCTTGCGCCTCTTGGTTCGACCCGGTACTTTACCGGTTAATATAAATGTTTTGACTACATTCGATCCTCTCTTCATTGATACTATTTAGAGGTCAAAGGAAGAATAGTATGTCAAATGGCGCCATTGCCGGGGAGGAACTAGTTAGAACATCCCTAGATTAGATTGTGTGGAAGTTCCGACTATTCTTGTGAATATTTTTGTTTTTTTTCTTATACTTCTATATTCTTCTTATTCTCTCATAACCCTTACTAACTTAAGTTAATCTTGTTTTGCGAGGATGAATCACTACAACCAACAAGTCATGCACAATGGAGATTATTATGAAGAGGATCAACCAAATGCCCATTGTGAAGACTATTGGATGTACAATCACAACCAACAAGTCTTTTCTAATGGAGAATACTACCAAGAGGAGAAGCAACCATATTCCTATTTCCAAGAACTTGGCTATCAAACTAGTTTTCATAATTCAAATGGGGATGATAGCCGCTGTTTTGAAGTTGAAGACTCCTACCCTCCATACCCTCAACCTCCTCATCCTTCAAGTGCACCCTCTAAGTTTAAATCCAAAATTGCTACACTCCTTGAGCGTCAAGAGAAAATGAAGCAAGAACTTTTCGTAAAAGAAGTCCTTGACCCTAATGCCTCAAGGGAAGAATGGGAACAAGAAATGGAGGATGAATTTTGGAGAGCCGCCATCGAAGCTTGGCTATGGGATGGTGAATCTTGTAACGAGGACGAGATGCTATGCGAAAGTGAAGCACCCTTCACTACTAGCACATCTCAAGATCATTCGAATGAGAATACACAAGAGTTCACCATTCCATCAACGCCTCGACTCTCCGATGAGGAATTCTTCAATGATGATACCTCTTACATAGTGGAAATACCTTTTATTGATGAGGAAGACTTCCTCCCTCCCGGTGTAAAAGAGCCTAAATGTGGATCTCAATTTCTTGATGAGGATAAGATAGAGGAAGAGCATATAGAGACAAAAGGATTTAAAGGGTATAAAGACTTTGTTGAGGTTTACATGGACCAAGCTAAAGGGAATTCTCGCACGCAAGAAGACAAAGTGAATTTCTGTTGTCTGTTCAAGACCAGTTCCAGGATGTGTTCCACCAGATACTGGAACACCTTAACAGATAATACCTTAACTAGGACAAAACAGGAGCACACACAGAATGATACCCAGTTTGGCTTTGCCTACTCTGGGGGGTTTCCAACACCCAAAAAGGGACACAAATCTTATTACGAGTTTAGAGCTATTCGTGGACTTACACTTACACAACACCTTGTTTGTAATAACCTAGCCTCTAACACTTCGTCTCTTGGATTTGCAATCTCGGTTCACCGCAGCTCACCTCGACCCCCTATGGGTAGGACGAGACTTCCCTCTCGACCTAGTCTTGGACCTCCTAGAAGCCCAGTCGCCTTCTCTCAAAGATGTGTCTTGATATCTGTGTGTGTACGCTAGGTAGTTCTTCAAGAACAGTCTGGACAGCACCCTGAACAGACTACTTCTTTGCCGTTGATATTCTGGTGTGGAGTACTCAGCCGGCCGTCACTCCTTCTCCAATCTCACGAATGCTCTCGTATTTTTCTTTCTCTCAGGAAGCGATGCAGATTTGGATGCCCTAGCATTCTATTTATATGCATGGGCGGGATCCAAATCAGTTTTAGATATTCTCATCAAATATTTACGAAATATTCCTAAATATTCGATGTATATCTTAAACCAATCTTTGGGAAGATCTTGATATTTCTTCCACGCCAAGTCAGCCCTTCTTCTTTAAACAGATGCGAAGATATTCATTTGAATATTTGAAGCTCGAAATCTTCGCTTGCCGACTTCAGTTCGAAAAGATCTTCGATCTTTAGAACCTTCCGGAAAACATCCTTGCGTCTGGTTCATGCTGTTCATGAGTGCCAAGATGTGTTCAAACTCCCCCTGAACTCCTGCTCGAACTGTCTAAAGACGTTTTGCCAAATACATGCCACTTAAGGGAACATCAATCTCCCCCTTGGCATTTTGGCAAACCAAATCTACTAGACACCTAGATCTATCTGACTATCTAAACTTTAGACACACTTGAGAGAACGAAATTGGTCACCTCAAAATACTCCCCCTTTTTGCCACAAACTGGCAAGGGGTCCAATCTAATTCGAACAACAAAGCAAACTGTGCCAGAACAAGCACTAGCAAAATGACAAGTTCAGGGTTTGCAAGCATGGACCTTTATGTAGACGAGAGGTCATCCGAGGTGCTAACAGTTTCCACATCATCTTCGTCTTCATCATCACTGGAGTAGCGAAGCATACGCACCAAGTTGTGGATACGTGTCCGTTGTTCTTTGTCAGTGGCGAGGATGATCTCCAGTTCCTTCAGGAGTGAGTCTTGCCTAGTCCAAGTCAATCCCCTGGAGGCTCCTCTCCTTGACGATTCTGGGATGTCTTTCCTTTTCTGTGCCGAGCCTTGGAGGTCATTCGTATGGCGACCCTTGAAGAGTTTATGATCCATGATGAGTTTCTGCGGAGCCTTTGAGAGACAATCATGAGGAGTCTTCAATTCTGGAGCTTGACGGATGATCAGTTCATATATGAGAGATGGAAAACAGATCTGGTGGAGAGAACGCTTTGAGGTAGCATGGTCAGTAAACTGTTTGAACATGACTCTCCCTAGATTGAACAGCATCTTGTTCCCAATCTAGTAGATCAGTTGAGCCACCTCTGGACTGACCGTGGAGCGGTGAGATGAAGGTTTCCAGTTGAACACTGCTATGAAGAATAGCATCGAGTAGAATGTTGAAAGGTGAGCCGTAGGAACGACAATCTCAGGCCACCAGGGGAAAGACCCAGCAGTTAAAGTGTCCACAATCTTATCATAATCTTCTTCTTCTTCATCTATCTTTGGGTCATCCATCTGAAAGTACTTGCAGATGAGATCTGGGTTGATTTCGATTTTTCTTCCTCGAACAAACACAACGCCATAGTCCTTGTCCCCAATTTCCCCAAATTGAGGAGGAAGATTGGCAATTGCTTCGCGCACCAGTTGCTCATTGTACGGCTTGCACTTGGTCAAGGTTCCAATCAAGCATGTCTGCTATAGGACATGAATGACCTCCTTCCCATTATAGCTCTTCTCTTCAAGGATCCTTTCAGGAATAATCTTCCTCTGCAGCACAAAATTCCACTTTCTAGCAGCACCTTTATTTGTGAACCATATTCCCTTCTTGACAAGCCCGGTTAAAGCGGCTTCCGAACGAGGAGATGGGACTTCACAACTTCTCGGATCTTCTGACACTGGAGCAGGTACTCCACGTTTCCTCTTTTTGGAAGCAATGGCTCCCCCTGCATCCTGGCTTGCATCAACATTTAAGGCAGGATCTTTAACAGGCCCTCCAAGATCATCACCCTCACCTCTGCCTTGCACATTGACTGGAACTGTCTTTTCAACTGACTCCACCTCCGAAACAGAGTTATCTTGAGATATGGCTATCGCAGCAGTGTCTTGACAACCTGATGCAATATCTTATGGATCACTTGCCTCCTCTTCTCCTTCTGAACTGTTGGCAGGTGAGGGATCTTCAAACCCTACTTCCTGAGCATATGCACACTGAACTGGCATTGGCACAGCGGGAACAGGAACAGCCTCCTTCTGCAAATCCTTGATGACATCATCAATGTCTTTGTACAGACCAACCAGTTTATCATCCTTCTCGAAAGGATCTGACTCCTCGTCCACAGCATCTCCTTGCTTTGTGAGATGTTCACCACCTGAATTCTCAAGTTTTTCTTCTGAACCATCTTCAGAATCTTTATCAATGATCACCTTCCTCTTGTCTGAAGACTCAAGAAACTGTTCAGGCTCCAAGATTGAAATAGCTATGACTTGTCCACTCACGGTACTTATCTTAGCCAGACACTTTCTTGGAGACATTCTTCTATGATAAACAAGCTTTCGTCAAACCCGGAAGGGCGCACATAACCAGAAGCAAGAATCTTCTCCCTCCAGACTTTAGAAACAGCTACTTTAGACACATGCAAACTGGGTTCCCCGCCTTTCACATAATCAACAACCTCCATACAATCAACAGCCCTACTGGCTTCATGACGGAGCGCACTGCACTGTCGTTAAGGTGCAATGTTCTCTGTACAAATAAATTTATATTTTCCGCTACTCGCGACTACACTACTGGGTAGTAAGTGGTAAGTAGGGGTCGAACCCAAGGGAATTAGAGGGATAACTGTTCTTTAGGGGATCGTATGGTGAGTGATTTTAGGTCGATTGCGGACTTACTGCTAATTACTAAGCTACTGTTTTTGGTTTTTCTAGTTTTTTATGCGGAAAAGTAAATACAAAAAATAAATACAGAAATTAAAGGAGTTAAGGGAAGAAGACTTACAGTGGGTGATGCGTGATTGCGATTCCTCCGGTAGATGAGCGGTTGATGGTTGTAGTTGATCGAGCAGTTTATAAAAGTAAATACAGGGGGGGTTTTTTGTAATTCAAGGAAAACATTTGGTTTCAAGGGCATTGCATCCTAGCCTGTTTTATCATTTTAGTAATCCTTCTAAGTATTCAAATGTGCATCAAGGCCATTTCAAGCGCTCGATTTGCCACACTGTCTAGTCTTTTGCAAAAGTGTTCGAAAGTGAATCAAGGCCATTTGAAGCACTCGACTTGCAACACTGTCTAATCTTTTGCAAAAAACGTAAAGCCCTTGTTCTACTCAGACTAGCACCCCATTTCAAGGTATACTAGCCTATGTGCATCCATTTGGATTGTCTTTTCCGATTTATCCAAATGGTGTTTGAGAGAGATCAAACTCCTCAGATAAGCTTTGCCATTTCAAGCATCCACTTACCCGAGTATGTTCACGAACTTCCACGGAAGAGCTTTGCCATTTCAAGCATCCACTCAACCTTGGAAATTCTGATCTAATATATGGCACATAGAACAAGTTTTGAATACAGAGAAAAAAAATACTAAAATAGTCTAAAACATTTTATAATACAAGTACGCCCCTTTAACCGAATAAAGAGTTTAGCTACGATTATCCATGGAAGAGGATATCATAGGTAAATACTCGAAGGTTTTTGAAAACAGTAAGAGGGAAAGGGGTGGAATACTCAAGAACCAACATGAGTATTCCCAATTTCCTACTGAATACTCAAGAACCAACAGGAGTATTCTCTACAGTATTATAATACTCAAGAACCGACAGGAGTATTATAATTTCAAACCAAACTTGCAAAGTAACAAAATGTAGAGAGATAAGTGTTTTTTGATTTTTGAATTGGATTACAAAGTGAGTTTGGCTTGGTATTTATAGCCATGGGAGGAGAATGAGAGCCATACACTTGTCACATGGGGAGAGGAGGAGCAAGGAGGAGAAGCCACATGGGGGAGGAGCTCAAGCCGCCGGTTGCCGATTGCAAGGGGAGGAAAGCCGCCGGTTGTGGTGGGGAAGGGAGGAGGAAGGGAGGGGTGAGTCACCCCATGACTCATCCCTTTCACAAAGCCGCCGGTCACTTGGGCGAAAGGAGGAGTTTTGTGATTTTTGTGCAGTCTTTTTACAAAACTATCAGTCCAATTTTTCTCCGGTCTGACTTTGGTTGTTCCTCGGTTGAATTTAATTTGAGTAATTCAATGTCAGGATCTTGATATTTCTTCATTCAGCGTCTGATCTTGACCTTGGATTGACTCTTATCATCTTTTCAGCGTAAAATCCTCTCCTTAGCGTGTTTTCTCTCTAAGCGCCAAAATACCCTGTAGAATATATCGGGACTAACAAGTAGAAGTTAGATAGACAAACAGTCTAATTTGGTGGGTTTTACTATGTTTTTGATTCGTATAATTATGGTCCATCACTTCACCACCCTTCTCATTCACAGCTTTAACTCTCCTTTCAACCTTCTTATTACCAATAATAGAATCTTTCACAGAAACTGAAAAATCAACCAGAGCTTGAGGGTTTGAAGTTACCTCAGAGTGGGGCATGATCGGTGGAGGAACGACACTTGTTGGTGTTGAACTAGCATTGGATTGTTTAGGATTTTTCTCCGCAGGTTGCGAAGCCACTTCCTTCTACTTTGCAGTAGGTTCTGGACCTTTTCTCTCCATTACCCCAACTCTAGGGTTTGTAGAAACTGCTCCTTCCTCTGAAATATTTGTACTAGGTAATGCTGTAGATTCAGCAGCCAAAGGCGACGCCTTTTTCTTCATCGGCAACTTCAACTTAATCGGTTTTGGAATATGAGACTTTGCCGCCAGAGCATCGGACGATTTCTTGTCCGTCTTCTTTGATTCCGACGTAATCTTGATGACTGTCTTGGAAGATTTCCTGGTGTTAACCATTGTTGCTGAGAAGAAGAAGCTTTGGAGGATTTTTACGAGGGACGGCTGAGCTAGGGTTTCGGAAGCAAGAGCGAAGTAGCAGCAGATGAAAGAATTTGATTTTCAACACGCACACGACCTTTTCAACTTCCCAATGACCATCTTTGAAATATCAGCACTTTCCTCATAACGGCACGAAAATATCTCCAAAATATTTAAAAAATATTCGTCCTCTTGAAATGCACATTTTGTTCAAGCTTTCTTTCTTAGGTGGCCAGTCCAACTGATCTGCTGGAGTTCCGACTTTGACTGACCACTACCTGGAACACTTAGTTCTTGACAACACACAGACCCAAGGAGGATGTGAGTGTTTCAAACTGTGCGGCATCTAGCGGTTTGGTCAAGATATCAGCCAATTGCTTGTCTGTTGTCACATGCTTTAGGGTCATTATCTTCTGTTCCACCAGCTCTCTAATGAAGTGATGCCTGATGTATATGTGTTTCATCCTGGAGTGATGTTCTGGGTTCTTTGATATGCTGATTCCACTCATATTGTCACAGTACAGGGTCATCTCCTTCTATTTTACTCCGTATTCAGACAGCATTTGCTTGTCCTAGCAGTTGAGTGCAGCAACTTCCTGCAGCGATATACTCTGCTTCGGCCGTAGAGAGCGATATGCTGTTTTGCTTTTTACTGAACTAAGAAACAAAGTTATTTCCTAAGAAGAAGCATCCTCCAGACGTGCTCTTCCGATCTTCAGCGTTTCCTGCCCAGTCAGCATCGCAGAAGCCAACCAGATGTGAGTTGGTGTCCTTGGTGTACCAGATTCCAAAGTCGACAGTTCCGCACACGTATTTTATGATTCTCTTTACTTGCAGAAGATGACTTTCTTTCGGATCCACTTGGTACCTTGCACAGACTCCTACCGCATACGCTTTATCTGGTCTGCTGGCTATCAAATACAGAAGGCTGCCAATCATACTCATGTACAGCGTCTGAGCGACCTTTATTCTAGCATCGTCTTTAGTGATTTTTAGATGCGTAACAGCTGGGGTTCGTTTGTGACTTGCCTTCTCAAGAGTGAATTTCTTTATCAGATTCTTGGCATACTTGCTCTGTGAGATGAAGATGCCATCATCCTTCTGAATCACCTGGAGTCCCAGAAAGTAGTTCATCTCACCAACCATGCTCGTCTTGAACTCCTTCTGCATCTGTTCCACAAACTGATCAACCAGCTTCTGGGTGTTGGACCCAAACACAATATCGTCAACATATATTTGTGCGATAATGAAATCTGACCTTGTGTGTTTTACGAACAGAGTCTTGTCTACTCCCCCTCGCACATATCCATGGTCAATGAGGAACACTGTGAGACGTTCATACCATGCTCTGGGTGCCTGTTTGAGTCCGTACAGAGCTTTCTTCAAGCGGTACACAGATGCTGGATGATGCGGGTCCTCAAATCCTTTCGGCTGAGCCACGTATACTTCCTCATTCAGAAAACCGTTCAGGAAAGCACTTTTGACATTGACAAGCATATTTTTAACCCTTTATAGTTGTCAATTTATACGTTTTAGGGGTCAAGTTGCAGTCAAACAAAATTTATAACCTTGGTAAGCCAAGGGTCGATCCAAGGAACAGACGCGTGTGAATACTAGCTAACAAGCGACCTATTTAGCTATTCCGATTAAAAGAGGTTTTGTTTGTGATGAAAATTGCAATAATTAAATAACAGAAATTAAAGGTGCAGAAATTAAAGGTTGTGTTTTTATCAGAGAAAGAATTCTAGAATCCATACTTCACCCGTGCTAACCCCACTAATCATGCAATCATGTTACGTAAATCATTCATGCTATCGAATATGGAATCAAACCGAAATAACACTAGACAAGCCGCCCATCCATGGATCATTGTCTAGATTAATCTCAATCGTTGAACGCCGCCCATCCACGGATTATCAACGATCTTGATTTATTAAACTAAAGGTTTTCCTATTAACTCATGTAAACATGACCTAATATCAATTTCATGTAATCCGGTTAATCCCTAGGGCCCATCCACCTTTCGGCATATAACCTAAATACGTTCTAGCAATGTAAACATACCCTTTGATGTAAATACTTGCATAGAACGATAATATTAAGCACACAATGAAATTGAATAATCGAATCACATAAATAACAACTTTCATTGATCACATGAAGAGTTATGGTTACAAAGCACGGGATCCGTAGGATCTCAGAATAAGAGGACTACTCACTATTCATGGTGATTAAACAGTGTATAATGAAGGAAAGGAACGAGTAAACCGTAAACGATGTAGCTCGATGATTCTCACGATGAAAGCTTTGTCTTCTGTCCCAAGTTAGGGTTCTGTTCTCCGAAAAATAGCACACCTTCTGATTTGGTTGAATTCTCCTTTTATATCGAGGTTCCCAAAATTACCAAAAGTTTACCGAAATTGCCAAAGGACGAAATTTGGAAAGTCCCGTGACAGCTGATCCGTCACGGGGTGTCACGGGATCTAAGAATTGCAAGGCCACAGCGTAGTCCCGTGATGCCTTTATTGTCCCGTGACAGGCCTTGCGTCACGGGGTGTCACGGGTCCCAGGAATGTTGCTGTTACGGCTGAGTCCCGTGATGCTTCCTTGTCCCGTGACACATGGAGGTGTCATGGGGTCTGGGCCAAAAGTGCTCCTTTGGGCTGATTTCTTCATCTTTTCATGCAATCAGGTCCATGTCGAGTCATCGTGTAATTCAAACCTGAAATACTAGGAAAAGAGATTAAATGATAACAAATCATCCAGAAAACAAACCTAATCCGTCATCGAATGAGGTGAATAATAGGTCAAGAACTTGACCAATCAAAACACTCCACACTTAGGATTTGTTCGTCCCGAACAAAGTTAGAACGAAAGGCAGAACAAATGCAAGTCTATATGAACTCAACCAACATAAGTTTCTAAGCTACCCACTCAAGTGACATGTGATCAATTAGAACTAAAACAAAGACAAAAAGATAACTCATTGTCGTAGAGGACACGAATGCACTTAGCATATGCATCAAGCCTTTAAACCCCTAGGCTGCCCTAGTAGGACGAGTATAGTCTCGTGAAGGTTTTCAGGAATGGGACTACCTACAAATCCCCTGTCTAACTAACTAACGTGTATGCATGAATGATGCTCAACGAGTCATAGTAAAGTCATGTCATACCTCGGATCCATCGTGTTACCTCAACGTCAAGTCAAACATCATCATCAAAGTTTTCAGACAATCATAGATTAAACGAGTCATGCATTCAAATGGTCAGTACACACGGCTAGCAATCGACTGATCACATGTTCTAAATAGTTCTAGAGCAACGTAAAAAGAACATGAATAGTTACACAAAACATGCTCGCCATTCACCTATGCTATCTAGGGATAGTCCACGGGTTCTTGGCGTAAAGCTCGTTCTCAAGTGCCAATGACTAGGCAATGACTCGTAAGAGAAGAGGAGCCTGGCTTTAGAATTTTCTGAAAAATAGTACGAAAATCTGCATCAAAATTTCAGTGCAAGCACGAGGATCGTCCCTTAGTTTCTAGTACATGAATACGTAAGACAAGTCATGATTTGCACACAATGAGAAGGTGGAATTACACTACACCAAGCAAAAGGGGGCATAAATTGTTTCAAAACTGTTTTCCGTACACAAAGGGTGACTTTTCTCACTTTCCCCTTGGTACTAAATTTTTTTTTCTCCACACAAGAGGTGACTTTTCTCACTTTGCCCTTGGTGTTTTTCTGCTTTTCTAAATTTTTTCTGCAGGAAATTTTTTTTCTTCAAAAACAACTATGCTTGGGGTCAATTTTTCACCCTCTTTTGAAAATTCTGAACTTTGTTCTTGATTGAAAACATTGAAAACTAATTTTCTAACTCCACACTTAAAACTTGACATAGTGTATAAGTAACGGCGGGTGCATGCAAATCACAACAAGTATATAGAAACACATACTAGTACTAAGGTCACCTAGAAAAAGAGATGCATATTTAAGTTTTTGACATATTTGAACCTGTGCCTACTAATTACAAGTATCAAACATTCTTTAAGAAATACGTAGAACATGTGATAGGAAAAGGCTAGAAATGATACTGACTCAAGAGGATACACACATGAATATAACTATTTCAAGTCCTAGACTTTGAATCCAAAAGAATGTCAATCAGTCAAGATGTATTGTAGAAAATGAGGATTTAAATCGCAATACATAGACAGTTGAGCATATGCAAGAGTGAATGTGATATGCAATGTGTGTGACTATGCGCTACCCACTCCACACTTGAAAAATGAGCTTAGTCCCTAAACGAAGAAATAAAAGATAAGAAAAAGTGCATAGGAACTTCACTCGTGCGTGATGGCGCGATATCCAAGGAGATTAAGCGATGTCCGGTGAGTGAAACACGAATTGTGAGCTGGTAGATATATATAGAGAAACACACAAAGCTTCACAAGTAATAGGTTATCATCGATAATCGCAAAGAAATCTGGATAAGGGATGCCAAATGAATGAAATTGATGTACTCGAGCAGGTCCCGTGACGATCGATCTGTCACGGGCAGTCACGGGTCTATGAAGTTACGCTGCTACGGCTTGGTCCCGTGACACCTGATCTATCACGGGCTGTCACGGGATTGAAAATCTGCTTTTCTTGTTGCTGGGACTCCACACTTAAGACAGCTGCACACATATGAAATCACACAATGCAAATGCATATGAAAACTAGCTAAATACTTACAGCGCGGGTTACTCCCCTAAGAGACCTAGTTTAACGTCTTGGTGAGACATAGCTAGGGAGGTAGGACTAGAAGCATTCTCGGGAAGTCCCTTGCTGAGATCCCTTTCCGAGAAGTAGGTCATCATCAATGTCATCAGGTGGTTCTCGGGGCTTCAGGATGTGGTAAAGCTTGAGGCGCTGCCCGTCGACCACCATTGACTTGCCTCTCTCACTGTTAAGCTCAACGTGGTTGTCTAAGTATGCTCTCGCCACTGTGTAAGGACCACTATATTTAGTGCACAACTTCCCAGTAAATAATCTAAAGCGGGAGTTGTAGAGAAGAACTCGCTCGCCTTTATTGAATTTTCTGCGCACGTTTCGTTTGTAGTGCCACTTTGTCGTCCTCTCCTTAAAGACATCACCGAGGTCAAGAAGAGGCTTTAGCTCTCTTTTGCAGGGTTCCTTACCTGAGCTTGGAGTCTGTTTAGCATCAGCTGCTCCCTCTGTGCTCACCGCGCATATATTCATCGGGATGGGGCAGTCCTGGAGAACTATGCAAGGCCCAATAGAGGTCAGTGAAATAGGCTCATTAACATCAGCAGAGTCCAGTATACCACAGTCAGCAAATAGACTAGGACTCTTAGACATGTCAGGCAAACTAAAAACAACTCTTTCACTGCCTACTCACAAGGCTAAGGAACCTCTATCCATGTCAATGACCGCCTTAGCCGTGTATAGAAATGGTCTACCAAGAATAATTGGGATATCTCCGTCCTTAGAGATGTCCAATACTATGAAATCAGCAGGAAAATACAGGTCCTTCACCTTGACTGGAACATCCTTTAGAATCCCTCTCGGGAGTCTACAAGAACGATCCGCAAGGCGAATGGTGATATTAGTAGGACAGAGATCACCCAATTTCAGTTTAGCATATAAAGAGTATGGCATGATAGACACACTAGCACCAAGATCACATAAAGCACGACAAATAGCAAAACCACCAATATCACAAGGGATAGAAAAACTTCCTGAGTCTTGAAGTTTGGGTGGCATGGGCTGGTCTGTGGCTGCACTACATTCCTCGCTTAGGGCCACATTCTCGGTCCCGTCAATCTTTCTTTTCGCAGTCAAAATCTCCTTCATGAATTGGGCATAAGTTGGAATCTGCGTGATTGCATCGGTGAAGGGCATAGTGATGTACAGAGTACGAATCTTATCCACGAACTGCATGAACTCTTTATCTCTTCTTGCACCCTTGAGTCGCTGAGGGAATGGGACTGGTGGCATATAGGGGGCTGGCTCTACTGTCTGCGCAGAATTTTCAGATCGGTTTTCAGCTTCCTTTGACGTTTCCCCTTTGGCAGGTGTAGAATCAAGCGCTGATTTTGTAGCTGGAGTTCGAGTGGCTTGAGCTGGCACCATTTCCATATGTTTTCCTCCTTGGAGAGTGATGGCATTCACAGATTCCCAGTGATTCATATCCGGTTTTGATGGGAGTTTTCCATGCTCTCTGGTTGTTGAGTCTGCCTGTTGAGCAATCTGATTTTCCAGCATCCTGTTCTGAATGGCTAGCTGCTTGTTTTGGGTGCTGATCTGCTCAAGTGTCTGCTCGAGTGCTTTCACTCGCCCATCTTGCTCTTGAGCTCGCCTCTCTTGCTCTGCCATAAAACTAGCCATCATGGACTCCATGCTAGATGAGCCGCAAGATTCCTGTTGCTTGGGCTACTGCGACTGGTAGGTAAAGCTCCCTGAATTCTGATTTTACTGCCCTTGCGAATGATTATTGTACTGAGGCCTCGGCTGGTACGGTGTAGCATCCTGCTGCTGTCTATAAGGAACACCTAATGGGGCCTGATTCTGTGGCTTATAAGAAAAGTTGGGATTATTCCTGTTTGGATTATCCCACCGATTCATTCCCGATCCTTGATTGTATTGCCCCACATAATTGGCATTCTCCTGGTTTCCGCCGTTGTCATCTGGTCCAATCACCGGACACCCATCTGTATAGTGAGAAGGAGAGCCACATATCTGACAATACACGCTTACATGAGCGACGTCTGAAGACTTCATAGTGCACCTTAACTTCATATTTTGGATCTCGGTGGCAAGCATCGTTACGGTGTTGGTCAATTCAGTAATTCCATTAGAGCTATCTGTGTGATAGAGATCTTGCACACCCTTCTTGTCTTTACGGTTGTGACGGAGCCCACCGCACTGTCATTAAGGTGCGATGTTCTCTGTGCAAAAGCAAATTTATATCTCCGATACTCGCGACTTAACTATTTTGGGTAGTCAGTGGTAAGTACGGGTCGAACCCAAGGGAATTAGGTGATTAATTGTTCTTTCGAAGAGGGGGAATTAAATAAAACAGTTGGGGGGTTGGTTTTGGTTTTTAGTACTGAAAGGTAAAGTAACAGTTGATATTGCAATTAAAGGAAAGATTCGGTTTTAGGGGCCTTGTATCATAGTCTGTTTATCATTGACCTCTAATGATCATACTAAGTGTTCAAAGATGAATCAAGGCTATTTCTAGCACAAGACTTGCAACATCGTTTAGAACACTTGTTCTATTTAGACTAATTCCTCCTTTCAAAGTATCTTAGCCTTATGTGCATCCATTTGATCTTCAGTTACGATCAACCAAATGGTGTTTTAAAGGAGGTCAAACTCCTCAGATAAGCTTTGCCCGTTAAAGCATCCACTTACCCGAGTATGTTCACGAACCCCACGGAAGAGCTTTGCCCGTTAAAGCATCCACTCAACCTTAGAAGTTCTAACCTAATATGTGGCTGATGGACCATAATTATACGAATCAAAAACACAGTAAAACCCACCAAATTAGACTGTTGGTCTATTTAACTTTTGCTTGTTAGTTCCGATTTATATCTGCAGGGTATTTTGGAATCTAGAGAGAAAACACGCTGAGGAGTTTTTAAGCTGAAAATGAAGTACGAGTCATTCCAGGTCACGACCATGCTACACTCAAAATCAGCCTTAACATCCTTCATGGAACCGACTTGGAATCACTCAAACATGCTAGAACAGTCGGCGTTTGGACAAGAACGCAATGCAAAGGCACCGAGCCCGGTAAAGGCCAAACAAGGGCAATTTCATCCGATTTGGGATTTCGACCATGTTCCAATCAGAATTTGGCTTAGGTTTCTTCTTGAGATCATCTTAAAATGACATTTTCATTCAGAATACACTCTCCAAAATCCAAGAAGCTCCGGGCAAAGCTCCGGCCAGTTCCGGTCAAACCGATGGCTTTTGTGAAAAGATCACAAGCTTCTAGAAGGGATGCTCCTCCTCACATGAGTGGCTAAGCTCTCCTCCACTCTCCTTCCTCCACCTCATAGCAGCCGGCGGCTTTTGAGCCACCACAAGGTGGTGACATGTGGTGGCTTCTCCTCCACAAGCTCCTCCCCTCCTCCTCCACCCTTGAATGCAAAACCACATGCCACCATCTCCACCCTCCATTTCCTCCTCCTTAGCCTATAAATAGAAGCCTCATTCACTTGTAAAAAATCATCCCACAATCCAAAAAACTTGTAATATTTTAGAGAGATAGAGGGCTGAACCCTCTTCTCTTCACTTTCAATAAATATTGTTCTTCATTTTGGAGCTACTTTTGGCGCTTGGATCTTGTCTAGGAGCTCCTCTCCTCCGCTTATTGTAAGGTATAAAATTACTTTCAGTATTATTTGTTTTTACTGTAAAGTTATTTTATTATTCGGTACCCTTGTGCAAGGCATTAGTTTGCTTGTATTCCTTGACATGAATACAAGCAGCTAAAAGCTTGTACTCGGTCGCAGGGGTATACTTGTATTATAAATGTTTTAGATCTTACTCTTAGTACACCTTTGTATTCAAAACTTGTTCTATGTGCCATATATAGTCAGAATTTTCCAAGGTTGAGTGGAAGCTGTAACAAGCAAAGCTCTTCCGTGGGGATTCGTGATCATACTCGGGTAAGTGGACCATTTGTAACCGGACCAAGGGGACCAAATGGGCAAGCTTATCCGAGGAGTTCGGCTTATCTTAAAAACCATTTGGAAACTGGACCAAAGAATTCAAATGGATGCACAAAAGGCTAAGATACTTCGAAAGGAGGAATTAGTCTGAAGTAGAACAAGTGTTTTAAACGATGTTGCAAGTCTTGCGCTACGAAAGGGCCTCGATTCATCTTTGAATACTTAGCATGATCATGTCTTGCGCTAGAAATAGCCTCAATTCATCTTTGAACACTTGGTATGATCATTAGCGGTCGATGATAAACAATTATAATACAAGGCCCCTAAAACCGAATCATTTCCTTATAATCTATTATCAACTGCGGTAATTTACTTTCAGTTCTCAAAACACACTCAAACTCAAACCCAATCGCATTTAAATTCTGCATAAGCTTCATTAAAGAACAATTAATCCACACTGACTCCCTTGGGTTCGACCCCTACTTACCACTTGCTACCCAGTAGTAAAGTCGCGAGTAGCGGACTTATAAATTTATTTGTACATTTTCTCTGACGACAAGCATCTATTGTGAATCTGGGCTTCTCCAATACCACAGGTGACCGTGAAGGCTCCTGGGTCCTTATCCCTTTCCGGTTGTGACTTCTGATCTGAAGTGAGGGATCTTTCCACTATCGGGCCATTCTGCTCATCCTTTGGCTCTGGATTTGTATGATCGGGCCCTTTTAACTCCTGATCTTCTAGGTAAATGTTTTGCTCTGATGCATAGATGTTAGTTGGGGAATCCCATCTGAGACCATTAGAGTCATTGTCATCCCAGCCAGATGCCGGTATGTCAAAGTGTGTAATCGGTGGAGGTGTCATGCTAACCGTGAATGTATAACGTCCATTGTCAGCATGCGTGACCCACGTTCTGCCATCATTGGGTCGGTCTTCTTCTTGATTCCAATCAGGACGGTGCCTACGGGTGAAGTGTTTGTTTGTAAGTTTGTAAGTTGTGGATCGTGCTGTTTCTTCCAGTGCTACCTTCATGTTTGACTTCCTTATCATGCTGACATTCGCCTTTGGGTTTTGAATGGTTTGTGAAGGAAGTCTGCCAGGTTCATTAATGAGTGCGGACATTGAGGTGGCGAGCTGGGATATTTGTTTGGTCAAATCTGAAATTGCCCCGTCAGTTTTCGCCTGATATTGGTGTAGCGAAGTCCCCAATTGATTTATGCTTCCTACGAGCTCCTTCATTGTGTCTTCAAGCGACTTGCTCGATCCTTGCTGATTGTTTGTGCTGGGTTGGTATTGATTTGTTCCCTTCTGCGGATGTTCGCTTGTCGGGTATTGATTTGATCCTCTTTGTTGATATTGGCCAGCTGATGGAGCGTTCTTGTTGTATTGCCGGTGGGGTGGTTGGGAAAATGACTGAGCTAATTGTGGTGCGGCTTGTTGTGTTTCCTTCTGAGGATAGCTGATGTTCCCATGATTGACATGTCTTTGACAAAACATCTTTAGACAGTTCAAGCTAGAGTTCAATCAGATGCTGGCACAGAAGTACAGCGTGCAAAAGACGCATGATCAAGATACGGTTATTCTGAAGATACTAAAGATTGAGAATCTTTCCAGTTGGAGCCAGTCAGCAACGACACAGATCTTTCGAGAGGTCACTCTAATATTTCCCTGCCGAAATTGGAAACCTCTTGTCTAACTTGTCGAAGAAGATATCTTATGAAGAAGCTGTCGACGACGAGATTGAAGCAGATATCTTATTTGATTGACATCCTGAAGATATCGACAAAGCTATTTGATGAAAGCCAAATAACGGATCATCATAAAAGAACTGTGCGATCAAATATTCGCAGATTGGCTGAGGGAATATCGGCTGACTTGGGGTGGAAGTCATCTTTAAAGATAGGTCGAATATTCAGCAAATATTTCGCATCTCTGAAGTATTTGACGACATATTCTGATCGGATTAGGGTTTCGTCCTAGCGTATAAATGCAATGCTAGGGCATCGTCATATGCGCGCCTCCCGAGAGAAAAAGCTAAACACGAGAGTTTGTGAGATTGGGGGAGAAGCGACGACTGGCTATTCCACATCGGCATATCAGCCCTGAAGCAACCGTCTGCACAATGTGGTGTTCAGGCTGTGCTGGAGGATCAACGAAGTACACACACACAGCTATCAAGCTACGTCTTTAAAAGAAGACGACTGAACTTCCGAGAAGTTCAAGACTAGGCCGAGAGAGAAGTCTCGTCCTACCCACAGGGGATCGAGGGGAGTAGCGACGAACCGAGATCGCAAATCCGAGAGACGGAGAGTTAGAGGCTAGGCGATTACAAACTCGGAGTTGTGTAAGAGTAAGACCACTTGTAGCTCTAATTCTCGTAATACAATTTGCGCCCCATTATAGGGTGTGGGAAACCCCCCAGAGTAGGCGAGGCCGAACTGGGTAACATACCGTGCGTGCTCCTGTTTTTTTTCTTTTACCTTGGTTCCCGGTACTGCTTGATACACTGCATAAATAATCTGTTAGAACACTCTGTGGTAGAGTTTGGGTTCTATTAACTGTGTGTATTTCAGTTATCTTCACTAACTGCTGGATCTCTACGAGAGGTGTCCAAGGGGTGTCTCAGCCATACCTTGAACTGTCAGTTGAACTGGTGTGCAAAGAGTTCAAGGTCTGTCGCAACAGTACACTAGACACAAGCTTAAACAGGGGACATAATTTCAAATGGTATCAGAGCAAACACTCGACACACTGAGTGGGATCCTGAAACTGTTCAAGATGACAGACACCAAAACTTACAGAAGTAAAGATGTTTGCATGGTCGCGTTCAGCTCTTCAAGTCACATGGAGAAAGATCGCTGGTACTTCGACAGCGGATGCTCGGCCCATATGACAGGAGACCCCAGATTTCTTATGAAGATTCAACCTGTAATTAAGAAGCGGTTCGTCACCTTCGAAGATGGAGGAAAGGGACAGGTAATCGGCTGTGGGACATTGAAGGTTCCGGATCTACCTGTCCTCGAAGACACTCTCCTAGTTGAAGGACTGAAAGTGAACCTGATCAGCATAAGTCAACTTTGCGACGGAGGATACCATGTCAAGTTCACTCACAACTCATGCCAAGTTCTCGACAAAGATGGGGGAATATTGATGAAAGGAAGCAGAGCAGCCAACAACTGTTATCTCATCGGATCTGATGGAAAAAGGTCTGGAACAGGAACTAAAACAGCCTGTCAGTCTAGTCAAGCAGATGAGATGTCCCTTTGGCACAGACGGTTGAGACATCTGAATCTCAAGACATTGAAAAAACTCTGCTCATCTGGACTCATCAGGGGAATACCAAATGTCAAAGGAAGTCAGGATGTGATGTGTGGAGAATGTCAGATCGGGAAACAGACGAAAGCATCACATCCCAAGGTCTCTCAAATAAGCACCAACCGACCTTTGGAACTGATCCATATGGACTTGATGGGACCAATGCAAACTGAGAGCTATGGAGGAAAGAAGTATGTCCTGGTCTGTGTTGACGACTTCACCAGATTCACCTGGACTAGGTTCCTTCGAGACAAGACGGAAGCTGCTCAACAATTCATAGAGCTGGCTACTCTTATCCAACGAGAAAGGGAAGACAAAGGGGAAAAGCTGATATCCATCAGGAGTGACAATGGCACAGAATTCAAGAATGTTACTATGAGTGCCTACTGTACGAAGCATGGAATTGCCCATCAGTTTGCGTCAGCAATCACCCCTCAGCAGAATGGAGTGGTGGAACGAAAGAACCGTACCATTCAAGAGATGGCCCGGGTGATGATCCATGCCAAAAAGGTCCCTCTGAAGTTTTGGTCCGAAGCTATGAACACAGCATGTCACATTATAAATCGAGTCACTATACGCACTGGAACGGAGAAGACCTGCTATGAACTCTGGAAAGGAAAGAAGCCCACTGTCAAATATTTCCACATTTTCGGAAGTGAGTGCCACATTCTGAACGGCCGGGAGTACCGACAAAAACTGGATCCGAAGAGTGATGAAGGATTCTTTCTTGGGTATTCCTCAAACAGTCGAGCATATCGGGTATTCAACAAGCGCACAGGATCAGTCATGGAATCTATAAATGTCAGAGTAAAAGATGAAGTGTTCGTACATGCGGTCCCGGACGACGCTGAGGACAGCACCAGCATAGCTCCTGCAACACAACCATCATCCCAGCAGACTGAGCATGAACCGACTGAAGGATCGCCTGACAACTCCACTGAAGATCATCCCTCTGACGAAGCTGTTACTGCCAACCCCCGAGAAAATGTTACTACGCTACAACCGTCTCGACGAATTGCCAGGGATCACCCAATCTCTGAAGTTATTGGCTCACCTAGTGACGGAGTTCAAACTCGCAGAATTCTGAGCAACTCCAGAGAATTGCCTGCTTGCTCGTGTTTCCTCTCATCAATCGAGCCTAAAAACATAAAGGAGGCGTTACTTGATGAGTATTGGGTCCTCGCTATGCAGGAAGAACTTGAAGAATTTACTAGAAACGATGTATGGGATTTGGTTCCGAGACCTGATGGGGTCAACGTTATTGGTACAAAATGGATCTTCAAAAACAAGTCCGACGCATCGGGAAACATCACAAGAAACAAAGCTCGCCTAGTGGCACAAGGATATACTCAAATAGAAGGGATAGACTTTGAGGAAACCTTTGCTCCGGTTGCACGCCTTGAAGCCATTCGCCTACTGCTTGCTCTGGCATGTCACTTAAAGTTTCGACTGTTCCAGATGGATGTCAAAAGTGCCTTCCTAAACGGACTTCTGAATGAGGAGGTTTTCGTCGCTCAACCGAAAGAATTTGAAGATCCGCATCACCCAGCATCAGTGTACCACCTGAAGAAAGCATTATACGGTCTCAAACAAGCACCCAGAGTTTGGTATGAGCGTCTCACAGTGTTCCTCGTCGATCATGGATATGTGCGAGGGGGAGTGGACAAGACCCTGTTCGTTAAACACACAAGGTCAGACTTTATTATCGCACAAATCTATGTTGACGATATTGTGTTTGGGTCCAATACCCAGAACCTGGTGGATCAGTTTGTGGAACAGATGCAGAAGAAGTTCAAGATGAGCATGGTTGGGGAAATGAACTATTTTCTAGGACTCCAGGTGACTCAGAAGGAAGACGGCATTTTCATCTCTCAAAGCAAGTATGCCAAGAATCTGATAAAGAAATTTGACCTTGAGAAAGCAAGTCACAAACGAACTCCGGCCGCTACTCACATAAAGATTACCAAAGAAGAGGCTGGAACAAAGGTCGATCAGACGCTGTACATGAGTATGATTGGAAGCCTCCTGTACTTGACAGCTAGTAGACCAGATATAGCTTATGCCGTTGGCGTTTGTGCAAGATACCAGGCAGACCCCAAGGAAAGTCATCTCCTACAAGTTAAGAGAATCATAAAGTATGTATGCGGGACTGTTGACTTTGGAATCTGGTATACCAAGGACACCAATCCACATCTGGTTGGCTACTGCGACGCAGACTGGGCAGGAAACGCTGAAGATCGAAAGAGCACATCTGGAGGATGCTTCTTCTTGGGAAATAACTTGGTCTCGTGGTTCAGTAAAAAGCAAAACAGCATCTCACTGTCTACTGCTGAAGCAGAATACATAGCAGCAGGAAGCAGCTGCACTCAACTTCAATGGATGAAGCAGATGCTGTCTGAATACGGAGTTAAACAAGAAGAAATGACCCTGTACTGTGACAACATGAGTGCAATCAGTATCTCAAAGAACCCAGTACAACACTCTAGGACGAAACACATAGATATCAGACATCACTTCATCCGAGAGCTGGTTGAACAGAAGGTGGTTACTCTTACACATGTTACAACAGACAAACAATTGGCGGACATATTCACCAAACCACTCGATGCCGCTCAGTTTGAAACACTCAGATCCTCCTTGGGTCTGTGTGTTATCAAGAAATAAGTGTTCCAGACAGGGGTCAGTCACAGGCAGAACACCAGCTCAAACAGTTGGGCTGACCACCTATCAACAGGAAGCTGGACCAGAAGGAAAGAAAGGGAGTATCTACCCGAAACAAGGAGAGTGTGCAGACTGTAATGGAGAATCAGACGATTTCCTGACCCTAAATATGGTAATCTCCTCTGCTCACCCAGGGCTTGTTCTCCTGCTACCAAGAGGGAGTTTCTGTGACTGTTTCTGCAGAAGAAGGGTAAGTCCGCAGGGCGAAGAGTGTGATCCCATTAAGCAGGAGAATGAGAATGCAAGTAGAGGACTGGAAGCAAAGCAATTGGGTAATGTGACACCCTACAAGAATGAAGACCTGGATGCGCCGTTCAAGGATATTGATGATATTAGTGATGAGTTGCTAAACTAGAAGATTTCCAATTGTGTTGAGACAAAAGCTGACCAGTCCCCAGTGGCCCAGGCTGTAGATTTGGAGGAAAATGTGCCAGATGATGCGGTCTCAACTATGGAGTAGGGTGGTAAGATAGGTTTACCACAAAAGTCATACAGATCTTATCCAGAGAAAATTTAAGGGACCGGAAGGAAGCATGATGACGTTACGGAGGATGCCCATACGTTGGTGGATCCCCCAGCTATTCATGTCTTGATGTCAAAGAGAGACAGATATTGAGTATAATTCAATTTGGTTGAGAATCAGAAGTTTCAAAAAGATGACGAACTTAATGGACATGGACCTTGATAAGACTGTCCAAGACTCGGACAAGGTAGGCACTATCACTCATGAAGGAGATGAGCTTGTCAACACTCCAGAAACGTTAGACACCGACAAGACTACTAAGAAGACAGCTGTTGAAGGAGTGATCCAGTGACGGGAGACCAGATGATGGAGTTTCAAGGGAAATCGGGACTCAGTGTCAATGGCTGAACTAAAGAGAGTACTGATAAGAAAGTGACCATCCAATCATACTCGACAGAAGTATCCACCCAGAGGAATAGCACGGTACAGATGCAGGGGGAGCAAGTACATCCAAGCAAAGGAAGAAGAGTGCTCCAGGAGCGGCTCCACCCAGTGTATCAACTGAAGGATCTGAGCATGAAATGTGATCAGTCGGTACAGATGCAGCAACTAAGTGGAAGAACGTAGAAGAAGGTCATCTCCAAGAGGCTACCTAATAAGTCGTCAGTCCCAAGGGAGTCATTCCCAACAGCAGCTCTGACTATATTCTACTGAAGGAAGTAGAGATCATTCAGGGATTCGAACAGCTGCTAAGACATCTTGGTCCGACAGACTTACGGTATGTGCGCGTATCCCAGGCCATGTTCGAGGGGGAGTTGACCAGGCGTCAGATACCAAAGAGTCGTAAGTGCTCCTTCAGCATCAGCATGCGCTGATTGATTGACTGGATGAAGTCAGATGGACCCCTTGCCAGTTTGTGGCAAAAAGGGGGAGTAGTTTCGGTCTAAAGATAGATTCGGTTTTGCCAAAATGCCAAGGGGGAGATTGATGTTCCCATGATTGACATGTCTTTGACAAAACATCTTTAGACAGTTCAAGCTAGAGTTCAATCAGATGCTGGCACAGAAGTACAGCATACAGAAGATGCATGATCAAGATACGGTTATTCTGAAGATACTAATGATTGAGAATCTTTCCAGTTGGAGCCAGTCAGCAACGACACAGATCTTTCGAGAGGTCACTCTAATATTTCCCTGCCGAAATTGGAAACCTCTTGTCTAACTTGTCGAAGAAGATATCTTATGAAGAAGCTGTCGACGATGAGATTGAAGTAGATATCTTATTTGATTGACATCCTGAAGATATCGACAAAGCTATTTGATGAAAGCCAAACGACGGATCATCATAAAAGAACTGTGCGATCAAATATTCGCAGATTGGCTGAGGGAATATCGGCTGACTTGGGGTGGAAGTCATCTTTAAAGATAGGTTGAATATTCAGCAAATATTTCGCATCTCTGAAGTATTTGACGACATATTCTGATCGTATTAGGGTTTCGTCCTAGCGTATAAATGCAATGCTAGGGCATCCTCATATGCGCGCCTCCCGAGAGAAAAAGCTAAACATGAGAGTTCATGAGATTGGGGGAGAAGCAACGACTGGCTATTCCACATCGGAATATCAGCCCTGAAGCAACCGTCTGCACAGTGTGGTGTTCAGGCTGTGCTGGAGGATCAACGAAGTACACACACACAGCTATCAAGCTACGTCTTTGAAAGAAGACGACTGAACTTCCGAGAAGTTCAAGACTAGGCCGAGAGAGAAGTCTCTTCCTACCCATAGGGAATCGAGGGGAGTAGCGATGAACCGAGATCGCAAATCCGAGAGACGGAGAGTTAGAGGCTAGGCGATTACAAACTCGGAGTTGTGTAAGAGTAAGACCACTTGTAGCTCTAATTCTCGTAATACAATTTGTGCCCCATTATAGGGTGTGGTAAACCCCCAGAGTAGGCGAGGCCGAACTGGGTAACATACCGTGCGTGCTCCTATTTTGTTTTCTTTTACCTTGGTTCCCGGTACTGCTTGATACACTGCATAAATAATCTGTTGGAACACTCTCTGGTAGAGTTTGGGTTCTATTAACTGTGTGTATTTCAGTTATCTTCACTAACTGCTGGATCTCTACGAGAGGTGCCAAGGGGTGTCTCAGCCATACCTTGAACTGTCAGTTGAACTGGTGTGCAAAGAGTTCAAGGTCTGTCGCAACAGTACACTAGACACAAGCTTGAACAGGGGACATAATTTCAATAGCTGTTGTTTTGCCAGCTCGGTTTGGTCGCTTGATTATACTGCCGGATTGGTCATGCTCCATCGTTGCTGTTGTGGTTGTTGTTGTATCCTTGGTATCCTACCACTGCATTCACTTCTTCCGGTTCCTCTACTATCAGTGTTGGGCATGCGTCAGTCTTGTGGTCCGTAGAACTACAAAACTCACAAGGCTTTATATGAACTGGCTGCCTTCGTAGGATTTGAATCATCATTTCCTTTATTTGTTTCATCTCCTCTGGCATAGAGTTCATCGGTGTTTCTTCAGCCCTTGCCACATTCTTTGTTCGAGAGAATTCTTCCTGCCGAGTTGTCTCTTCTCTGAATCGGGCATTTTCAGCAACGTTGGTGATGAGATTCCTTATGCCACTTAGTGATAGATTCATCATGGATCCTCCAGCTGAGGCATCCAGAAGCATTTTGTCTAAGGGCCTTAATCCATCAATGAGGTATTCGATGATGAGTTTCTCGGGTAGTCCAAGGGTACAGCAGCTTCTCTCCAGGCGATTGAACTTTTCCAGGTAGTCGTACATGGTTTCATTGGGCCCTTGCTTGATGTCCTGCAGTTGCCTCCTTACTTGCATTTCTCTTCCTGCTGGGTAGTATTTGTCTAAGAACTTCTTCTGCATCTGAGCCCATGTTCTGATGCTACCGGAAGGCAATGAAAGGAACCAGTCGTTCGCTGAGTCAGTGAGGGAAAAGTAGAACGCTTTTAGCTTAAAGTCGTCTACGTTCACGCCATTGGGTTTTAGGTTTTGGCAAATGCCATGTAAGCGTTGGAGATGAGTTGTTGCTGATTCTCCACGAGTTCCTGAGAACTTGGGCAAGTTGTGGGCCACTGAAGTGTTGATGGCTATGTTTTCCAGTTCAGGGCCTTCGTAAATGCACCACGGCTGGTTTCTGAAATCTGGTGCCGATAGTTCTCCCATAGTAGGTTCGCGGAAGTTGTTGTTATCCCCGTAGTAGTTATCAAAGACGGGTTCTCGCCTTGTCGCTCGTTGATATTACGGGGGTGGTGGATATCTAGGGGGCTGTACTGGACCAGCTCCATTTCGGTCCTCAGGTGGTCCTTGGTTTCTTCGAATGGCCTCCCTATTACGAGCTCTATGGTTTCGCATGAGTTGTTCTGGATCGTCAACAAATTGAGGCGGTGCTTCATTATTTCGATCGAACAGATTCATCTCGTCATCATCCTGATAGTCATGGTGGCTTTCTTTACGAGACATGGTTGCGTAGAAGTGATTTCGAGAATCGAGAGAGAGAAAGAAAAGAAAAGAACAGCTAATCGGAAGCTAATTCCCTGGCAACGGCGCCAGTTTTTGACGGAGCCCACCGCACTGTCGTTAAGGTGCGATGTTCTCTGTGCAAAAGCAAATTTATATCTCCGATACTCGCGACTTAACTATTTTGGGTAGTCAGTGGTAAGTACCGGTCGAACCCAAGGGAATTAGGTGATTATATGTTCTTTCGAAGAGGGGGAATTAAATAAAATAGTTGGGGGGTTGGTTTTGGTTTTTAGTACTGAAAGGTAAAGTAACAGTTGATATTGCAATTAAAGGAAAGATTCGGTATTAGGGGCCTTGTATCATAGTCTGTTTATCATTGACCTCTAATGATCATACTAAGTGTTCAAAGATGAATCAAGGCTATTTCTAGCACAAGACTTGCAACATTGTTTAGAACACTTGTTCTATTTAGACTAATTCCTCCTTTCGAAGTATCTTAGCCTTATGTGCATCCATTTGATCTTCAGTTACGATCAACCAAATGGTGTTTTAAAGGAGGTCGAACTCCTCAGATAAGCTTTGCCCGTTAAAGCATCCACTTACCCGAGTATGTTCACGAACCCCACGGAAGAGCTTTGCCCGTTAAAGCATCCACTCAACCTTGGAAGTTCTAACCTAATATGTGGCACATAGAACACGTTTTGAACACAGAGAGGCACTAAGCGAAGGGTCTAAAACATTGTATGATACAAGCACTCCCCTTCAACCGAATGAAGGGTTTAGCTACGAATATCCATGGAACAGGACATCATAGCTAAGTGCGTTGAAAATTAAAGGGTTTGAAAGACAGTAAAGTAAAGTTTTCGAAAGTAAAGACAGGAAAGTAAAGTTGCTGAATTCAAAAGACAGTAAAGTAAATAAGAGAAGACTTACAAAAACCGTTGAAAGTGCTAAAGCTTCGATTCCAAAGTGAAGTGATTACAAGGATGGTGTTGTCAATCTAGAGAGAAGTGAGAGCTTCTTTCACTAACTTGTGTATGAGATGTTGAAATGAGATGGGATGATGATACAAGGAGAGGAGGGTTCCTTTTATAGGCTAAGGGAGGCAAGGAGATGAAGACACATGGCTCAAGATGGGAGGGGAAGCCAAAAGCCGCCGGGACACTTGTCTTCTCCATGGCAAAGCCGCCGGGCTTGTGAGGAGAAGAGAGCTTTACCCGCCGGCCATAGGTGGCAAGGGAGTGGGTGGATGTGTTTTGTGATCTTTTCCCCAAAAGCCATCGGTCCTTTCAGCTCCGGACTGACTCTGGTTGCCCTCCGGTTGGACTTGTTTTGAGTGATTCCACGTCCGGTTCTTGAAAGTCAGATTTTGGTCGTGACCTGGAATGACTCGTAATTCATATTCAGCTTTAAAATTCCTCCTTAGCTCGTATTCTCTCTAGACTTCAAAATACCCTGTAGATAAATATCGGAACTAACAAGCAAAAGTTAAATAGACAAAGAGTCTAATTTGGTGAGTTTAACTGTGTTTATGATTCATACAATTATGGTCCATCAGGTTGCCACGATCACTTGTCCAGAGGTGGTAATCTTGAGCTGCTCTCTCTATAATGTCATAGGTGTCTTTCAGAGGGACTCCGTTCAGTCCTCCACCAACTGTTTGATTTATCAAGGTGCGCATCCCCTGGTCAATTCTCTGATAGAAAGTGTCTATAATCTGCCACGGCTCTAGATTGTGATGGGGGCACATCCTCATCAACTCCTTGTACCTCTCCCAAGCCTCATAGAGAGTCTCACCTTCCATAGATAGGAACGAGATGATCTTGTTCCGAAAATGTGATGTCTTTGATGGTGGGAAGTACTGCTGTAGAAAGGCTTCGGCCAGTTTGCCCCATGTAGTGAAAGTGCCCTCTCCATGACTATCGAGCCACCTACTAGCCTTATCAGAGAGTGAAAAAGGGAATAGCCTCAGGTAGTAGGATTCTGGAGGGACACCATTGGTCTTGACTGTGTTGCACATCTGAACAAACCGCTTGAGATACTGATGAGGGTCTTCGTTCATCCTTCCTAAAAACTAGTTGTTCTGCACCATCTGAATCAGTCCTGTTTTGATCTCCCATGTATTGTTGGCGATGCCCGATGTTGCAATGGTTGACTGAAATCCCGAGACACGTGGAGCAGTGTAATCTCCAAGAGTTCTGCGCACTGGTTGTTATGCAGGACGCTGCAGGTCGTCTTCGACCACTCCATTCAGCAAAGCTGGGTTGTTTTGGTTTATTGCCATTGCTGTGAAATTTCTGTTTAGTGCTCGTAGCTGCCGAGCTTCGTTCTGGCCCCGACGAGTTGTTCTTCGTAGGTCCGGTGTGTCCTTGTCTGAAATCTGAATCTGCTTCTTCTTTCGAGGTTTTTTCCTTGGCATGTACTAAACAGTACCTGCAAAAAGCCAAGGGAAGAGTGAACGTAGCAAGAAAAAAAACAAAAAAAGACAAGTAACGAACAAGGTGGAATAGTCTAAACTACACACGTTAATCTAATATCACACTAAACGCTGCTCCCCGGCAACGGCGCCATTTTGACTAGCATATTTTTAACCCTTTATAGTTGTCAATTTATACGTTTTAGGGGTCAAGTTGCAGTCAAACAAAATTTATAACCTTGTTAAGCCAAGGGTCGATCCAAGGAACAGACGCGTGTGAATACTAGCTAACAAGCGACCTATTTAGCTATTCCGATTAAAAGAGGTTTTGTTTGTGATGAAAATTGCAATAATTAAATAACAGAAATTAAAGGTGCAGAAATTAAAGGTTGTGTTTTTATCAGAGAAATAATTCCAGAATCCATACTTTACCCGTGCTAACCCCACTTATCATGCAATCATGTTACGTAAATTATTCATGCTATCGAATATGGAATCAAACCGAAATAACACTAGACAAGCCGCCCATCCACGGATCATTGTCTAGATTAATCTCAATCGTTGAACGCCGCCCATCCACGGATTATCAACGATCTCGATTTATTAAACTAAATGTTTTCCTATTAACTCATGTAAACATGACCTAATATCAATTTCATGTAATCCGGTTAATCCCCAGGGCCCATCCACCTTTCGGCATATAACCTAAATACGTTCTAGCAATGCTACCCTTTGATGTAAATACTTGCATAGAACGATAATATTAAGCACACAATGAAATTGAATAATCGAATCGCATAAATAACAACTTTAATTGATCACATGAAGAGTTATGGTTACATAGCACGGGATCCGTAGGATCCCAGAATAAGAGGACTACTCACTATTCATGGTGATTAAACCAAAAACAATGTCTAGTAAAGGAAAGAAATGAGTAAACCGTAAACGATGTAGCTCGATGATCCTCACGATGAAAGCTTTGTCTTCTCTCCCAAGTTAGGGTTCTGTTCTCCGTAAAATAGCACACCTTCTGAATTGGTCGAATTCTCTTTTTATATCGAGGTTCCTAAAATTGCCAAAGGATAAAATTTGGAAAGTCCCGTGACAGCTGATCCATCACGGGGTGTCACGGGATCTGAGAATTGCAAGGCCACGGCGTAGTCCCGTGATGCCTTCATTGTCCCGTGACAGGCCTTGCGTCACGGGGTGTCACGGGTCCCAGGAATGTTGCTGCTACGGCTGAGTCCCGTGATGCTTCCTTGTCCCGTGACACATGGAGGTGTCACGGGGTCTGGGCCAAAAGTGCTCCTCTGGGCTGATTTCTTCATCTTTTCATGCAATCAGGTCCATGTCGAGTCATCGTGTAATTCAAACCTGAAACACTAGGAAAAGAAATTAAATGATAACAAATCGTCTGGGAAACAAACCTAATCCGTCATCGAATGAGGTGAATAATAAGTCAAGAACTTGACTCATCAAAACACTCCACACTAAGGATTTGTTCGTCCCAAATCCATCTGGAACAGCCAAAATTTCAAGTGACATGCCAGAGCAAGAAGCAGCTGAATGGCTTCTAGACGTGCAACATGGGCAAAGGTCTCATCAAAGTCGATCCCTTCTATCTGCGTATATCCTTGTGCCACAAGGCGAGCTTTGTTCCTTGTGATGTTCCCTGATGCATCTGACTTGTTCTTGAAAATCCATTTAATGCCAATGATGTTTACACCATCAGGTATTGGAACTAAGTCCCATACATCATTGCGAGCAAATTCTTCCAGTTCCTCCTGCATGGCAAGGACCCAATATTCATCCCGAAGTGCTTCCTTTACGTTTTTCAGTTCTATGGTAGACAGGAAACACGAGCAGGCAGCAAGTGCTTTGAAGTTGGTCTGCATCCCGCGAGTTCTTACTCCGTCACTTGGTGCTTTAATGACCTCTGAGATTGGGTGGTCCCTGCCAATTCGTCGGGAGGGTTGTAAGGTGGTAAAATCCTCTTGAGTGTTGTCATTATCGGCTTCGTCTGATGAGGAAATTTTAGGGAGATTGTCAGCAGTTGGCGCTTCGCCTGTTGGTCCATTTTCAGTCTACTGAGACAATGGTTGTGGCTCATGTACTGTGCCAGAAATGTCGCCAGCATCGTCTGAGACACCCTTCTCAATTACTTCATCCTTGACTTTGACATTGATAGACTCCATGACTGAGCCTGTGCGCTTGTTGAACACCCGGTATGCTTGACTGTTCGATGAATATCCTAGAAAGAATCCCTCATCACTCTTCGGATCCAGCTTCTTTCGGTACTCTTGATCATTGATGAGTCATAGTTGTACGACTATTTTATATGTTAAAACCCCGTCTCTTAGTAGTTGCATGTATATTATTTCACTACCTGTGTGTAGTCTTCGTTCGTAGGTACATTCGGAGACCATGGAAGGAATATCGGCTAAAGGGAGCCTATTTGATGATGTTTGGCGTGGAAAGAAATGAAGTCCGGTATGCTCGAAGTCTGAGTCAATGAATCACGTGGACGTTTGAAGAATACTATGCGCGGAGGTCTTCTGCATTTCCCTAATTGTTAAGACGTCCGCGAGTCATAAGGAAAGAGACGTCCGCGGAAGACACCTAGTCAGGGCCATGCGAACGCACACTATTTTCATGCCACACTATGATCATATTCACTACATCCAAACTATCCCTAAGGTCTCTCGATTCTTAGGTCTAGTTTTAAGGTTCAACATGTTAGTTAGGCATTTCATCAAACACTTAGTAGCATCGCATATATAAAGAGCATAGTGAACATGAATTTAACACTATTTAATGGGATTAATTGATGATTTGCTAATTGACTAACTCCAATGAATTAACCATTCAATCCTTAGTCAAGCATCATATCATAAGGTTCACTTTCATGCTTAAGATATGATCATTCTCTCCATCCTAGAACTATCCACTAGCTTTTCCAAGACATAGGTTCAAGTTTTAGTCTAAGTTGTCACTTAGGCATTTTATCAAACACCTAGAATGCATAACATTCATAACACAAGAGCAAATGAAATCAACAACCATCCATATGAATATCAATGTATATATGTGATCAAAGAGTACCAAGGAGAGTCATAAGACCCTCAAAACACAAGATCACTACTCACACATCATGTAAGATAACATGGTTTGAGTAGGGTTTATAGCACAACAAGTAGAATGGAAAAGATGTAGAAGAAGGAGGATGGTTAATCCTTGAACTCCCTTTTGATCTTCTCTTCTTCCCCTTAGTTGGATCTTTTGATGATTGATGACCTTGGTTGAGCCTCTTTTCTAAACTTCTTCTCCCCAAAAACCTCCACACTTGGTCCAAAACCCTTGCTTTCTATTTATAGATTCGGCTGAAATCTGGACCTCAAATCTGAGTTTTTCATCCAGTGGGTCGACTGGGCTAAGCTTGACTCCCAATCGGTCGAATGGGATGTGCAAGATCTGATGAACTCCTTAAGTTTAATCGAGTCGGTCGACTGGACTTCTCAGTCGACCGTCTGGGGCTTTTATGGTCATCTTCCCGTCCGAATTAGATCTTGGTGTAAACTACAAAGTTGTAGCCCTTTGAAATACCTTTCCAACAAGATAAAGATCAGCCAAATCGGACACGGTATGAGCCCTAAGCGTCTAAAACAAGTCTCAAAGGTCAATAGGCTCAGTATTGCCCCGAAACTCCTTATTTTGCGCCGAAACTTCTGTTCAACCAATCTTCATATGTAGGCCTTGACAATGGGGGAAACTTGTTTTCTACCTAAAATGTAGAGATAGAGGTCAAATGACATCAAAATAATGTCGGAAACGACCCAAAACTATAGTAAAGAATGGCCATAAATCAGTCGAAAACTCGACTAATCAACACTCCACACTTAAGTTTTGTTCATCCCGAACTAAGTATGAGAATATGTCAAGGTCATGCAAATTTCGAAATGCTAGTGGTGCTATGTTTTTCGTATATTTGCCTCACTTGATTTCACAAGGTCTCGATCATTATTTCTAAATGAAAGGTATGTACAATCTAACTAGTTCCTTTTTGTAGGCGTTACGAATGCATTTAGCGTATGCATTAAGCCTTTAAACCCCTAGGCTACCCTAGTGGACGAGCTGTAGTCTCGTGAGAGTTTTCAGAAAAGGGAATACTCACAAATCCCCGTATGCACCAATCCCATGAGAATGTGAAATTATATGCCCTGTTCAAGCTTGGTCCAGGGTTCTGTTGCAACAGATTTTGAACTCTTTGCACAACAGTTCAGCTGACAGTTCAAGGTGCAGTTGAGACAACCCTTGGACACCTCTCGCACTAATCCAGCAGTTAGTGAAGATAACTGAGATACACACAGTTAACCAGAACCGAACTCTACCAGAGAGTGTTCCAACAGATGATTAAATAATTTATCAAGCAGTAACGGGAACCAAAGGAAACGAAACGGGAGCACACACGATATGTTACTGATGAGACATATTTATATGACTCCTTAAGTCATTAAAACCCACCAGTTACGACATTTGATCATAAGAACGTTTACTTATTAATGTCGTTTTGGATTTCAGGGCCTTTTGGAGTCTAAAGATGAATCGAGCTTAAAAGACGGCATTTTCATGTCAGAAGCATCGCAGTTGAAGAACAAAGCCAGAGGAGAGTCGTGAACAGTAATTTCGGTGTGAACAGTAATTCCGGCGTGAACAGTATCCCGGGATGAACAGCAATTTGGCCGTGAACAGTAACTTCGGGAAATATTCTAGAAGCATCTCAACATTTGCAATTGCCAAACCACTAATGCCACTCAACTTGGGCATCAAGTTTGACATTTTCCTTTATCCCTTTCCTATAAAAAGAGGATCTTGGCCTCATTGTAATCCATTCCAGAAAAATGTAGAGAAACTCTCTCATATTGTGCTCTTGTTGGTTTGGGCGTTGGAAATCATAAGGCTCTCAACTTCTCTCTTCCCCTTCTTTACTTGTTACGCATCTTACTTTCCAAGTTACGCATTTAGTGAATCCCTCTAAGTCCGAATGTCATTTAGCCCTTGTGTTCTTCCCATGAACATGAGTGGCTAATCCCACTATTCGGTTTGGGGTTCCTAATCTTATGCATACATTTTGAGGCACTTGCACTCAATTCCTTTTACACGTCCCACTAGTCCTTGGATATCATTACACGGATCAAAAGGCTTGACTAAGTGGATGCTTGAAATGGCAAAGCTTGGTTAAGTTCATGATCCTTATTGTAACATCCATTTGATGCTTGGAATGGCAATGATGGATAGTACACATAGATGAGCAATACCTTTGCCGGATTGTTCCATCTAATAAGGACTAGACTAGAAGGTTTCAACCGTCCATAGTGAGGTAGTGGGGTTTCAATACCTTGGGTTGCCTATGGCACCACACTACTACCTAGTTCGGTGGAAACCGTGGTGTACTACCTTTGTCGGAGTACTTTAGGTTGTTACCCTTGCCGGAACAACCACACACTATGGGATGTGAAAATGGTTAATTGAATGTCCATGATGAATGTAGCATAAGAGAAGGTTTCTAATGTTGTAGCACAACTTTGAGACTCTTTCCTTAATGCTTCTTTGTGTTCACTAGTTCTTGTGCCATTATTGATTGACAACGAGGCTAAGTGGATGCTTGGAATGGCAAAGCTTAGCCGAGTAGTTCAATCCAGATTAGACAACGAAACCAAGTGGATTCTTGGAATGGCAAAGCTTGGTCTAGTAGTCTAGTCCTTTTATTAACCGTTTGATTGTATCTGGAATGTGAGATCAAACGGTGCACTTAGACTAATACATCTTGGAATGGAGTATTAGTCTTGCTAGAACTAGAATCCATATCTTGAAATGGAATGGATGTTGTGTAAGTGCTTGGAATGGCCTTACTTTAGGGTTTATGTCTTGGAATGGACTAAATCCACACTCATGGGCGCAAGGATAGATCATTAGAGGTCAATGATGAGTTGAGCCACAACAAAAGGCCCCTAGACCGAATACCATTCTCTTGATTACCATCCCTTGCATTTACTTCCTTTACTTTTTGCATTAGCCATTAACTGTTCCAAAATCCCCAACCTTGCATTTACTTTCTTTTACTGTTTTCCTAGAACAACAAGTAACCATTACAACTCCTCTGGGTTCGACCCCTACTCGCCGCTTTACTAATCTCATAGTAAGCTAAGGGTAGTGGACTATAAATTTAGGTTTGATTTGCACACTACGACTTGTGCTCGTCAAATTTTGGCGCCGTTGCCTGGGAGTTATGCGTTGGTGAAGTTGTTCTTTTGTTTGTTCCCTCTTTGTTCTTGTTTTGATTCTCTTGGTTCGCCATGGCCTCTTATTACAATAGAGAGCCTTGGTACGATGAGGAATGTTCCCCACAATCCTTCCAACAAGAAATCCGCGAAAAGATCAACTACATTGTGCAATCCCGGGATGAAACATTGGATGAGTACTTACGGTACTTTGATTCCCTTGTGACAAGCTGCCCGCACCATGGATTCACTAACTACGATCTTCTTCAAAGATTTCTCGGTGGAATGATGCCATATGAGTGGGATAGGCTCAATGAGGCAGCAGGAGGCTCGGTCTATAAGTTAACCATGAGTGCTATTTGGCACTTAATATATGATTTGATCGAGGACTCGAGGCTAAGGCAAGAATAGCACAAGGCGCTTGAGGACATGATAAAAGTATTGGCCGCTAGCAATGAGCAAATCCAAGCCACGATCCAGCAGAATCTGGCCGAGACCGAGGGACACGTGGCCAAGATACAAAAGGCGTTATCCGACTTGACCCAGGACGTGTCCAAGTTGATAAGGGACCGGGAAGAAGAATGTACCAGGGAAGAGGACCCATTGATAGAGGAGGAGGACCCAAGTTGTACCAGGCTTGATCCTACGCCCGGACGAGACTTGACCCTCTCGGACCTCAGCCCGACCTCAGCGCCCAGTCCTTCAGTGGAGAGCCCGGTACCAGTTCCAGCAGAGACAGAACCAGACGCGTCCCAGACGCCCAAAGCCTCAGGCCCGATGCCAGTTTCTGCGCCTAACCCAATCTCAGTTCCCTCACCCGGACCAGTCCCAGTTCCAGCAGAGGCAGGTTTGAGCCCGACGCCCGGATCAATCCTTCCAGCAGGTCCAGTCCCCACGGATAGACCTCCTTTTGCGCCTAAGGCACCCGAGCCCGAGACCATCCTAGTCCCCATTGATGAGCCATCCAAAGAAGACCCTATCCTCCTAACCGAAGAGTCCCTACTTGTCCCCTCATTGTCTATGGAGATCACAACCACCGAAAATCATGTAATCAAAGATGATGTTCAAGGCGAGTTAGAGGTGAAATCAAATATGGGGACAAGCTTGATGTCGCTTGTGAGTAATGGCAAGAGTGTGATCTTCGAAAAATGCAAGGATGCCATCCGCTCATACATAAAAAAGCGACCGAGGCATGGACTGTTTGTATGGAAGCCCGAATGGAGAGACAAGAGGGCACGGCTTGATAAATCAGTGGCTATGCCTAGGAGATCTCCTTCTCCTCGGAAGGACGTAAAGGCAAGGCCACCTGACCGGTTGAAGGCAGAACCGAGCCCGCTGCGATATGTGAACCATGGAAAGATTAAGAGAGCAGTCGGGAAGAAGTTTGACCTCACCCGCCCATGGGACCCCAACATATGATCCCTAGAGGTACTGTCGAGCCAACGACGTTAAACAAAGGCGCTAGCCGGGAGGCAGCCCGGCATTTTACAGTATTTCTTGCATTTTACAGTATTTCTTGCATTTTACTTTCTTGCATTTTACTAACCCTCACCACATTGTAGTTGGAAAGGAAAGGTTGAATTTTGTAGGTCGGGTTACGCATTTTACTGAGAAGAGACCGGACGCGTCCAAGCCCGACTGGCGGGACACTCTTGCTATGCACGGTGCTTTCCATGCTACGCATTTTGAGCAAGGCCCGAGTAGCACCTCAAGCGTCCGGACGCGTCCGAGAGAGAGACCGAGCCCGACCTGAGCTTCCCATGCACTTTAGATGCTAGTCCACGCCTTGCCACTTCATGGCATACGAGGGGAGTTCCGTTTCACTCTAGTACCTTGTTCTTTCCATTGATCGCGGGCACATTGTCTTGATTGAGTTGTGCCGTGAGGCCACGGCTCATTTCAAAAGTGTGGGGTGGGGTGTTTAGTAGTTTGTTGTGTCATCACGTTTATTTTCTTGCACATGCATGAGTCAGCACGTTTCCCTTTGAAAATTTTAAAATTTTTGAATAAAATGCGTAGTTTTGTGAATAAAATGCGTAGGAGAGTGGTGTTGAGCTTAAATGATGCGAAATAGATGGATCCTAGTACATGCATGACTCTTATGAAATTCTAATTGTGCGACTAACATGTGATCTAACTTCTTATGTGTCCTTATGAGTTGGGATAAATAGGGGATGTGGAGTTGATAGAAATGCCCTAGTGAGGCTTGACAAAGCACTCAAGGATCGGGGATTCGAGTTACATGGTTATATGGACTTGTGGAGGCTGCATTTCGAGACTCGTGGTTGTAGTTGACTCCACCATTGCAGCGTTTATGCAAGTGGTGGGACGGGAATCAAACCGTCCTATCTCTAGTCCTAGTAGTCAGGAAAATAGATGAGTGACCCTCATCTTGACTCGCACAAAACGACAAGGATGAGAAAGAGCGGGGAGGTATTTCCATATGCTTGAGGGCGATGATTGGACCTCCCAAGAAGGAATGGACAAGAAAAAATCACAAAAAGGAGCAAGGCTCAAAGAAAAATCAACTCATGTGAAGTTCTAACCGAAGCAAGTGAAGGATTATCAAAGTCTCACCAAAGGCCAAGTTCACTACAAGTATGTCCAATAAAAAGTATCAAAAGGACTCAACCATTGAGCTTGAATTCATCACGTGCTAGAAGAAGCAACAAATATAACCATGTAACAAGATCCGAATCCAAGAGTGTAGATCATGGGCCTTAAAAGGACTATCTCCCATTCATCCGAATTGGTTTGCACCTCGACTCTAAGGTACATGTATCAAGTTAAATTTCATGTTTTAGCAAAATACCTTGAGTAGTGATTGAGAATGCATGGAAAGGGGAAATCTAGACTAACATTTATCTAGTGGCCGAGAAGGGCTTGTGATGTTTATATGTGTTTTTCCTCTTGTGACTTAAGGCCTTGTTCGGGACGAACAAGTTCAAGTGTGGGGTGATTTGATGAGACGTATTTATACGACTCGTTAAGTCATTAAAACCTACCAGTTACGACATTTGATCATAAGAACGTTTACTTATTAATGTCGTTTTGGATTTCAGGGCCTTTTGGAGTCTAAAGAAGAATCGAGCTTAAAAGACGGCATTTTCATGTCAGAAGCATCGCAGTTGAAGAACAATGCCAGAGGAGAGTCGTGAACAGTAATTCCGCGCGTGAACAGTATCCCGGGATGAACAGTAATTTGGTCGTGAACAGTAACTTCGGGAAATACTCTAGAAGCATCTCAACATTTGCAATTGCCAAACCACTAATGCCACTCAACTTGGGCATCAAGTTTGGCATATTCCTTTATCCCTTTCCTATAAAAAGAGGACCCTGGCCTCATTGTAATCCATTCCAGAAAAATGTAGAGAAACTCTCTCATATTGTGCTCTTGTTGGTTTGGGCGTTGGAAATCATAAGGCTCTCGACTTCTCTCTTCCCCTTCTTTACTTGTTACGCAATTTACTTTCCAAGTTACGCATTTAGTGAATCCCTCTAAGTCCGAATGTCATTTAGCCCTTGTGTTCTTCCCATGAACATGAGTGGCTAATCCCACTATTCGGTTTGGGGTTCCTAATCTTATGCATACATTTTGAGGCACTTGCACTCAATTCCTTTTACACGTCCCACTAGTCCTTGGATATCATTCCATGGATCAAAAGGCTTGACTAAGTGGATGCTTGAAATGGCAAAGCTTGGTTAAGTTCATGATCCTTATTGTAACATCCATTTGATGCTTGGAATGGCAATGATGGATAGTACACATAGATGAGCAATACCTTTGCCGGATTGTTCCATCTAATAAGGACTAGACTAGAAGGTTTCAACCGTCCATAGTGAGGTAGTGGGGTTTCAATACCTTGGGTTGCCTATGGCACCACACTACTACCTAGTTCGGTGGAAACCATGGTGTACTACCTTTGTCGGAGTACTTTAGGTTGTTACCCTTGCCGGAACAACCACACACTATGGGATGTGAAAACGGTTAATTGAATGTGATGTTCCCTTAAGTGGCATGTATTTGGCAAAACATAGCTTAGACAGTTCGAGCAGGTGTTCAGGGGGAGTTTGAACAATATCCTGGTACTCCTGTACAGCGTGATCAAGACGCAAGGATATTCCCGGAAGATATTGGACTACGAAGATCTCGTCAATATGATGACGGCCAACGACTTATTTGAGTAGTAGATATTCGAATGAATATCTACATCAAGGCGGCAAAGCTTATTTGGGCAAGAAGACTTCGGATTATCTTCTAACCGATTTAAAAGATATTCATCAAATATCTAGGAATATTTCCTAAATATTTGATGGGATTATCTTGTGCGAATTAGGGTTTCGCTCGAGCATATAAATACAATGCAAGGGCAACCCTAATTCTCATCGCTTTCAAAGATAAAAAATACACGAGCAATTCCTGCTGATCGGAGAAGAAGAAGGCGACGGCCGGTTGTGTTTTCTCATTGAGAATACACCGGTGCAAGTGCAGTCTGTTCAAGTGCAACACAGACTGCCTGAAGCGTATCAACTGCCGCACACAACGAAGGTGAACAAGCTTTCGAGAGAAAGCATCCGAGCTTCTGGAGAAGGTCGAGAACGTTCAGACTGCAGGTTCTGAACGAAGGGGATCGAGGGGAATTGCGGTGAACCTCGGTTGCAAATCTGAGAGACGGAGTATTGAGGTTAGGCTATTACAAGGTGTAAGTGTAAGTCCCTGTGGAAACCCTATACTCGTAATAAAGATTTGCTGTCCCTTTTTTGGGTGTGGGAAACCCCCCAGAGTAGGCGGAGCCGAACTGGGTTATCAGTCCATGTGTCTCTACTACCTCTATCTGTTTGCTGAACTGTTGTGATAAGAGTTCAACCTCTGTGTGTTGAACTGTTGTGCAAAGAGTCCCAGGTCTGTCGCAACACTACCTTGGACACAAGCTTGAACAGGGGACTTAATTTCAATTGGTATCAGAGCAGATCACTCGACACACTGAGTGGGATCCTGAACTGTTCAAGATGACTCTGAAAGAAGGACAAAGCATAACCAGACCCCCGCTGCTTGAAGGATCGAACTATGCCACATGGAAGCCTGTGATGAGATCCTTTCTAAAATCACTAGACGAAAAGGCATGGAAGGCTGTTCTGAAAGGGTGGACGGAACCCATAATGAACAATCTCACTGGAGAACCGATAGCCAAACCAGAAGCTCTGTGGACAGAAGAGGAAGACAAAGCCTCCATGGGCAACTCAAAGGCAATGAACGCAATTTTCTCGGCAGTAGATGAAAACGTCTTTAAACTAATCATCAACTGTGAAGTGGCCAAGGAAGCATGGGATATCCTTCAAACAGCGTTTGAAGGAACAGACAAAGTTCGCAACTCCCGCATGCAAGCTGTCACAACCAGGTTTGAAGAGATGAAGATGAAGGAGAGTGAAACCATCACTGAGTACAACACCAGAGTCCTAGAACTGTCCAACGAGGCATCTGCACTAGGGAAACCCATCGATGAAGAAAGATTGGCCAGCAAGGTCCTAAGGTCTCTTCCTCCGAGATTTGCCATGAAAGTCACGGCCATTGAGGAAATGCATGATATCACCACACTGAAGCTAGACGAGCTAATGGGTTCCCTCAGAACCTACGAGATTAATCATGACTTCCAAACTGGAGAAGAGAAGGGAATCGCCCTCAAAGCAGATATGACAGAAGACAAGCTGGACTCTGGATGCACAACTGAGCAACTGGCCATGATGGCTCAGAACTTTGGAAGAATGGTGCGAAAGATCAACAGACGTGGTCCAGAACAAGGTCAGTCCTCGTCAACTGGTTACCGAAACTGGAAATCCAGCAGGCCAAGGTCTACTGATTCGAGGCAAGAACTGTCTGACAAAGGAAAAGAAGAGATTCAGTGTCATGAATGCAAGGGTTTTGGTCACATTGCCTCATAGTGTGCAAACACTCTCATGAAGAAAAAGGCGATGGTGGCGAGCTTCAGCGACAGTGAATCAGACGAAGAAAAAGATGAAACCACAAACTTCGTGGCCTTCGTCACAACTCTGGATGAATGCAGCAGCACAAGTGAAACTGTTCCAGCACAGTTGGAACGCCCAGATGAAGACCCCTCGGACAGTGACAACGAAAAACTCACGCAGGACTCTCTGGCTCAGACTTATAAAGATCTATATGAGAAGTGGCTGCTTCTGATCAAGATGAACAAAAAGCTAAATGACACAGTGGCAAGCGTCATTTTGGAAAAGGACAAGGTTTGGCAGGAGGTTGAGATACTATTGACACTGAAGGCAGAACTGGAAGGTACAATTAACTCACTAACTTCTCAACTAGCTGAGGTAAAACAAGAAAGACTGGATCTTCTTGTTCAGAAAACGGAACTCCTAGGTACTGTCTCCTCTCTAAAAACCGAAATGGAGAAGGATCGGGACACTCATCCTACAGGCATGGCGGGTCTGAGAAAAACCATCATTGATCCACAACGCAAAGAACTGTTCCAACTAAGGAGGGTGGAACAGCTGGAACTTCAGCTAGAATCTGAGAAGATGGAACACTCTGACACTAGAGAGGAACTCAATCACCTCAAACAGTCGGTAAGAATGCTTAACTCCGGCACTAAAGACTTAAATGATATTCTTAGATCCCAGAGAATGGAGTCCGGACACAGAGGATTGGGGTTCACAAGAGAAGGCAGCTCAAAAGGAACGACGCTTGTTAAAACAAGACCGGTGTCGGAACAAAAGACAAAACAGAAGGTGAGACAGCATCCCGGACGGAAAATAGATCTGCCACAAGAACAACCCAATAGTGGCCGAAGAAGGGAAGGTACGATGCACTTCGGCTCTCATTCAGCGCAAAGGAAAGAATGGCGGACTTGCTGGTATTGCAATCAGGTGGGACACATTAAACTAAAGTGTCGCCTGTTTTTAGCCGAACGACGTGCCTTCCAGCACGAACCACATTGCAACAGAAACTGGCCTGGGTTCAAAAGGTAGACCGAACCGTTTGCATGGTAGCCTGTTACACCTTAAACTACTTATCGCATGATAGTTGGCTCTTCGACAGCGGATGCTCCGCACACATGACAGGTAACTCTCAATATCTTACCCATATTAGACCTGTTGAGCACATGTGGTTTGTCACCTTCGGGGATGGTAAAAAGGGTCAGGTGATCGGCTGTGGGACATTGATGGTTCCGGATCTCCCTGCACTCAAGAACACCCTCCTTGTTAAGGGACTGACCAGGAATCTTATCAGCATCAGTCAACAATGCGACGATGGACACTATGTGTCATTCTCCAGCTACTCATGTCTTGTACTAGACCAGAATGGCGATACACTGATGAAAGGAAAAAGGGATGCCAACAACTGCTATACTATTAGGGTGGGTCTGACAGAGTCGATGAACAATGTGCATTCGCACCATGGCCAGCAACCGGTTGCTCTCCCATGTGCATACGCACAACCTAGCTTTCTGCGAGGGGGAGTGGAGAAGACCTTGCACACAAGATCTGATTGTCGATGTGCACAAATCAAGGTTGTCGGGTGTCCCAAGAAGCTGTTGAATCAGTCGGTGGTACAGTTGCAAAAGGAGTTCGTACACTGCACACAGGAATGTGCCTGGCCCCGTACAAGAAAATATGAATGCTCACGAAAGATGGTAACTCTGAGGTAGCATACTTGTGTGAAACCATATGGCAGGTCACGGAGTGAAACACCCAGATCCCCAGGGGGTCTATGTGGTGTCAACCACTAAAAGCATCCAACGGTGGTCAGTCATAGTCGAATCTCCAGCTGAAACAGTTGGACTGACCACCTAATATATAGAGCTAGAACAGAAGGCACAGCGCATGAAAATCATTTTTTTAATATTCTCGAAGATTTTTTCTGCCATTATTTGAATCAAGGGTTGGCTAATTTGGGAAGTTGAGAAGGCCGAAGGATATTTTTGAAACACAAAACAGTTGAGTGTGTTCAATTTCTTCTCTCTCTCGTCCCCAAAACCCTAGAACGGCATCTTCTCTCTCTCAACCGCTCATACACTCAACGGAGATGGTGAACACGAGGAAATCAGTGAAATCCGGCGTCAAAACTGTAGAGAACAGCAAAGAAAGCATGCAGACCTCAAAGGCAATGGCGGCAAAATCAAAGATTCCAAAATCAAAAGCTGCGAAGATGAAAAAGGCGTCGCCTTTACACTCAGCCACCGAATCTTTGGCTAGAGAGAAGTCTGCGGAAGTAGTTACCGCTGGGATCCCTCAGCCGGGCACAGTGGATTCATCTCCAAAGGTTCAGGTAAATCCCAATATTCCTTCTGTCTCTGTGAATATCCCCGTTGTTGAAAAATCGGTATTGAATGAAGAATCAAGTATGGAGGGTGAGAAGGTTGTTGAGTCGATTGATGGTGATGAAACCAGAAGGGCTGCAATTGACGATAATGGTGGTATGTCTGTTAGTGGTGTCAAAACTGATGGTGTTGAAACCAGTAGGGTGGTTCTTGATGATGATAATGAGAATGGTAGGGCGGTTGACAAAGCCGGTAGTGCGGTTTCTAAGAAGCAATTTGTCAAGAACGTGGAAGAAAAGGAACCCAGCAGGGGGGCTGGAGGCTCAGGAACGTGGAGAGAAAAGATCTTCGCCACTGGATACATTCCTCCGAAAGCTGGCCGCAGGAAGAAGGTGAAGCGGGCCAGTGACTCTCCCAGTAAATATCTAGCCCAGATCTATGCCACTCGAGGTATGAAGATTGCAATGTCCGATGAGGAAACAGAGAAGTTTATCGAGTCCTCGGGGAAGAGGAATGTGGTGTTGAGTGTTGCTGATCCGTCTAAGAGTCAATAAGGAATCACTGAAGAAGATTCCGGTATGCATCATGAGGCTATGGCAGAGGAGATTAAGACAGATGTGCTGAAAGAATCAGACCCTACGGGAAGAGATGACGAATTGGAGAAGTTATACAAAGACATCGATGATGTCATGGTTGACTTAGAAAAGGAGAAGGATCAGGAAGTGGCTAGTCCAGAAGAAGCTCAGTATGATCAGGCTGTTGGGGCAAAAGAAATGGTTGCAGACAAAGCTACGAGTGTTCCACCTATGGAACCAGGTGTTCAGTCTAGCGTTGAGACTGGAGGAGCTGTAGAGAAAGATGCAAGCGGTTCATCTGTGGAACCCTCTATTCAGACCAAAGCTAAAACAGCACCAGCTTCAGAGGAAGGTCTGCATAACCTAGGTGTTGAAGCAGAAGACTCTGGTACTGAAAAGATCTCAAGTGTTCGAACAGCGGAACAGAGTGTTCAAACTGAAGTTAAGACTAGAGTAGTTCTAGAGAAAGTAATGAGTGAAGAAACCACGACAGTTCAAGATGATCGTAGGAATCATTTGGAGGAGGATGAAGCATCCATTCATAAGGATGCCCCTATATCAGCAGCAGAAGGTGTTACCCTTTCAGAAGATGACCAAGACAGTGTTCCCCTTGTCAACCTCAAAAGGACAATGAAGGGGAAGGAATAGAAAAAGGTTGCCTTTGCTACGTCTACAAAGGAACCAGCCCAGAAGGTTGCTGAGGTCAGCAGTGGTGCAGGGGGAGCTGGCTCTTCCAAGAAAAGAAAGCGCGTTGCTGCAGTTCCCATCTCTGAAGATGCTGGGAGATGTGAAGTCCCAGCCCCTGAATCTGAGGCAGTCCCAGTCGGTAAGGTCAAGAAAGGAGTATGGTTCGTAAACAAAGAAGCTGCATTGAAATGGGAATGTGTGCTGAAAAGGAAAATCATACCGGAGAGGCTGCTGGATGCATCGAGTTACAAAGGAAAAGAAGTAGTTGAGGTACTCAAAGAATCGGATCTATTCTGGACATTAGACAGATGCAAGTCGTTCAACGAACAGCTGGTGCGTGAGGCCATGGCAAACTTGCCTCCAAAGTTTGGGGTCGTTGGAGATGCAGAATACGGGGTATTCTACGTCAGAGGGAGAAGGATCAACATTGATCCTGAACTTATAAATGTCTACTTCTCCATGGATGACCCCGCTGCTGATGAGGAGGAACCCAGCTTTGAGAAGGTAGTAAGGACTATCACTGCAGGCTCTGTTCAGTGGCGACCTGAGTCAGTTGTGCATACAGCAGATCTGTCAACGTTCTATTCAATGCTGTTCTTCATTGCTGTGTTCAACTGGAGGCCGTCTACTCATCGCTCTACTGTCAACAAGGACACGGCCCAACTGATTTATCAGATAGGGAACAAGCTGAAGGTCAACATGGGCAGAATGATGTTCAAACAGATTGCTGAACACGCTACTTCTACGAGATCCCTGCACCAGATATGTTTTCCTTCACTTATCTATGAGCTGATCATCCACCAAGCTCCTAATTTGAAAGCCTCGTCGGACCGTCTTACCAAAGTTCCAAGCAAATTCACAGTGGACCACAAGCTTTTCAAAGGGCGTCATGTGAATGATCTGAAAGGGGGGAGCAGGAGAGGTAAAGAAGTTGGGGAATCCAGTCGAGGGGGAGCCAGAATTGGCGTGGATGAGAGGAGCAAGCTGCTGAAGGATCTCCAGGCTACCATTGCTGCGGACAAGGAACAACGCCGTCGGATCAACAGGCTAGCTCGAGCCCTTAGCTATCCCAGCGATGATGAATCAGAAGCAACAGTCTCTGAAGATGATTCCAATGAAGAAGCTTCTGATTAAAGGTCCATTGAAAAACTAAACCCTCTGAACTTTTTGTTTAAAACTATCATTCTTAGTGCTTGTTCTGGCACATTTTGATTGTCTGTTCGAACTCGGATCGCACCCCTTGCCAGTTTGTGGCAAAAAGGGGGAGTATTTTGGAGGAGACAATTCTTATTTCCCTCAAAGTTGTCTACTGTCTAGATAGTTAGATAGACCTAGTTATCTAGTAGATCTGGTTTTGCCAAAATGCCAAGGGGGAGATTGATGTTCCCTTAAGTGGCATGTATTTGGCAAAACATAGCTTAGACAGTTCGAGCAGGTGTTCAGGGGGAGTTCGAACAATATCCTGGTACTCCTGTACAGCGTGATCAAGACGCAAGGATATTCCCGAAAGATATTGGACTACGAAGATCTCGTCAATATGATGACGGCCAACGCCTTATTTGAGTAGTAGATATTCGAATGAATATCTACATCAAGGCGGCAAAGCTTATTTGGGCAAGAAGACTTCGGATTATCTTCCAACCGATTTAAAAGATATTCATCAAATATCTAGGAATATTTCCTAAATATTTGATGGGATTATCTTGTGTGAATTAGGGTTTCGCTCGAGCATATAAATACAATGCAAGGGCAACCCTAATTCTCATCGCTTTCAAAGATCAAAAATACACGAGCATATCCTGCTGATCGGAGAAGAAGAAGGCGACGGCCGGTTGTGTTTTCTCATTGAGAATACACCGGTGCAAGTGCAGTCTGTTCAAGTGTAACACAGACTGCCTGAAGCGTATCAACTGCCGCACACAACGAAGGTGAACAAGCTTTCGAGAGAAAGCATCCGAGCTTCTGGAGAAGGTCGAGAACGTTCAGACTGCAGGTTCTGAACAAAGGGGATCGAGGGGAATTGCGGTGAACCTCGGTTGCAAATCTGAGAGACGGAGTATTGAGGTTAGGCTATTACAAGGTGTAAGTGTAAGTCCCTGTGGAAACCCTATACTCGTAATAAAGATTTGCTGTCCCTTTTTTGGGTGTGGGAAACCCCCCAGAGTAGGCGGAGCTGAACTGGGTTATCAGTCTGTGTGTCTTTACTACCTCTATCTGTTTGCTGAACTGTTGTGATAAGAGTTCAACCTATGTGTGTTGAACTGTTGTGCAAAGAGTCCCAGGTCTGTCGCAACACTACCATGGACACAAGCTTGAACAGGGGACTTAATTTCAGAATGTCTATGATGAATGTAGCATAAGAGAAGGTTTCTAATGTTGTAGCACAACTTTGAGACTCTTTCCTTAATGCTTCTTTGTGTTCACTAGTTCTTGTGCCATTATTGATTGACAACGAGGCTAAGTGGATGCTTGGAATGGCAAAGCTTAGCCGAGTAGTTCAATCCAGATTAGACAACGAAACCAAGTGGATGCTTGGAATGGCAAAGCTTGGTCTAGTAGTCTAGTCCTTTTATTAACTGTTTGATTGTATCTGGAATGTGAGATCAAACGGTGCACTTAGACTAATACATCTTAGAATGGAGTATTAGTCTTGCTAGAACTAGAATCCATATCTTGAAATGGAATGGATGTGGTGTAAGTGCTTGGAATGGCCTTACTTTAGGGTTTATGTCTTGGAATGGACTAAATCCACACTCATGGGCGCAAGGATAGATCATTAGAGGTCAATGTTGAGTTGAGCAACAACAAAAGGCCCTTAGACCGAATACCATTCTCTTGATTACCATCCCTTGCATTTACTTTCTTTACTTTTTGCATTAGCCATTAACTGTTCCAAAATCCCCAACCTTGCATTTACTTTCTTTTACTGTTTTCCTAGAACAACAAGTAACCATTACAACTCCTTTGGGTTCGACCCCTACTTGCCGCTTTACTAATCTCATAGTAAGCTAAGGGTAGTGGACTATAAATTTAGGTTTGATTTGCACACTACGACTTGTGCTCGTCAGTTACCCAGTTCGGCCTCGCCTACTCTGGGGGGTTTCCCACACCCTATAATGGGACACAAATCGTATTACGAGATTTAGAGCTACAAGTGGTCTTACTCTTACACAACCCCGTGTTTGTAATCGCCTAGCCTCTAACTCTCCGTCTCTCGAATTTGCAATCTCGGTTCGTCGCTACTCCCCTCGATCCCCAGTGGGTAGGACGAGACTTCTCTCTCGGCCTAGTCTTGAACTTCTCGGAAGTCCAATCGCCTTCTCTCAAAGACGTAGCTTGATAGCAGTGTGTGTGTACTTCGTTGATCCTCCAGCACAGCCTGAACACCACACCGAACAGACTGTTGCTTTGGGGCTGATATTCCGATGTGGAATGGTCAGCCGTCGCTTCTCCCCCAATCTTACGAACTCTCGTGTTTAGCTTTTCTCTCGGGAGTTGCACATATAAGGGCGCCCTAGCATTTTATTTATGTGCTTGGATGAAACCCTAATCCGATCAGAATATGTCGTCAAATAATTCAGAGATGCTGTGAAATATTTGCTGAATATTCAATCTTCAAAGATGACTTCCACCCCAAGCCATCCGATATTCTCTCAGCCAATCTGCGTATATTTGATCGCACAAATCTTTGATGATGATCTGTCGATTGACTCCAATCAAATAACTTCGTTGACATCTTCAGGACTGCAATCAATTAATCTCATCGTCGAGATCTTCTTCATACTATATCTTCTTCGTCAAGTTAGACAGGTGATTTCCAATTCTGGTAAGGAAATAGTCCGAATGACCTCTCGAAGAATCTGAGTCTTTGCTGACCGACTCCAACTGGAAAGATCCTGAATCTTCAGTATCTTCAGAATAAATCGTATCTTGATCATGCGTCTTATGTACGCTGTACTTTTGTTCCAATATGTGATTGAACTCCAGCTTGAACTGTCTAAAGATGTTTTGTCAAAGACATGCCAATCATGGGAACATCAATCTCCCCCTTGGCATTTTGGCAAAACCGAATCTATCTTTAGACGGAACTACTCCCCCTTTTTGCCACTAACTGGCAAGGGGTCCAACCGAGTTCAACCAGCCAAATAATCAGCGCAGGCTGAAGGAGCACTTACGACTCTTCGGTAACTGGAATCTGGTCAACTCCCCCTCGAATGTGGACTGGGACAGAGACACATACCGTGAGACTGTCGGACCAAGATGTCTTAGCGACTGTTCGAACCCCTGAATGATCTCTACATCCTTTAGTAGAATATAGTCAGTGTTGCTGTTAGGGATGACTCCCTTAGGACTGACGCCTTATTAGGTAGCCTTTTAGAGATGACCTTCTTCTACACTCCCTTCCACTTAGCTGCTGCATCTGTACCGACTAACCACACTTCATGCTCAGACACTTCAGTTGATACACTGAGTGGAACAGATCCTGGAGCACTCCTCGTCCTTTTCTTGGATGTACTTTCTCCCCCTGCATCTGTACTCGTGCTATTCCTCTGGGAGGATACTTCTGTCAAGTATGATTGGATGGTCACTTTCTTCTTTGGTTTCTCCTTTTCAGTACTCTTTTTAGTTCATCCAGTGATACTGAGTTCCGATTCCCCTTGAAAACTCTATTATCTGGTCTCCAGTCATCAAAACCCTGCTTCAAGAGATGTCTTCTCAGTTGCCTTGTCGGTGTCGGACTTTTCTGGAAACTTGACAAGCTCATTTCCTTCATGAGTGATAGACCCTTCCTTGTGCGAATCTTGGACAGCCTTATCAAGGTCCTTGTCCATTAAACTCGTCACTTTTCTCAGAGGGGTCTGAAACCTTCTGATCCTCAACCACATTGAGGCATTCTCATTATCTTTCTTTCTTTGACACCACGTCAGCAGTAGCTGGGGGATCCACCATCACAAGGGCATCCTCCGTAAGGCCATCATGCATCCTTCCGGTCCCTTAATTTTTCTCTGGACATAAGCTAGATGACTCTTGAGGTAAAACTGTCTCACCACCTTACTACATAGTTGAGATTGCACTATCTGCCACACTTGCCTCCATATCTACGCCTTGGGTTTCTGAAAACAGGTCACCTTTTGTCTCGACAAGAGTTGAAACCTTCTCGTTTAATAACTCATTGACAATATCATCAATATCCTTGAGCGGCACATCCAGTTCTTCATTCTTGTAGGATGTATGGGACTCTTCCATCATATTACCCAATTGCTTCACTTGCAGCTCTCCACTTGCATTCTCATTCTCCTGCTTATCAGGATCACACTCTTCGCCCTGCCGACTTAACCTTCTTCTTTAGAACCGGTCACAGAATCTGCAGCAGGTTTCAATACCTTCGGCTTTTATTAACCGCTTCGTCACCTTTAGCTCACTCAAGCTTGACCAATTGTTCGTACTTCCTTAGCTGTATGAGAGCAAGCCAGAGGAGATTGCCTCGTTTATGGTAGAGAAATCGTCTGATTTTCCATCGTAGTCTGCATACTCTCCTCATTTAGGGTAGGTTCATTTCAGATCTGACACTCCCTCCTTTTCCTGGTCGTTTTATAATGGCATATGACTGATTTCTGAGGGTATAAGAATGTAACTCTCTAGGTACGTACCTTCTGTTCCAGCTTCCTGTTGATAGGTAGTCAGCCCAACTGTTTAAGCTGGTGTTCTGCTTGTGACTGACCACTAGCTGGAACACTTAGTTCTTGATGACACACAGACCCAAGGAGGATCTGAGTGTTTCAAACTGAGCGGCATCAAGTGGTTTGGTGAATATGTCCGCCAATTGCTTGTCTGTTGTAAGATGTGTAAGAGTAACCACCTTCTGTTCAACCAGCTCTCGGATGAAATGATGTCTGATGTTTATGTGCTTCGTCCTGGAGTGTTGCACTGGGTTCTTGGAGATACTGATTGTGCTCATATTGTCACAGTACAGAGTCATTTCTTCTTGTTTAACTCCGTATTCAGATAGCATCTGCTTCATCCATAGTAGTTGAGTGCAGCTGCTTCCTACTGCTATGTATTCTGCTTCAGCCGTAGACAGTGAGATGCTGTTTTGCTTTTTGCTGAACCACGAGACCAAGTTATTTCCTAAGAAGAAGCATCCTCCAGATGTGCTCTTTTGATCTTCAGCGTTTCCTGCCCAGTCTGCGTCGCAGTAGCCAACCAGATGTGGGTTGGTGTCCTTGGTATACCAGATTCCAAAATCAACAGTCCCGCATACATACTTTATGATTCTCTTAACTTGTAGGAGATGACTTTCCTTGGGATCCGCCTGGTATCTTGCACAAACGCCAACGGCATATGCTATATCTGGTCTACTGGCTGTCAAGTACAGTAGGCTTCCAATCATACTCCGATACAGCGTCTGATCGACCTTTGTTCCAGCCTCGTCTTTGGTTATCTTTATGTGAGTAGCGGCCGGAGTTCGTTTGTGACTTGCTTTCTCAAGATCAATTTTCTTTATCAGATTCTTGGCATACTTGCTTTGTGAGATGAAGATGCCGTCTTCCTTCTGAGTCACCTGGAGTCCTAGAAAGTAGTTCATTTCCCCAACCATGCTCATCTTGAACTCCTTCTGCATCTGTTCAACGAACTGATCCACCAGTTTCTGGGTATTGGAGCCAAACACAATATCATCAACATAGATTTGTGCGATAATAAAGTCTGACCTCGTGTGTTTAACGAACAGAGTCTTGTCCACTCCCCCTCGCACATATCCATGGTCGACGAGGAACACAGTGAGACGCTCATACCAAGCTCTGGGTGCTTGTTTGAGACCGTACAAGGCTTTCTTCAGGTGGTACACAGATGACGGGTGATGCGGATCCTCAAACCCTTTCGGTTGAGCGACGAAGACCTCCTCATTCAAAAATCTGTTTAGGAAGGCACTTTTGACATCCATCTGGAACAGTCAAAACTTTAAGTGACATGCCAGGGCAAGCAGTAGGCGGATGGCTTCAAGGCGTGCGACCGGAGCAAAGGTTTCCTCAAAGTCTATCCCTTCTATTTGAGTGTATCCTTGTGCCACGAGATGAGCTTTGTTTCTTGTGATGTTCCCCGATGCGTCGGACTTGTTTTTGAAGATCCATTTTGTACCAATGACGTTGACCCCATCAGGTCTTGGAACCAAATCCCATACATCGTTTCGAGCAAATTCTTCCAGTTCCTCCTGCATAGCGAGGACCCAATACTCATCAAGTAACGCTTCCTTTATGTTTTTCGGCTCGATTGAAGAGAGAAAACACGAGCAGGCAGCTGATTCTCTGGAGTTGCTCAGAATTCTGCGAGTTTGAACTCCGTCACTAGGTGATCCAATAACTTCAGAGATTGGGTGATCCCTGGCAATTCGTCGGGAGGGTTGTAGTGTAGTGACATTTTCTTGGGGGTTGACAGTAACGGCGTCGTCAGAGGAATGATCTACAGGGGAGTTGTCAGAGGTGCCTTCAGACGGGTTATGCTTAGACGGGTCATACTCAGATGGGTCATGCTCAATCTGCTGGGATGATGGTTGTGTCGCAGGTGCTGTGCTAGTACTGTCGTCAGCGTCGTCCGGGAACGCCTGTACGAACACTTCATTCTTTACTTTGACATTTATAGATTCCATGACTGATCCTGTGTGTTTGTTGAACACCCGGTATGCTCGACTGTTTGAGGAATACCCAAGAAAGAACCCTTCATCACTCTTTGGATCCAGCTTCTGTCGGTACTCCCGGTCGTTCAGAATGTAGCACTCACTTCCAAAAATGTGGAAATATTTGACAGTGGGCTTCTTTCCCTTCCAGAGTTCATAGCATGTCTTCTCCGTTCCAGTGCGTATAGTAACTCGATTTATGATGTGACATGCTGTATTCATAGCTTCAGACCAGAACTTCAGAGGAATCTTTTTGGCATGGATCATCACCCGGGCCATCTCTTGAATGGTACGATTCTTCCGTTCCACCACTCCATTCTGCTGAGGCGTGATTGCAGATGCGAACTGATGAGCAATTCCGTATTTCGTACAGTAGGTACTCATAGTAACATTCTTGAATTCTGTGCCATTATCACTCCTGATGAACACCAGTTTTTCTCCTTTGTCTTCCCTTTCTCGTTGGATAAGAGTAGCAAGCTCTATGAATTGTTGAGCAGCTTCGGTCTTGTCACGAAGGAACCTTGTCCAGGTGAATCTGGTGAAGTCGTCAACACAGACCAGAACATACTTCTTTCCTCCATAGCTCTCAGTTTGCATTGGTCCCATCAAGTCCATATGGATCAGTTCCAGAGGTCGGTTGGTGCTGATTTGAGAGACCTTGGGGTGTGATGCTTTTGTCTGTTTCCCGATCTGACATTCTCCACACATCACATCCTGACTTCCTTTGACATTTGGCATTCCTCTGATGAGTCCAGATGAGCAGAGTTTCTTCAATGTCTTGAGATTCAGATGTCCCAACCGTCTGTGCCAAAGGGACATCTCATCTGCTTGACTAGACAAGCAGGCTGTTCCAGTACCTGTTCCAGAGACTGTTCCATCAGATCCGATGAGATAACAATTGTTGGATGCTCTGCTTCCTTTCATCAATATTCCTCCATCCTTGTCGAGAACTTGGCATGAGTTGTGAGTGAACTTGACGTGAAATCCTCCGTCGCAAAGTTGACTTATGCTGATTAGGTTCACTTTCAGTCCTTCAACTAGGAGAGTGTCTTTGAGGACAGGTAGATCCGGAACCTTCAATGTCCCACAACCGATTACTTGTCCCTTTCCTCCGTCTCCGAAGGTGACGAACTGCTTCTTAATCACAGGTCGAGTCTGCGTAAGAAATCTGGGGTCTCCTGTCATATGGGAAGAGCATCCGCTGTCGAAGTACCAGCGGTCTTTCTCCATGTGACTTGAAGAGCTGAACGCAACCATGCAAACATCTTTACTTTTGTAAGTTTTGGTGTCTATCTTCCAGTCATGAACCGTGCTTGATGGTAGCTGTCCTTGTTGTGCAGTCATCTTGAACAGTTCCAGGATCCCACTCAGTGTGTCGAGTGTTTGCTCTGATACCATTTGAAATTATATGCCTTGTTCAAGCTTGGTCCAGGGTTCTATTGCAACAGATTTTGAACTCTTTGCACAATAGTTCAGCTGACAGTTCAAGGTGCAGTTGAGACAGCAATTGGACACCTCTCGCAATAATACAGCAGTTAGTGAAGATAACTGAGACACACACAGTTAACCAGAACCGAACTCTACTAGAGAGTGTTCCAACAGTTGATTAAACAATTTATCAAGCAGTACGGGAACCAAGGTAAACGAAACGGGAGCACACACGATATGTTACCCAGTTCGGCCCCGCCTACTCTGGGGGGTTTCCCACACCCTATAATGGGACACAAATCGTATTACGAGATTTAGAGCTACAAGTGATCTTACTCTTACACAACCCCGTGTTTGTAATCGCCTAGCCTCTAACTCTCCGTCTCTCGGATTTGCAATCTCGGTTCGTCGCTACTCCCCTCGATCCCCAGTGGGTAGGATGAGACTTCTCTCTCGGCCTAGTCTTGAACTTCTCAGAAGTCCAGTCGCCTTCTCTCAAAGACGTAGCTTGATAACCGTGTGTGTGTACTTCGTTGATCCTCCAGCACAGCCTGAACACCACACCGAACAGACTGTTGCTTTGGGGCTGATATTCCGATATGGAATGGTCAGCCGTCGCTTCTCCCCCAATCTCACGAACTCTTGTGTTTAGCTTTTCTCTCGGGAGTCGCACATATAAGGGCGCCCTAGCATTGTATTTATGTGCGTGGATGAAACCCTAATCCGATCAGAATATGTCGTCAAATAATTCAGAGATGCTGCGAAATATTTGCTGAATATTCAATCTTCAAAGATGACTTCCACCCCAAGCCATCCGATATTCTCTCAGCCAATCTGCGTATATTTGATCGCACAAATCTTTGATGATGATCTGTCGATTGACTCCAATCAAATAACTTCATTGACATCTTCAGGACTGCAAGCAATTAATCTCGTCGTCGAGATCTTCTTCATACGATATCTTCTTCATCAAGTTAGACAGGTGATTTCCAATTCTGGTAAGGAAATATTCCGAATGACCTCTCGAAGAATCTGAGTCTTTGCTGACCGACTCCAACTGGAAAGATCCTGAATCTTCAGTATCTTCAGAATAAATCGTATCTTGATCATGCGTCTTCTGTACGCTGTACTTCTGTTCCAATATGTGATTGAACTCCAGCTTGAACTGTCTAAAGATGTTTTGTCAAAGACATGCCAATCATGGGAACATCAGAATGAATGCAAGAGTGCTCAACCAAGGCAAGGATTTCTCAAAACCAATCCCTCGCCCCAAACTAGGGCTACCAGCACATTATCGTCAAAAGAACTTTTGAACCATTTGAGTACCCAAGAGGTTGTGCATTCAAGATCATCAATACTAGAGCTATCAAATGTCTCATCAAAAGTTCCACTCATTTTCAAGGCAATACAATGAAGCAAAGTTGATAGTTTTGCACAAAAGAGTGTCAACCGCTCACCTATGCTAGCTAGGGCTAGTCCACGGGCTTACGACAAGGAACTCATTCCCAAATTTCAAGCGCTTAAGCCATAATCCATAAGGGAAGAGGAGTTCGACACTAGAGTTTCTTAATAAACGAGCATAGACCAAATGATAGCTCCTGTGCAAGCACATGGGTCGTCCAAGAGTCATTCCAACTAGCACACAATGCAAATGATGAATCCCGCACAAATGAAGAATGGAGGAAAACATTGAGTCAAGTTTTAAGTGCTTCTTATTTCTCTTTTTGAAATGGCCTTTGGCCTACAAATGCTTTCGAGGGGGAACTTTTCTTCCTAACCCCCGGTATTTGTATCATTTTTGAAGCAAAACTTCTCTATCTTTGAGAAAGTTTTTAGTCGGGGCTTTGCCCTCTTTGACCACAAACATTTTTTTGTTGGGGCCTATTTTTTGCCCACTTTTGACTCCACATTTAAAACTTGACAATATGTTCAAAAAGTGTATGGAATGTGCGGGAACAAACATGAACAAGGCACCATTCATAGGACTAGGTCGGTTCTAAGTTCAAGATCCAATAAATGTGACAAATAGGCTAGATGTGATTTATAGGGGTTTAGAATCGATAAACCCAAGCCTATGTGGTTAAAAGCACTCTCATGTTAGGGATAAAATACATGAATGCAAGTGCTCATTCAAACATGGTACGCATGGCATGATATGAGTGAACTATGCGACTACCCACTCCACACTTAAAGCATAGCTTTGTCCATAAGCGCAAACAATGAAGACAATGAGATAAAGGCGCATAGGAACTCCCCTCGTTTGTAGATGTACCCACTAATAGAAAAAATGTCATTGCGCTAAACATGATCGAACATAATGCAAATAACTTCCTTGATGACAAGAACACATGAAAGCTAGGTTAAAAGCAACAAGTGACATACAAGGTTATGCAAAACTCAAGTATGAGCAAGATAGCATCACAAGTCACATAATAACATCATGGCATAACTTTCATAGAATAATGTGCACAAGGTATCTTAAGTGCCAACAAAACGTCAAACTAGAGTCATAGCATGGTATAACAAAATAATTCCACTCTAGTAAACACCGATAAAGCACATAAGCACCAAGGGAAACATCATTAAGCATAGAAGGATCAAGGGAAAGTTGGAGGGGTGTGGTGATGTAAAGTGGAATTGGAGTGAGTAGACTCACTCCACACTTAAAATTTTACCCACTAATAAGACATATCACACTCCACACTTTAGAGCCTTAGCTACTCAAAATCATGCCAAACACTTAAACATATAGAAGAACAAGAATGAAACACTTACAAACCGGGTTACCTCTCGCGAGGACCTAGTTTTTCCCGTCTTGGCAAAGACGTAGCAAAGCGCCCCATAGAATCACTCGTTGAGAAGTCCTTTGCTAGGATCCCTTCTCACGGGGCCTTGGACTTGGTCGTGTCAATCCACCTTCAAATCCCATTTGAATTTCTTCCCATCAAGTCTACAATGGACTTTCCTTTGGGATTTTGACCCCTTCAAATATGAAGATCCCTAAAGAAATAAGGGGTCATGGGAGCTTTTTCCAATTAATCTTTCGAAGTAGGGCAAGAATCTCCAAAACTTGTCTCTAGACGAAGTAGTGAAGAAAGGGTCTTCATAACTTGTCTCGAGCTTGATGGGCATCCCCTCTTTTAATTTTTCAATCGGTTCCTTGGGTGCCCATCCCTCAATCTCCCTCATTAAACTTTTGTCTTCTTGTATGCAAGGTTGTTCTTTTGTTTCTTCCATGTAGACCTCAACAAAGTCCTTATACCCTTGGAGTTCCTTTTGCGCTATATGCTCTTCCTCTATCTTATCCTCATCAAGAAGTTTGGGTTCACATTTAAGCTCGCTTATACCGGGAGGGAGGAGTTCTTCTTCATTAATAAAAGGTGTTTCCTCTATGTAAGAGGCATCATCATTGAAGAATTCCTCATCGGAGAGCCAAGGCGTTGGTGGAATAGTAAACTCTTGCATATTCTCACTCGAATGGTCTTGATATGTGCTAATAGCGTAGGATAATTCACTTATGTGTTCCATCTCGTCCTCGTTGCAAGGTTCACCATCCCGCCCTTCATTAAAAGCTTGGGTCGCGACTCTCCAAAACATATCTTCCCCTTCTTGATCCCGTTCTTCTCTTGAGGCATTAGATTCAAGGACTTCTTCTTCTTCGAAGACCTCCTCTTCCTCACCCAAGTTCTTAATGTCAATTGCTTGGTGTGCCATCTTAGCTTAAAGCTTATCCATGCGAGCATCCATATCTTGGTTAAATTGTTCCATCTCCATTAATTGAGCTCGCATGTCTCTATGTATCTCCTCTTGGTTTTCAAGAAATGTGGCAAGCATGGGTTCTATATTGGAGGGCTCACTTAAAGATTGATGAGGTTGAGGGTATGGAGGGTAGGAGTGTTCAACTTCAAAGCCTTGGCTATCGTTCAAATTTGGAGTGTAGGTATGTGATGGATGCCAAGAGTTTTCCCAATAGGCGTTTGGTTGCTCCTCTTCTTGGTCATCCCCATTCAAATTATAATAACTAGTTTGATAGCCATGCTCTTGGTAATTCTAATATGGTTGCTCCTCCTCTTGATAGTATTCTCCATTAGAAAAGACTTGTTGGTTGTGGTTGTACATCCAATAGTCTTCACAATGGGCATTTGGTTGATCCTCTTCATAATAATCTCCATTGTGAATGACTTGTTGGTTGTAGTGATCCATCCTCGCAAAACAAGATTAACTAAAGTTAGTAAGGGATATGAGAGAATAAGAAGAATATACAAGTATAAGAAAGAGAAAAATATTTACAAGAATAGTCGGAACTTTCACACAATCTAATCTAGGGATGTGCTAACTAGTTGCTCCCCGGCAACGGCGCCATTTGACAACACTATTCTTTTTAGCCTCTAAATAGTATCAATAAAGAGAGGATCGAATGTAGTGTCAAAACATTTATAATACCGGTAAAGTACCGGGTCGAACCAAGAGGAGCAAGCCAAGCACAAGCCCTTTTCAAGATTGTGTTTCTATTCGGCTATTCTAGACCCAAAACGTATAAAGGTGTATATTCTAAATCCTATGTGGCGAGTAATTAGGGATAAAAGATAAGTAAGAGGTGTTTCGAGGGGTTACTCCCCTCCTTGGCAAGTTCTCAATGATCACATACACGATATTCAAACATTTCATGGTAGTCAAATAGTATTGAACCTAGTTCACTCCAATCCCGTAGAAATGATCATATTCACTACATCCAAACTATCCCTAAGGTCTCTAGATTCTTAGGTCTAGTTTTAAGGTTCAACATGTTACTTAGACATTTCATCAAACACTTAGTAGCATGGCATATATAAAGAGCATAGTGAACATGAATTTGACACCATTTAATGGGATTAATTGATGATTTGCAAATTGATTAACTCCAATGAATTAACCATTCAATCCTTAGTCAAGCATCATATCATAAGGTTCACTTTCATGCTTAAGATATGATCATTTTCTCCAACCTAGAACTATCCACTAGCTTTTCCAAGACATAGGTTCAAGTTTTAGTCTAAGTTGTCACTTAGGCATTTTATCAAACACCTAGAGTGCATAACATTCATAACACAAGAGCAAATGAAATCAACAATCATCCATATGAATATCAATGTATATATGTGATCAAAGAGTACCAAGGAGAGTCATAAGACCCTCAAAACACAAGACCACTACTCACACATCATGTAAGACAACATGGTGTGAGTAGAGTTTATAGCACAACAAGTAGAATGGAAAAGATGTAGAAGAAGGAGGATGGTTAATCCTTGAACTCCCTTTTGATCTTCTCTTCTTCCCCTTAGTTGGATCTTTTGATGATTGATGACCTTGGTTGAGTCTCTTTTCCAATCTTCTTCTCCCCAAAAACCTCCACACTTGGTCCAAAACCCTTGCTTTCTATTTATAGATTCGGCTGAAATCTGGACCTCAAATCTGAGTTTTTCATCCAGTCGGTCGACTGGGCTAAGCTTGACTCCCAGTCGGTCAACTGGGATGTGCAAGATCTGATGAGCTCCTGAAGTTTAATCGAGTCGGTCGATTGGACTTCTCAGTCGACCGACTGGGGCCTTTTTGTCATCTTTCCGTCCGAATTGGATCTTGGTGTAAACTACAAAGTTGTAGCCCTTTGAAATACCTTTCTAACAAGCTAATGATCAGCCAAATCGGACACTGTATGAGCCCTAGGCGTCCAAAAGAGTCGCAAAGATCAATATGCTCGGTATTGCCCCGAAACTCCTTATTTTGCGCCGAAACTTCTATTTTTCAACCAGTCTTCATATGTAGGCCTTGACCATGAAGGAAACTTGTTTTCTACCTGAAATGTAGAGATAAAGGTCAAATGACATCAAAATAATGTCGGAAACGACCCAAAACTATAGTGAAGAATGGCCATAAATCAGTCGAAAACTCGACCGATTAGCATTCCCTTTTCTGAAAACTCTCACGAGACTATAACTCGTCTACTAGGGTAGCCTAGGAGTTTAAAGGCTTAATGCATACGCTAAATGCATTAGTAACGCCTACGAAAAGGAGCTAGTTAGATTGTACATACTTGTCATTTACCTTTCAATAACTTGTTTAGGAATAATGATCGACACCTTGTGAAATCTAGTGAGGCAAATAGACGAAAAACAAAGCACCACTAGCATTTCGACATTTGCATGACCTTGACATATTTTTTATACTTTGTTCGGGACTAACAAAACTTAAGTGTGGAGTGTTGATCAGTCGAGTTTTCGACTGATTTATGGTCATATTTCACTATAGTTTTGGGTCGTTTCTGACATTATTTTGATGTCATTTGACCTCTATCTCTACATTTCAGGTAGAAAATAAGTTTCCCCCAAGGTCGAAGCCAGAATAAGAAAACTCGGGGAAAAATCGAAGATTTTGGGGCAAAATAGGGCAGATTGACCTTTTTGGCTTGTTTTGGACGCCTAGGGCGCACACGATGTCCGAATTGGTTGATTCAAAGCTTGTTGGAAATCTTACTCAAAGGGCTACAACTCTCCAGTTGACGCGAAGACCAAATTCGGACGGGAAGATCACCAAAAAGGCCCCAGTCGGTCGACTGAGAAGTCCAGTCGACCGACTCGAATAAAACTCAGAAGGCTGACCGAGCAGATTGACCTTTGCAACTTGTTTTGGACGCTCAGGGCGCATACGGTGTTTGAATTAGTTGATTCAAAGCTTGTTGGAAAGCTAACTCAAAGTGCTACAACTCTTCAGATGACGCCAAGACCAAATTCGGACAGGAAGATCACCAAAAAGGCCCCAGTCGTTCGACTCGAATAAAACTCAGAAGGCACTGAAATATCACTCCATCCAGTCGACCAACTAAATGTCCAGTCGACCAATTGGATCAAAAACCCAGAAATCTTAGTTTCGGAGCTATAAATAGAAAGAGGGGTTTTTGACCTAAGTGTGGAGCTTTTTGGGGAAAAGAAGATTGAAAAAGAGGCTCATCCAAGGTCATCAATCATCAAAGGATCCAACTAAGGAGAAGAAGAGAAGATCAAAACGGAGTTCAAGGATTAACCATCCTCCTTCTTCTACATCTTTTACATTCTACTTGTTGTGCTATAAACTCTACTCACACCATGTTGTCTTACATGATGTGTGAGTAGTGGTGTGAGTAGTGATCTTGTGTTTTGAGGGTCTTATGACTCTCATTGGTACTCTTTGATCACATATATACATTGATATTCATATGGATGATTGTTGATTTCATTTTCTCTTGTGTTATGAATGAGGCACTCTAGGTGTTTGATAAAATGCCTAAGTGACAACTTGGACTAAAACTTGAACTAAAACTTGAGGGAGCTAGGGAACAGTTCTAGGATGGAGAAAATGATCCATATCTTAAGCATGAGAGTGAACCTTAGGATATGGACGCTTGCCTAGGATTGAATGTTTGATTTATTGGAGTTGGTCATTAAGCGAATCATCAATTAATCCCATTAAATGGTATTAAATTCATGTTCACTATGCTCTTTATACATGACATGCTACTAAGTGTTTGAGGAAATGTCTAAGTAACATGTTGAACCTTAAAACTAGACCTAAGAATCGAGAGAACTTAGGGATAGTTTGGATGTAGTGAATATAATCATTTCTACGGGATTGAAGTGAATTAGGTTCAATACTATTTGACTACCATGAAATGTTTGAATACTATGCATGTGATCATTGGAAAATTGCCAATGAGGGGAGTAATCCCTCGAAATACCTCTTACTTATCTTTTATCCCTAATTACTTACCACATAGGATTTAGATATACACACCCCTTTATACATTTTGGATTAGAATAGCCGAACGGAAACACAATCTTACATAGTGCATGTGCTTGGCTTGCTCCTCTTGGTTCAACCTGGTACTTTACAGGTTAATATAAATGTTTTGACTACATTCGATCATCTCTTCATTGATACTATTTAGAGGTCGAAGGAAGAATAGTTTGTCACCTACCTACATAAATGCAGCAGCGGCGGAGCTAACTCTGAACCATATTGTCTCAAAGTGCTAGCCTCCACAAAGTCCATATAACCATATAACTTGAATTTTGGTCCTTTGAATGCTTCGTCAAGTCTCTCTATGACATTGCTATCAACTCCACATCCCTGTTTATCTCAACTCAAAAGGGCATGTAGTGGGTTAAATTCACATGTAGTCACATAATTCAGATTTCCCGAGAAAAAAATACATGTAATCGGTATCATAAATTTCACAAACTCATAATTCACTTCTGCATATCCAAGAAACAGAGAAATTTCATACTTCATTCATTTTTTAAAAAAGAAATGTGCAGACACAGTACAATATGCAAGAAAATAGAAATAAACGTGCAGACACAACAAACTGACTCACCCACCTCACACTTTTGAACCAAGTCGTGTCCTCACGGTACGACTTTAGTTCAAAGACAACAGACAATGCAGACATAACAGACTGACTGACTCTGACAAAGAGAAAAGAGAAACAAAGGAAAAGGACAGGAAAATAGGCACTCCCCTAGTCAGAATCTGACGATGAAGCTGGATGAGGAATAGCAAACTTCAGAGGATTTGGATCTCCAAACTACCATCCGGGCGGGGCAGGCACTGGTTGTGTCCCTGGTGGCAGAATGAACTGTGTAATAGCTACGCGTGAGTTTAGCTCAACTGTACCTGCTAGAGGTGGAACACCCTGTGGTACAGTTGGTTGCACAGACTAAGATAGTCAGAATGAGATGCAGAACAGTAAAGGACACAAAGCAATTGGTGACCCAGTTCGGCTCAATGTAGCCTACGTCTGGGGGACTTCTCCCAAGTCCAAGGAACAATCCACTATTATGGTATATAGTACAGATTGACGTTCGAACAGCCTTCCAAACTACTGATACACATATACTACCCTCCAAGTGAATTGTGTGATTTAAGCTTCCCTTAGATCCAGAGACTCCCGGCTTGTACGTCTGGACCTCCTCCCGAGGCGGATGTAGTCAAACCTACCACAGTAGATTCTCGTGGTTGTGATGGTCGTCTTGTTGTGTGAGTCGAACTACACGCACAGATTAGTATAGTGCAGCGACGACACCTCTTGAACTTTGAAAGAATTTGTGCGCAGCAACAATGTATGAGTTCAAGTAAATAGAGCAAGTTACTTACCAACTTGCGACCTCAATCCTTCTACAACAGCATGAAGACTCGTAGATTAGAATGGTGTAATTCGCACACTGATTGATGGCTCCTTCACACGGCGTTTCTCAAGTGTTGCTCGATAATGAATAAGAAACCCTGGCCTCCTTTATATAGTCGTGTGAATCTAGGTGATAAGAAAACCCTAGATAAGATAGGGATTAAATCGGTTGAGATGTAATCTTGATCTGCATATCTTTATCTTATAAGGACCGGGTTTGATGATGTGGCAGACATGTAGATATGATCAAGATTCATCAGTTCGAAAAACTAGGAGTTGTGCTGATTTTTTGGAACTGACATATTGATTTAGCACAGATCTTTTTTGCACTCTTCTTGCACAGATTTGAGTTTTGCCTAGATGACACTTTTTACTCCAACAATCTCCCCCTTGAAATTTGAGGCAAAACATTTCTTCTGCATGACCTCTTTTCAACCAATAGTTGAATCTTCCACAAATAGTCAAGGTTAGGTCTAAGCTTGTACAGACGAAGACTAGAAGCTAGCACAGGCTTTCCCAAATACTTTCTTCATTCATTTAGGGGCGGAGCTTCAACATAGTACTTCAACACAAAAACACAAAACATCAAATCACAAAAACATTAGCAGCACACATCATTATCATTACTGCCCAGTGTCCCATCTAGCCATAAATCTATACTCATGCAGATTCTCCCCCTGTTTGTCTCAAGTGGCAAGGGACTGGTCCACAGACTACGCTTCCTCAGAGTCCGACTCAGCCTCCACTGGAGGTCCACCAGAAAGATTACCCAGATCTGCAAGCAGGTCCTGGAGTTGAGCACGTTGAACTTGCATCCGTTTGATCTCACTGCCGAGGAAGGAAATTTGGCCTCTGACCTCCTTAGCAAACTTCTTGTGAATAGAGACTGGCAGCTGGATTGTTTTAGTGAGTTTCACAGACGCTCCGCTTGGCACATTAATAACTCTAGTACCCTCGAACAGTTTGTGATCCATGGCAAGCACTTTGGGTTCAACTGATAGCACATCACCAGACGTTAGGATGTTAAGACACTATTCCAGAACAAGCTGATGGAGGAGAGCAGGAAAACCAAATGGCAGCTGTTCCCTAGCTGACACCGAGTGTTTTTCTATGTGAGTAAACACCAGCTCTCCCAGGTTGACCCTTTTCTTCATTCCAACAGCATAAATTAGCTTGGCAAGATCATTTGTCATAGTCCCACGGTGAGTCAACGACATCCAATTGTAGTGAGCAATCTGGTACAAAAATGAGTACTTGGTTGATAATTCTGAAGCCTTAAAATTTTCTCCTTTCTAGTGCACCTTGACGCCTTGAGTGATTTCCCAGGAAATAGTGTTTAAGTCCTCTGGAATAGTATCAGCGCCCCACTGGGGAGCGTCCAGACAAGCATTTTTCAGCTCAGGCGTTAAGTACACCGCTTTCCCTCTGACGCAAAGTTGACCATACTATTCACTCCCCTTCACGCCAAACTCTACAGGAAGGTTTACAATCACTTCTCGTACTAGCTTCTCAGAAAATTTTCCAGCCTTTTGCAGTGAGCCAAGCATCTTGCATTCACTAAGCAGATCAACCAGAATTCCTGGATACTTATTGACATTGATTACTTTCTCAGCCACAATTGACATGTGCAGGATAACTTCCCACTTTCCAGCACAAACCTGGGATGCAAACAAGATGCCCCTTATCAGACTGCCTTGTACAGTTGACGGCTTTTCATCAAATTTAACCATCTTGAGGCCTTAGGTAACTTCTCAGCAGCTGATCTCTTCTTGCCTTGTTTCATATTCTTTTTCAGCTTGGCAATAGGGGAGAGTTCGTCTGAATCCTCACTTGTCTTATCTGACGCCGATTTCTGAGAAGTTGACTTTTTCTAAACCTGTTCAGATGCTGGCACAGAGTCTCGCACTGCCTCATCAGACTCTTCTCCAGACGAAGCATCCTCAGCTATAGACTCTGCATCTGTATCTTTGCTTGCTTTGCGAGACTCCACAAGACTGCGTTCCGTCTCCAACTCAGTCACCTCAACCGGGTCCCTTTCCCCTTGCTCATCACTGGCACCAAACAGCTCATCGGTGTTGTCGTCTGTCTCCCCAGACCTATCAGCCTCAAACTTATTCTTAGCTTCATCACATTCCATAGTCTCCACAATACCTGATTGACCAACCTTAAGATCTTTAGTAGGTGCTGGTACAGATGCCTCGACAATAGGCATGTAGTGCTCTTTGTCCTTCTCAGCATCCTGCCTAGTCTGTTCAGCCTCTCCTTCTTTCTTGGGCTCAGTAGGCATAGTCTCTCTCACCTGCGGCTCTTTTGCCAGATTAGCCATTAATTTTGCTTGAATTTGTGACACCAAATCTGCAATAGAAATTGAACTGCCTCCAACCACTACTTGGTCCCCAACTATACTGTCCGCCACTCTTTTCTTCACCAATTTTGTCACCAAACTCTCTTCACCAATCGACACCTGACGAAGCCCGCCGCACTGTCGTTAAGGTGCGGTGTTCTCTGTGCAAAATAAATTTATATCTCCGCTACTCGTGACTTTACTACTGTGTAGCAAGTGGTAAGTAGGGGTCGAACCCAATGGAACTAGGGGGATAAGTTGTTCTTTGAGGGATCGTACAGGGAGGGAGCGTGTTTTAGGTTGATTGAGGTTTTAGTGCGGAAAAGTAAGTGTTTTTTTGGTTGGTTTTGGTTTTTAGTGCGGAAAAGTAAATGACAGAAAAGTAAATACTGAAAATAAAAGAGAAGACTTACAGCGGTTGTTGCGTGATCGGCAAGTCTTGCGGAACGTCAGCAGTTGATATTACGGTTTATACTAAAATTGAAAGTAAATGGAGGTGGTGTTTTAATCTAAGGAAAGCATTCGGTTTCGGGGGCCTTGTATCATAGCCTGTTTATCATTTACCTTTAGTGATCCTGCTAAGTATTCAAACGTATATCAAGGCCATTTCAAGCGCTCGATTTGCCACACTGTCTAGCCCATTTCAAGGTCGTAGATCACTTGTTCTATTTAGACTAGCACCCCGTTTCAAGGTATACTAGCCTATGTGCATCCATTTGAACAATCATTTCCGATCAATCCAAATGGTGTTTTAGAGAGGTCGAACTCCTCAGATAAGCTTTGCCATTTCAAGCATCCACTTACCCGAGTATGTTCACGAACCCCACGGAAGAGTTTTGCCATTTCAAGCATCCACTCAACCTTGGAAGTTCTGACCTAATATGTGGCACATAGAACAAGTTTTGAATACAAAGAAGAGGCACTAAGAGTATGGCCTAAAACATTTTATGATACAAGTACACCCCTTCAACCGAATGAAGAGGTTAGCTACGAATATCCATAGAGGTGGATACCATAGCTAAGTACTCGAGGGTTTTTAAAAGACAGTAAGTAAAGGAGAATACTCAAGAACCAACAGGAGTAAACTCAAAAAGTACTAGAATACTCAAGAACCAACAGGAGTATTATAGATTTCAAACAAAAGCTTACAAAGTAGTGCCCAAATCTAGAGAGATAAGTGATTTGTGTGGAATGAGGATTGTGTGATTTTTGGGATGTAGATTACAAAGGAGGGAAGCATGTATTTATAGGCATGGAGGAGCCACAAGGAGGCAACACTTGTCACACATCCATGGAGGGCTTCAAAAGCCGCCGGTCCCATGGTGTGGGAAGCCATAGCCGCCCCCCCCCCCATGTGGAGGAAGGGGAGAGGAGGAGAGGAGGATGAGTGAGGGGAGCCGCCGGCTAGGTGGAGGAAGGAGAGTGGTTTGTGAGTTTTATGAAGTTTTCACAAAACTATCGGTTCATTTCTACTCCGGACTACTCTGGTTGCTCTTCGGTTGGACTTGTTTTGAGTGATTCCATGTCAGGTTCATGATATTTCTTCAGTCGGCATCTGGTCGTGACCTTGGAATGACTCGTAATATCTTTTCAGCTTAAAAACTTCTCATTAGCCTGTATTCTCTCTAGACTCCAAAATACCTTATAGATAAATATCGGAACTAACAAGCAAAAGTTAAATAGACAAAGAGTCTAATTTGGTGGGTTTAACTGTGTTTATGATTCATACAATTATGGTCCATCAGATCACCCCACACTTTTAGTTGTTCGTCCCGAACAATGCTATTAAAGGGAGGCACACACTATCTAAGTAAACTTTTAAAATATGAAAGTGAGACCGTGGGACTAGATTTATCCTAATTCATTCATTACTTACTTATTACCAAATTAAACTGTGTAAATACTTAGAAGAAACTTGATACTTGTACCTTCGCGCCGAGATGCAAATTAATTCGGATGTTTCGGGAGATAGCCCTTTTCAGGCTCCTGGACTGCATTCTCGGGACCGTCTCGCACTATATGGTTTCCTTGTAGCTTTCTCTAGCACGTGATTCGGTTCGGGTTTCACTGAGTTGAGCCTTTTTTATTTCTTTTTGGCGAGGATAGCTTTTTTTTGGTAGTGAATCGTCCTTTGGCCTTTTATTTGACTCTTTGAGTACTTCACTTTTGTTCGGTTAAAACCTTCACAACTTTGGCCTTTGGCCTTTGATTAGCTCTTTGAGCTTTTGCCTTCTTGTGGCTTGCTAGTCCATTTTCTCAAGCCTTTTTGGGAGGTCCAATCATCGCCCGCGAGCATATGGAATTTCCTCCCCGCTCTTTCTCATCCTCGCCGTTTCGCGCGAGTCAAAATAAGGGTCGCTCATTTATTTTCCCGGCTACTCTGACTAGAGATAGGACGGTTTGATTCCCGTCTCTCCTTTTTTCTGCATAAACGCTGCATGGCGGAGATGACTCTGACTCAACTGAAAACCCGAAGTGCAGCCTCCACTGACTTCGAAAACCATATAGTTAGATTCGATCCTTCGATTGCTTGCCAAGCCTCTCTAGGGCATTTTCTATCAACTCCACATCCCCTGTTTATCTCAGCACAAAGGGACAAATGAGAAGTTACATTCTAAGTTTTTAAACAGTTGAATTTTCACAAGGTAAATGCATGAATTTAGATCTATCTTTTTCACATTCTCAAGTTCATATTTTCAAAAAGATAATATTAATTAAAAAGAAAACATGTTTATTAACTATGTACACAGGTGGTTCTCACCCCACACTTTTGAACGAAGGCATTCTTTACGAAATGACTTAGTTCAAAAGCCATGCAAGCAGATATTATATGAGAAGGAAATGACATTAAGGAAAAGGGAAGAACAGAACTCCCTTTAAGGTGTCGAGCGAACGACATGGCTCGAGGCTGGATAATCGAGGGAGTTCGGCTGGGGCCTTGAAATCTTGGCATGGGCCTGGCTGGCTTGATGTTGCACCCAAATCCGATTCCTAAATAGTCATTTCATTCTATGCACCAAGTGGGTGAGAGCAAAAAGCTAAATGACAGAAAATAAAATTGACAGAAAGTAAGATAGGTGTGGGGTTACCTCCCGACCAGTGCCTTTGTTTAACGTCGTTGGCTTGACGCATGGGGATCATTGGTTTGGATCCCATGGGTGGCTCGGGTCGTATTTCGCCACTGTTCCTGTGTTGATTTTTGCCTTGACTCTTCATGATTTCTTGCTCGGGTTAGAACCCCATGGTTTTGGTGTTTTTTCTTTCCATTGTTTCTGAGAAGGCGAGGGACCTTTGACCATAGCTACTGGTCTTGTTACTCTTTCGGTCTCTTTTGGTTGGTCATGAATCTGTGTACCGAGATCTGAGATAGGTATAATGTCTGGCGGTTCCTTTGTATCTGTGCGGCCATTATCAATGTATAAATTTGCATTTTTGCCGCCAAACTCAAGCGATAATGAGCCCTTTCCCACATTGATCCTTGCTTTAGTAGCGTAGAGGAATGGTTGTCCCAATATTATTGTTGGAGGGTGTGGGGGACGTATAGGGGGTTGCACTAGACCAGCTGCATTTCGGTCCTCGGGTGGTCCTTGGTTTCTTCGGGCGGCCTCCCTATCACGAGCTCTTCTGTCTCGGATGATTTGTTCCGGATCGTCGACAAATGGAAGTGGCACCTCATCATTTCGATCGTACAGGTTTATTTCTTCGTCATCCTGGTAGTCATGGTGGCTTCCTTCGCGAGACATGGTTGTTTTGAAGCGAGTATCGATTCAAAGAACTTATCCGAATAAGTAACTAATTCCCTGGCAACGGCGCCAATTTTGACGAAGCCCAACGCACTGTTGTTAAGGTGCGGTGTTCTCTGCGCAAAATAAATTTATATCTCCGCTACTCGTGACTTTACTACTGGGTAGCAAGTGGTAAGTAGGGGTCGAACCCAAGGGAATTAGTGGGATAAGTTATTCTTTGAGGGATCGTACAGGGAGGGAGCGTGTTTTAGGTTGATTGAGGTTTTAGTGCGGAAAAGTAAGTGTTTTTTTGTTGGTTTTGGTTTTTAGTGCGGAAAAGTAAATGACAGAAAAGTAAATACTGAAAATAAAAGAGAAGACTTACAGCGGTTATTGCGTGATCGGCAAGTCTTGCGGAACGTCATCAGTTGATATTGCGGTTTATACTAAAATTGAAAGTAAATGCAGGTGGTGTTTTAATCTAAGGAAAGCATTCGGTTTCGGGGGCCTTGTATCATAGCCTGTTTATCATTGACCTTTAGTGATCCTGCTAAGTATTCAAACGTGTATTAAGGCCATTTCAAGCGCTCGATTTGCCTCACAGTCTAGCCCATTTCAAGGTCGTAGATCACTTGTTCTATTTAGACTAGCACCCTATTTCAAGGTATACTAGCCTATGTGCATCCATTTGAACAATCATTTCTGATCAATCCAAATGGTGTTTTAGAGAGGTCGAACTCCTCAGATAAGCTTTGCCATTTCAAGCATCCACTTACCCGAGTATGTTCACGAACCCCACGGAAGAGTTTTGCCATTTCAAGCATCCACTCAACCTTGGAAGTTCTGACCTAATATGTGGCACATAGAACAAGTTTTGAATACAAAGAAGAGGCACTAAGAGTATGGCCTAAAACATTTTATGATACAAGTACACCCCTTCAACCGAATGAAGAGTTTAGCTACGAATATCCATAGAGGTGGATACCATAGCTAAGTACTCGAGGGTTTTTGAAAGACAGTAAGTAAAGGAGAATACTCAAGAACCAATAGGAGTAAACTCAAAAACTACTAGAATACTCAAGAACCAACAGGAGTATTATAGATTTCAAACAAAAGCTTACAAAGTAGTGCCCAAATCTAGAGAGATAAGTGATTTGTGTGGAATGAGGATTGTGTGATTTTTGGGATGTAGATTACAAAGGAGGGAAGCTTGTATTTATAGGCATGGAGGAGCCACAAGGAGGCAACACTTGTCACACATCCATGGAGGGCTTCAAAAGCCGCCGGTCCCATGGTGTGGGAAGCCATAGCCGCCCCCCCCCCCCCCCCCCATGTGGAGGAAGGGGAGAGGAGGAGAGGAGGATGAGTGAGGGGAGCCACCGGCTAGGTGGAGGAAGGAGAGTGGTTTGTGAGTTTTGTGAAGTTTTCACAAAACTATCGGTTCATTTCTGCTCCGGATTGACTCTGGTTGCTCTTCGGTTGGACTTGTTTTGAGTGATTCCATGTCAGGTTCATGATATTTCTTCAGTCGGCATCTGGTCATGACCTTGGAATGACTCGTAATATCTTTTCAGCTAAAAACTCCCCCTTAGCCTGTATTCTCTCTAGACTCCAAAATACCCTATAGATAAATATCAGAACTAACAAGCAAAAGTTAAATAGACAACGAGTCGAATTTGGTGGGTTTAACTGTGTTTATGATTCATACAATTATGGTCCATCAACACCCCAACAGGTACATCAGCAACACTGGATTGTTCAGCAACGGACTCAGAAGACGTACCCTTAGGTTTCACTAAAGAAACCCCTTTTACTGGAGACGTGGCCTGGCCAGACTTCTTCTTTTCGAGGTGCGATGCGTCGATCTGCACAGTCTCCCCCTCAATCGTAGACTCCTTCTCCAATAAGACTGGATTTTGAACAGTCACTGTCAGCACCTTGGAGGAATCGATGGCTTTGGCAACCGTCTTCGTTGGAATCTCAGTCGGAATAATAGTGACATGTGGCTTCGGGATGGCCTTCTTGGTCTTCAAAGGCTCTTGAGAGGTAAGTTTCTTGCTTCCTTCTACAGAGGCGGAGGATTTGCTATTCCTGGTGTTCACCATCTTCGATCGAGTTGAGAGGATTTAAGAGATTAAACTTGCAAGAGGCAATTAGGGTTTCGTCTAGAAAGAGTGAATGCGGATAAACTCCAAAAGATTTGCCCCCTTCCTCTTAAATAGGCCTAGAAAAAAAATACTAAAATAGATTTGAATTTAAAAATCAAATTCGGAAGTTGTACAGACTTCTCGATTTTTCGGTTTAAAGAGACGTTGGAGTTATCTCCTTTTCAAGTCTTCCCATGTCAGCACTGTAGATAGGAAATACTGCTCTAGCTGACTTTTTCAAGGAGCTGGCACAGTTTGATTTAAACACATAGCTCCCCCTTACTACCTGTCACGTCAGCAACACTTATAGGAGTTCTGCTCAGCTGACTGCCCCTGGCGTCAAAGTCTTCTAGTTTTTCATGACACAAAGGCCAAGTGCAGACCTTAGTGTCTCAAACCTCTCAGCATCCAACGGCTTTGTCAGAATATCCACCAGTTGTTTCTCTGTTGGCATGTGGAACAGACTGATGATTTTATCTTCAACTAGCTCTCTAATGAAATGGTGTCTGATGTCAATGTGCTTTGGCCGCGAATACTGTACTAGATCCTTAGAGATGCTGATTGCACTCATGTTGTCACAGTATAACGTTATAGTGTTCTGATCCAGTCCCACTTCCTTGAGCATCTGCTTCATCCAAAGCATTTGAGCACAGCAGCTCCCCCGCAGCCATGTACTCCGCTTCAGTAGATGACAGTGAAATACTATTCTGCTTCTTACTAAACCATGATACAAGGTTATTGCCCAAGAAGAAGCATCCACCAGAAGTACTCTTTCTGTCCTCAACATTGCCAGCCCAATTTGCATCTGAGTATCCAATAATACAACCACTTGTATCTCTAGTGTACCACAGACCATAATCAGCAGTACCACTTACATATTTGATGATCCTCTTCGCCTGCAACAAGTTACTTTCCTTCGGATCAGCCTGACACCTTGCACGGACTCCCACAGCTTGACAGATATCTACTCTGGTCGCAGTCAGGTATTGCAAGCTCCAAATCATGCTTCTGTACAGGGTTTGGTCCACTGAAGCTCCTGCATTATCCTTAGTGATCTTCACATGTGTAGCAGCTGGAGTTCTCTTGTGGGTAGCTGACGGAGCCCACCGCACTATCATTAAGGTGCGGTGTTCTCTGTGCAAAAGCAAATTTATATTCCGCTACTCGTGACCTTACTACTGGGTAGCAAGTGGTAAGTAGGGGTCGAACCCAAGGGAATTAGGGGGATAGTCGTTCTTTGAGGGATTGTACAGCGAGGGAGCGTGTTTTAGGTTGATTGAGATTTTAGTACGGAAAAGTAAGTGACTGGTTGGTTGGTTTTGGTTTTTAGTGCGGAAAAGTAAATGACAGAAAATGTAAATACTGAAAATAAAAAGAGATGACATACAGTGGGTGATGCGTGATTGGCAAGTCCTCCGGAAGGTGAGTAGTTGACAGAGCAGTTTATACTAAGAAAGTAAATGCGAGGGGTTTTTTAAATATAAGGAAAGCATTCGGTTTCGGGGGCCTTGCATCATAGCCTGTTTATCATTGACCTTCAGTGATCCTTCTAAGTATTCAAACGTGTATTGATGGACCATAATTGTATGAATCATAAACACAGTTAAACCCACCAAATTAGACTCTTTGTCTATTTAACTTTTGCTTGTTAGTTCCGATATTTATCTACAGGGTATTTTGGACTCTAGAGAGAATACACGCTAAGGAGAGGATTTTACGCTGAAAAGATATTACGAGTTAGTCCAAGGTCACGATCAGACGCTGAATGCAGAAATCTTAAGATCCTGACATTGAATTACTCAAAACAAATTCAACCGAGGAGCAACCAAAGTCAGACCGGAGCGGAATTGGACTGTTGGTTTTGTGAAAATTGCACAAAACCACACAAACCTCCTCCATCCCTTCTAGAACCGGCGGCTTTTGCAGAGGGTGAGTCATGGGGTGACTCACCCCCCTCCTCCCTCCTTCCTCATCCACAAGGGGCGGCTAAAATGGAGTTCCATGGAGAAGTAGACACTTGTCCCCCTTCTCCTCCACATCTCCTCCTCCTCTCCTGCTCCCTTGGATGAAAACCATCTTAGCCCTCCATTCCTCTCCCCATTTGGCTATAAATACAAGCCAATTTCACTTGTAACATCCATCCCAAAATGTGGAGAGCTTCTCTCTCTACAAATTCCAAAAATCACAAATCACTTATCTCTCTAGAGTTTGGGCACTAATCTTGTAATCACTTTACTTTGGAATAAAAGCTTGATCCTTGGCGCTTCAACGATTTTGTAAGTCTTCTCGTATTTATTTTACTGACTTTCAAAACCCTTGTTTTTCCAAATTCATAGTTATGATGTCCAGTGCCATGAATAGTAGTAGCTAAACTCTTTATTCGGTTGAAGGGGTGTACTTATATCATACAATGTTTTAGACCCTGCACCTAGTGCATCTTTGTGTTCAAAACTTGTTCTATGTGCCATATATTAGGTTAGAACTTCCAAGGTTGAGTGGATGCTTTAACGGGCAAAGCTCTTCCGTGGGGTTCGTGAACATACTCGGGTAAGTGGATGCTTTAACGGGCAAAGCTTATCTGAGGAGTTCGACCTCTCTAAAAAACCATTTGGTTGATCGTAACTGAAGATCAAATGGATGCACATAAGGCTAAGATACTTCGAAAGGAGGAATTAGTCTAAATAGAACAAGTGTTCTAAATGGTGTGGCAAGTCTTGTGCTAGAAATAGCCTCGATTCATCTTTGAACACATAGCATGATCATTAGAGGTGTATTCTAAATGATGTCTCAAGTCTTGTGCTAGAAATAGCCTCGATTCATCTGTGAATACATAGTATGATCATTAGAGGTCAATGATAAACGGAATATGATACAAGGCCCCTGAAACTGAATCTTTCCTTTAAATTGTGATATCACTGTTCCTTTAATTTCAGTTCTCAAAGCACACTTAAACCCAACCCCAATCGCATTTAATTTCTGCTTAAGCTTCATTAAAGAACAACTAATCCACACTGACTCTCTTGGGTTCGACCCTTACTTACCACTTGCTACCCAGTAGTGAAGTCGCGAGTAGCGGACTTATAAATTTATTTGTACACATTGCCTCGCGACAAGGTAGTGCTGTCAAATTGGCGCCGTTGCCGGGGAGTTGTGAATCGGAGTAATTGTTCTTTTTTCTGTTATACATAATTCACCATGTCATCATACTACGGAAGCGAACCTTGGAATGATGGGGGCAGCAACCTTATGTTTAAAATGCTCGACTGTCTCCCCAAATTCGGAGGTGCTCTTGGAGAAGATCCCGTGAAGCATACACAAACGTTCCACTCCATATGCAGCCACATGAGGCCTAAAAATGAATTGCTAGAGAGGTTTAAACTGACATGCTTTAAATTTTCTTTAACTGACTCGGCAATAGAATGGTATTACTCATGTGCGGCTTATGAAAGTGATTATGGGGATCTACAAACCAAATTCCTAGAAGAGTTTTCCCCACCACCTTTCAAACTTGAAGTCCGCGAGAAGATCAACAACAAGCAATCCCGGGACGAAACTTTGGACGAGTACTTATGGTACTTCGATTCCCTTGTAACGAGCTGCCCACACCATGGATTCAGCAACTCAGATCTTCTTCAAAAGTTTCTCGATGGGATGATGCCATATGAATGGAATTGGCTAAATGACGCGGCAGGAGGCTCGATAAATAACTTAAACATGGATGATCTTTGGAAATTGATAAACGATTTGGCCGCGAGGTCAAGACCAAGAGAAGATCAGGCCGAGCCACTCGAGGACGTTACAACGGAGCTGGCATCTAGCAACCAGCAGCAGGCCAACATGATAGACCAAAACCAGGCCGAAGCCGATAAATCTTGGGCAGAGACAAAGGCGCTCATAAAAAAATTTGCAAATCAGGTCAATGAGATGCTCAATGCGAAGCCAAGGATTAGCAAGGAGGAGCCTAGATCAGATTATCCCGGGAATTTAGAAGGAAACGGCCCACTGGCGCCTAAAGAAGAGCCCACCGAGCCACTCGAGGACAAGGAGGAAGAATTGGCAGCTAGCATCCAGCAAATGAGTGCCCCGATACACCAAGACGAGGTCAAAAATGAGGAATTTTGGGCGGCTACACAACTGATCTGGGACCGCAGTGCCGAACTGCCCAAATCAGGCCCGGTCCTTATCACCAATCCATCCGAGGAAATCACAGTCCTAACTGCCGAGCCAACAGAAGTCCCGAACCTCACTGCCAAAGCGGCCGAAGAAATCAAGCCAGGCTTGGTCCTTGCGCTCAGAGCACCCGAGGAAGTCTCGGACCTCATTGCCGAACTATCCGAGAAAGACCTGGTCCTCACTGTCGGAGCACCTGAAACAGACCCAGTCCTCATGGTCGAAGTGCCTCAACTTAACCCTTCGTGTTTTATGCCGATCATAGCCACCGAAGATCATGTGATCAATAATGATGAGGTGCAAGGGGAGTTAGAGGAGGAGCATGAGCTAAAAAAGCTGACAAAGGAACTCTCACTCGTCACAAGCCAAGGGAAACCGCCTGAAAACTCACTCGTTCCAAGACAGCCTTCCATCACTGCCACAATGAAGAGGATTGGCAGAGGCGCATGCTTAATGTCGCCTACATTTAATGGCACAAAACCAAACTTCCAAACTCGCAAAGGTGCCAACTATTCAAACATGAAGAAGCGGCAAAGACATGGGCCGAAAGAATGGAAACCCGAAAGGAGTAACAAGCAAGCACGACTCATTGGACCAGCAGCTATGGTCAATAAAGCCTCACCCTCTCAAATCAAAAGAGCTACCGAGAAGAAGTTCGACCTCAAGCACCCATGGGATCCTTACTTATGATCCAAAAATGAGGTATCGTCGAGCTAACGACGTTAAACAAATGCACTGGCCGGGAGGTAACCCGACACCTATCTTACTTTCAGTCATTTAATTTCAGTCATTTAGTTTTTTCATTCTCACCTTTCCTGTATATATTTGCTTGCATGACTTTTGAACTAAGTCTTGCTGAAAGGCACGCCTTCGTTCAAAAGTGTGGGGTGAGAACCACCTGTGTACATAACATGTTTTTCTTTTTCCTTTTCCCTTAATATTATCTTTTTGAAAATATGAACTTGAGAATGTGAAAAAGATAGATCATAATAAATGCATTAACCTTGTGAAAATTCAACTGTTTAAAAACTTAGAATGTAACTTCTCATTTGTCCCTTTGTTCTAAGATAAACTAGGGATGTGGAGTTGACATAAATTGCCCTAGAAAGGCTTGGCAAGCACTCGAAGGATCGAATCAAACTATATGGTTTTCGAAGTCAGTGGAGGCTGCACTTCGGGTTTCAATGAAGATTGAAGTCATCTCCGCCATGCAGTGTTTATGCAAAAAGAAAAAAAGGACGAGGACGGGAATCAGACCGTCCTATCTCTGGTCAAAGTAGCCAGGAAAATAAACGAGCGACCCTCATTTTGACTCGCACGAAACGACAAGGATGAGAGGAGCGGGGAGGTATTTCCATATGCTCGCGGGCGACGATTGGACCTCCCAAAAAGGCTTGAGAAAATGGACTAGCAAGCCACAAAAAGACAAAAGCTCAAAGAAGCAAATCAAGAGGCCAAAGGCCCAAAATTGTGAAGGTTTTAACCGAACAAAAAGTGAAGTACTCAAAGAGTCAAATCAAAGGCCAAAGGCCGATTCACTACAAAAGCTGTCCCTTGCCAAAAGAAAATCAAAGTACTCAACCCATTGAAACCCGAACCGAATCACATGCTAGAGAAAGCTACAAGGAAACCATATAGTGCGAGACGGTCCCGAGAATGCAGTCCAGGAGCCTGAAAAGGGCTATCTCCCGAAACATCCAAAATAATTTGCATCTCAGCACGGAGGTACAAGTATCAAGTTTCTTCTATTTATTTACACGGTTTAATTTGGTAATAAGTAGTAAGGCATGAGTTAGGATAAATCTAGTCCCACAGTCTCACTTTCATATTTAAAAGTTTTTACTTAGATTGTGTGTGCCGCCCCTTAAAAAGCATTGTTCGGGACGAACAACTAAAAGTGTAGGGTGATCTGATGGACCATAATTGTATGAATCATAAACACAGTTAAACCCACCAAATTAGACTCTTTGTCTATTTAACTTTTGCTTGTTAGTTCCGATATTTATCTACAGGGTATTTTGGACTCTAGAGAGAATACACGCTAAGGAGAGGATTTTACGCTGAAAAGATATTACGAGTTAGTCCAAGGTCACGATCAGACGCTGAATGCAGTAATCTCAAGATCCTGATATTGAATTACTCAAAACAAATCCAACCGAGGAGCAACCAAAGTCAGACCGGAGCAGAATTGGACTGTTGGTTTTGTGAAAATCGCACAAAACCACACAAACCTCCTCCTTCCCTTCTAGAACCGGCGGCTTTTGGAGAGGGTGAGTCATGGGGTGACTCACCCCCCTCCTCCCTCCTTCCTCATCCACAAGGGGCGGCTAAAATGGAGTTCCATGGAGAAGTTGACACTTGTCCCCCTTCTCCTCCACATCTCCTCCTCCTCTCCTCCTCCCTTGGATGAAAACCATCTTAGCCCTCCATTCCTCTCCCCATTTGGCTATAAATACAAGACAATTTCACTTGTAACATCCATCCCAAAATGTGGAGAGCTTCTCTCTCTACAAATTCCAAAAATCACAAATCACTTATCTCTCTAGAGTTTGGGCACTAATCTTGTAATCACTTTACTTTGGAATAAAAGCTTGATCCTTGGCGCTTCAACGATTTTGTAAGTCTTCTCGTATTTATTTTACTGACTTTCAAAACCCTTGTTTTTCCAAATTCATAGTTATGATGTCCAGTGCCATGAATAGTAGTAGCTAAACTCTTTATTCGGTTGAAGGGGTGTACTTATATCATACAATGTTTTAGACCCTGCACCTAGTGCATCTTTGTGTTCAAAACTTGTTCTATGTGCCATATATTAGGTTAGAACTTCCAAGGTTGAGTGGATGCTTTAACGGGCAAAGCTCTTCCGTGGGGTTCGTGAACATACTCGGGTAAGTGGATGCTTTAACGGGCAAAGCTTATCTGAGGAGTTCGACCTCTCTAAAAAACCATTTGGTTGATCGTAACGGAAGATCAAATGGATGCACATAAGGCTAAGATACTTCGAAAAGAGGAATTAGTCTAAATAGAACAAGTGTTCTAAATGGTGTGGCAAGTCTTGTGCTAGAAATAGCCTCGATTCATCTTTGAACACATAGCATGATCATTAGAGGTGTATTCTAAATGATGTCGCAAGTCTTGTGCTAGAAATAGCCTCGATTCATCTGTGAATACATAGTATGATCATTAGAGGTCAATGATAAACAGAATATGATACAAGGCCCCTGAAACCGAATCTTTCCTTTAAATTGTGATATCACTGTTCCTTTACTTTCAGTTCTCAAAGCACACTTAAACCCAACCCCAATCGCATTTAATTTCTGCTTAAGCTTCATTAAAGAACAACTAATCCACACTGACTCTCTTGGGTTCGACCCCTACTTACCACTTGCTACCCAGTAGTGATGTCGCGAGTAGCGGACTTGTAAATTTATTTGTACACATTGCCTCGCGACAAGGTAGTGCTGTCAAATTGGCGCCGTTGCCGGGGAGTTGTGAATCGGAGTAGTTGTTCTTTTTTCTGTTATACATAATTCACCATGTCATCATACTACGGAAGCGAACCTTGGAATGATGGGGGCAGCAACCTTATGTTTAAAATGCTCGACTGTCTCCCCAAATTCGGAGGTGCTCTTGGAGAAGATCCCGTGAAGCATACACAAACGTTCCACTCCATATGCAGCCACATGAGGCCTAAAAATGAATTGCTAGAGAGGTTTAAACTGACATGCTTTAAATTTTCTTTAACTGACTCGGCAATAGAATGATATTACTCATGTGCGGCTTATGAAAGTGATTATGGGGATCTACAAACCAAATTCCTAGAAGAGTTTTCCCCACCACCTTTCAAACTTGAAGTCCGCGAGAAGATCAACAACATAAAGCAATCCCGGGATGAAACTTTGGACGAGTACTTATGGTACTTCGATTCCCTTGTAACGAGCTGCCCGCACCATGGACTCAGCAACTCAGATCTTCTTCAAAGGTTTCTCAATGGGATGATGCCATATGAATGGAATTGGCTAAATGACGCGGCAGGAGGCTCGATAAATAACTTAAACATGGATGATCTTTGGAAATTGATAAACGATTTGGCCGCGAGGTCAAGACCAAGAGAAGATCAGGCCGAGCCACTCGAGGACGTTACAACGGAGCTGGCATCTAGCAACCAGCAGCAGGCCAACATGATAGACCAAAACCAGGCCGAAGTCGATAAATCTTGGGCAGAGACAAAGGCGCTCATAAAAAAATTTGCAAATCAGGTCAATGAGATGCTCAATGCGAAGCCAAGGATTAGCAAGGAGGAGCCTAGATCAGATTATCCCGGGAATTTAGAAGAAAACGGCCCACTGGCGCCTAAAGAGGAGCCCACCGAGCCACTCGAGGACAAGGAGGAAGAATTGGTAGCTAGAATCCAGCAAATGAGTGCCCCGATACACCAAGACGAGGTCAAAAATGAGGAATTTTGGGCGGCTACACAACTGATCTGGGACCGCAGTGCCGATTTGCCCAAATCAGGCCCTGTCCTTATCACCAATCCATCCGAGGAAATCACACTCCTAACTGCCGAGCCAACAGAAGTCCCGAACCTCACTACCAACGCGGCCGAAGAAATCAAGCCAGGCTCGGTCCTTGCGCTCAGAGCACCCGAGGAAGTCCCGGACCTCATTGCCGAACTATTCGAGAAAGACCTGGTCCTCACTTTCGGAGCACCTGAAACAGACCCAGTCCTCATGGTCGAAGTGCCTCAACTTAACCCTTCGTGTTTTATGCCGATCATAGCCACCGAAGATCATGTAATCAATAATGATGAGGTGCAAGGGGAGTTAGAGGAGGAGCATGAGCTAAAAAAGCTGACAAAGGAACTCTCACTCGTCACAAGCCAAGGGAAACCGCCTGAAAACTCACTCGTTCCAAGACAACCTTCCATCACTGCCACAATGAAGAGGATTGGCAGAGGCGCATGCTTAATGTCGCCTACATTTAATGGCACAAAACCAAACTTCCAAACTCGCAAAGGTGCCAACTATTCAAACATGAAGAAGCGGCAAAGACATGGGCCGAAAGAATGGAAACCCGAAAAGAGTAACAAGCAAGCACGACTCATTGGACCACCAGCTATGGTCAATAAAGCCTCACCCTCTCAAATCAAAAGAGCTACCGAGAAGAAGTTCGACCTCAAGCACCCATGGGATGCCTACTTATGATCCAAAAATGAGGTATCGTCGAGCTAACGACGTTAAACAAATGCACTGGTCGGGAGGTAACCCGACACCTATCTTACTTTCAGTCATTTAATTTCAGTCATTTAGTTTTTTCATTCTCACCTTTCTTGTATATATTTGCTTGCATGACTTTTGAACTAAGTCTTGCTGAAAGGCACGCCTTCGTTCAAAAGTGTGGGGTGAGAACCACCTGTGTACATAACATGTTTTTCTTTTTCCTTTTCCCTAAATATTATCTTTTTGAAAATATGAACTTGAGAATGTGAAAAAGATAGATCATAATTCATGCATTAACCTTGTGAAAGTTCAACTTTTAAAAACTTAGAATGTAACTTCTCATTTGTCCCTTTGTGCTGAGATAAACTAGGGATGTGGAGTTGACATAAATTGCCCTAGAAAGGCTTGGTGGAGATGGCTTCAATCTTCACTGAAACCCGAAGTGCAGCCTCCACTGACTTTGAAAACCATATAGTTAGATTCGATCCTTCGAGTGCTTGCCAAGCCTCTCTAGGGCAGTTTATGTCAACTCCACATCCCTAGTTTATCTCAGCACAAAGGGACAAATGAGAAGTTACATTCTAAGTTTTTAAACAGTTGAATTTTCACAAGGTTAATGCATGAATTATGATCTATCTTTTTCACATTCTTAAGTTCATATTTTCAAAAAGATAATATTAAAGGAAAAGGAAAAAGAAAAACATGTTATTTATTTACAAAGGTGGTTCTCACCCCACACTTTTGAACGAAGGCGTGCCTTTCAGCACAACTTAGTTCAAAAGCCATGCAAGCAGATATTTTATGAGAAGGAAATGACATCAAGGAAAAGGGAAGAACAGAACTCCCTTTAAAGTGTCGAGTGAATGACATGGCATGAGGCTGGATAATCGAGGGAGTTCGGCTGGGGCCTTGAACTCTCAGCGCAGGTCCGGTAATTCACGGAAGCTGCCTGGCAGATCCGGTCTTGCTCCACAACCCGATTCCTAAATAGTCATTTCATTCTATGCACCAAGTGGGTGAGAGCGACTTACGGAAAAAACTAAATGACAGAAAAATAAAAGACAGAAAGTAAGATAGGTGTCGGGTTACCTCCCGACAAGTGCCTTTGTTTAACGTCGTTGGCTAGACAGTACCTCATTCCTGGATCACTGGTTTGGATCCCATGGGTGGCTTAGGTCGTATTTCGCCGATGTTCCTGTGTTGCTTCTTGCCTTGACTCTTCCTGATTTCTTGTTTGGGTTAGAACTCCATGGTTTTGGTGTTTTTTCTTTCCATTGTTTCTGAGAAGGCGGGGGACCTTTGACCATAGCTGCTGGTCTTGTTGCTTTTCCGGTCTCTTTTGGCAGGTCAGAAATCTGTGTACCGCTATCTAAGATAGGTATAATGTCTGGCGGTTTTTTCGTATCCGTGCGGCTATTATCAATTTAGAAATTTGCAATTTTGCCGCCGAACTTAGGCGATAATGATCCCTTGCCCACATCGATTCTTGCTTTAGTAGCGTAGAGGAATGGTCGTCCCAATATTATTGTTGGAGGGTCGTCTTCGCTGGTCTCTCCCGTTTGTATTACATAAAAGTCTGCAGCAACGACGAGCTTTCCCACATGGAGTATTACATCTTCCAGCACTCCAACCGGACGGATGCACGATTTATCTCCTAGCTCGATATTTGACCTGGGTGGTTTCAATGGACCAAGTCCTAATAAGTCATATAAGGAGGAAGGCATGGCGTTGATAGCAGCCCCAAGATCGACTAAGCACTTATGAATCTGGGTTTCACCAATACCGCAGGTGACGGTGAAGGCCCCTGGGTCTTTATCTCTTTCCGGTTGGGACTGATGATCTGAAGTGAGGGCTCTTTCTATTGTCGGGCCATTCTGTCCATTCCTTGGCTTAGGATTTGTATAATCGGACCCCTTAATATTTTGCTTCGAAGCATAAATATTAGTAGGAGAGTCTCACTTTAAATCGTTATTGTCACCCCATCCAGACGATGGTATGTCAGAGTGTATGATTGGCGGTGGTGTTATGCAAACGGTGAATGCATATCGTCCATTGTCAGCATGCGTGACCCATGTTTTGCCATCATTGGGTCGGTCTTCCACTTGATTCCAATCAGGACGATACCTACGGGTGAAGTGTTTGTTGGTAAGTTTGTAAGTTGGGAATCGTGCTACTTCTCCCAGGGTCGCCTTTATGTTTGACTTCCTTATCATGCTAATATTTGCCTTTGGGTTTTGGATGGTTTGTGAAGGAAGTCTGCCAGGTTCATTAGTGAGTGTTGACATTGCAGTGGCGAGCTGGGACATTTGTTTGGTCAATTCTGAAATTGCCCCGTCAGTTTTCGCCTAGTATTGGTGTAGCGAAGTACCCAATTGATTTATGCTTCCTGCGAGCTCCTTCATTGTGTCATCGAGCGACTTGGTTGGTTCTTGCTGATTGTTCGGGCTGGTTTGGTATTGATTCAGTCCTATTTGTTGATATTAGCCTGCTGATGGAGCGTTCTGGTTATACTGACGGTGGGGAGGTTGGTAGAATGACTGAGCAAGTTGAGGAACAGCTGGTTGTGCTTCCTTCTGAGGATAGTTGTTGTTACGCCAGCTCGGGTTGGTTGCTTGACCATACTGTCTATTTTGTCCGGCTCTGTCATTGCTGTTGTTGTTGTATCCTTGGTATCCACCCACTGCATTTACTTCTGTCGGTTCCTCTTTTAGTAATGTCGGGCATGCGTCAGTTTTGTGGTCCGTAGAACCACAAAATTCGCAAGGCTTTACTGGAACTGGTTGTCTTCGTAGGATCTGAATCATCATTTCTTTTAAATGTTTCATCTCTTCAGACATGGAGTTCATTGGTGTTTCAGCTTTTGCTACATTCCTTGTTCGGGAGAATTCTTCCTACCGAGTTGTCTCTTCTCTAAATCGAGCATTTTTAGCAACGTTGGTGATAAGATCCCTTATGCCACTTAATGATAGATTCATCATGGATCCTCCCGCTGAGGCATCCAGGAGCATTTTGTCTAAGGGTCTTAATCCATCAATGAGATACTCGACGGTGAGTTTCTCAGGCAGTCCAAGGGTACAGCAGCTTCTCTCCAGGCGGTTGAACTTTTCCAGGTAATCGTACATGGTTTCATTGGGTCCTTGCTTGATGTCTTGTAGTTGCCTCCGTACTTGCATCGCCCATCCTGCCGGGTAATATTTGTCCAGGAATTTCTTTTGCATCTGAGCCCATGTTCTGATGCTACCGGAAGGCAATGAAAGGAACCAATCGTTTGCCGCGTCAATGAGGGAAAAGTAGAACGCCTTTAACTTGAAGTCGTCTACGTTCACGCCATTCGGTTTTAAGTTTTGGCAAATCCCATGTAAGCGCTGGAGATGAGTCATTGTTGATTCTCCACGTGTTCCTGAGAATTTCGGTAAGTTGTGGGCCACTGAAGTGTTGATGATGACATTTTCGAGTTCAGGGCCTTCGTGAATGCAACATGGCTGGTTTTTGAAATACGGTCCTGAGAGTTCTCCCATAGTAGGTTCGCGAAAACTATTGTTATCCCCGTAGTAGTTATCGAAAGCGGGTTCTCGTCTCGGCACTTGTCGAGGTTGAGGGGGTGGTGGATATCTAGGAGGTTGTACTGGACCAGCTGCATTTTGGTCCTCGGGTGGTCCTTGGTTTTTTCGGGCGGCCTCCCTATCACGAGCTCTTCTGTCTCGGATGATCTGCTCCGGATCGTCGACAAATGGAAGTGGCACCTCATCATTTCGATCGTATAGGTTTATTTCTTTGTCATCCTGGTAGTCATGGTAGCTTCCTTCGCGAGACATGGTTGTTTCGAAGCGAGTATCGATTTAAAGAACTTATCCGATTAAGTAACTAATTCCCCGGCAACGGCGCCAGTTTTGACGGAGCCCACCGCACTGTCGTTAAGGTGCGGTGTTCTCTGTGCAAAAGCAAATTTATATTCCGCTACTCGTGACCTTACTACTGGGTAGCAAGTGGTAAGTAGGGGTCGAACCCAAGGGAATTAGGGGGATAGTCGTTCTTTGAGGGATTGTACAACGAGGGAGCGTGTTTTAGGTTGATTGAGATTTTAGTGCGGGAAAGTAAGTGACTGGTTGGTTGGTTTTGGTTTTTAGTGCGGAAAAGTAAATGACAGAAAATGTAAATACTGAAAATAAAAAGAGAAGACTTACAGCGGGTGATGCGTGATTGGCAAGTCCTCCGGAAGGTGAGTAGTTGACAGAGTAGTTTATACTAAGAAAGTAAATGCGAGGGGGTTTTTAAATCTAAGGAAAGCATTCGGTTTCGGGGGCCTTGCATCATAGCCTGTTTATCATTGACCTTCAGTGATCCTTCTAAGTATTCAAACGTGTATCAAGGCCATTTCAAGCGCTCGATTTGCACACACTGTCTATCCCATTTCAAGGTCGTAGAGCACTTGTTCTATTTAGACTAGCACCCCATTTCAAGGTATACTAGCTTATGTGCATCCATTGATCCGTCATTTCCGATCAAAACCAATGGTGTTTAAAAGAGGTCGAACTCCTCAGATAAGCTTTGCCATTTCAAGCATCCACTTACCCGAGTATGTTCACGAACCCCCACGGAAGAGTTTTGCCATTTCAAGCATCCACTCAACCTTGGAAGTTCTGGCCTAATATATGGCACATAGAACAAGTTTTGAATAAAAAGAAGAGGCACTAAAAAGATGGCCTAAAACTTTTTATGATACAAGTACACCCCTTCAACCGAATGAAGAGTTTAGCTACGAATATCCATAGAGGTGGATACCATAGCTAAGTACTTACGGTTTTTGAAAGACGGTAAGTAAGGGAAAGGGGTGAGTACTTCAAGAACCGACAAGAGTACTCAAGAATAGTAAAGACAAGCTTGAGTACTCAAGAACCGACAAGAGTACTCAAGACCGAACTATAATACTCAAGAACCCACAGGAGTATTATAAATTGAAAACCAAACTTACAAATGCCAAACTTTCTAGAGAGAGAAGTGTTTATTGATTTTTGGGATGTTACAAATGAGAGGAGAGGCTTGTATTTATAGCCAAAAGGGAAGGGAATGTGTGGTGAGGATGAAAGCACATGGCTTCATCCAAGGGAAGCTCCAATGGAGGTAGAAGCCGCCGGTCGGAGGTCATGGGAGGAGGGGAGCTTCCTCCATGGCTCACCTTCTCCAAAAGCCTCCGGTCATGGAGGGGAAGGAGGAGGTTTTGTGTGAGTTTTGTGATGTTTTCACAAAACTATCGGTGTATTTCAGCTCCGGACTGACTTCGGTTGCTCTTCGGGTTGATTTGTTTTGAGTGATTCCATGTCAGGATCTTGAGATTTCTTCAGTCAGCGTCTGATCTTGACCTTGGAATGACTCGTAATATCTTTTCAGCGTAAAATCCTCTCCTTAGCGTGTATTCTCTCTAGACTCCAAAATACCCTGTAGATAAATATCGGAACTAACAAGCAAAAGTTAAATAGACAAACGGTCTAATTTAGTGGGTTTAACTGTGTTTTTGATTCGTATAATTATGGTCCATCAGTAGCCTTGTCCAGTCCAAACTTCTTCACTAGATTTCTAGCATACTTGGCTTGAGTCAAGAAAATCCCTTCCTTCGACTGTACAACCTGCAGCCACAAGAAGTAGTTCATTTCACCCACCATGCTCATTTTAAACTCGCTTTGCATCAGGGCCACGAACTCATCCACCATCTTCTGAGAATTAGAACCAAAAACAATGTCATCGACAATGATCTGAGCAATGATGAAGTGTTTGTTATCCTTTTTCACGAACATAGTCTTGTCTATTCCTCCTCGAGTGTACCCCATGCTCATGAGGAGTTGTGTCAACCTTTCATACCAAGCTCTAGGGGCTTGCTTTAGTCCGTACAACGCCTTCTTCAGTTTGTAAACATAATCTGGATAATGAGGGTCCTCAAATCCTTTAGGCTGTGCCACGTACACTTCCTCGTATAGCAGATCATTCAAGAAGGCACTCTTCACGTCCATCTGGAACAGTTTGAACTTTAGGTAGCATGCCACTGCAAGTAGAAGACGAATCGCTTCCAAGCGTGCTATTGGGGCGAATGTCTCGTCAAAGTCGATCCTCTCTATCTGAGTGTACCCTTGAGCAACCAGCCTGGCTTTTTTTCTCATAATGTTGCCACTTTCATCAGTCTTGTTTTTGAATATCCACTTTGTTACAATGATATTGACTCCACTTGGACGAGGAACAAGATCACATACATTGTTACGAGTGAATTCTTCCAACTCCTCTTGCATAGCCGTGATCCAATTGTCATTTTGCAAGGCTTCCTTCACATTCTTTGGTTTCACCTTTGATAAATAGCAGCTATAGTTAATCATATCTTTGTAATTAACATGAGATTTACCTCTAGTTCTGATCTTGTCGTGAGGGTTGCCAATGATACTGGACATAGGATGATTCTTCTGGATTCTGTTAGAAGGTTGCAAGCTGGTTTCACCACCTTCTGATTGAGTTTGATTCACCTCATTTTCATCAGCATCTTGCATATGTACGTCATTATCCTCCTGGGCTGAGTCTAACACAGTTTCAGGCACAACTTCAGAATTTGCATCTGGTACATACTCTTGCACAGGCTTAGGGCAAGTATCTTCAGTATCTCACATATGTACATCATCATCCTTCTCGGCCGAATCTAACACAGTTTCAGGCACAATCTCATAATTTGCATCTGGTACAGACCCTTGTGCAGGCTTAGGATGAGTATCCTGAGTTTCCATATCATCATCTGGCTCCTTTCTCAGAAGAGAATCCTTGGCATCGTCGATCACCACATTGATTGACTCAATCACTGTTCTAGTTCTCTTATTATAGACACGATAGGCTTTACTGTTTGGAGAATATCCCAGGAACAGTCCTTCATCACACTTCATGTCCAGCTTCTGCCTTTGCTCCCTATCGATCAGAATATAGCAAGTACTTCCAAAGACATGAAAATGCTTAACAATAGACTTTCTTCCTTTCCATAGCTCATAGCTAGTCTTGCCCATCCCTGGTCGAATCAGGACTCTGTTCAGGACGTAGGTAGCAGTTAACATAGCCTCAGCCCACAAATTCAAGGGGACTGATGGATGCACAGTCGTCGTGTACAAACGTCAAGAATAAATTTATAAGTCCGCTACTCGCGAATTCACTACAGGGTAGCAAGTGGTAAGTAGGGGTCGAACCCAAGGGAATCAGGGGGATAAGCTGTTCTTTGAGGGATTTGTACAGCGAGGGAGCGTGTTTTTAGGTTGATTGAGGTTTTAATGCTAACAACTAAGTGATTGGTTGGTTGGTTTTGGTTTTTAGTGCGGGAAAGTAAATGACAGAAAAGTAAATACTGAAAATAAAAGAGAAGACTTACAGCGAGTGATGCGTGATCAGCAAGTCTTCCGGATCGTCAGCAATTGATAAAGCAGTTTATACTAAGAAAGTAAATGCAGGTGGTGTTTAAATCTAAGGAAAGCATTTGGTTTCGGGGGCCTTGTATCATAGCCTGTTTATCATTGACCCTTAGTGACCAACTAAGTATTCAAACATGTATCAAGGCCATTTCAAGCGCTTGATTTGCACACACTGTCTAGCCCATTTCAAGGTCGTAGAGCACTTGTTCTATTTATACTAGCACCCCATTTCAAGGTATACTAGCCAATGTGCATCCATTTGATCAATCATTTCCGATCAAACCAAATGGTGTTTAAAAGAGGTCGAACTCCTCAGATAAGCTTTGCCATTTCAAGCATCCACTAAACCTTGGAAGTTCTGACCTAATATATGGCACATAGAACAAGTTTTGAATACAAAGAGGCACTAAGAGTATAGCCTAAAACATTTTATGATACAAGTACACCCCTTCAACCGATTGAAGAGTTTAGCTACGAATATCCATAGAGGTGGATACCATAGCTAAGTACTCGAGGGTTTTTGAAAGACAGTAAGTAAAGGAGAATACTCAAGAACCAACAGGAGTATTCTCAAAAACTACTAGAATACTCAAGAACCAACAGGAGTATTATAGATTTAACACAAAAGTGCCCAAAAGTCTAGAGAGATAAGTGAAGTGTTGTGAGGATTGTGGATGATTTTACAAGGGATGAGAGGGCTCTATTTATAGCCATGGGAGGAGGGAAGATGTGGTTTAGATCAAACCACAAGGCATCACATCCATGGACTTCTCAAAGCCGCCGGTTGGAGGTGGCAAATGGAGGCTTTGGCTTCCAAAGCCGCCGGTCATGGAGGGAGAAGAGAAGGTTTTGTGAGGTTTTGTGATCTTTTCACAAAGCCATTGGTCCAATTCAGCTCCAGACTGACTTTGGTTGCCCTTCGGTTGGATTTGTTTTGAGTGATTCCACGTCAGGATCTTGAGATTTCTTCAGTCGGCATCTGGTCGTGACCTTGGAATGACTCGTAATATATTTTCAACGTAAAAACTCCTCCTTAGCGTGTATTCTCTCTAGGCTCCAAAATACCCTGTAGATATATATCGGAACTAACAAGCAAAAGTTAAATAGACAAACAGTCTAATTTGGTGGGTTTAACTGTGTTTATGATTCGTATAATTATGGTCCATCAGATCACCCCACACTTTTAGTTGTTCGTCCCGAACAATGCTATTAAAGGGCGGCACACTTAGTAAGCTTTTAAAATATGAAGGTAAGATTGTGGGACTAGATTTATCCTAATTCATTCATTACTACTTATTACCAAATTGAACTGTGTAAATAAATAGAAGAAACTTGATACTTGTACCTCCGTGCTGAGATGCAAATTAATTCGGATGTTTCGGGAGATAGCCCTTTTTAGGCTCCTGGACTGCATTCTCGGGACCGTCTCGCACTTTATGGTTTCCTTGTAGCTTTCTCTGGCACGTGATTCGGTTCGGGTTTCACTGAGTTGAGCCTTTTTTATTTTCTTTTTTGGCGAGGGACAGCTTTTTTTGTAGTGAATCGGCCTTTGGCCTTTGATTTGACTCTTTGAGTACTTCACTTCTTGTTCGGTTAAAACCTTCACAATTTTGGGCCTTTGGCCTCTTGATTTGCTTCTTTGAGCTTTTGCCTTTTTGTGGCTTGCTAGTCCATTTTCTCAAGCCTTTTTGGGAGGTCCAATCATTGCCCGCGAGCATATGGAAATACCTCCCCGCTCTCTCTCTCTCATCCTTGCCGTTTCGCGCGAGTCAAAATGAGGGTCGCTCATTTATTTTCCCGGCTACTTTGACTAGAGATAGGACGGTTTGATTCCCGTCCCGCCTTTTTTCTGCATAAACGCTGCATGGCGGAGTTGACTTCTGACTCAACTGAAACCCGAAGTGCAGCCTCCACTGACTTCGAAAACCATATAGCGAAATTCAGTCCTTTGAATGCTTACCAAGCCCCTCTAGGGCATTTTCAATCAACTCCACATCCCTAGTTTATCTCAGCACAAAGGGACAAATGAGAAGTTACATTCTAAGTTTTTAAACAGTTGAATTTTCACAAGGTTAATGCATGAATTATGATCTATCTTTTTCACATTCTCAAGTTCATATTTTCAAAAAGATAGTATTAAGGGAAAAGGAAAAGAAAAACATGTTATGTACACAGGCGCTTCTCACCCCACACTTTTGAACGAAGGCGTGCCTTTCAGCAAGACTTAGTTCAAAAGCCATGCAAGCAGATGTTATATGAGAAGGAAATGACATTAAGGAAAAGGGAAGAACAGAACTCCCTTTAGAGTGTCGAGCGGACGACATGTCATGAGGCTGGATAATCGAGGGAGTTCGGCTAGGGCCTTGAACTCTTGGCATAGGCCTAGCTGGCTTGATGTTGAAACCATAACCGATTCCTGAATAGTCATTTCATTCTATGCACCAAGTGGGTGAGAGCGACTTATTGGTAAAAACTAAATGACAGAAAATAAAAGTACTGAAAGTAAGATAGGTTTCGGGTTACCTCCCGACCAGTGCCTTTGTTTAACGTCGTTGGCTCGACGCATGGGGATCACTGGTTTGGATCCCATGGGTGGCTCAGGTTATATTTCGCCACTGTTCCTGTGTTGCTTCTTGCCTTGACTCTTCCTGATTTCTTGCTTGGGTTAGAACTCTATGGTTTTGGTGTTTTTTCTTTCCATTGTTTCTGAGAAGGCGGGGGACCTTTGACCATAGCCGCTGGTCTTGTTACTTTTTCAGTCTATTTTGGCAGGTCAGAAATCTGTGTACCGTGATCTGAGATAGGTATAATGTCTGGAGGTTTCTTTGTATCCGTGCAGCTATTATCAATGTAGAAATTTGCAATTTTGCCGCCAAACTTAAGCGATAATGAGCCCTTGCCCACATCGATTCTTACTTTAGTAGCGTAGAGGAATGGTCGTCCCAATATTATTGTTGGAGGGTCGTCTTCGCTGGTCTCTCCCGTTTGTATTACATAAAAGTCTGCAGCAACGACGAGCTCTCCCACATGGAGTATTACATCTTCCAGCACTCCAACCGGACGGATGCACCATTTATCTCCTAGCTCGATATTTGACCTGGGTGGTTTCAACGGACCAAGTCCTAGTAAGTAATATAAGGAGGAAGGCATGGCGTTGACAGCAGCCCCAAGATCGACTAAGCACTTATGAATCTGGGTTTCACCAATACCGCAAGTGACTGTGAAGGCCCCTGGGTCTTTATCTCTTTCCGGTTGTGACTCATGATCTGAAGTGAGGGCTCTTTCTATTGTCGGGCCATTCTGCCCATTCCTTAGCTTAGGATTTGTATAATCGGACCCCTTAATATTTTGCTTCGAAGCATAAATATTAGTTGGGGAGTCCCACCTTAAATTGTTATTGTCATCCCATCCAGATGCTGGTATGTCAGAGTGTATGATTGGCGGTGGTGTTATGCAAACGGTGAATGCGTACCGTCCATTGTCAGCATGCGTAACCCATGTTTTGCCATCATTGGGTCGGTTTTCCTCTTGATTCCACTCAGGACGACGCCTACGGGTGAAGTGTTTGTTGGTAGTTTGTAAGTTGGGAATCATGCTACTTCTCCCAGTGTCGCCTTTATGTTTGACCTCCTTATCATGCTAATATTTGCCTTTAGATTTTGGATGGTTTGTGAAGGAAGTCTGCCAGGTTCATTAGTGAGTGTTGACATTGCGGTGGCGAGCTGGGACATTTGTTTGGTCAATTCTGAAATTGCCCCGTCAGTTTTTGCCTGGTATTGGTGTAGCGAAGTACCCAATTGATTTATGCTTCCTGCGAGCTCCTTCAGTGTGTCATCGAGCGACTTGGTTGGTTCTTGCTGATTGATCGGGCCGGTTTGGTACTGATTCGGTCCTCTTTGTTGATATTGGCCGGCTGATGGAGCGTTCTGGTTATACTGTCGGTGGGGGGGTTGGTAGAATGACTGAGCTAGCTGAGGGACAGCTGGTTGTGTTTCCTTCTGAGGATAGTTGTTGTTACGCCAGCTCGGGTTGGTTGCTTAACCATACTGTCTGTTTTGTCCGGCTCTGTCAATGTTTTTGTTGTTGTATCCTTGGTATCCTCCCACTGCATTCACTTCTGCCGGTTCCTCTTCTATTATTGTTGGGCATGCGTCAGTTTTGTGGTCCGTAGAACCACAAAACTCGCAAGGTTTTACTGGAACTGGCTGCCTTCGTAGGATCTGAATCATCATCTCCTTTAACTGTTTCATCTCTTCAGGCATAGAGCTCATCGATGTTTCAGCTCTTGCCACATTCTTTGTTCGGGAAAATTCTTCCTGCCGAGTTGTCTCTTCTCTAAATCGAGCATTTTCAGCAACATTGGTGATGACATCCCTTATGCCACTTAATGATAGATTCATCATGGATCCTCTAGCTGAGGCATCCAGGAGCATTTCATCTAAGGGTCTTAATCCATCAATGAGATACTCGACGGTGAGTTTCTCAGGCAGTCCAAGGGTACATCAGCTTCTCTCCAGGCATTTGAACTTTTCCAGGTAGTCGTACATGGTTTCATTGGGTCCTTGCTTGATGTCTTGTAGTTGCCTCCGTACTTGCATCGTCCATCCTACCGGATAATATTTATCCAGGAATTACTTCTGCATCTGAGCCCATGTTCTGATGCTATCGGAAGGCAATGAAAGGAACCAATCATTTGCCGCGTCAATGAGGGAAAAGTAGAACGCCTTTAACTTGAAGTCGTCTACGTTCACGCCATTCGGTTTTAAGTTTTGGCAAATACCATGTAAGCGCTGGAGATGAGTCATTGCTGATTCTCCACGTGTTCCTGAGAATTTCGGTAAGTTGTGGGCCACTGAAGTGTTGATGATGATATTTTCTAGTTCAGAGCCTTCGTGAATGCACCATGGCTGGTTTCTAAAATACGGTGCTGAGAGTTCTCCCATAGTAGGTTCGCGGAAATTGTTGTTATCCCCGTAGTAGTTATCGAAGGCGGTTTCTCGTCTCGGCACTTGTCGAGGTTGAGGGGGTGGTGGATATCTAGGGGGTTGTACTGGACCAGCTGCATTTCGGTCCTCGGGTGGTTCTTGGTTTCTTCTGATTGCCTCCCTATCACGAGCTCTTCTGTTTCTGATGAGTTGTTCCGGATCGTCCACAAATGGAAGTGGCAGCTCATCATTTCGATCGTATAGGTTTATCTCTTCGTCATCCTGGTTGTCATGGTGGCTTCCTTCGCGAGACATGGTTGTTTCGAAGCGAGTATCGATTCAAAGAACTTATCCGATTAATTAACTAATTCACCGGCAACGGTGCCAATTTTGATGGATGCACAGTCGTCGTGTGCAAACGTCAAGAATAAATTTATAAGTCCGCTACTCGCTACTTCACTACTGGGTAGCAAGTGGTAAGTAGGGGTCGAACCCAAGGGAATTAGGGGGATAAGCTGTTCTTTGAGGGATTTGTACAGCGAGGGAGCGTGTTTTTAGGTTGATTGAGGTTTTAATGCTAACAACTAAGTGATTGGTTGGTTGGTTTTGGTTTTTAGTGCGGAAAAGTAAATGACAGAAAAGTAAATACTGAAAATAAAAGAAAAGACTTACAGAGAGTGATGCGTGATCAGCAAGTCTTCCGGAACGTCAGCAGTTGATAAAGCAGTTTATACTAAGAAAGTAAATGCAGGTGGTGTTTAAATCTAAGGAAAGCATTCGGTTTCGGGGGCCTTGTATCATAGCCTGTTTATCAATTGACCCTTAGTGACCAACTAAGTATTCAAACGTGTATCAAGGCCATTTCAAGCGCTTGATTTGCACACACTGTCTAGCCCATTTCAAGGTCGTAGAGCACTTGTTCTATTTAGACTAGCACCCCATTTCAAGGTATACTAGCCTATGTGCATCCATTTGATCAATCATTTCCGATCAAACCAAATGGTGTTTAAAAGAGGTCGAACTCCTCAGATAAGATTTGCCATTTCAAGCATCCACTCAACCTTGGAAGTTCTGACCTAATATATGGCACATAGAACAACTTTTGAATACAAAGAGGCACTAAGAGTATAGCCTAAAACATTTTATGATACAAGTACACCCCTTCAACCGAATGAAGAGTTTAGCTACGAATATCCATAGAGGTGGATACCATAGCTAAGTACTCGAGGGTTTTTGAAAGACAGTGAGTAAAGGAGAATACTCAAGAACCAACAGGAGTATTCTCAAAAACTACTAGAATACTCAAGAACCAACAGGAGTATTATAGATTTAACACAAAATCTTACAAAAGTGCCCAAAAGCCTAGAGAGATAAGTGAAGTGTTGTGAGGATTGTGGATGATTTTACAAGGGATGAGAGGGCTCTATTTATAGCCATGGGAGGAGGGAAGATGTGGTTTAGATCAAACCACATGGCATCACATCCATGGACTCCTCAAAGTCGCCGGTCATGGAGGGAGAAGAGAAGGTTTTGTGAGGTTTTGTGATCTTTTCACAAAGCCATCGGTCCAATTCAGCTCCGGACTGACTTTGGTTGCCCTTCGGTTGGATTTGTTTTGAGTGATTCCACGTCAGGATCTTGAGATTTCTTCAGTCGGCATCTGGTCGTGACCTTGGAATGACTCGTAATATATTTTCAGTTTAAAAATTCCTCCTTAGCGTGTATTCTCTCAAGGCTCCAAAATACCATGTAGATAAATATCGGAACTAACAAGCAAAAGTTAAATAGACAAACAGTCTAATTTGGTGGGTTTAACTGTGTTTATGATTCATACAATTATGGTCCATCAAGGACGTTCTTTGCATGCAACATAACTCTTGTCATCTCTTGTACAGTTCGATTTCTCCGCTCTACTACTCCATTCTATTGCAGTGTGATAGGAGAAGAGAATTGATGAACAATGCCTTGCTCATCACAGAACTGTGCAAACTTCTCATTCTCAAACTCCCTCCCATGGTCACTTCGTATGGACAAAAGATTTTCTCCTCGATCTCTCCTTTCATTAATCAAGTAGGTAGCAAGCTGTACAAAGGCGTCCACAGCTTCGGACTTCTCGCGCAAGAACATGATCCAAGAGTATCTGGTGTAGTCATCTATACATACGAAAGCATACCTCTTACGCCCAATACTCTCCACCTGCATTGGTCCCATCAGATCCATATGCAGTAGCTCAAGAGGATGCTTGGTGTAGATTCTGTCCACTTTCTTTTGCACTGTTCGAGTCTGCTTTCCTACTTGACAATTACCACAAATAATTTGCATATCTCCTCTAATATTAGGAATACCTTCAAGTAACCTCTTGTTGGCCAAAAATTTCAAAGATCTAAAATTTATCTGTCTCAAGCGTTGATGCCATAGATGCACTTCATCGGACTTGCTCAACATGCATGTAATTGCTGCTGGGGTTGTAGCACGGCTTAGGAGATAACAGTTGTTGCTAGCACGATCTCCTTCCATCACGCATACACCATGTTTGTCATAGACTTGGCAGGAATTTCTTGTGAATTGAACTTAATTTCGGCCATCGCACAACTGGCTAATGCTGAGCAAATTTGCCTTTAACCCATCAACCCAATAGACATCATCTAGGTGTGGCATACCTGCCACATTCAGTGTTCCCTTGGCGAGAACTCTTGCTCTTTTCCCGTCACCAAATGTCACATGGTGCCCGTCGATCGGTCTCAGATTATTCTGGTTTTCTCAAACTCCAGTCATGTGTCTTGAATAGCCGGTGTCAAAGAACCAGCTCTCCTCATCCTCCTTGTCAGTTGAACTATACGAGACACAGCAGTATTGATCATTCCTTGGTCTCCACACCATGCTGCTTCGTCTCCTTGTTGGTTCTTTGTTTTGGCTGTTACGTCTATAACGATAGCAATGACGCTTGATGTGCCCAGGTTTGCTGCAGTAGTAGTGATGGACCATAATTATACGAATCAAAAACACAGTAAAACCCACCAAATTAGACTGTTTGTCTATTTAACTTCTGCTTGTTAGTCCCGATATATTTATACAGGGTATTTTGGACTCTAGAGAGAAAACACGCTAAGGAGAGGATTTTACACTGAAAAGATGTTACGAGTCATTCCAAGGTCAAGATCAGACGCTTAATGAAGAAATCTCAAGATCCTGACATTGAATTACTCAAATCAAATCAAACCGAGGAACAACCAAAGTCAGACCGAAGCGAAATTGGACTAATAGTTTTGTGAAAAGACTGCACAAAAATCACAAAACTCATCCTTTGGACCAAGGTGATCGGCGGCCTTTCTTGGAGGTGGCCAAGGGAGGAAGCCTCCCCTCCATGGTGACCGGCCACCGGTGGCTTTCCCTTCCCCCACCAAGGTGACCGGCGGCTTTTTCTCCCCCCCCCCCATGTGGCGCCTCCTCCTTCTTCCTCCTTCTCCTCCCTTGGATCAAAAACCACATGCCATCATCTCCTCCATCCATTCCTCCCTTCTCCTCCCTATAAATGGAGCTCATCCCCTCCTCATTTCAAACATCCCACAATCCACAATTCACTTCTCTCTCTAAGTTTGGTACATTTGTAAGTTTGGTTTTTGAAATAATACTCCTGTTGGTTCTTGAGTATTATAACGGTTTGAAATTATAATACTCCTGTTGGTTCTTGAGTATTATAATACTGTAGAGAATACTCCTGTTGGTTCTTGAGTATTCAGTAGGAATTGGGAATACTCCTGTTGGTTCTTGAGTATTCCACCCCCTCTCCTCTTACTGTTTTCAAAAACCCCCGAGTATTTAGCTATGGTATCCACCTCTATGGATATTCGTAGCTAAACTCTTTATTCGGTTAAAGGGGTGTACTTGTATTGTAAAATGTTTTAGACCCTGCACTTAATGCCGCTTTGTGTTCAAAACTTGTTCTATGTGCCATATATAGTCAGAATTTCCAAGGTTGAGTGGAAGCTGTAACAAGCAAAGCTCTTCCGTGGGGATTCGTGAACATACTCGGGTAAGTGGAAGCTGTAACAAGCAAAACTTATCTTAGGAGTTCGACTTATCTAAAACACCACTCGGTCGATCGTAACTGAAAGATCAGGTGGATGCACACAAGGCTAAGATACTTCGAAAGGAGGAATTAGTCTAAAGTAGAACAAGTGTTTTAAACGATGTTGCAAGTCTTGCGCTTAGAAATGGCCTCGATTCATCTTTGAACACTTAGTATGATCATTAGCGGTCGATGATAAACAACTATGATACAAGGCCCCTGAAACCGAATGTTTTCTTTAGATTACAAAACCCCCCTGTATTTACTTTTAATATTAGTATAACTGCAATCATCAACCGCTCATCTTCCGGAGGACTCGCCAATCACGCATCACCCACTGGAAGTCTTCTTCCTTTAATTTCCAGTATTTATTTTATGTCATTTACTTTTCCGCATAAAAAACCAAAAAACAACCAAAAAAATCACTTAGTTAATTAGCGCTAAAACTCAATCAACCTAAAAACACGCTCCCCGCCAGTATAGTTCTCAAAGAACAACGTATCCCCCTAATTCCCTTGGGTTCGACCCCTACTTACCACTTACTACCCAGTAGTGAAGTCGCGAGTAGCGGAAAATATAAATTTATTTGTACAGAGAACATTGCACCTTAACGACAATGCAGTGGGCTCCGTCAAATTGGCGTCGTTGCCGGGGAATTAGCCATCGGATAAGTTCTTTAAATCAATACGCGCTTCAAAACAACCATGTCTCACGAAGGAAGCCACCATGACTACCAAGATGACGACGAGATGAACCTGTACGATCGAAACAATGAGGTGCCACTTCAATTTGTGGACGATCCGGAACAACTCATCAGAAACAGAAGAGCTCGTGATTGGGAGGCAATTAGAAGAAATCAAGAACCACCCGAGGACCGAAATGCAGCTGGTCCAGTGCAACCTCCTAGATATCCACCACCCCCGCAACCTCGACAAGTGCTGAGATGAGAACCCGCTTTCGATGACTACTACGGAGATAACAACAACTACCACGAACCTACATTTGGAAAGCTCTCGGCACCAGATTTCAGAATTCAGCCGTGGTGCATTCACGAAGGCCCTGAACTGGAAAATATCGCCATCAACACTTCAGTGGCCCACAACTTACCGAAATTCTCAGGAACGCGTGGAGAATCAACAATGACTCATCTCCAACGCTTACATGGTTTTTGTCAAAACTTAAAACCGAATGGCGTGAACGTAGACGACTTCAAGTTAAAGGCGTTCTACGCTTCACTCATTGACGCGGCAAACGACTGGTTCCTTTCATTGCCTTCTGGAAGCATCAGAACATGGGCTCAGATGCAGAAGAAGTTCTTAGACAAATATTACCCAGCAGGAAGAGCGATGCAAGTAAGGAGGCAACTGCAGGACATCAAGCAAGGACCCAATGAAATCATCTACGATTACCTGGAAAAATTCAACCGCCTGGAGAGAAGCTGCTATACCCTTGGACTGCCCGAGAAACTCACCGTCGAGTATCTCATTAACGGATTAAGACCCTTAGACAAAATGCTCCTGGATGCCTCAGCTGGAGGGCCATGATGAATCTATCATTAAGTGGCATAATGGATCTTATCACCAACGTTGCTGAGAATGCCCGATTCAGAGAAGAGACAACTCAGCAGGAAGAATTCTCCCGGACAAAAAATGTGGCAAAAGCTGAAACATCGATGAGCTCTATGCCTGAAGAGATGAAGCAGCTAAAGGGGATGATGATTCAAATCCTACGAAGGCAGCCAGTTCCGGTAAAACCTTGCGAGTTCTGTGGTTCTACAGACCACAAAACTGACGCATGTCCGACATTAATAGAAGAGGAATCGGCAGAAGTGAATGCAGTGGGAGGATACCAAGGATACAACAACAACAAAAATGACAGAGCCGGACAAAACAGACAGTATGGTCAAGCAACCAACCCGAGCAGGCGTAACAACAACTATTCTCAGAAGGAAGCACAACCAGCTGTCCCTCAACTAGCTCAGTCATTCTACCAACCCCCCCCCCCACCGGCAGTATAACAAGAACGCTCCATCAGCAGGCCAATATCAACAAAGAGGACCAAATCAGTACCAAACCGGCCCGCAGAATCAGCAAGAACCAACCAAGTCCCTTGATGAAACGATGAAGGAGCTCGCAGGAAGCATAAATCAATTGGGTACTTCGCTACACCAATACCAGGCGAAAACTGACGGGGCAATTTCAGAATTGACCAAACAAATGTCCCATCTCGCCACAGCAATGTCAACACTCACTAACGAACCTGGTAGACTTCCTTCACAGACCATACAGAATCCAAAAGCGAATCTTAGCATGATGAAAAGGTCAAACGTAAAGGCGACACTTGGAGAAGTAGCACGATCCCCAACTTACAAACTTACAAACAAGCACTTCACCCATAGGCGTCGTCCTGACTGGATTCAAGAGGAAGACCGACCCAATGATGGCAGAACATGGGCTACGCATGCTGACAATGGACGGTACGCATTCACCGTGTGCATAACACCACCACCGATTATACACTCTGACATACCAACGTCTGGATGGGATGATGATAACAATTTGAAGTGGGACTCTCCAACTAATATTTATGCTTCGAAGCAAAATATTAAGGGGCCCAATTATACAAATCATAAGCCAAGGAATGGGCAGAATGGCCCGACAATAGAAAGAGCCCTCACTTCAGATCAAGAGTCACAACCGGAAAGAGATAAAGACCCGGGGGCCTTTACAGTCACCTGCGGTATTGGTGAAGCACAGATTCATAAGTGCTTAGTCGATCTTGGGGCTGCTGTCAACGCCATGCCCTCCACCTTATATTACTTGTTAGGACTGGGTCCATTAAAACCACCCAGGTCAAATATCGAGCTAGGAGATAAATCATGCATCCGTCCGATTGGAGTGCTGAAGACGTAATACTCCATGTGGGAGAGCTCGTCATTGCTGCAGACTTCTATGTGATACAAACGGGAGAGACCAGCGAAGACGACCCTCCAACAATAATCTTGGGACGACCATTTCTCTACGCTACTAAAGCAAGGATCGATGTGGGCAAGGGCTCATTATCGCTTAAGTTCGGCGGCAAAATTGCATATTTCTACATTGACAATAGCCACACGGATACAAAGAAACCGCCAAATATAATACCTAACTCAGATCGCGGTACGCAGATTTCTGACCTGCCAAAAGAGACCGAAAAAGTAACAAGACCAGTAGCTATGGTCAAAGGTCCCTCACCTTCTCAAAGACGTTGGAAGGAGACCCCACCAGAACAAGGGGAACTGGACCCAAGCACTTCTACTCACAAGAAATCGGGTAAAGGCAAGGTAAAAACCAACACAGGAACAGTGGCGAAATTTGACTTGAGCCACCCATGGGATCCCAACCAGTGATCCAGGAATAAGGTACTGTCGAGCCAACGACGTTAAACAAGTGCACTGGTCGGGAGGTAACCCGACACTATCTTACTTTCTGTCTTTTTATTTTCTGTCTTTTAGTTTTTATCAATAAGTCGCTCTCACCCACTTGGTGCATAGAATGAATTGACTATTTAGGAATTGGTTTTTGGAGCACGATCGGATCTGCCAGGCAGCTTCCGTTAACTACCGGGCTTGCGCTGAGAGTTCAAGGCCCTAGCCGAACTCTCTCGATTATCCAGCCTCATGCCATGTCGTTCACTCGACACTTTAAAGGGAGTTCTGATCTTACCTTTCCTTAATATCATTTCCTTCTCGTAATTGTCTGCTTGCATGGCTTTTGAACTAAGTAGTGCTGAAAGGCACGCCTTCGTTCAAAAGTGTGGGGTGAGATCCGCATGTGTACATAAATAAATAACATGTTTTTTTTCTTTTTTAGTGTTATCTTTTTGAAAATATGAACTTAAGAATGTGAAAAAGATAAATCATAATTCATGCATTAACCTTGTGAAAATTCAATTGTTTAAAAACTTAGAATGTAACTTCTCATTTGTCCCTTTGTGCTGAGATAAACTAGGGATGTGGAGTTGATAGAAATGCCCTAGAGAGGCTTGGCAAGCAATCGAAGGACTGAATTTCACTATATGGTTTACGAAGTCAGTGGAGGCTGCACTTCGGGTTTTTTCAGTTGAGTCAAGAGTCAGCTCCGCCATGCAGTGTTTATGCATAAAAAATGAAGAAGGCGGGACGGGAATCAAACCGTCCTATCTCTAGTCAAAGTAGCCGGGAAAATAAATGAGCGACCCTCATTTTGACTCGCGCGAAACGGCAATGATGAGAGAGAGCGGGGAGGTATTTCCATATGCTCGCGGGCGACGATTGGACCTCCCAAAAAAGGCTTGAGAAAATGGACTAGCAAGTCACAAAGACGCAAAAAGCTCAAAGAAGCAAATCAAGAGGCCAAAGGCCCAAAATTGTGAAGGTTTTAACCGAACAAAAGTGAAGTACTCAAAAAAGTCAAATCAAAGGCCAAAGGCCAATTCACTACAAAAAGCTGTCCCTCGCCAAAAGAAGAAAGAAATCAAAAAGGCTCAACTCAACTGTGAAACCCGAACTGAATCACGTGCTAGAGAAAGCTACAAGGAAACCATATAGTGCGAGACAGTCCCGAGGTTGTAGTCCAGGAGCCTAAAAAGGGCTATCTCCCGAAACATCCAAAATAATTTGCATCTCAGCACGGAGGTACAAGTATCAAGTTTCTTCTATTTATTTACACAGTTCAATTTGGTAATAAGTAAGCAATGCATGAATTAGGATAAATCGAGTCCCACAATCTAACTTTCATATTTTAAAACCAAACTTAATGTGCCGCCCTTTAATAGCATTGTTCGGGACGAACAACTAAAAGTGTGGGGTAATCAGATGGACCATAATTATACGAATCAAAAACACAGTAAAACCCACCAAATTGGACTGTTTATCTATTTAACTTCTGCTTGTTAGTCCCGATATATTTCTACAGGGTATTTTGGACTCTAGAGAGAAAACACCCTAAGGAGAGGATTTTACGCTGAAAAGATGTTACGAGTCATTCCAAGGTCAAGATCAGACGCTGAATGAAGAAATCTCAAGATTCTGACATTGAATTACTCAAATCAAATCAAACCGAGGAACAACCAAAGTCAGACCGGAGCGAAATTGGACTGATAGTTTTGTGAAAAGACTGCACAAAAATCACAAAACTCATCCTTTAGACCAAGGTGACCGGCGGCCTTGCTTGGAGGTGGCCAAGGGAGGAAGCCTCCCCTCCATGGTGACCGGCCACCGGTGGCTTTCCCTTCCCCCACCAAGGTGACCGGCGGCTTTTTCTCCCCCCCATGTGGCGCCTCCTCCTTCTTCCTCCTTCTTCTCCCTTGGATCAAAAACCACATGCCATCATCTCCTCCATCCATTCCTCCCTTCTCCTCCCTATAAATGGAGTTCATCCCCTCCTCATTTCAAACATCCCACAATCCACAATTCACTTCTCTCTCTAAGTTTGGTTTTTGAAATAATACTCCTGTTGGTTCTTGAGTATTATAACGGTTTGAAATTATAATACTCCTGTTGGTTCTTGAGTATTATAATACTGTAGAGAATACTCCTGTTGGTTCTTGAGTATTCAGTAGGAATTGGGAATACTCCTGTTGGTTCGTGAGTATTCCACCCCCTCTCCTCTTACTGTTTTCAAAAACCCCCCCGAGTATTTAGCTATGGTATCCACCTCTATGGATATTCGTAGCTAAACTCTTTATTCGGTTAAAGGGGTGTACTTGTATTGTAAAATGTTTTAGACCCTGCACTTAATGCCGCTTTGTGTTCAAAACTTGTTCTATGTGCCATATATAGTCAGAATTTCCAAGGTTGAGTGGAAGCTGTAACAAGCAAAGCTCTTCCGTGGGGATTCGTGAACATACTCGGGTAAGTGGAAGCTGTAACAAGCAAAACTTATCTGAGGAGTTTGACTTATCTAAAACACCACTCGGTCGATCGTAACTGAAAGATCAGGTGGATGCACACAAGGCTAAGATACTTCGAAAGGAGGAATTAGTCTAAAGTAGAACAAGTGTTTTAAACGATGTTGCAAGTCTTGTGCTTAGAAATGGCCTCGATTCATCTTTGAACACTTAGTATGATCATTAGCGGTCGATGATAAACAACTATGATACAAGGCCCCTGAAACCGAATGTTTTCTTTAGATTACAAAACCCCCCTGTATTTACTTTTAATATTAGTATAACTGCAATCATCAACCGCTCATCTTCCGGAGGACTCGCCAATCACGCATCACCCACTGTAAGTCTTCTTCCTTTAATTTCCAGTATTTATTTTATGTCATTTACTTTTCCGCATAAAAAACCAAAAAACAACCAAAAAATCACTTAGTTAATTAGCGCTAAAACTCAATCAACCTAAAAACACGCTCCCCGCCAGTATAGTTCTCAAAGAACAACGTATCCCCCTAATTCCCTTGGTTTCGACCCCTACTTACCACTTACTACCCAGTAGTGAAGTCGCGAGTAGTGGAAAATATAAATTTATTTGTACAGAGAACATTGCACCTTAACGATAGTGCAGTGGGCTCCGTCAAGTAGCACACCCTAGCATGTTGCCATCCAATATCTCTAGGGACACGAAACTGGTTGTAATTTTCTCTGGCACAGACGAACTTATCCGCTGTCTTGTGTTTGTTATCTTTAGGAACTGTGCCACTAGCTGTCAAAAACTTTGTATCACCACTTTTCTTCTCTCCAGTGAATCCAAGTCCGGTAGTATCTTTTATTCTTCTCTGCACAGACAGGATCTGGTCCAGATTCTTGGATCTTGTGTTCAGACCATTCAGGAGCTTCTTGATTGTACCCATCTCCTCCAAGAGCTTCTTCGATTCTTGTTTGTCTCCTTCAGCAGTTTATTTCAAATTTTTTACTTCTTTCTCCAAATTTTCTTTCTCCTGTGCAAGAATGTCGGCTTTGGATTCTAGTTCCTGCTTCTCCAGTTTCAGCAAGATAACACATGCATTTAGCCTCTTGTTAATGTCTACCAGCTCAGTCCACTTTGAGAACAATAGTGCATATTTCTCAGCAATGCACTCATCAGTGATTTCTTCTTTATCACTTTCGTCAGCTTCGTTCTCTTCCACATCGGCTTTTGCTTACTTGGTAAGGTTTGTGGTACAGTCTATCATGCTTGACAGAGCAACAAAGTTGCTTGTTTCTTCCTCCTCTGTGCTCTCCTCGGTCTCAGCATCACTCTAGCTGACATTCAGCGACTTCCCATTCTTCTTCTTCGGGGTGTTGGCACACTCGGCTTGTATGTGGCCTCCGCATTCCCTGCACTTTATTCCTTTGGTCCGTCCGCTTTTGCCATTCTCCTTCTGATCAGACTGTCTTTCCCGCGGCTACAAATCTACTCTCCTGGCGTCTTGAATTTTTGATTGATTCAGGCTATTCTGGTCAGCACCCCTACGGTTGATCTTCTTCAACAGTTTGTTGAAGTTCTTTGTGAGTAACGCCAGTTCCTCGCTCACTCCATCAGTGGATTCATCGTCTACCCCAGTCTCAGCCTTTAAGCCTACAGATTTAACCTTGGGTTCTGGTACAGTCAGGTGTTGCAGTTCATAAGTGCACAGATTGCCAATCAATTCTTTCCAGCTCATGGTCTTTACATTGTTTGCCTCTTCTATAGCAGTCACCTTCATAGCAAATCGTTTAGGCAAAGACCTCAGAATCTTTTGCACAACCTTCTCTTCGGGTAGAGCTTCACTAAGGGTAGATGCCTCATTCACAAGGTCACAGACTCTGGCATTAAAGTCCTTGATGGATTCATCCTCCTGCATCTTTAGCTCCTCAAATCTGGATGTCAACATCTGAATCCTGGACTGTTTCACCTTGTCAATTCCTTCAAAATGAGTGGACAAGGTATCCCATGCCTCCTTAGCGCTTTTACAGTTCAGGATGAGTTTGAAATTTGACTCGTCTACAGCTGAGAAGATGGCATTTAGAGCTTTGGCATTCCCCATGGCGAGACGGTCCTCCTGTTCAGACCATTCTGTCTCTGGTTTAGGAACAATCTTTCCTTCATCAGTTGCTAACAGGGGAGGGTTCCAGCCAGTTAGCACAGATCTCCATGCTTTGTCATCCACATTCTTGATAAACGCCTTCATCCTGGCTTTCCAGTAGCCATAATTAGGCCCTTCTAACAGCACCGGGTGAGTAGTGCTTTGTCCTTCCTTGATGCTCATCTTAGAACGGTAGCTAGCTTCCCAAGATTCCACTCCGTATGTTGAGAACCTGCTCTGATACCAATTGTAATAGCTACGCGTGAGTTCAGCTCAACTGTACCAGCTAGAGGTGGAACACCCTGTGGTACAATTGGTTGCACAGACTAAGATAGTCAGAATGAGATACAGAATAGTAAAGGACACAAAGAAATTGGTGACCAAGTTTGGCTCAATGTAGCCTACGTCTGGGGGACTTCTCCCAAGTCCAAGGAACAATCCACTATTACGGTATATAGTACAGATTGACGTTCGAACAGCCTTCCAAACTACTGATACACCTATACTACCCTCCAAGTGAATTGGGTGATCTAAGCTTCCCATAGATCCAGAGACTCTCGTCTTGTACGTCTGGACCTCCTCCCGAGGCTGATGTAGTCAAATATACCACAGTAGATTCTCATGGTTGTGATGGTCGTCTTGTTGTGTGAGTCGAACTACACGCACAGATTAGTACAGTGCAGCGACGACACCTCTTGAACTCTGAAAGAATTTGTGCACAGCAACAATGTATGAGTTCAAGTAAATAGAGCACGTTGCTTACCAACTTGCGGCCTCAATCCTTCTATGACAGCACGAAGACTCGTAGATTAGAATGGCGTAATCTGCAAACTGATTGATGGCTCCTTCACACGGCGTTTCTCAAGTGTTGCTCGATAATGAATAAGAAACCCTGGCCTCCTTTATATAGTCGTGTGAATCTAGGTGAAAAGAAAACCCTAGATTTGATTTCCTAAAAACCCTAGATAAGATAGGGTATAAATCGGTTGAGATGTAATCTTGATCTGCATAGCTTTATCGTATAAGGACCGGGTTTGATGATGTGGCAGACGTATAGATATGACCGAGATTCATCAGTTCAAAAAACTAGGAGTTGTGCTGCTTTTTCGGAACTAACAGATTGATCTAGCATAGATCATTTTTGTGAGCTTCTTGCACAGATTCGAGTTTTGCCTAGATGGCACTTTTTACTCCAACAAACTATATTGCTCTAGCCAAGTTGAAAGCCATGTCCAGCTGCTGTCTAGAAGGAACAGCTGCTGGTGGCTCTAGTGCTCTAGCACGTCTCTGTCGAGCTGTTGAGGACTCTCCTACCTCCCGAGTCCGGCGTCGTCGAGCAGTGGCTAATGATGACTCCGCTTCGTCTCCAGCTGTGGGTGCGCGATGCCTGTCAGTGTGCATGGCAGTGTGGTACTGCGGGTCATCATGGTAAGTCCACGCATACTGCTCCCTCCTGCAAGAACGCCTAGTAATAACTTTCCTGAAAAAAATAATGTCAAAGTGAACTGGAGGGAGGCGCCGATGAACTTCCAAGTCTGGCTGCCTGTGCAAACGGCGCAGCATATAAGTGACTATCCCTCCACATGCAACTGGTCCTTGCAAAGGGCGATGCTCCCAGAAATGGCATGCTAGGTGGAAAAAATCGAGTGGCAGCCCTCGGTCAATAGCATCCAAGACAATCATATAGGGGAAAGTACCCTTGTCGCCCCCATTATCTCTGGCAAACAGTGTACCACTCAGCACCTTGTGCAAATAAAATAGGGCAGGGTCGCGAATACACATCGCCCTGGAATCAGATGGCTTAAATCTACCTTCATCCTCTACCTTGATTCTGTTCCAGGCATCTAACAAGCGGACTTCATTATGAACAAACTCCCCATGTGCTGGCAAACCGAATATATCCTTCACCTGGGCAGGGAGAGTATGGTGAAACTCACCTTGGTGCCTGTAGCAAATACCCTCATGGTCCTGTCTCCCCACGTAGTTGAGGGATGCCAAACATTCGCACGTGTCCTTGACAGGCCCTTGTCGTGAGGGACAAATCAAATCTAAATTTATAATCTCCACTACCTTAAGCTTTACTAAAAAGATAGTAAGCCCAAGTAAGGGTCGAACCCAAGGGAGTTGTAATGGCTACTTGTTGTTTTTACACAAAACAGTAAAGGAAGTAAATGGCTTGGGGGGTGGTTTGGAACAAGTTAATACTAGTGCATAAAGTAAATGAGCGAATGTAAGCAAGTGAGTATTCGGTCTAGGGATCCATTGTCACACATTCATCATGGATATCTAATGATCTTACTTTGTGTTCATGAGTGTGGATTACTCCATTTCAAGACATAATCCCGAAGTAAGGCCATTTCAAGCACTTACACCACAATCTATTCCATTTCAAGATATAGATTTCTAGTTCTAGCTAGACTAATACTCCATTCCAAGATGTATTAGCCTAAGTGCAGCCACCCGTTCTCATGATTCATTATCAAACGAGTAGCTAAAGAGTGATTAAACAACTCGGCCAAGCTTTGCCATTCCAAGCATCCACTTGGTTTTATTGTTTAATCTAGATTGAACTACTCGGCCAAGCTTTGCCATTCCAAGCATCCACTGAGCCTTTCGTTCAATCCGAATAATGGCACAAGAACTAGATGAACACTCAATAGCATTTAGTAAAGGATCTCAAAATGTGTTGACAATACTATTGTGGCTTGTTTATCATTGACCTCTAATGATCATACTTTGTGTCATGCGTGTGGTTCACTCCATTCCAAGAGATCACCCAAAGTAAGGCCATTCCAAGCACTTACACCACAAGAACACAAAGAAGCATTAAGAATAGGGTCTCAAAACTGTGCCTCAATGTAGAATGATCCCTAAACCGAATAGAGGATTTTAGCCACTCATATCCATGGGAAGGATATGAGAGCAATGGATGGAATGTAAGTACATGAAAGTAAGAACAGTAAAGTAAGTGCAAGAAAGTAAGACGAGAATGTAAGAACAAGAAAAGTAAAGTTGCTTTGTATTTCCGAAATGAGAAAGGGGTAGAGAGAAGCCCCCAATGAGGCTCACACCTTGGGGCACACGATTAGACTTCTCTATCTAAGATGGTGGCACCCTTTTCCTAGACCAAGAGGTTCTATTTATAGAAAATGAGCTAGGGTTTCTCTTGTCTTGGGCACCAAGTTTGGAGTGGAAGTAGCCAAAATGGATTGGCATGAGCCAATGATGAGATGCTTCTAGAATCATCAAGGCACTCTTGCTCTTGAAGTAGTCAAAATGGATTGGCATGAGCAAATGATGACATGCTTCTAGAATCATCAAGATTTTGCAAGTGGACTATGGTTGGCTTGGGCTCACGTGTGGGCCAATAATGTCTTGTGGTGATTTTTGCCTTAAATGTCATCTTTTAAGCCCGATTCTTCTTTAGACTCCAAAAGGCCCTGAAATTCAAAACGACATTAACAAGCATATGTTCTTATGATCAAATGTCATAAATGGTGGGTTTTGTTGACTTAATGAGTCGTATAAATACGTCTCATCAGTCCTCAACATCTGTCTCATGACTGAGGGTGAGGAGGCCTAGCCATCCACTCACCCATAACATATCTCGGACTCGGTCTTCAAACCCACTGTTACTTAGAAATTCTACCTCCATGAATCTGCCCAGAACGTGTCGTCGGGCCATAAGCTTCTCATACAACTCCTCGAAAGGTGCCTCACTTGGCGGCATATTGAATTATGGCTCGAAACTAAAGAAAATCCACTTGGTCAACTCTGTCAGTGTTGACCGCGTTTTCCCTTGACGTTATATCACCGCATTTTCCTTAGACGTTAGCTTAATGTAATAGCAAAACGCGCCCTCCTAATGCTGGAGGAAAACATGTGGCTCTGGTTCGTCTTCTCCGAAGAGTGCTTCGATCGGCCACATCAAACCCCGATTTCAAACACTGATTTCTTCACAAATCCATACGAGATAACCCTTCTAGTCTTTTCAACAAACCAATAAACAAATCCAAACCTTGATAACCGAATCTTGCAAAAAATCGAACGGGATTTACCTTGAACTTGGTCTCGCACGACCTAGATTGAACTAATGGCCTTGGGAATGAGTGTGGTTTCCGAATAGAGTATTCCTACTGCAAAGTCCTTGCGCAAAAGCCTCAAAAATTCCTGGCGATTTGGGCGTTCGAGCGGCGGTGGGTGTGGTGTTGAGTTTGGAATGGAGGAGAGAAGCTCGAATTAGGGGTTGTGAGTCTGGTCAACGAGTCACCGCATTTTCAAGAGACATTATAATGTGGTCAACAACTTAACATCAAATGAAAACGCGCCCCTGTTGTCGAGCGAAAACGCGCCTCTATTACTGAGCGAAAACGCGATCGGCACTGAGGTCCACCAGTTCCCTGCATGAAAAAACACCTAGTTCCCAAACAACCAATGTACAAAACTTCACTCAAGACTTAATCAACGTGAGTGACATAAGAAAATAAAATAAAAACGAAAATTTGAAGATAAAAAATTTTGTCGGGCTGCCTTCCTGCGAGCGCCTTTCTTTTACGTCATTGGCTTGACGGTAGCTCATTTATGTTTCAGTGGGAGGCTCGAGTTCAAACTGTTGAGCAAGTGGCACGACTTCACCTTGATAGTGCTTTACCTGTTGTCCATTGACCTTGAAGCGGTTGCCAACCGTCGGGTTCTCCAGCTCAAGTGCTCCGTGGTTGAAAACTGACGCTCGTCATCTGACGCGCGTCGTCTGACACGTCAAATTTAATATTTATATCTCCTGCAAAAAGCTAGTAAAGCGACAAGTAGGGTCGAAGCCAAGAGAACTGGTTGTTGAAGTTGTATCTGAAAACAATAAAGAAAGGGGGTTTTGAGCAATTAAGGGTGCAAAGAAGAAAAACAACTAAAGACTTTCAATCAGAGAGAATATTCAGCTTAGGGTTTCTATTGTGACATGTTTATCATCGACTGCTAAATATCTAATTTCATGTTTCTAAGCGTGGAATTCCGACAAAGGTAATATCGTAAAGTATCCCGACAAAGGTGATACACCACAATGTACCCGACAAAGGTGTTAGACTTCTAGTTCTTTCCTAAACTTAATAATCCGACAAAGGTATTATTTAGCCTAGGTGTTACGATCTACCTTTACGACAAAGTTTCCAGTAGATATTAACGGTAAGAATTAATTGCTTGATTAAGCTTTACGACAAAGCTTCCACTTAACCTCACAAATTAATTCATGGAATAAGCACAAGAACCAGAGAAATATGAAATAGCATTAAGAAAAGAGTCTCAAAAACATAGTCACAATATGCTCAACCCTAAACTGAATTAAAGGTTTAGCTACACATGACTATGGAAAAACACATAATGAAAGTAGGGAAATCTTCTCTCTCGTAGAAAGCTTGCATCTTCTTCAGAGCCGTATAGGATGATGGAATTGTGTGATTCTGGAAACCCTAACCCAAAGATCTTATTTATAGCAAAACATAGGGTTTCCAAGTCTATTTTTGGGCTCAATTTCAAAGTTTCGGCCTTGCTGACATCATCAAGTGTGTTGCTGACATCAGCGGCCGCGTTTTACTTTAGCATTAGTGGCACTTTTTCCTTTGACATTATCGGTACTGGCCGCGTTTTCCCTTGAGGTTATCGGTACTGCTAATGTTGAGCGAAAACGCGATCCCCATTGAGCTGCGGTCCTCCTTCTGCGCGCCAGTTCTGACTTCAACTCTGTATTTGACCTTCTATATGACCTCGGATGCTCTTAGTGTGAACTAGAGAGTTGTAGGGAATCAAGTCACCTATGCGACGGTATGTGGCTCGTATTTTTATGATCAAAGGTCACTTCCCAGCGCTCCGTTGAACGTCCAAAGGTCCAATCTGTCATTCTGATGTTTTCGGCATAAAATGCCGTCTTTAATGTGTGTTTCCTCCTAGAGCTTCCGAAACACCTGAGATGCAAAACCATACTAAAAAGTAAACCTTTGCATAATAAAGTGTCAAAATAGATGGGATTAGTTGACTCGACGAGTCGTATAAATACAACTCATCAAAAACCTTCGTCACCGTGTAGGGGCCTGTCCACCTAGAACGCAATTTGCCAGGCATTAATTGTAAACGTGATGAAAATACTAGTACATGTTGGCTAATCTCGAATGTGCGTCGTAGGATGAACTTGTAATGGTACAGCTTAGTCTGCGCCTTGTAATCTGATTGGCTCTCATAAGCCTCTAGGCGTAGCTCCTCAAGCTCACATAGCTGTAATTTCCTATCCAATCCTGCTTCCTTTAGGTCTAAAGTTCACGTCTTAAGCGCCCAAAAGACCTTGTGCTCTAGCTCGACTGGAAAGTGACATGCCTTCCCATACACCAACCGAAAAGGTGAGGTGCCTATCGGTGTCTTGTAGGCTGTCCTGTAGGCCCACAGTGCATCATCCAACCTTTCACTCCAGTCCTTCCTGGACGGTTTCACCGTCTTCTCGAGAATCCCCTTAATCTCTCTGTTAGAGATCTCTGCTTGTCCATTCGTCTGGGGGTGATAAGCTGTAGAAGTACGGTGGTGAACGTGGTAGTGCTTCAAAGTTGCTGCCATCATTTTGTTGCAGAAATGTGTCCCCTGATCACTGATTACGGCTTTAGGCACTCCGTATCTGCAAAATATGTTAGTGCGAAGAAAATCTACGACATTTTTAGCATTATCGCATCGAGTAGCCTTAGCCTCTACCCATTTAGACACATAATCCACAGCGACAAGAATATATAAATAGCCGAATGATGCAGGAAAAGGGCCCATAAAAATCAATCCCCCATATGTCAAAGACATCATTAACTCAAATAGGCACTTGGGGCATCTCATTCCTAGCAGAAATATTAGCTACTCTCTGGCATCTATCGCATCGCTTACAATGATCGTAGGCATCTCGAAACACATATGGTTAGTAGAAACCACAATCTAAAATTTTTCTGCTAGTCCTTTTGGGGCCAAAATGACCACCACATGCATGCTCATGACAGAAACTAAGCACAGAAGCAATTTCATCATCGGGAATACACCGCCTAAGTATTTGGTCTACGCCAATATTCCACAAAAACGGAGATGGTGAAGATGCTAGTCACCAATCAGGTCGCTCGGGTGAAGACTTGTGAATTCTGCTCTGTACCCGACCACAAAACGGATTCATGCCCTAGTCTACAGGAGGATGAACTTGGAGACGTCAATGTTGTGGGAGGTTACCAGAACTACGACAACCGCCCACAACAGCGAAAATTCGGGCTAGCAGCTAACGGGTTCAGCTGGAAAGATAACAACAATAACACGACAAGGGAACCAGCCCAGTAGCCCCAACAGCAGTAGCAGTATTATCGGCCTCCGCACCGTCAGCAACAGGGAGGATACAACAGTCAGACTCAGTATCAGCAGCGAGAAAAGAATTACAACCAAGCGAGCCCTAGCAACCAAGGTTCCAGCAAGTCCCTTGAAGATATAGTTAAGGAGTTGGCAGCTAGCACCAAACAGTTGGCCACCACGGTACATCAAAATCAGGCCAATACCGATGGAGCAATTTTCTAGCTATCCAAGCAGATGTCCCAGATAGCCACTACAGTTTCTGAACTGAAGAATGATCTGGGAAGGCTATCGTCGCAGACCATTCCAAACCCGAAAGGCAACGTCAATTTAGTAACACTCAGAAGCGGCAAAGAATTGAAAAACAGCAAAAAGGAGGCTGACTCAGTGCGGATCGCGCCTACAATAGACATTAGCGCTACTCTAATGTCTAAGGAAAACGCGCCACTAATGTCTAAGGAAAACGCCCCTTTAATGTCAAAGGAAAACGCGATCCCCACTGCCAAAAATTTGAAAACTGATCTTCCACTTTCGTTTCCTGTGCAGGTCAGAGCCCCAAAGAAGCATATAATGGATAAGGACGTGTGGGAGCTATTTAGCAAGGTAGAGATCAATATCCCACTCCTCGAGGCGATCAAGCAAATTCCACGTTATGCAAAGTTCTTAAAGAAGTTATGCACCAACCGAAGGCGATCCACTCGTGACGACCAGGAATTGCTGAGTAAGAATTTCTCCGCTGTCATTCAGCGCAAGGTACCTCCTAAATGTAGTGATCCTGGCACCTACACTATTCCTTGCACTATCGGTAACATTCATATTGAAAATTGCATGCTTGATTCTTGGTGCTTCGATTAATGTCCTGCCATATTCTATATATTCTTGTCTTCGTATTGGTCCTTTAGAACCTGCAGGAGTCACTATACAGCTGGCGGACAGATCGTGTAAGCAGCCGGAGGGGAAAATCAAAGATGTACTAGTGCAGGTGGGAGAGCTGGTGTTTCCCGCTGATTTTTACGTGCTTAAGATGGACAGCAGCAACCCAACGGATCACGCTCCTATTTTACTAGGTCGTCCATTCTTAAAGACTTCAAATATGAAGATCGACTGTGACAGTGGCACACTGTCTATGGAGGTGGAGGGCCAAGTGATTTGTTTCGATATTTTCCAGGCCATGAAGCACCCACCAGATTTTGCATTGGTGCACGCTCTAGACGCACTGGACGACCTTGTCCAGGAAACGAGACCGGAATGGGGAGCAAACCCACTCAAGCTCGCACTCGAGAGAGCAGTCTACTCACATGAGGACTCATACGAGTTCGCTGAGACAATTCTTGATGTGTTGTCTAAGCTGGAGATCTCGAGGCCACTCACACCCAGGTATGAAGTTAATGAGGTTCATTTATTTAAATCTAACGTGTTTCTGCCTTCTACTGTGCAGGCACCTAAACTTGAACGGAAACCTCTACCTGAGCACTTGAAATATGCATTTCTGGGGGAGAATAACACGATGCCAGTCATCATAAAAAACGGGCTAGAAACAGACCAGGAGAGACGATTGATCGAGGTGCTAAGTAGCCACAAGCTCGCTATTGGATGGACACTTGCAGACATCAGAGGAATTAGCCTAGCTGTGTGCATGCATCGAATCTTATTAGAGGACGGAGCTAAGCTCTCAAGAGAGCCTCAGAGGAGGCTGAACCCGATCATGATGGAGGCAGTGCAGAAGGAAATTCAGAAGTTGCTGGATGCTGACGTGATTTACCCGATTTCAGATAGTCTGTGGGTGAGTCCAGTGCATGTAGTCCCAAAGAAGACAGGGATCACGGTTGAGAAGAATATTGCGGGTGAGATGGTGACTACTAGAGTCAAGAACGGATGGCGTATGTGCATCGATTACAGGAAACTGAATACCGTAACGCGTAAGGATCACTTTCCTCTTCCGTTTATTGACCAGATGCTTGACAGGCTAGCAGGTAAGCCGTATTTTTGTTTTCTTGATGGATTTTCTTGTTATAATCAAATTCCCATTGCACCTGAGGACCATGAAAAGACTACCTTCACATGTCCATTCGGTACGTTCGCCTTTAGACGTATGTCTTTTGGATTGTGTAACGCACCCGGCACTTTTCAGCGGGTGGTTAATAGCATATTTTCTGACATTATAGGTACTTTTATTGAGGTGTTTATGGATGATTTTACTGTTTATGGTGACACTTTTGATGCATGCTTGGGTAATTTGAGTAGCGTACTAGAACAATGTGTTTCTATGAATTTGGTGCTCAACTATGAAAAGTGTCACTTTATGGCTACTCGTGGCGTGGTTCTTGGTCATATTGTTTCACATGAGGGTATCAAGGTTGACAAGGCAAAAATATATTTAATTCTTACTCTTCCTTATCCTTCCACGGTGCGTGATATTAAATCTTTTCTTGGACATGCTAGTTTTTATCGTAGATTCATTAAGGACTTCTCGAAGAAGGCTCTGCCTTTATCTAACCTTTTACAGAAGGATGTTCCTTTTGAGTTTACAGATTCATGTAGGGAGACCTTCGATGAGCTGAAAGAGGCCCTCACCAGCATGCCAATCATTCAAGCACCAGATTGGGACCAGCCAAAAGCCAGTAGTGATTTACTATGCTTCGAGAACTCTGGTGCAGCTCAGCAAAACTACTCGACCATTGAGAAAGAATTATTAGCAGTAGTTTTTGCCTTGGAGAAATTTTGGTCTAATTTGCTTGGTACTAAAGTAGTTGTTTTCTCTGATCATGCAGCTATTAGGTACCTAATGACAAAGAAGGAAGCCAAGCCGTGGTTGGTCAGATGGATTTCGCTGCTACAGGAATTCGACCTAGAAATCAAGGACAAGAAGGGGATAGAGAACACTGTAGCTGACCACTTGAGCCTATTAGTACGAGAAGAGGACATCGGACAAATCACGGAGACCTTCCCAGACGAGCACTTGTATGCTCTTATAGGTAAAATATCATAGTATGCTCCCATTGTGAACTACCTGGTTGGAGGTAAATTTCCACCCTCTTACTCAAAAGCTCAATGCCTGAAACTTAAGCATGATTCAAAATACTGTGTGTGGGATGACCCATATTTGTGGAATATTGGCGTAGACCAAATACTTAGGCGGTGTATTCCTGATGATGAAATTGCTTCTGTGCTTAGTTTCTGTCATGAGCATGCATGTGGTGGTCATTTTGGCCCCAAAAGGACTAGCAGAAAAATTTTAGATAGTGGTTTCTACTGGCCACATGTGTTTCGAGATGCCTACGATCATTGTAAGCGATGCGATAGATGCCAGAGAGTAGCTAATATTTCTGCTAGGAATGAGATGCCCCAAGTGCCTATTTTAGTTAATGATGTCTTTGACATATGGGGGATTGATTTTATGGGCCCTTTTCCTGCATCATTCGGCTATTTATATATTCTTGTCGTTGTGGATTATGTGTCTAAACCTGATCTCATGGTGATTCTGGAACCTAAGTCGAAAGGTGATGCTATGGATAAGATAGCTCACGACCTAAAGTTCGACAACCATGCCCATGGCAACCCTGATAATACTAATGTTTGGCTCTTCTGGACTAATAATATCAATGTCGAGAAAATTAGGTGGTTTTCGAGATTCGCCACTTGTGACCTCTCCTCCCAGACATCCCGAAGACTTCATGGACGGCGGTCTATGCCCCCAATGACACCACTGAGAGGCAGCAGCTTTGGGAAGACAATTCTAACCATGGCAGATCCTTCTCTTGGCCCTGGATTGTCATAGGGGACTTCAACGCTATATCCAGCCTGACTGAAAAGAAAGGTGGTGCTCCTCCGGGTGCGTCTAGTATGCTGGACTTCAACTCCTTCCAAGTGCGCGCTGGGTTATCAGATGCAGGCTTTGAAGGATCCCCCTTCACCTGGTGCAACAACCAAAGAGAAGATCGGTGTGTTTGGGAGCGGTTGGATAGGGTCCTCATCAATGGCCGGGCAGCTGCTTCCTTTCCCCTCCTTCACACTCGGCACCTCCCTAGGCTCTGCTCGGATCACTGTCCTCTTCTAGTGCAAACGTTACCCAAAATCCCCAGACGTGGCCGATTCCATTACCTGCACATGTGGACCTCGCACCCAGATTTTCATCGCACGATTCAATCTGCATGGGCCTCTAATATGCATGCAAACCCGCTAGCCAACTTTGGGCTTAAACTCAAACGGCTCTGAAACCTCCTCCGACGTTGGAACTGGACTACTTTTGGCAACATTTTTCACCAGGCCAAAGATATTGCCACCCGCATTGATGTGCTTGAAAGCAATCTTCAAAACTCTTGGTCTGATGCCACCTTGAAAGCTCGGCATAAAGATCTCCTTGACTTTCAACTTGATATGCTCAAGCGCAAGGCCAAAATGGATTGGGTTAAACAGGGCGACCAAAACTCCAAGCTCTTCCATGCAGCTATCAAGGTGAGAACCAATACCAATCGCATGAACTTGGAGCTGGAGGATGGGAGTGTCACCAACAATAAGGACATTATTTGGCAAGCGGCTGCTACCTTTTATAAGACGCTCTTTCAGGGGCACACTCCCCCTAATCCTAGTTCCTTTGCTGGGGTGCCTAGAATAATCACGCCAAGCGACAATATCAAGCTTAACACCTTGCCCACAGAGCAGGAGGTCCAGGCCGTGATTCATGAGATGAACCCGAAGAGCTCGCCTGGCCTGGATGGTTTCTCAGGCCGTTTCTACATAGACTGCTGGAATATCATCAAAGATGACCTCATGCTTGCCATCCACTTTCTTCTCTGGCATCTAGCTCCCCATCAGCATCTCGGCCACTGCCCTGGTCCTCATCCCCAAAGTTAGGAACGCCACCACCATCTCGCAACTCAGACCCATCAGCCTTTGTAACTTCATTCACAAGATTCTTACGAGGATCCTAAACTCGAGGCTCAGCCCCTTCCTCCCCAGGATCATCAGGGAAGAGCAAGCTGGCTTCATTAAGGGTTGCAGCATCCACGAGAACCTAGGCCTGGCTCATGACCTTGTCCATGAGCTGAACAACAAAACCAGAGGTGGTAACGTCCTCATCAAGCTGGATATGGCGAAGGCTTATGATAGAGTCTCTTGGAGCTTCAGCCTTGGCTCCTTTCACTGTCTTGGCTTCAATGAACAGTGGTGTGATCTCATCTATAGGTGCATCTCCAACTGTTGGTACACGGTCCGGTGGGATGGGAATTCCTATGACTTCTTCAAGTCCTATCAAGGTGTGCGCCAAGGTGACCCCCTCTCTCCGTCGTTGTTCATTATAGCGATGGACTGCTTCTCAAGGAGCCTCAACGCTGCGGTTTCCCTTCGGACCATCCTCCCCTACTACACCAAGTGCAGAAACGTCCTAGTTAATCACCTCCTCTACGCTGATGATCTCCTAATCTTCACTAATGTCTACAAGCGTTCTATTGCGAACCTCCTCAGTCTTATTGATCAGTTCTGCATCGCCTCGGGCCAATCCCTCAACCCAGCCAAGAGCCAGATATTCTTTTCCGACCTCATCCCCCAGGAGCGCAAGACTACGCTGCTCCACTTGACCCATTTTCAGGAAGGCTCCTTCCCGGTGCTTTACCTAGGTGCCCCTCTTTTCAACGGTATGGCCAAAATTGAACACTTCAACTACCTGGTGGACAGAGTCCAAGATCGAGCGGAAGGTTGGATTTGCAATTTCCTCTCCATGGCTGGCCGGGTCACGTTGGGGAACTTGGTTCTTAGCTCCTTGAGTATCCACTGCATGGCCATCCTCCCGGTCCCCAAAACTGTCCTCAAGCGCATCGAGAGAATTTTGGCCAACTTCATTTGGGGTCATGGGGGAAACCACCGGAAGCACTGGATAGGTTGGCCTCGCATCTGTAGGAGCAAATACATGGGAGGCCTTGGCGTCATTTCCCTATCGGACATGACCTTGGCCTTCAGAAGCAAGCTGGCCTGGTCCTACATTTCCCCCTCGTCCCTGTGGTCTCGTTTCGAGCACGACAAGTTTACCGTAGGCAAGCTAGGCTCCCCTATTTGGAACTCCTTCAATCACTTGATTGAACCTCTGCAGGAGCAGAGTAAATGGCTCATTGGCAATGGTGAGATCTTAACTCATACCTGGTGCGCCTCGATCGGAGCCAGGACCCCCCCCCCCCTGCTTTAGCCAACGCCCCCATGCACACCGTCCTGGGTGACCCACACAAGAAGAACACTCTTCGACCTCCCTTCCTCCCCAAACTAGTTCCCATCTGTACACAATCACCCTATCCTCCGACCCCGATCGGCTTATCTGGATCGGCTCATCCTCTGGCCTTTTCAACATCAAAGACTTTAGAGAGTCCTACCGCACGGTGTTTTCTCGTGCACCTTGGACCAAAACCATTTGGGTATCCTGGCTCCTTCTCCATGTGGGCCTGTTCATATGGAGGCTTATTTTCCAAGGCATCCCAACTGACGCAGCTATTCACAACCTCGACATCCTCATTGTCTCTAGATGCTCTTGTTGTGGCAATCAGACTGAGGACCTCAAGCACCTCTTCTTCTCTGGCACCTGGGGGAGGAGTTGATAGGGATCCTCCACACCCTATTTGGGGGTCGCAAAGCTCATTGCCTGCCCAACTTTCTCAAGATCTGGCTGCCAAGGACGCGCCCTAAGGACTTCTCGCAATGCTTCAAAGCTGGCATCGCTTGCTTCGGGCTTTGGGGTATCTGGAGCATAAGAAACAGGTCGCGGCATGATGAGACCATTGTTCCTCTATGGGTCCATCTCAGACGCTGGGCTGATACCCTCGCCTATATCATCCCCTTCCGCTACAAGCCGTCCCCCGATATGGACCTTTTGCTTCGCACGCTCAACACCAGGCACTACGTGATGGGCTTATCCTCTCTTAGATGGTTCATTTGGAAACCTGGGGATCAAGGAGTCACCCTCTCAATCGCCCTGAACTATGTCAACCCCAAATGTCATGAGGGAGCTATCCTCCAACTGCATTCCGGCTCTTTCTTGGCAGGCCACGCTTCCCTATTCGATTCCTCGGCAGATATCTAGGAGCTCATGCAGTACATGCTGGAGGCCATGATAGCCCTACATGTCGAAAGGTGGCCAGTCTGCCACATCCAGAGTTCCCATCCGTAGATGCATCTGCTGGATGGCTCTCCCTTACCGTGGGATCTCGTCTACAAACTCCGGCTCCTTCAAGCTGCTGCTCCTTTGGTCACCTTCAAGCGAGTGCGCCCTGTCCTGAACTCTCCAGCCCTTGCCCTGGCCTACTCTTCCAAAGTCGGCCTATTCTCCAGCATCGGTGACCTCCCTCTCCCCTTTCGCCTTGGCCTCTCGGGGGACCTCCTCGCCCACCTTTGTGATGGCTGCTCCTTCTCTCAGCCTTTCTTCTCGTCAGAGATGACATCACCCACCGGTCCATTAGGTTTAATCCCTACATAGACTAGGTTCCTTGTATCCCATGCACTAGTCTGTTCAGCATTTTCAAGGGATTAGGTTTTATAACTATCTCCTGGTGCTTGAGGACTTCTCTGTATGCGCCTCGGTCCAGGCTTTTTAGATCCTTATCTAATAATATGCGCAGGCTCCGCCCAGTTTAATAAAAAAAGTACATCCGCGAGGTGGACGGCACAGATGAGCGGAGCAGATTCTGCAAGTCTCAGCTGAGACTCTCGTCCGAGTCTGCCGGCTGGCTTTGTAACACTACTGAAGAGATTAAAACATTCGGACTTGAAATTTTGAGAAACATTCTGCAGCTGTCGGTCTGGCCGATTGGTCCTATGTTACCTGAATTTATGTTGAAGAAGACCCGACGACCCGGGATAGCATCAAACGGGTCGGATCAACGGGCCGATAAAGAATATGGGATTGCACCAAACGAGTGCATCGAATGGCTTGACTCGAAGAAGGAGAATTCAGTTCTGTTTATTTCATTCGGATCTCAGAATAGTATAAAACAATCATAAATGATGGCATTGGCAGCCGGGTTGGAACAATGTGGAACCAGCTTCATATGGGTGGTTCGGCCACCGGTCGAGTTCCACCTAAACGCTGTGTTTCGACTCGAATGGCTACTGAGCGGGTTCGAGGAGAGGGTGACAGACAGCAAGAAGGGGTTGCTGGTTCGACAATGGACGCCCCAGTTGGAGATTCTGGCGCATAAGTCGACCGGAGCATTCTTGAGTCATTGCGGTTGGAACTCGGTGATGGAGGGGTTGAGCCAAGGAGTGACGATCATTGGATGGCCGTTAGTGGCTGAGCAGGCTTATAATTCAAAGATGCTGGTGGAGGAAATGGGTGTAGCGGTGGAGATATGCAGGGGGTTGGATGGAGTGTTGACGGCGGAGGCGGTGAAAAGTGTGGCGGAGGAGGTGATGAGGGGCGAGTAGTTGAGAAGAAATGCAGAGGAGATTGGGGTGAGGATCAGGGAAGGAATGAGGGATGAGAATGGGTTTTAAGTAGAGGTGGCAATCCAATCCGTTACCCGCTACCCGTCCGTTAACCGCCCGTGAAAAACCCGTCTGTTAACCGCCCGTTTACTTAACGGGTTGAATAAACCTGAAACCCGTTTAACCCGTTTACTAAACGGGTTATCCGGGTAAAACCCGCTTAACCCGCTTAAACCCGTTTACCTTATTATATATTTTTATTTAAAAAATTATATAATAAATATATAAATTATCAAATATATTGTATTATTTTAAGTTAGTAAAATATTTTAAATAAATATTTAGAAAATGTTGATAACTGATTTTTTAGATTTTTTTTATAATGATTTTTTGAAATATTAAATAGTGATACATTACAATTCTTTTAACCAATATAAAAAACATCTACAGATTTTTAGGGTTAAACTCGAGGATGAGAAACATGAAACATATATAATCATGTTTTAAATTAAACGAGAGTTAAGCTCTAATCTGAATTAAATATTTTATTTTGAAACATATCTTATTCAATATTTTAACCCGCTAAACTGGATAATATCCTCTCACATTATAATTTTATTTTTTGACAATGAAACAAGTATAATCTTTTTAGACTAAAGAGGTTAAACGGGTTAACCGGGCTAAACGGGTTAACCGGGTAAACCCGCTTAACCCGCTATCCGTTAAGAACCCGCCCGTTAAACCCGCTCGTTAAACCCGCTAAGCTAAACGGGTTTTAACGGGTTTGACCCGCTTAACCCGCTTTTACAACCCGCCTGACACCCGCCCGCCCGCCCGTTTTGCCACCCCTAGTTTTAAGGTTCGTCTATCAAGGCGTTGGATGAGTTTTTTTGCTTACGTTATGTCAAAAACAAAAACAGAGGAATGATAATAGCAATATGAATTTTCAATATTTCCCGTGCATGTGTTATGTTGTTATGTTATATCCTCTCGTAGGGGCGTGCTTAGGCGCTACTATGGTTTTATCATAGAGGTGTGTGTCTCGTGGGTTAAGAGGTGTTAAGATAACATGTACTTTAACGGTGAATCAAGATCAAGTTCAAGTCTGGGATGTTGCCCTTTGTGTGGCCTGTACTTCAAATAATCTATAAATATATATATATATAGGGGGCGTTCAAATGTTATATGTCCTTAGAGTGTTATGTTTTTAAAGTGTTATATCGATTTTGATTGGTTGATGAAAAGAAGGAACCAATCAGAAGCGAGGAACACGGGGCTTACGGTGCACCTCCAAAGCATGGGGGGTTGTGTGGGTGAGGGTGCACCGTAGTTACGGTGTTCCTCGCTTCTGTTTGGTTCCTTGTTTTTCATTAACCAATCAGAATCGACATAACACATAACACAATAAGAAGCACATAACATTTGAACGTCCATCTATATATATATATATATATATATATATATATATATGGCGTTCAAATGTTATATGTCCTTAGAGTGTTATGTTTTTAAAGTGTTATATCGATTTTGATTGGTTGATGAAAAGAAGGAACCAATCAGAAGCGAGGAACACGGGGCTTACGGTGCACCTCCAAAGCATGGGGGGTTGTGTGGGTGAGGGTGCACCGTAGTTACGGTGTTCCTCGCTTCTGATTGGTTCCTTGTTTTTCATTAACCAATCAGAATCGACATAACACATAACACAATAAGAAGCACATAACATTTGAACGTCCATCTATATAGGGGCGCGCTCAAATGTTATGGCTTACTAATGTGTTATGTGTTACGGTGTTCTGATTGGTTGATGAAAAACAAGGAACTAATCAGAGGCGAGGAACACGGTTCTTATGGTGCACCTCACAAGCACGGGGGGGTTTATGGGTGAGGGTGCACCGTAGTTACGGTGTTCCTCGCTTCTGATTGGTTCCTTGATTTTCAATAACCAATCAGAAGCTCCGTAACACATAACACATTAATTTGGCCATAACATTTGAGCGCTCCTCTATATATATCTCCAAAGCATGGGGGGTTGTGTGGGTGAGGGTGCACCGTAGTTACGGTGTTCCTCGCTTCTGATTGGTTCCTTGTTTTTCATTAACCAATCAGAATCGACATAACACATAACACAATAAGAAGCACATAACATTTGAACGTCCATCTATATATATATATATATATATATATATATAGAGGAGCGCTCAAATGTTATGGCCAAATTAATGTGTTATGTGTTACGGAGCTTCTGATTGGTTATTGAAAATCAAGGAACCAATCAGAAGCGAGGAACACCGTAACTACGGTGCACCCTCACCCATAAACCCCCCGTGCTTGTGAGGTGCACCATAAGAACCGTGTTCCTCGCCTCTGATTAGTTCCTTGTTTTTCATCAACCAATCAGAACACCGTAACACATAACACATTAGTAAGCCATAACATTTGAGCGCGCCCCTATATATATATATATATATATATATATATATATATATATATATATACTCAAAACGATGTGTGCAAAGAGGTTTGTGGAAGACCAATTCAATGGGCTTAAATTTTTTACAAATTGAGCAATTGATTCAACCATACACATGAATTTAACAGAAACAATTTCCAAGAACATGCAGTTTTACCCTGTTGTATCCTGTGCACACACCAGTGCTCCTACTTTGGGACTTGGGTTATGCATTATCAGAATCAAAGCCGGTACCGCCTACTCACGTCACTGGAGTCCGGCGAATTGACCCGTAAAGAATAAAGATCCCTCAATCGCACCAGATAATCTTGATCGTCTGACACGTGCAAGAAGAAGCAGCATGAGCTTGGCTTCTCTGTATGCTTTAGTAGGGAAGTTAGTAGAAATAATTTGTCAAAGTCAAAGTCAAAGGAAGTTAGAGAAAATAATAGTGGGAGTAGTTTAATTAGCCCGTTGCAATTGCATCGTGTAAATAGGAATAGCTTGAAGAGTGCTTTTTATTAATGTTTCTCTCCCAGCAAATGAAAGAAAGTTTATATTTCCAATCTGAAATTTCTTAAAAACTTCATTTCTATTCAAACCAATCACTAGTGGGAGAACTAAGTATCTAGAGTGTTTGTCCACTATTTTGACCCCTAACACATTCCTAATATTTTCTTTAATATGAGGATCAACATTAGCACTACAAACCATTCAGATTTATCTAAGTTGACCTTTTGCCCTTATATAATAAATTCATAGTTCCCTAAAAAAATTTTGAACTCCCCTAATTTAGCTCTAACATAGATCATGCTATCAGCCGCAAAAAAAATAAGTGGGATATTGAAGGGGCCTCCCTAGAAATCCCGATTCCCTTAATTCTGTTTTCCTCTTTGCTCAACCCTAAAGATCTCGACAACCATTCAGCACAAATTATAAACAGATAAGGGGACAAAGGGTCACCTTGTCTCAACCCTCTACAAGGAATGATAGCATCTGTAAAAATTCATTGACCACTGACCTAACTATTTTCATCACCAAGGTCACCCAATATTCTAAAAAACCACATTTTATCAAAATTTTTCTAGAAAATTCCACTATACCCTATCGTATGCCTTATTCATATCTAATTTTAAAGACAACACCTTATCTTGCCCCTACCTTCTATTTTTTTATATAATGACCTACCTCATGAGCCACTAATATGTTATCTGTAATTAGCCTGCCTTTAAGCACTTTGAGAAGAGGAAATCACCTGCTGGAGCATTCCTTGAACTCTGTTGGCAAGAATCTTAGACATGACTTTAATGGGGGTATTACACACACTAATAGGCCTACACAGTGGCGGTTATAGGGGGCCTAGCGGGATGAGGACCCCTCTCGATTTTGGTAAAAAAAAACTACTTACATATAAAATTATATATATTTTTTGAAAAATATGATCAAACATCTATCTTCGGTCACTATTTTTGTGAGCTTAACCTCTGAATTTCATCTTGGAGTAAACATAAAAGTTATAGAACATTCAATTAGCTTTCTACCCATATAAAAACATCTTAAACATACACCGGGTGACGCCTCTATAAGCTTTTGAAGGTTGGCTCGGACCCTCTCGATTTCGGTTAATTTCAATCAATCATCCATCTTTGGTGACTGTTTTTATCAGCTTCACCACCAAATTTCATCTTTAGGTAAATATGAAAGTTGTAGAGCATTCAATTAGATTTCTATACATATATGGATCATCTTCAACGGACACCGGATGACGCCTCTATGAGCTTTAGAAGATTGGCTCAAGCCCCCTAAATTTCAGCAAATTTCAATTAATCATCTATCTTTGGTTGCTATTTTTATCAGCTTAACCTCCGAATTTCATCTGGAGTTAAACATGAAAATTATAGAACATTCAATTAGCTTTCGATCCATATGTAGATCATCTTCAATGGACATTGGATGCCACCTTTATGAGCTTTAGAAGGTTGGCTGATCATTAGCGGACCCTATTGTTCGAAAAAAAAAGCACCGGATCATTAGCGTATCTTTTTTTTGCCGGATTCGACTTATATCCTTGTTGTTCGGAAAAAAAATTGGGACCCCCCCTCGGACGAAGCTGACACAGCGGGAAAATTGGGATAAGCGAATTCACTAGCAATGAATTCGTGGATAGCTTGGAATCCACCAAGAAAGTTTTGGAATCCACCAAAAACGAAAAAAACCAAAGATTTATTGAAAGGAAAATAAGATACATAACTGAAACCCTAAGGTGGGTTTAAATAGGAAAATATAAAACCTAATTAGGAAAGGAAATCTAAAAAGATAATTATCAGCTGCTAAAAGATAATCATCCGCTGATAAAAGATAATCATCAGCTGCTAAAATCTAAAATAAAGAAATAAAGCTAAAATACTATTTCAGAGCCCAAAACACTCCTACATCAGTATCCTCCACTTCCAAAGAACTCGACCCCGAGTTCTCTTCTAAATATACGACCTCATCTGCTTTAAATGGACCATGCTTCCAAGGTTGTATCACATCATCACCTTCCATAAAAGCCTTTACTCTCTCACGCTTGTCAGCATCAACCTTCTTCTTTTTCTTTTTCTTCTTCTTCTTCTTCCCCATAGCCTTCAATCTAGCCTTTGATGTTCCCTTAAATGGCATGTATTTCGCAAAACACCTTTAGACAGTTCGAACAGGAGTTCAAGGGGAGTTCGAACACATTCTGAAACTAAAGTACAGCGTGGAGCAGACGCAAGAATGTAATCCGAAAGGTTCTAAAGATCGAAGATATTTTCGGTCGAAGTCAGCTAACGAAGATTCGAAGAAGATTCAGATATTCAGTCGAATATCTCCTCATCAGATTGATAAGTCGGTTGGCTGACTTGGCGCGGAAGTTATCGAATAATCTTCCTAAAGATTGGTTAAAGATATACATCGAATATTTAGGAATATTTCCTAAATATTTGATGAGGATATCTGGAGAAGATTTTGAGTTCGCCCATGCATATAAATAAGAAGCTAGGGCGTCCATAATCTGCATCGCTTTCAGAAAGATAATACATACGAGTACACATTACCGATCGAAGAAGGAGAAAGCGATGGTCGACTATTTTTCCCCACTGGAAAAACATCGGCGCTGACAGAACCTGTTTAGTGTGCTGTTCATGCTGTCTGAGACTTCTAAGGCCATGAATGCAATTTTCTCTAGAGTAGATGAAAACGTGATGAAGCTGATCATTAACTGTGAAGTGGCTAAGGAGGCCTGGGATATTCTTCAAACGGCTTATGAAGGCACGGACAAAGTTCGCAATTCCAGAATGCAGATATTGACAACAAAGTTCGAGGAAATGAAGATGAAGGATAGTAAAACCATTCCTGAGTTCAACGCTAGAGTTCTAGATCTGTCAAACAAGACTGCTGCACTGGGGAAACCTATTGATGAAGAAAGAATGGCAAGTAAAGTCTTAAGATCGCTCCCTCCGAGATTTGCCATGAAGGTCACTGCCATTGAGGAGATGCATGACATCTCCAAGCTGAAACTGGACGAACTGATGGGCTCTCTCAGAACTTACGAGATGAACCACGAAGTCCAACCCAGAGATGTGAAGGGAATTGCCCTAAAAGTAGAAGTACCCGAAGACATACCAGAATCTGCCTGCACCACTGAGCAACTGGCTATGATGGCTCAGAATTTCGGCAGGATGGTGCGTAAGATGAATAGACGTGGTCCAGAACAAGGTCAGTCATCCTCCAATAACTTTCGAAACTGGAAAACCGGCAAGTCAAGGACCGGTGATATGAGGCAAGATTCTTCCAAAAAAGGGAAAGAGATTCAGTGCCATGAATGCAGGGGTTTCGGTCACATCCAAGCACAATGCACAAATACCCTCATGAAGAAGAAGGCAATGGTAGCCAGCTTCAGCGACAGTGAGTCAGATGAGGAAAATGAAGGGAGTGAAATCACTAATTTTGTGGCATTCGTCGCAACCCTAGGAGAATGCAGCAAAACCAGTAAAGACATGTCCTCTCAGTTGGAACACCCAGCTGACTATTCCTCAGACAGTGATGATGAAGAACTTACACAGGAAACTCTAGCTAAAACTTTCAAAGAGCTGTATGAGAAGTGGCTGCTACTGATCAAGGTCAACAAAAAGCTGAATGACACAGTTACAAACCTGACCACAGAGAAGGATAAAATGTGGCAGGAGGTCGAGATTCTGGTCACACAAAAGGTGGAACTCCAAGGTAAGGTTGATTTACTGAATACTCATTTGACCAAAATGAAACAGGAAAGATCGTGTCTGCTAGCTCAGAAGATGGAACTCCTGGGTACAGTCTCTTCGCTGAAAGTCGACATGAAGAAAGATCGTGAAACTCATCCTGTAGGCATGGTAGGTCTGAGGAAAACGATTACTGATCTAAAATGCACGGAGGTGTTCCTTCTGAAGAAAGTGGAGTCCCTGGAGCTTCAGCTGGAATCAAAGAAGATGGACCGCTCAACCGCTGAGAAGGAGCTCAATCGGCTCAAACAGTCGGTAAGGATGTTAAACTCTGCTCAAAAAACTTGAATGAGATTCTCAAGGCTCAGAGGATGGAATCTGGACATCGAGGGATGGGATACACAGAAGAAGGCAGCTCAAAAGGAACTACCTTTTTTAAAACGAAACCAGTAGCTGAACAGCACCCAGAACAGAAGGTGAGACAGCACCCTATACAGAAAGTGGATCTGTCCCAAGGAAAAACCACAGGTGGTCAGAGAAGAACTCGTAAAGATCACGTCAGCTCGCCTTTAAATCAGAGGAAAGATTCCCACACATGCTGGTACTACTACCAGATTGGACACATCAGACCAAGGTGTCGCTTGTTTCTTGCTGAACAAAGAGCCATGGGACACAAGAATAAACCTCGAATGCGACAAGTCTGGGCTCCAAAGACAGGCAAGACCGTATGTATGGCCGCGTTCAGTATATCATACCACATAGAGAAAGATCACTGGTACTTCGATAGTGGATGCTCCGCTCATATGACAGGTAATCCTAAACTTCTTACGCGCATTCGACCTATTACAAACAGACAGTTTGTCACTTTTGGAGATGGAGGAAATGGTAAGGTGATCGGCTGTGGGACATTGGAGGTTCCGGATTTCCCTGATCTCAAGGATACTCTTATTGTTGAAGGACTGACAATGAATCTTATCAGTATTAGTTAGCTATGTGGTGATGGACATCATGTCAGTTTCACCCGCGACTCATGTCACGTGTGGAATAAGGAAGGCGGCACCCTGATGAGAGGGTATCGGGCAACCAATAATGGTTACCTCCTAAACTCTGCTGGAACAGTTGCTATACCAGATAGGTTTACAAGTCAAGCGGGTGAAATGACATTGTGACACGGGCACCTGGGTCAATTGAATCTCAAAACCATGATGAAGATCTACTTAGCTGGACCTACCCAAGGAACGCTCTATACAAAAGGCGACGTAGATGTGATATGTGAAGAATGCCAGATCGGGTCACAGACAAAGGCCTTGCACTCCATCACCTCACAGATCAGTACTAGCAGACCATTGGAACTGATCCATATGGGTCCGATGCAGGTTGAGAGCTACGGGGGGCAGAATACATTCTAGTATGTGTGGACGATTTCCTCAGATTTACCTGGACTCGACTTCTCCAAATGTACGGCCTCAAGCAGGAGCCCCAAGTATGGGCTAAGCATCCCACCGTGTTTCTCGTCGAACATGGATGTGTGCATGGGGGAGTGGATAAGACCCTGTTGGTTAGTAGCGCACAAATCTATGTTGACGATTTAGTGGTTGGATCCAACACCCAGACGCTGGTGAACCAGTTCGTGGAACAGATGCAGAGAGAGTTCAAGATGTGCTTGGTTGGAGAATTGGTTGGAGAGATGAACTACCTGCTTGAACTCCAGGTGATACAGAAGGATGCTGCACAATTTGAAACACTCAGACCCTCCTTGGGTCTATGTGTTGTCAATAACTAAGTGTTCCAGAATGTGGTCAGTCACAGGCAAAACTCCAGCAAAACAGTTGGACTGATCACTCTTGCAAGAGAGCTGGAACAGAAGGTGAATATTTGGATGATGAATATTTTTTTTAAATATCTTAAAGACTTTTTCGAGCCGTTGCGGAAAGAGAGGATATTCTCAAGGACGTTTTTGGGAAGTTGAAACGACCAACCTTGATTATCAAATCAATTTCGTCTGCAGCCCTTCTCTCCCTCTTCCCAAACCCTAGAACGGCAGCCCTTTTGCAAAATTCTCTCAATCCTTCATCTGTTCGACGACGATGGTGAACACAAGAAAATCCTCAAAATCTGGTGTCAAGTCCTCTGAGAAGAAGAAGGAGAGCATGCAGTCCTCTAAGGCTATTGAGGCAAAGCCCAAAATTCCAAAATTGAAGGTGCCGAAGGAGAAAAAGGCATCGCCTTTACATGCCGAAACAACATCCTTACCTACTGTCAAGATAACCGATAGAGAAGCGGTTCCAGCAAACCCTAAAACCGTAGCGGTGGAGAAGAAAGGACCAGAACCTGATACAAAGCAGAAGATGGTGCCCTTGCTAACCACGGAGGTTACTTCTAACCCAATCGATGCTGGTTCAACATCAATAAGTCGCATTCCTCCACCGCTTGTGCCCCAAGTTGAGGTAATCACTAACCCTAAAGTTCCGGTTGTTATGTCTGTGTCTAAGAAAGATGCGGCTGTTGGAAATAAGGAGGTTGAAAAGGGAGTAAAAATAGTGGATGATGAGATTGGTGAAGCCAGTAGGGCTGGTGTTAGTGAAGATGCTGTCAGATTAGTGAAAGAAATAGAACCTAGCAAGCAAGTATCCAAGGTTGCTGGTGGTTCAGGAGTATGGAGGGAGAAAATTCATGCATCTGGTTATGTGCGTCCGTCAGGAGTTCGGAGGAAATGGGGGACTGATGAGTCGTAGTTGTACGACTATTTTCTGTGTTAAAACCCCGTCTCTTAGTGTTTGCATGTATATTATTTCACTACCTGTGTGTAGTTTTCATTCTCAGGTGCATTCGGAGACCATGGAAGGAATATCGGCTAAGGTACTGTTCTTTTGAACTTAATTTAGCAGGAATTTTATTGTACTGAACTTAATAAAACTGTACTGAACTTAACTAAACTGTACTGAACTTAATTAAACTGTATTGAACTTTATTGAACTGTACTGAACTTAATTTAACTGTATCGAATTTTATTTAACTTTATTGAACTGTACTGAACTGTACTGAACTTAATTTACTGTATCAAATTTAATTAACTTAACTTTACTGAACTTAATTTAGTGAAATTGAAAAATTATATTTATAGTATATTTATATATGTGTGTATGTGTCATCATTTTTTCAAAATGATAAAATTATATAATTCATTAATTAACTTGCTAAAAAAAGTTTCATCTTTTTTCAAACTGATAAATATATATATGTATTTTTTTTCTTCATTTTTTTTAAAATTATACTTTGTAAAAATTACGTGAAGCCCTAAACGTTTCATTTTTTTAAAATTGTACAACTAATTTGAATAATAATGTTGGAAATGAAAACTATAAAAAATCTGGATTCACTTGAAAAAAAAATTATATTACATTTTTTAACTTAAATTAATTTAACTATATTTAACTTTACTGAACTTCATTAACTGTATTGAACTTTATTGAACTGTACTGAACTTTATTAAACTGTATTGAACTTAATTTAACTGTACTGAACTTTATTGAACTGTATTGAACTTAATTTAACTGTACTGAACTTTATTAAACTGTATTGAACTTAATTTAACTTTACTAGAACTTAATAAAACTGTATTGAAGTGCAAAAGAACAGAGCCTAAAAGGAGCCTGTTAGAAGAAGTTTTGCGAGCGCGTTCTTGGACTGTGCGAATGCACACTATTTTCATGCCACGGCACAGAACCATGCGAACGCACGAGATTTTCATGCCACGGGTTTGATCTGTGCGAGCGCAAAAATCGCTTACGTCTGAAGAATTAAATCCGCTTACGTCTGAAGAATTTCGATAATTGTTAAGACCTCTGCGGAGCATAAATCAAGAGACGTAAGCAGGGACAGCTGGCAAACAGAATTTCTTAAAATCAGATTTGCATTCTCGGGAGGAAACAATCAGATTTCGAAGAGCCATATCTCGGGAAGAAGAAAGCATATTCCGAGGTGACAGAATTGAAGAGTTTGGCTCTCAATTTAAGCCAAGGAAAAGGAGAGTATATATATGAATTTGAGGGAAGAAAAGACACACGTTGAGGGGTTGCTAAGCCAACTTCAGAAATAAGGTGTGGATTCTTTTGGGCGACAAATTGGAGACAATTTTGGTGGTGGATCTTTGGAGGATTTTAGAGAACGAAATAGAGAGGAGAAGGATTCCAAATTGAAGAAAGCTTGGAGAAGGATTCGTCATCAGTAATTTTGTTTCATTCTATTCAAATACTTGATGATGTATTCCATTACGATGAGTAGCTAAACTCATATGTGTAGGCTAGAACTCAAAATTGTGATGTACTGACTTGAAACTTCTATTGATTTATATGTTTTGCGTCATATTACTATACAATGTTCATGGAATTGATGTGCTAGCATTAAAGGAACCCTAGCGGGGGAGATTTTGTTTGTTTGATTGATTCCGATTGTCAAGTTTACTAGCAACCTAGCGGGGATAGCAAACTAGGACATGAGTAATATACCACTAGGATTAAACACCCTAGGTCAATTTGTTTATATGTTTATGAAACTCTAGCGAGTTAGGGTCTTAATTATCGCTAGTGCGAGATTAAGTACTAGAACTAGAACGAGGAGTATAACCTTAGCGGGGGAGCTCTAAGTTGTAGAACATTAGAAATCAAAATGGTTTGGTCCATGATTTAGTCTTGCATCACAGTCGAAAGTTCTAGCTTGCACTTCTCTTTGATATTTTATACTTGAATTGTTGTGACGATTTCTCTCTTGATAATTAATCCTCGTTGCTTACTTGTGTTTTTTATTTAACTGTCTGAAATTTCCAACCCCATTGTTACTCTAGTGCTTAGTGAACAGATTCTCATACCGATCTCTGTGGATACGACCCGACTTACCACTTTCTAGTCGGAATATAAAATATTATTTTTGACAGGTACAACGACGCCCGTCAAATTTTGGCGCCGTTGCCGGGGATCGGTAACGAAGAATCTCACTAAGTATTTCTTTCTTTTAGTTTTATTTTATTGTTTTTTTGTTCCGTTTTATGGTTCGCTATGTATTCCTATTATAGTGAACCAATTTGTGATGACGAAGACGACGAGGAAGATGAACACGAGGGCAGCAAGGTTAAGTTTTGGATTATTCGGCGTCTCCCTAAATTTAGAGGTACCATCGGAGAAGATCCCGTGGCACATGTGAAAACGTTCCACTCAGTCTGCTGTCGCATAAGGCCTAAAGAAGAGTCATTAGAGAGGTTTAAGCTAAAATATTTTTTCTTTTCTTTAACTGACTCTGCAAAATCTTGGTATTACTCATCAGATGCAGGTTGTGAAAGTCATTATGTGGATCTACGAGCCCGATTTCTAAAGAAGTTTTCTCCGCCATCCCTTCGAATGGAAATTCATGAGAAAATTATTACCATTGAGCGACTCCAGGGTGAAACATTATATGAGTACTCTGTGCGCTTCGATGACATTCAGGGAAGCTGTCCACACCATGGATTCACAGCGTTATTTATTCTTGAGAGATTTCTTGATGGGATGATGTCACTAGAGTGTTCTATGCTTGATGCCGCAGCAGGAGGGTCAGTAATGAATTTAAACATTTATGACGCATGAGACCTGATAGATGATATGGCACAGAAATCGAGACAAAGTCAACTGCACAAACGGAGGATAAGTCACAGACAGTGGAAGCTGATTCAGTGTAGATTGTGCACGACACCGCATTAGCCATGATAGACAAACTAGAGGCCGAAAATGAAGAAAATGAGTCACAATCAGCGCCGACCACGTCCGAAGGAGACATTAGCTCTACGCTTGTGTCTGAAGCGGATGCGCCTATAATGTTAAGGCCAGACGCGCCCATAACGTCTACAGCGGACGCGACCCCCACTGATCCCCAACCAAGAACTGACCCTTTTCCTTCATTTTCTATGCAGGTAAGAGCTCTCAAAGGGCATGTGATCGATAAGGATGAGCTAGGAAGCAGATTGGAGGTGAGACATGAGCAAAACGACCCAGCGATGGAGTGCCTACTCACTACGAGTCATGAGGCACCGCCTGGAAAGAGCAAGGCCCCAGATACTCTCACAATCACCCATGATGTTGACTCTTATATTTTGCAGATGGGAGATGCCAGAGATAACGGTCCTCCTGCACTTATTTTGGGACGATCACTCCTCTTTGCCACAAGGACCAAGAATGACATGGGAACACGCTTGTTGTCACTTGCGTTTAATGGCAAGACATCAAACTTCCATGTTCACGAGGATTCCGACCGTCCACACATGAGGAAGCGACCGAGACATGGCATGTTTGGATGGAAACCAGGATGGAGAGACACCAACCACTTTTTCAGCCGTTGTACTGATTTCAGGGTCCTTGATGTTGTATGCAAATTCGATATGAGGCAAGGATAAGTCCCACTGCTTCGGCTTATCACCGCAGACACACCTAATCAATTTCCCAACTTTAAGTGTATCACTTTTTGAATCATATTCAACAACTTGGTGTAGGGGTTTGTCATATAAAGCTGACCCTGTTGAACTGAACTCTATGAATTTTGATTGGGCTGTAACAAAAGAAGGATTGCTCACCCCACCGAGTGCATATGGCTTCTCACGAGGTCCCGATTTTGGAGAAATTAAATTCCCGGTACTGCTAATAACCTTACCAACTTCATTCTCAACCTCTTCACTTTCCTTCTCACAATCAACAGACAGATTTCTCAGCATCGCAAGCTCATCAATCTCCTCGAACGCTTCATCTGACACAATAACGTCTTCCTTCTTCGTATCCGGCTTTGAAAGCTCTTGCTTCACACACTCATTCGTGTACTCTATCACAGTTTTCTTTTCTTGAACGCATTCAACGTACTTCTTATACGGGATATGTTCGTAATCTTCAGACAAAAATTTCTCCATCATTAATTGTTTCATTCACCTCCACGTTCTAAGAGGCCCTTTTCTTTCGAGTTGCCTCTGAATAACAATAATGTTCCACCACATGGCAGCCATACTCTTCAACTTGATTGATACCATCCTAACCTGTTTGTCCTCGGGAACAATCATGACATCGAAAAACCTATCAACCTTGACCTGCCAATCTAGAAAATCCTCTCCACCCACGGTTCCATAGAACAATAGAATATCACTCTTCACTTGATAATCATAATTAATTTGTTGATCACCATAATCAACTTTCTTTTTAGAACTCGAATTATAAAATATAATCACACGGTAGTTCTCACCTTGTGGAACCCTATTCAGTTCTCTTCTCCTGTCTCCACGACACTCTTGTTGCCCACTTCTGTCAACTGGGTTGACATAGCAGCTATTTGCGTTCTCAAAGCAGCCAGGGCTGCGACTATGTTCGCATTCACCCTCTCACCATGTGCTCTGGGTACGGGTTGATCTGCCATCTGATCAAGTTAGCAGAGAGACAGTGAAAGACCTGCTTCTGATACCAATTGACTCAGCAGGAAAATCTAGATAAGCAAATTCACCAGCAATGAATTCGTGGATAGCTTGGAATCCACCAAGAAAGCTTGGAATCCACCAAGAAAGTTTTGGAATCCACCAAAAATGAAAAAAAAACCAAAGGTTTATTGAAAGGAAAATAAGATACATAACAGAAACCCTAAGGTGGGTTTAAATAGGAAAACATAAAACCTAATTAGGAAAGGAAATCTAAAAAGATAATTATCAGCTGCTAAAAGATAATCATCTGCTGCTAAAAGATAATTGATGGACCATAATTATACGAATCAAAAACACAGTAAAACCCACCAAATTAGACTGTTGGTCTATTTAACTTCTGCTTGTTAGTCCCGATTTATTTCTGCAGGGTATTTTGGCGCTTAGAGAGAAAACACGCTAAGGAGAGGATTTTACGCTGAAAAGATATTACGAGCCAGTGCAAGGTCACGATCAGACGCTGAATGAAGAATCTCAAGATCCTGACGTAGGAACTACTCAAATCAAATCCAACCGAGGAACAATCAAAGTCAGACGGAGCGAAATTGGACTGATAGTTTTGTGAAAAGACTGAACAAAACTGTCAAAACTCATCCATGGACCAAGTGACCGCCGGCTTGTGTGAAGAGGATGACTCATGGGTGGCCAAAACCACCCCTTCCTCCTCCATGACCGGTGGCTTTGGCTTGGAGGTGGCCAAAGCCACAAACTCCTCCCCTTTGGTAACCCACAACCGGCGGCTAGAAGAGCCACCATAGGGTGGTGACATGTGGAGCTCCTCCTCTCCACACCTTCCTCCTCCCTTCTCCTCCCTTGATGCAAAACCACATGGAGCCATCTCCACCCTCCATTCTCCTCCCCTTGTGGCTATAAAAGGAGGCTTCTCCTCCTCATTTCAATCATCCAATCCACAAAAATTGTAACTTATCTCTCTAAAACATTTGGTTACTTTGTAAGTTTGGTTTATGAAATAATACTCCTGTTTGTTCTTGAGTATTATACTGATTGGAAATAATACTCCTGTTTGTTCTTGAGTATTATACTTTAGAGAATACTCCTGTTGGTTCTTGAGTATTCAGTAGGAAATTGGGAATACTCATGTTGGTTCTTGAGTATTCCACCCCTTTCCCTCTTACTGTTTTCAAAAACCCCCGAGTATTTAGTTATGATGTCCTTTTCCATGGATATTCGTAGCTAAACTCCTCATTCGGTCGAAGGTATTTTCTTGTATTATATAATGTTTTAATTTCTTTTAGTTTCATTTCTTTGTATTCAAAGCTTGTTCTATGTGCCATTTATAGTCAGAGTTTCCAAGGTTGAGTGGAAGCTGTAACAAGCAAAGCTCTTCCGTGGGGATTCGTGATCATACTCGGTAAGTGGAAGCTGTAACAAGCAAAACTTATCGAGGAGTTCGACTTATCTAAAACACCACTTGGTCGATCGTAACTGAGAGATCAGGTGGATGCACAAAAGGCTAAGATACTTCGAAAGGAGGAATTAGTCTGAAGTAGAACAAGTGTTGCTTTAAACGATGTTGCAAGTCTTGCGCTGCGAAAGGGCCTCGATTCATCTTTGAATACTTAGAAAGGTTACTAACGGTTATTAATAAACATGTTATAATACAAGGTACCTGAAACCGAATACTTTTCCTTGAATTACAAAAAACCCCCCTGTATTTACTTTTATAAACTGCTCGATCAACTACAACCATCAACCGCTCATCTACCAAAGGAATCGCAATCACGCATCACCCACTGTAAGTCTTCTTCCCTTAACTCTTTTACTTTTAGTATTTTAATTTCTGTATTTATTTTCTGTATTTACTTTTCCGCATAAAAAACCAAAAAAAACCAAAAACAGTAGCTTAGTAATTAGCAGTAAGTCCGCAATCGACCTAAAATCACTCACCATACGATCCCCTAAAGAACAGTTATCCCTCTAATTCCCTTGGGTTCGACCCCTACTTACCACTTACTACCCAGTAGTGAAGTCGCGAGTAGCGGAAAATATAAATTTATTTGTACAGAGAACATTGCACCTTAACGACAGTGCAGTGCGCTCCGTCAATAATCATCAGCTGCTAAAGATAATCCTATGCTGCTAAAATCTAAAATAAAGAAAATCCTATGCTGCTAAAATACTATTTCGGAGCCCAAAACACTCCTACATCAGTCTCCTCCACTTTCAAAGAACTCGACCCCGAGTTCTCTTCTAAATATAGGACCTCATCTGCTTTGAATGGACCATGCTTGTAAGGCTGTATCACATCATCACCTTCCTTAAAAGCCTTTACTCTCTCACGCTTGTCAGATGAAGGTTGATGCTGACCTGATTCCATAGTTGATCGTAGGCTTCAAATCTTCACAGGAACACCGTAGTGGAAACTTCAAGTTTCTTCGCACGACCTTATGCCAGAATTATTGGAGAGAAAATAAGACTGAGAGCGTGCGTGAAACTGGGGACCACTACCTATTTATAGCAGTGTACATAACTGCTATAAGTTTTCATAATTACGAATCCTTCCCCTCAAAAGAGACGTATTTACGAACCGGTATCTACACATATGCTTAATATTTCATGATCACCTTAATTTATATACTTTAAAGCCAACTATCTAATAGATCACTTTATTATTGACTTATATACCGTGATAGTATACAAATATTAAACCATTTACAATATGATTCAAAATATTAGATTATTCAAAATAATCTAACAAAACCATATGCAATTATATCGAATTCATATTTTAGTCGGATCTGATAAACGAAACTTTAATCCGATCGTATATCATTCGAATCGACCATAATAAGACATGCGTAGGACTAGAGTCGTAGTCCTAAGGCCAAACTCGAACCGCACTATGATTTATTTTGGCATTGGACCAATTGCTGAGCCTAATTTTACACAAGTGACGCAGTTAAGAATCACACCTAGATTTAATCAAGATAACTTGCTTAGCTTAAAACAATAAACAGCCTTCTAGAAAACGCAGGCCAACATTTTACACAGACAAATCCATTGAGATAGGCGATTAACGCCGTACCAGATCAAATGAATAATGAAAAATGAGCATACTCTGCAGAATCATGTGGAGGAGAATCAGGCCACGCCTGTCTTTTCACTCATTCTATTGGACCCTTTGGTTTTGATGATTACAAACACTTAGCTAATATGTTGTCTAAGTGTGCAGAAATTTATGATTATATTTATTGATGCAAGTGTTGCGCATTAACTGAACCAAACGCAGATTACTTGAGGACCACGCAACTAGGGTTGAGTTAACGTGTGGAGATCGAAGGGAATAATCGTGAAGATTATATGCCCCCAAATTGGAAGATATGAATACAGATTGATTGCAGATTGATTGAAGATATCCATGAATGCAGATTGATTGCTAATTGAAGATAATATTGATGGCAGCCATAAATGCAAACATTGATTGGCGATTAAAGACAAGATATCGAAGGCTTAATTGGAAAGCATTAAAGACATTATATTATATTGAAGATTAATTGGAAAGCATTAAAGAGAGGAATATCTGCAGGCCGAATATGGAAAGCTCGAATTAATGCTTTCCACCATTTAGGAAAGAATTCATTACAAATCTGGACAGATTTGGAAAGCTGATCCGTGTGACTTATTGGGCTTGGACTCTAGGTCAGCTTACTCCTATATAAGGAGATAGGAATCTCAGAAGTGTTGCTCGGCATTTTTGGAAGAGAAAGGAGCGATTGCATTCAACGAAGAGAGTTTGAAGAGATCGCACGCACGACGGTACAAAGCTCGAAGTTGATTACTCTGTCGGATTGAGTAGAGGTCATCAAATAGAGTCGAGTAGACCTAGTTTGTAAACCCTACAAGTATATCGGAATAAAGAGTAATCAGTTCGCAAATCCTTTCAGAGCAATCTGAAAGGTAGTGGTTTTCATCTTATCATTGTTGTGATAAGGTTTCCACTATATATTCGTGCGTTTACTTTCAGTCATTTAAATTCCTGCACAATTATTTCCGCTGCAATCTGACCATCAGACGGAAACGCACTTCGTGACTTCCGTCTGACAGACTGCTAACACTAACGATCCAACACGTGGTATCAGAGCCGGGACTCTAGATTTGTTTGTTAGCATTGTAGGAAAAATATGTCGTCGATCAACGATTCATTCTGGAAACCACCGCTGCTGAAGCCTGGACAGTTTGACAAGTGGCAAGACCAGTTTGTGCCTCATGTCTGCTCGCTGGATGGACAGCTATGGAGCATATTCGAGACAGGTCCTCTTGTCATCCCATTGGACACAACAGATGCTACAAAACTAGTGGAGAAAACCAAGGATAAGTACACTGACGAGGACTACAAAAAGCTCGAGCCAGGGCAAAGAAAGTTCTCTATATGGCTCTTTCTCCCGGAGATCAAATCAAGGTTGCAATGTACAAAACTGCTAAAGAGATGTATGACGGACTTGTGAGACTGTATGGTGGAAACGAATACATCAAAAGAAACATGATCCTAGCTGCCACAAAGGACTACGAGACTGTCATGTAGATGAAGGATGAATCCCTGGAAGATTTCTACACCAGGTTCCAAGTCATAGTTGGACAGCTGGAATACCTGAACGAGAAGCTCCCTGAATGGAAAATCACACACCAGTTTATGCAAGCCCTGAATTCCAAATGGGATCAAGTGACATTAGCACTGCAAGCTCAGAAGGGCATCAAAGACACTACTCTAGAAGAGCTGGTGGCCAACCTTCAGAGTCAGGCGGGAATCGTGGAAAGGAAGATGGCCAGGAGACAGACTGATAAGTCCCAGGCCATTGCCTTGAAGGTTGAAAAGGCCCTCGATCGTGCACAAGGTAATGAGACACCAAAGGGGGAAGACGATGACATAGCTCTATTAACAAAAGCCCTTGCGATGGTTGGCTTCGGCAAAGGTGGAAGAAACTTCAGAACAGAAGGAAGTCGTGGTAATTCCTCCAGATGGAACAAAGAGTCTACATCAAGTGGAAACAGGGGGAACTCAGGAGAAAGGGAGGATAGAACATGCTACCACTGCCAGAAGAAGGGACATCTATCCAAAGATTGCCGTAGCAAAAAGAAAGGGGAACCACCGGCCCCAAAGCCAGCTCAGGCTGAACCACCGGCCCCAAAGCCAGCTCACGCTATGTTTGCTGCATGGGGAGACTCTGATGGAGATAGCGATGATGGAAAGCATTCCAAGGAAGCCTGCTTAATGGCTCACTCCACATCCACTGAGGTAATGGAAACTAATTCCTTTGTTGATAAAGTTTTTTCTGAATCTGATCTTGCAGAAACCATAGCCAAAGTCTTAGCCAAAAACCGAGATCTGGAGGACAGACTGGCAGAAATGGAACAGGAACATCATGATGACATTGAGGAAAACTGTCTCTGGTCAACCAAAGCCATGCGCCTTGAAAAAGAGATGGCAGAGCATGTGTGTAAATGTCGTTCCTGCAAAGGAAGGGAGAAACAGATCAATGAGCTAAGTGATGAACTGAAACGTATGACGATCGGAAACACTGAGTTTGTCGACTTCAAATCAAAGGCTGAGGAGCTGGAAGAAGAGCTGATTAATCTCAAACAAAACCATGAGGAACTTCTTCAGACAGTCGTTGACCTTAGACGCGAAGAGTCTGTAAGGAAAGAAGAATGGCTCCGTGAGCTGGAAGCTGAGAGGGCTGACGAAGAAAGAAGGGATTTCAAGAAGAGGTTTGTTAGACCAAGACTTGGATATGAAGAGGAAGAGGCAGCAAAGAAGAAGGCCGCCAAAGGAAAAGAAGCAATGACAGAACCAGGTGAAAGCTCCCGCCAAAGAAAAAGGCCTCAATCTGCGAGGTAGGCAAGAAGCAAAGCCAGTCCACAGGATGGACATCACCTCTATGACATTGACTCAGTCCCTTACAAGGCCAGGAAAGCCTATGAAATCTGGCAGAAGCAGAATCTGAGCCGCAAGCGTTCAACAATTAACTTCCAGGCAAGGAAGAACAAGAGGTCCATTCCACCTGGCAGAAGCAAGTACGTTGGGCTTCCATGCCACAGAATATGCTGGCATTGTGGACACTCTGGGCACAACAGATCTGAATGTCCAAGACTAAGGGAAACATATGAAGGAATAACAGCCGGCTGAACACCCGAGACCACTATCCAGAAGCCAGCCATCAGAGGGAAGTTGATGCATACGGGAAGGAAGGCAGAGCTGCTCACTTCCGTCCCCACTATGATCCAGCCGTCTTTGCCAGACCAAGGAATACACCTAGGCGAAAGATTGATTTAACTAACCATGATGCATATTATCCTTCTTATTCTGTTCATGTTGCTAAATTCATTCCTAAACCCAGTAAGCCCAAGCTTGTCTGGGTTCGTAAAAACTGATCGTTTTCTTGCAGAAAGGAGTGAGGTCCCGTCCATGGTACCTAGATAGCGGATGCTCAAGACATATGACAGAGAATCCAAAATGGTTCGACTCGCTCCATAAACCTCCGGAGATAGCATAATCTTCGGAAACAAAAGCTCAGGAAACGTGGTAGGAATATGAGAGGTAAGAATTTCGGACTCTATCCGAATCAGGTAGGTAAGTCTAGTTGAGAACTTAAGATATAACCTGCTAAGTGTGTCTCAATTGTGCCAATATGGTAAAAATCAAGTTATATTCAATGCTGATGATTGTCTTATGAGATGTAATGAGACAGGGAAGACAGTTCTTAAAGGAATCCGTGTGAATGAAATCTACACCGTTGATCCATATTTCGTCCCTGAAGAAGAACTGTGTCTAGCAAGTATTGCAGAAGCTTCCATCTTATGGCATCGAAGGTTTGGACATGCAAGTATGAGACTACTGCACAAACTCCATCAGAAGGAACTGGTAGTCGGCTTACCCAAGGTGGCAAGAGAATCTGATCAAGCATGCAGCGCCTGTGTCACGGGGAAGCAAGCACGGACTTCATTTCCATTTAAGCAAACAGTAAGTACGACTGCACCACTGGACATGGTCCACATGGATCTGTGCGGTCCAGTCAATGTCGTCAGCCGTGGAGGAAACAGGTATATTATGGTCATAGTCGATGACTATTCTAGGTATACATGGACTATTTTCTTAGATGCAAAAGATCAAACTTATAGTGAATTTGAAGCATGGCTAAATCTGATGGAAAACAAGTTAAATCGTAAATTGACCTCTATCCGTACTGACAACGGAACCGAGTTCCAGAATGCGCAGTTTCTTTCGTTGTGCAGGGACAAAGGTATTGATCACAACTTTTCCGCGCCACGGACACCTCAGTAGAATGGAGTTGTGGAACGAAAGAACAGAACCTTAGAGGATATGTCACGAACGATGCTGATTGCTAGCGGAGTTCCAAAATGATTCTGGGCAGAAGCAGTGCACGCTGCGGGTTACATCCTAAATAGAGCATCGCTTCGATCCATAATAGAGAAAACCCCATATGAACTGTTACGTGGAAGGAAGCCTAACATTTCACATTTGAAGGTGTTTGGTTGCAGGTGTTTCGTCCACAATAATGGCAAGGAGAGATTGGGGAAGTTCGATGCAAGGAGTGACGAAGGAGTGTTCGTTGGATACTCTAGCCACAGCAAAGCTTACAAAGTCTTCAACCTAAGGCTAGAGAAAGTTGAGGAAAGCGTGCATGTGAGATTCGATGAGACGGTTATGGATGGTCACCTGATAAAGGACTCCTCAACTGCTGATATGATGGATGATGGAGAACTCCAGTTCACAGATAGATCAGATCCTGACTGGAATCCACCGCCAGCACCCACTGATGGTACACCTCCTATGGATGTCCATCCCGTAGACGATGCACCACCAGACGACCAAGTGGAGTATGCTGAAGTAGTTGATCCAGAAGGTGGTCAAATCCATGTTGACCCTGCAGTTGAAGTCAACAATGAGATTCCTGGTGAGGTAGCAATAACGGGTGACCCCACCCCTGCAAACCCTGAGGGGGAACTGAGAACAACCAGACATGGGCGAGTGGTTCAACCACCAGCTAGACTAAGGGACTACCACTGCTACTCTTCTCAGGAAATGGTAGATCTTAATTGTTTATGTCAATTCTGTGGATTTGCCTCCTTTGTGTCTCTTGCAGAACCAAAGATTATAGCAGAAGCACTCAAAGACCCAGAATGGGTCAATGCCATGCAAGAGGAGCTGCACCAATTCGAGAGGAATAAAGTATGGCGTCTGGTTCCTAGACCCAAGGATAAGAACGTGATTGGCACAAAATGGGTCTTTAGGAACAAGCTGGACGATAAGGGAACCGTCGTAAGGAACAAAGCCCGTCTGGTGGTCAAAGGATACAACCAGTAGGAAGGAACAGACTACGACGAGACGTTCACTCCCGTCGCAAGGTTAGATGCAATTAGACTGTTAATAGCTTATTCAACCTACCATGGTTTTACCTTGCAACAGATGGACGTGAAGACGGCATTTCTGAATGGAAGCTTGAAGGAAGAAGTATATGTGAGCCAAACTCCAGGATTCGAGGATAGAGATTATCCAAACCACGTGTATGCCCTGGACAAGGCGTTGTATGGGTTGAAGCAAGCTCCCCGCGCATGGTACGAGAGGCTCTCTCTGTTTCTTCTGTCACATGGATACGTCAGAGGAGAGGTGGACAAGACTCTCTTCCTCCTGAAGGAAGGGAATGACACTCTAGTGGTTCAGGTATATGTTGATGATATTATTTTTGGTTCGACTAACCCTAGACTTGTTAAAAAGTTCACAGATCTGATGTCAAGCGAATTCGAAATGAGCATGGTGGGAGAATTGAAGTATTTTCTAGGACTTCAAGTAGCACAAGGGGAAGATGGAACTCGGATCCATCAACAGAAATACGTGAGAGAAATCCTAAAGAAATTTGGGATGGAATCGGCCAAAACGTGTGCTACACCTATGTCACCCAATGACTCCCTATCAAAGGACGAGTCCTCCCCTCAAGTGGATCCGACTCTCTGCATGGTAATGATAGGTTCACTTTTATATCTTACGGATAGTAGACCTGACATCTTATTCAGCGTCTGTCTATGCGCTAGATTTCAGGCAGATCCTAGAGAGACACATGTTAAAGCTGTGAAAAGGATTTTGAGGTACCTAAAGGGGACGGACGATCTAGGCTTATTCTATCCGAAGGGAGGAGACTTATGTCTGATGGCCTACACAGATGCCGATTACGCTGGCTGTAAGACAGACAAGAAATCCACGTCAGGGATGGCACAATTCCTTGGACCATGCCTGATCTCATAGGGATCCAAGAAGCAGTCTTCCATTGCGTTATCCACCGCAGAGGCTGAGTATATTACTGCTGCCGCTTGCTGCGCACAACTGCTATGGATCAAACAACAGCTAAGTGATTATGGTGTTTCCGTTAATTGTGCTTCCATTCTATGTGATAACACCAGTGCAATCAATATATCTAAAAATGATGTTCCCTTAAGTGGCATGTATTTGGCAAAACATAGCTTAGACAGTTTGAGCAGGTGTTCAGGGGAGTTCGAACAATATCCTGGTACTCCTGTACAGCGTGATCAAGACGCAAGGATATTCCCAGAAGATATTGGACTACGAAGATCTCGTCAATATGATGACGGCCAACGACTTATTTGAGTAGTAGATATTCGAATGAATATCTACATCAAGGCGGCAAAGCTTATTTGGGAAAGAAGACTTCGGATTATCTTCCAACCGATTTAAAAGATATTCATCAAATATCTAGGAATATTACCTAAATATTTGATAGGATTATCTTGTGCGAATTAGGGTTTCGCTCGAGCATATAAATACAATGCAAGGGCAACCCTAATTCTCATCGCTTTCAAAGATCAAAAATACACGAGCATATCCTGCTGATCGGAGAAGAAGAAGGCGACGGCCGGTTGTGTTTTCTCATTGAGAATACACCGGTGCAAGTGCAGTCTGTTCAAGTGCAACACAGACTGCCTGAAGCGTATCAACTGCCGCACACAACGAAGGTGAACAAGCTTTCGAGAGAAAGCATCCGAGCTTCTGGAGAAGGTCGAGAACGTTCAGACTGCAGGTTCTGAACGAAGGGGGTCGAAGGGAATTGCAGTGAACCTTGGTTGCAAATCTGAGAGACGGAGTATTGAGGTTAGGCTATTACAAGGTGTAAGTGTAAGTCCTTGTGGAAACCCTATACTCGTAATAAAGATTTGCTGTCCCTTTTTCGGGTGTGGGAAACCCCCCAGAGTAGGTGGAGCCGAACTGGGTTATCAGTCTGTGTGTCTCTACTACCTCTATCTGTTTGCTGAACTGTTGTGATAAGAGTTCAACCTCTATGTGTTGAACTGTTGTGCAAAGAGTCCCAGGTCTGTCGCAACACTACCTTGGACACAAGCTTGAACAGTGGACTTAATTTCAATTGGTATCAAAGCAGATCACTCGACACACTGAGTGGGATCCTGAACTGTTCAAGATGACTCTGAAAGAAGGACAAAGCATAACCAGACCCCCGCTGCTCGAAGGATCGAACTATGCCACATGGAAGCCTGTGATGAGATCCTTTCTAAAATCACTAGACGAAAAGGCATGGAAGGCTGTTCTGAAAGGGTGGACGGAACCCATAATGAACAATCTCACTGGAGAACCGATAGCCAAACCAGAAGCTCTGTGGACAGAAGAGGAAGACAAAGCCTCCATGGGTAACTCAAAGGCAATGAACGCAATTTTCTCGGCAGTAGATGAAAACGTCATGAAACTAATCATCAACTGTGAAGTGGCCAAGGAAGCATGGGATATCCTTCAAACAGTGTTTGAAGGAACAGACAAAGTTCGCAACTCCTGCATGCAAGCTGTCACAACCAGGTTTGAAGAGATGAAGATGAAGGAGAGTGAAACCATCACTGAGTACAACACCAGAGTCCTAGAACTGTCCAACGAGGCATCTGCACTAGGGAAACCCATCGATGAAGAAAGATTGGCCAGCAAGGTCCTAAGGTCTCTTCCTCCGAGATTTGCCATGAAAGTCACGGCCATTGAGGAAATGCATGATATCACCACACTGAAGCTAGACGAGCTAATGGGTTCCCTCAGAACCTACGAGATTAATCATGACTTCCAAACTGGAGAAGAGAAGGGAATCGCCCTCAAAGCAGATATGACAGAAGATAAGCTGGACTCTGGATGCACAACTGAGCAACTGGCCATGATGGCTCAGAACTTTGGAAGAATGGTGCGAAAGATCAACAGACGTGGTCCAGAACAAGGTCAGTCCTCGTCAACTGGTTACTGAAACTGGAAATCCAACAGGCCAAGGTCTACTGATTCGAGGCAAGAACTGTCTGACAAAGGAAAAGAAGAGATTCAGTGTCATGAATGCAAGGGTTTTGGTCACATTGCCTCACAGTGTGCAAACACTCTCATGAAGAAAAAGGCGATGGTGGCGAGCTTCAGCGACAGTGAATCAGACGAAGAAAAAAGTGAAACCACAAACTTCGTGGCCTTCGTCACAACTCTGGATGAATGCAGCAGCACAAGTGAAACTGTTCCACCACAGTTGGAACGCCCAGATGAAGACCCCTCAGACAGTGACAACGAAGAACTCACGCAGGACTCTCTGGCTCAGACTTATAAAGATCTATATGAGAAGTGGCTGCTTCTGATCAAGATGAACAAAAAGCTAAATGACACAGTGGCAAGCGTCACTTTGGAAAGGGACAAGGTTTGGCAGGAGGTTGAGATACTATTGACACTGAAGGCAGAACTGGAAGGTACAATTAACTCACTAACTTCTCAACTAGCTGAGGTAAAACAAGAAAGACTAGATCTTCTTGTTCAGAAAACGGAACTCCTAGGTACTGTCTCCTCTCTAAAAACCGAAATGGAGAAGGATCGGGACACTCATCCTACAGGCATGGCGGGTCTGAGAAAAACCATCATTGATCTACAACGCAAAGAACTGTTCCAACTAAGGAGGGTGGAACAGCTGGAACTTCAGCTAGAATCTGAGAAGATGGAACACTCTGACACTAGAGAGGAACTCAATCACCTCAAACAGTCGGTAAGAATGCTTAACTCCGGCACTAAAGACTTAAATGATATTCTTAGATCCCAGAGAATGGAGTCCGGACACAAAGGATTGGGGTTCACTGGAGAAGGCAGCTCAAAAGGAACGATGCTTGTTAAAACAAGACCGGTGTCGGAATAAAAGACAGAACAGAAGGTGAGACAGCATCCCAGACGGAAAATAGATCTGCCACAAGAACAACCCAACAGTGGTCGAAGAAGGGAAGGTACGATGCACTTCGGCTCTCATTCAGCACAAAGGAAAGAATGGCGGACTTGCTGGTATTGCAATCAGGTGGGACACATTAAACTAAAGTGTCGCCTATTTTTAGCCGAACGACGTGCCTTCCAGCAACGAACCACATTGCAACAGAAACCGGCCTGGGTTCAAAAGGCAGACCGAACCGTTTGCATGGTAGCCTGTTACACCTCAAACTACTTATCGCATGATAGTTGGCTCTTCGACAGCGGATGCTCCGCACACATGACAGGTAACTCTCAATATCTTACCCATATTAGACTTGTTGAGCACATGTGGTTTGTCACCTTCGGGGATGGTAAAAAGGGTCAGGTGATCGGCTGTGGGACATTGATGGTTCCGGATCTCCCTGCACTCAAGAACACCCTCCTTGTTAAGGGACTGACCAGGAATCTTATCAGCATCAGTCAACTATGCGACGATGGACACTATGTGTCATTCTCCAGCTACTCATGTCTTGTACTAGACCAGAATGACGATACACTGATGAAAGGAAAAAGGGATGACAACAACTGCTATACTGTTAGGGTGGGTCTGACAGAGTCGATGAACAATGTGCATTCGCACCATGGCCAGCAACCGGTTGCTCTCCCATGTGCATACGCACAACCTAGCTTTCTGCGAGGGGGAGTGGAGAAGACCTTGCACACAAGATCTGATTGTCGATGCGCACAAATCAAGGTTGCCAGGTGTCCCAAGAAGCTGTTGAATCAGTCGGTGGTACAGTTGTAAAAGGAGTTCGTACACTGCACACAGGAATGTGCCTGGCCCCGTACAAGAAAATATGAATGCTCACGAAAGATGGTAACTCTGAGGCAGCATACTTGTGTGAAACCATATGGCAGGTCACGAAGTGAAACACCCAGATCCCCAGAGGGTCTATGTGGTGTCAACCACTAAAAGCATCCAACGGTGGTCAGTCATAGTCGAATCTCCAGCTGAAACAGTTGGACTGACCACCTAATATATAGAGCTGGAACAAAAGGCACAGCGCATGAAAATCATTTTTTTAATATTCTCGAAGATTTTTTCTGCCGTTATTTGAATCAAGGATTGGCTAATTTGGGAAGTTGAAAAGGCCGGAGGATATTTTTGAAACACAAAACAGTTGAGTGTGTTCAATTTCTTCTCTCTCTCATCCCCAAAACCCTAGAACGGCATCTTCTCTCTCTCAACCGCTCATACACTCAACGGAGATGGTGAACACGAGGAAATCAGCAAAATCTGGCATCAAAACTGCAAAGAAAAGCAAAGAAAGCATGCAGACCTCAAAGGCAATGGCAGCGAAATCAAAGATTCTGAAATCAAAAGCTGCGAAGATGAAAAAGGCGTCGCCTTTACACTCAGCCACCGAATCTTTCGCCAGAGAGAAGTCTGTGGAAGGAGTTACCGCTGGGATCCCTCAGCCGGGCACAGTGGATTCATCTCCAAAGGTTCAGGTAAATCCCAATATTCCTTCTGTCTCTGTGAATATCCCCGTTGTTGAAAAATCGGTATTGAATGAAGAATCAAGTATGGAGGGTGAGAAGGTTGTAGAGTCGATTGACGGTGATGAAGCCAGAAGGGCTGCAATTGACGATAATGGTGGTATGTCTGTTAGTGGTGTCAAAACTGATGGTGTTGAAACCAGTAGGGTGGTTCTTGATGATGATAATGAGAATGGTAGGGCGGTTGACAAAGCCGGTAGTGCGGTTTCTAAGAAGCAATCTGTCAAGAACATGGAAGAAAGGGAACCCAGCAGGGGGGGCTGGAGGCTCAGGAACGTGGAGAGAAAAGATCTTCGCCACTGGATACATTCCACCGAAAGTTGGCCGCGGGAAGAAGGTGAAGCGGGCCAGTGACTCTCCCAGTAAATATCTAGCCCAGATCTATGCCACTCGAGGTAGGAAGATTGCAATGTCCGATGAGGAAACAGAGAAGTTTATCGAGTCCTCGGGGAAGAGGAATGTGGTGTTGAGTGTTGCTGATCCGTCTGAGAGTCAAGAAGGAATCACTGAAGAAGATTCCGGTATGCATCATGAGACTATGGCAGAGGAGATTAAGACAAATGTGCTGAAAGAATCAGACCCTGCGGGAAGAGATGAGGAATTGGAGAAGTTATACAAAGACATCGATGAAGTCATGGTAGACTTAGAAAAGGAGAAGGATCAGGAAGTGGCTAGTCCGGAAGAAGCTCAGTATGATCAGGCTGTTGGGGCAAAAGAAATGGTTGCAGACAAAGCTACGAGTGTTCCACCTATGGAACCAGGTGTTCAGTCTGGCGTTGAGACTGGAGGAGCTGTAGAGAAAGCTGTAAGCGGTTCATCTGTGGAACCCTCTATTAGACCAAAGCTCAAACAGCACCAGCTTCAGAGGAAGGTCTGCGTAACCTAGGTGTTGAAGCAGAAGACTCTGGTACTGAAAAGATCTCAAGTGTTCGAACAGCAGAACAGAGTGTTCAAACTGAAGTTAAGACTGGAGTAGTTCCAGAGAAAGTAATGAGTGAAGAAACCACGACAGTTCAAGATGATCGTAGGAATCATTTGGAGGAGGATGAAGCATACATTCGTAAGGATGCCCCTATATCAGCAGCAGAAGGTGTTACCCTTTCAGAAGATGACCAAGACAGTGTTCCCCTTGTCAACCTCAAAAGGACAACGAAGGGGAAGGAAAAGAAAAAGGTTGCCTTTGCTACGTCTACAAAGGAACTAGCCCAGAAGGTTGCTGAGGTCAGCAGTGGTGCAGGGGGAGCTGGCTCTTCCAAGAAAAGAAAGCGCGTTGCTGCAGTTCCCATCTCTGAAGATGCTGGGAGATGTGAAGTCCCAGCCCCTGAATCTGAGGCAGTCTCAGTCGGTAAGGTCAAGAAAGGAGTATGGTTCGTAAACAAAGAAGCTACATTGAAATGGGAATGTGTGCTGAAAAGGAAAATCATACCGGAGAGGCTGCTGGATGCATCGAGTTACAAAGGAAAAGAAGTAGTTGAGGTACTCAAAGAATCGGATCTATTCTGGACATTAGACAGATGCAAGCCGTTCAACGAACAGCTGGTGCGTGAGGCCATGGCAAACTTGCCTCCAAAGTTTGGGGTCGTTGGAGATGCAGAATACGGGGTATTCTACGTCAGAGGGAGAAGGATCAACATTGATCCTGAACTTATAAATGTCTACTTCTCCATGGATGACCCCGCTGCTGATGAGGAGGAACCCAACTTTGAGAAGGTAGTAAGGACTATCACTGCAGGCTCTGTTCAGTGGCGGCCTGAGTCAGTTGTGCATACAGCAGCTCTGTCAACGTTCTATTCAATGCTGTTCTTCATTGCTGTGTTCAACTTGAGGCCGTCTACTCATCGCTCTACTGTCAACAAGGAAATGGCCCAACTGATTTATCAGATAGGGAACAAGCTGAAGGTCAACATGGGCAGAATGATGTTCAAACAGATTGCTGAAGACGCTACTTCTACGAGATCCCTGCACCAGATATGTTTTCCTTCACTTATCTATGAGCTGATCATCCACCAAGCTCCTGATTTGAAAGCCTCGTCGGACCGTCTTACCAAAGCTCCAAGCAAATTCACAGTGGACCACAAGCTTTTCAAAGGGCGTCATGTGAATGATCTGAAAGGGGGGAGCAGGAGAGGTAAAGAAGTTGGGGAATCCAGTCGAGGGGGAGCCAGAATGGGCGTGGATGAGAGGAGCAAGCTGCTGAAGGACCTCCAGGCTATCATTGTTGCGGACAAGGAACAATGCCGTCGGATCAACAGGCTCGCTCGAGCCCTTAGCTATCCCAGCGATGATGAATCAGAAGCAACAGTCTCTGAAGATGATTCCGTTGAAGAAGCTTCTGATTAAAGGTCCATTGAAAAACTGAACCCTCTGAACTTTTTGTTTAAAACTATCGTTCTTAGTGCTTGTTCTGGCACATGTTGATTGTCTGTTCAAACTCGGATCGCACCCCTTGCCAGTTTGTGGCAAAAAGGGGGAGTATTTTGGAGGAGACAATTCTTGTTTCCCTCAAAGTTGTCTACTGTCTAGATAGTTAGATAGACCTAGTTATCTAGTAGATCTGGTTTTGCCAAAATGCCAAGGGGGAGATTGATGTTCCCTTAAGTTGCATGTATTTGGCAAAACATAGCTTAGACAGTTCGAGCAGGTGTTCAGGGGGAGTTCAAACAATATCCTGGTACTCCTGTACAGCGTGATCAAGACGCAAGGATATTCCCGAAAGATATTGGACTACGAAGATCTCGTCAATATGATGACGGCCAACGACTTATTTGAGTAGTAGATATTCGAATGAATATCTACATCAAGGCGGCAAAGCTTATTTGGGCAAGAAGACTTCGGATTATCTTCCAACCGATTTAAAAGATATTCATCAAATATCTAGGAATATTTCCTAAATATTTGATGGGATTATCTTGTGCGAATTAGGGTTTCGCTCGAGCATATAAATACAATGCAAGGGCAACCCTAATTCTCATCACTTTCAAAGATCAAAAATACACGAGCATATCCTGCTGATCAGAGAAGAAGAAGGCGACGGCCGGTTGTGTTTTCTCATTGAGAATACACCGGTGCAAGTGCAGTCTGTTCAAGTGCAACACAGACTGCCTGAAGCGTATCAACTGCCGCACACAACGAAGGTGAACAAGCTTTTGAGAGAAAGCATCCGAGCTTCTGGAGAAGGTCGAGAACGTTCAGACTGCAGGTTCTGAACGAAGGGGGTCGAGGGGAATTGCGGTGAATCTCGGTTGCAAATCTGAGAGACAAAGTATTGAGGTTAGGCTATTACAAGGTGTAAGTGTAAGTCCCTGTGGAAACCCTATACTCGTAATAAAGATTTGCTGTCCCTTTTTCGGGTGTGGGAAACCCCCCAGAGTAGGCGGAGCCGAACTGGGTTATCAGTCTGTGTGTCTCTACTACCTCTATCTGTTTGCTGAACTGTTGTGATAAGAGTTCAACCTCTGTGTGTTGAACTGTTGTGCAAAGAGTCCCAGGTCTGTCGCAACACTACCTTGGACACAAGCTTGAACAGGGGACTTAATTTCAAAAAATCCAGTACAGTTTTCACAAACTAAGCACATTGAAATTAGATATCACTTCCTACGTGACTGTGTAGAGAAAGGCATCATAGCTATGGAATATTGCAGAACCGAGGAACAAATTGCAGACATCTTTACGAAAGCATTACACAGGGAACCCTACGAGAAGCTAAGGCTTGAACTAGGTATGACTTCCCTAGCATAGTCTGCACTCTATGTTAAATTTCCTCGATGATTGGCTACACTAGTCTGCATGCTAGCTACCATGCGTGGAGTTGTTGCATATGTAGTTAATGATTGTGTGAAAGTTGTTCTATGAGGCCACCACTGCATGCATGCTAAATGAGATTACTAACTAGTAAATATCATGAGCATGACACATAATTCTTTGCAGCCCAAAAGAGACTTCCAAATTTGAACCCACAATGTAAGCCAAGGAAGTACTCTAAGACTAACCCTAGCCTCTTATGTGTGGAGAATAAATGTTTAGCCCGTTGATGTTAAAACTATTTTTTTTGTTTTCTCCACACTACATGAAATTGCTTTGTCATGATTTGGTGAATTTTTATTCTTGAATGTGTGGTGTTTTATTGTACCATTTGGGTAAACCTTGCGCACCACACCCAAACCTTGTGAAACCCATGAGACAAAACTGGGGTTAACTCAGCATTGGTTCAAACTGGTTCCATCAGATGGATTGTGGCTGGTTCAATCAGATGGGGTGTTAGTAAGTGCCGTTTAGAGGGTTAGTGGCTGCCATCAAGAAAAGAAGTAAAAGGTGATACTTGATGGCGATTAGAATGGCCCGTATGGTGAAAAGCAAAAGATGCGTCTGCAGCACAGTCATCTTCACTAAATCGCTTCGGACATAATGGTTGATGGTCTCTATGGCGTGGAAAACAGCAATGTCTCGATTTTGAACAATCTGAAGCAATTAAGGTTTTAAATACATGCAGATGGCCATGTGGCAGAAAACTGTGGAGTGAGTTCAAAATTTAGGAGTTGCACGAGACGGCTTAATTATTGCCTAATTCTGGATTTGGAAGGAGATTTAAATGTGCAGTTTCTTTTGGAAGTCAAAAATTAAATCTTGCAAGATTCGAGGATGCCGATTGGAATTCATAAATTGAAAAAGAATTCTAGGGTTTCTCACAGTATAAAGAAGAGAAGCAAAGGCGGAATCTTGGCATCTATCAGTCAAAAGTTGACTGGGTGAAGGACCTAAGGAGCAAAGTTTCTATTCTTGAGACATTGCCAGCTCTGCCGAAGGGAGTTGAGGATTCTGCAGATGTGAATCTGGGGCACTGAATTCAGATCAAGGAGGAGCTGAAGGAGCTGAATAGTCAGCTGAGATTTGTGGCCACTGAGGTGGTTGACCAGTTGAAGACCGTGTTCCGCGGTTAACTCTGGATCTTTCTCATGGTTGCCCCCTCCTTGTTATCCCCACCTTATCTGATCCATGTTTTTTATGATTTTTCTTTCGATGTCATGCTCTGTAAAATGCTTGGTAGTCATTAAATTTTCAGTATGCTGTGTGTGTTCCCTCTGGGGCACTTTTGCTCATTCTTAATAAAGTATACGATTCTTCCACTGCATGGATATCTTTACGTGCATTCTTTTTTATAATGCCAAAAGGGGGAAGATGACATTGAGTGCATTCTTGAGGGGGAAGTTGTTACTGAAAATCAAACTGGATGTCCATCAAAGGGGGAACTGTTAAGCGATCGTAGACTTGTCTACTTAACTAAAAATTTGATAGAAATAACTATCTGATGGAATTATGCTGTCTGCTAGACTTGTGATTGTTTGGAATACTTGTCATGGATTTCTTACCTTTTGAAGAAGTGTTTGTCATCATCAAAAAGGGGGAATTTGTTGTACCCTTTGGTTTTGATGATTACAAACACTTAGCTAATATGTTGTCTAAGTGTGCAGAAATTCATGATCATATTTATTGATGCAAGTGTTGCGCATTAACTGAACCAAACGCAGATTACTTGAGGACCACGCAACTAGGGTTGAGTTGGCGTGTGGAGATCGAAGGGAATAATCGTGAAGATTATATGCGCCCAAATTGGAAGATATGAATAAAGATTGATTGCAGATTGATTGCAGATTGATTGAAGATATCCATGAATGCAGATTGATTGCTAATTGAAGATAATATTGATGGCAGACATAAATGCAAACATTGATTGGCGATTAAAGACAATATATCGAAGGCTTAATTGGAAAGCATTAAAGACATTATATTATATTGAAGATTAATTGGAATGCATTAAAGAGAGGAATATCTGCAGGCCAAATATAGAAAGCTCGAATTAATACTTTCCACAATTAAGGAAAGAATTCATTACAAATCTGGACAAATTTGGAAAGTTGATCTGTGTGACTTATTGGGCTTGGACTCTAGGTCAGCTTACTCTTATATAAGGAGATAGGAATCTCAGAAGTGTTGCTCGGCATTTTTGGAAGAGAAAGGAGCGATTGCATTCAACGAAGAGAGTTTGAAGAGATCGCACGCACGACGGTACAAAGCTCGAAGCTGATTACTCTGTCGGATTGAGTAGAGGTCATCAAATAGAGTCGAGTAGACCTAGTTTGTAAACCTGATGGACCATAATTGTATGAATCATAAACACAGTTAAACCCACCAAATTAGACTCTTTGTCTATTTAACTTTTGCTTGTTAGTTCCGATATTTATCTACAGGGTATTTTGAAGTCTAGAGAGAATACAGGCTAAGGAGGACTTTTTAAGCTGAATATGAATTACGAGTCATTCCAGGTCATGACCAAATTCTGACTTTCAAGAACCGGACGTGGAATCACTCAAAACAAGTCCAACCGCAACCGAAGAGCAACCAGAGTCAGTCCGGAGCTCAAATGGACCGATGGCTTTTGGGGAAAAGATCTCAAACTCACTCATCCTCTCCCCTCATGCCACATGGGCGGCGGCTAAAGCCTCCTCCCCTCCCCTTGCGCCACCTAGCCGGCGGCTCCTCCCCTTGATGACCTCATCCGGCGGCTTTGCTCTCCTCCATGCATTCCATTCCATGTGTCTTCACTTCCTCCACAAATCCACACTTCTCATTGCCTATAAATACCAAGTCCTCTTCACTTGTAAAATCATCCTCATCCCATTTTGTGTGCAAGAAGCACAAGTCACTTATCTCACTAGATTTTGGGCACTACTCTTGTAAACACTTGTTTTTAATCTATAATACTCATATTGGTTCTTGAGTATTCTAGTAGTTCTTGAGTTTACTCCTGTTGGTTCTTGAGTTTACTCCTGTTGGTTCTTGAGTATTCTCCTTTACTTACTGTCTTTCAAAAACCCTCGAGTACTTAGCTATGGTATCCACCTCTATGGATATTCGTAGCTAAACCCTTCATTCGGTTGAAGGGGTGTACTTGTGTCATAAAATGTTTTAGGCCCTACTCTTAATGCCTCTATGTGTTCAAAACTTGTTCTATGTGCCACATATTAGGTTAGAACTTCCAAGGTTGAGTGGATGCTTGGAATGGCAAAACTCTTCCGTGGGGTTCGTAAACATACTCGGATAAGTGGATGCTTGGAATGGCAAAACTTATCTGAGGAGTTTGAGCTCTTTAAAACACCATTTGGTTGATTGGGAATGATTGATCAAATGGATGCACATAAGGCTAATATACCTTGGAATGGGGTATTAGTTTAAATAGAACAAGTGCTCTATGTCTTGGAATGGACTAGACAGTGTGGCAAATCAAGTGCTTGGAATGGCCTTGATACACTTTTGAATACATAGTATGATCATTAGAGGTCAATGATAAACAGACTTTTTTACAAGGCCCCTAAAACCGAATACTTTACTTAAAACATCACCTGTACTTTACTTTCAGTCTCAATATCAACTGCAATATCAACCGTTTACTCTCCGCAAAACTTGTCCTTCACGCAACCACTTGCTGTAAGTCTTCTCCTTTTACTTTCAGTACTTTACTTTGAGTACTTTACTTTCTACACTAAAATCACGACCAACCCACTTACTTTTCTGTACTAAAACTAAAACCAACAACCAACCACTCACTGTTCATCGCTAAAACCTCAATCCACCTAAAATCACGCTCCCCTTCAGTACATTCCTCAAAGAACAACTATCCCCCCAATTCCTTGGGTTCGACCCCTACTTACCACTTGCTACCCAGTAGTGAAGTCGCGAGTAGCGGATTTATAAATTTTATTCTTGACGTTTGCACACGACGACTGTGCGTCCGTCAAAATTGGTGCCGTTGCCGGGGAATTAGTTACTTAATCGGATAAGTTCATTGAATCGATACTCGCTTCAAAACAACCATGTCTACAATCCGGAACAACTCATCAGAAACAGAAGAGCTCGTGATAGGGAGGTCATTAGAAGAAACCAAGAACCACCCGAGGACCGAAATGCAGCTGGTCCAGTACAACCTCCTATTCATCCCCCACGCCCTCAACCTCGACACGTACCAAGGCAAGAACCTGCCTACGATGACTACTATGGTAATAACAACTACCGTGCACCTACTATGGGAGAACTCAATGCCCCAGATTTCAAAACGCAACCATGGTGCATTCACGAGGGCCCTGAACTGGAGTATATTACCATCAACACATCAGTGGCCCATAGCTTGCCCAAATTCTCAGGAGCTCATGGAGAATCTGCGACAACTCATCTTCAATGCTTACATGGCATTTGCCAAAACTAAACCCCAATCGAGTGAATATAGACGACTTCAAGTTGAAGGCGTTCTATTTTTCCCTCATTGACTCGGCAAACGACTGGTTCCTTTCATTGCCTTCGGGAAGCATCAGAACATGGGCTCAGATGCAAAGGAAATTTCTAGACAAATACTACCCAGCAGGAAGAGCAATGCAAGTAAGAAGGCAACTACAGGACATCAAGCAAGGGCCCAATGAAACCATGTACGACTACCCGGAAAAGTTCAATCGTCTGGAGAGAAGCTGCTGTACCCTTGGACTGCCCAAGAAACTCATCATCGAGTACCTCATTGATGGATTAAGACCCTTAGACAAAATGCTCCTGGATGCCTCAGCTGGAGGATCCATGATGAATCTATCATTAAGTGGCATAAGGGATCTCATCGCCAACGTTGCTGAAAATGCCAGATTTAGAGAGGAGACTACTCGCCAAGATGAATTTTCCCGAACAAAAAATGTAGCACAAGCCGAGACATCAGTAAACTCCATGCCAGAAGAGATGAGACAAATAAAGGAGATGATGATTCAGATCCTACGAAGACATCCAGTTCCAGTAAAACCTTGCGAATTTTATGGTTTTACGGACCACAAAACTGACGCATGCCCTACATTAATAGAAGAGGAACCAGCAGAAATAAATGCAGTGGGAGGATACCAAGGATACAACAACAACAGCAATGACAGAGCCGGACAAAACAGACAGTATGGTCAAATAAGCAACCCGAGCTGGCGTAACAACAGCTATTCTCAGAAGGAAACACAACCAGCTGTCCCTCAACTAGCTCAGTCATTCTACCAACCCCCCACCCGCAGTATAACCAGAACGCTCCATCAGCAGGCCAATTCAGCAAAGAGGATCAAATGAGTACCAAGCTGGCCCGAACAATCAGCAAGGACCGAGCAAGTCGCTTGAAGACACAATGTAGGAGCTCGCAGGAAGCGTAAATCAATTGGGGACTTCGCTACACCAATATCAGGAGAAAACTGACGGGGCAATTTCAGAATTGACCAAACAAATGTCCCAGCTCGCCACCACAATGTCAACACTCACTAATGAACCTGGCCGACTACCTTCACAAACCATCCAAAACCCGAAAGCGAATGTCAGCATGATAAGGAAGTCAACCATGAAGGTAGCATTGGAAGAAACAGCACGATCCACAACTTACAAACTTACAAACAAACACTTCACCCGTAGGCACCTGCCTGATTGGAATCAAGAAGAAGACCAACCCAATGATGGCAGAAAGTGGGTCACGCATGCTGACAATGGACGTTATACATTCACGGTTAACATGACACCTCCACCGATTACACACTTTGACATACCAGCATCTGGCTGGAATGACCATGACAATTCGGACTTTGATGGTCCCAGGAGGGATCCCCCAACTAACGTCTATGCGTCAGAGCAAAATATTTACCTAGAAGATCAGGAGTTAAAAGGGCCCGATCATACAAATCCAGAGCCAAAGGATGAGCAGAATGGCCCGATAATGGAAAGATCCCTCACTTCAGATCAGGAGTCACAACCAGAAAGGGATAAGGACCCAGGGGCCTTCACGGTCACCTGTGGTATTGGTGAAGCCCAAATACACAAGTGCTTAATCGATCTTGGGGCTGCCGTCAACGCCATGCCTTACTCCTTATATTACTTTTTGGGGCTTGGCCCATTGAAACCACCAAGGTCAAATATCGAGTTGGGAGACAAATCATGTATCCAACCAGTTGGAATGCTTGAAGATCTAATACTCGACGTAGGAGAGCTCGTAGTCGCTGCGGACTTTTATGTAATAGAAACAAAAAAGACCAGCGAAGACGGACCGCCAACGCTTATATTGGGACGACCTTTTCTCTACGCCACCAAGGCATGGATCGACATGGGCAAGGGCATGTTATCACTTACATTTGGCGGCAAAAATTCAGATTTCTACATCAATGATTATAATGGCCGCCCAGGAACATGGACACCACCAGACAATGTGCTTATCTCAGATCTCAGTACACAGACTTCCGACCTACCAAGAGAAACCGAGAAAGTGACAAGACCAGTAGCTATGGTCAACAGTCCCTCGCCTTCTCAGAAACAAAGGAAAAAGAAACCACCAGAACCATGGGAACTGGACCCAAGCACATCATCCCACAAGAACTCGGGAAGAGTCAAAGCTAGAATCAACGCAGGAACTGCGGCAAAATTTGACTTGAGCCGCCCATGGGATTCAAACTGGTGATCCCCATGCGTCGAGCCAACGACGTTAAACAAAGGCACTGGTCGGGAGGTAACCCGACACCTATCTTACTTTCATTCATTTATTTTCTGTCATTTAGTTTTTACCTTAACAGTCGCTCTCATCCACTTTTTGTATAGAAGGAATGTCTAACATGTAGGAATCGGTTTTTGGAGCAAGATCAGATCAGCCAGGCAGCTTCCGAGAAATTACCGGGCCTGCGCTGAGAGTTCAAGGCCCCAGTCGAACTCCCTCGATTATCCAGCTCTGAGGCATGTCGTTCCACGACACGACACAATAAAAGGGAGTGCAGTTCTTCTCTTTTCCTTAATGTCATTTCCTTCTCTTGTATATATTTGCATGACTTTTGAACTAAGGCACGCCTTCGTTCAAAAGTGTGGGGTGAGAACCGCCTGTGTACATAGTTAAATAACATGTTTTTCTTTTTCCTTTTCCCTTAATATTATCTTTTTTAAAAATATGAACTTGAGAATGTGAAAAAGATAGATCTAAATTCATACATTTACCTTGTGAAAATTCAACTGTTTAAAAACTTAGAATGTAACTTCTCATTTGTCCCTTTGTGCTGAGATATACAGGGGATGTGGAGTTGACATAAACTGCCCTAGAGAGGCTTGGCAAGCACTCGAAGGATCGAATCTAACTATATGGTTTTAGAAGTCAGTGGAGGCTGCACTTCGGGTTTCAGTAAAGATTGAAGTCATCTCCGCCATGCAGCGTTTATGCAAGAGGCGGGACGGGAATCAAACCGTCCTATCTCTAGTCCTAGTAGCCGGGAAAATAAATGAGCGACCCTCATTTTGACCCGCGCGAAATGGCAAGGATGAGAAAGAGCGGGGAGGTATTTCCATATGCTTGCGGGCGACGATTGGACCTCCCAAAAAGGCTGAGAAAATGGACTAGCAAGTCACAAAGAAGCAAAAGCTCAAAGAAGCTAATCAAAGGCCAAAGGCCAAAATTGTGAAGGTTTTAACCGAAACAAAAGTGAAGAAACTCCAATTCAACATCAAAGGCCAAAGGCCGATTCATTACAGAAGCTGTCACTCGCCAAAAAGAAATCAAAGTGCTCAACTCAGTGAAACCCGAACCGAATCACGTGCTAGAGAAAGCTACAAGGAAACCATATAGTGTGAGTCGATCCCGAGAATGCAGTCCAGGAGCCTGAAAAAGGCTATCTCCCGAAACATCCGAATTAATTTGCATCTCGGCACGAAGGTACAAGTATCAAGTTTCTTCTAAGTATTTACACGGTTTAGTTTGGTAATAAGTAAGTAATGCATGAATTAAGATAAATCAAGTCCCACAGTCTCACTTTCATATTTTACTTAGAGTATGTGCCGCCCTTAAAAAGCATTGTTCGGGACGAACAACTAAAAGTGTGGGGTGATCTGATGGACCATAATTGTATGAATCATAAACACAGTTAAACCCACCAAATTAGACTCTTTGTCTATTTAACTTTTGCTTGTTAGTTCCGATATTTATCTACAGGGTATTTTGAAGTCTAGAGAAAATACAGGCTAAGGAGGACTTTTTAAGCTGAATATGAATTACGAGTCATTCCAGGTCACGACCAAATTCTGACTTTCAAGAACCGGACGTGGAATCACTCAAAACAAGTCCAACCGCAACCGAAGAGCAACCAGAGTCAGTCCGGAGCTCAAATGGACCGATGGCTTTTGGGGAAAAGATCTCAAACTCATCATCCTCTCCCCTCATGCCACATGGGCGGCGGCTAAAGCCTCCTCCCCTCCCCTTGCGCCACCTAGCCGGCGGCTCCTCCCCTTGATGACCTCATCCGGCGGCTTTGCTCTCCTCCATGCATTCCATGCCATGTGTCTTCACTTCCTCCACAAATCCACACTTCTCATTGCCTATAAATACCAAGTCCTCTTCACTTGTAAAATCATCCTCATCCCATTTTGTGTGCAAGAAGCACAAGTCACTTATCTCTCTAGATTTTGGGCACTACTCTTGTAAACACTTGTTTTTAATCTATAATACTCATGTTGGTTCTTGAGTATTCTAGTAGTTCTTGTGTTTACTCCTGTTGGTTCTTGAGTATTCTCCTTTACTTACTGTCTTTCAAAAACCCTCGAGTACTTACCTATGGTATCCACCTCTATGGATATTCGTAGCTAAACCCTTCATTCGGTTGAAGGGGTGTACTTGTGTCATAAAATGTTTTAGGCCCTACTCTTAATGCCTCTATGTGTTCAAAACTTGTTCTATGTGCCACATATTAGGTTAGAACTTCCAAGGTTGAGTGGATGCTTGGAAAGGCAAAACTCTTCCGTGGGGTTCGTAAACATACTCGGATAAGTGGATGCTTGGAATGGTAAAACTTATCTGAGGAGTTTGACCTCTTTAAAACACCATTTGGTTGATTGGGAATGATTGATCAAATGGATGCACATAAGGCTAATATACCTTGGAATGGGGTATTAGTCTAAATAGAACAAGTGCTCTATGTCTTGGAATGGACTAGACAGTGTGGCAAATCAAGTGCTTGGAATGGCCTTGATACACTTTTGAATACATAGTATGATCATTAGAGGTCAATGATAAACAGACTTTGATACAAGGCCCCTAAAACCGAATACTTTCCTTAAAACATCACCTGCACTTTACTTTCAGTCTCAATATCAACTGCAATATCAACCGCTTACTCTCCGCAAAACTTGTCCTTCACGCAACCACTTGTTGTAAGTCTTCTCCTTTTACTTTCAGTACTTTACTTTCTGCACTAAAATCGCGACCAACCCACTTACTTTTCTGTACTAAAACTAAAACCAACAACCAACCACTCACTGTTCATCGCTAAAACCTCAATCCACCTCAAATCACGCTCCCCTTCAGTACATTCCTCAAAGAACAACTATCCCCCTAATTCCCTTGGGTTCGACCCCTACTTACCACTTGCTACTCAGTAGTGAAGTCGCGAGTAGCGGATTTATAAATTTTATTCTTGACGTTTGCACACGACGACTGTGCGTCCGTCAAAACCCTACAAGTATATCGGAATAAAGAGTAATCAGTTCGCAAATCCTTTCCGAGCAATCTGAAAGGTAGTGGTTTTCATCTTATCATTGTTGTGATAAGGTTTCCACTATATATTCGTGCGTAATTACTTTCAGTCATTTAAATTCCTGCACAATTATTTCCGCTGCAATCTGACCATCAGACGAAAACGCACTTCGTGACTTCTGTCTGACAAACTGCTAACACTAACGATCCAACACATCCTTCACTACTTGACATGTCCCGTTTCATATTTGCCACCCACATAGACCGTTGTGCTATAAGTGCTTTGCTTACCAATCTACTAGTCCCAAAAAGTCAGACAACGTAACAGCTGTGCATGACGTCTCATTTTCAGATTCAGTACACTATTTGAACCTATTTTTATTTTGTTTATTCTCTCTTACAATTGAGAATCGAACCCAACTAAATTTTATTGCTTTCCGATTGAAAAAAATAATATTTTATAATTTTTAGAGTAAATTACAAAAATATTCGGCTCATTTCAAATTAGGTATTAATTTTTTTAAATTTTTAATATAGTTATTTTTGCATTAAATTTTCATATATTTTGTTTTCGAATTCGTGTTAAGATTGAAAAATTCTGGAATTTGATAAGATGATAAACATAATTTGGTGTAATTTATTTATATAGTGGTTAGTGATATGAATAATAAGATGACACATGCTTTGATGCAAATTTTATTTTTTTAATTTGTACTAAATTTTATTGCCTTCCATAGATGACAGGCTCAATAGTATCTGTCCAATGGCCTGCTCTTTTCCCTTTCCTTTTTCCCGTTGTTTGCCGGCCTCGACTTCTATTTCGGGCTGGAGAGATGATTCGGTCAGGGGGTGGGGTGGGGTTGGTTGTGGTCTGCGGGGGTTGGAGGAGGGGGGAGGGAGAGGTTGTAGATAGTTTTGTGTACAGCTTTAGCTGTCGGTTCGCCTTTGTTCCTGGTCTCCCGTTTCCTCTCTTCGGCTAGTTTTCTGTTGGGGTGGCGTCGAGCTGGTGCTGATGCGGCTTCGGCAGGATGGTGGAGGGAGTTAGCGGCGGAGCAGGGCGTGGATGGCGGTGGTTCTTGCGACGGAAGGGTGGCGTGGCTCGCTCCTCTGAGTTGCTGTTTGTTGGTGTTTTTTTTCTTCAAGTAGTAGTTTAGTTAGATTAGATTAGTTTCAATAAGAGGTTATTCTCAGCCGGTTACGGACCGAGTTGATAGTTCTCAGCCGCTTGCGGACTGAGTGATAATCTGATTAGTGTTTAGTTATCCTGATTTCTCCGGTTATCGCCAGGGGATTTAGTGCTGACTGAAGGTTGCTAGTCCATGCTCTCGAGCATGGATTCGCAATCTATGATAGTTTGCATGACGATGGGTTGGCCGCTGTTGGCCTATGCGTCAATTTGAGTGTATGACTGAATTGAATCGTCAATTAGTCGATGGACAATTTCTGTACAACTTTTACCCATAAAAAAAATAGTATCTGTCCAGATTATATTCGTCACCTTCCGCAAAAATAAAAATAAAAATAAAAAGGCTAAGTAAATTTTAATAATGAAGAAGTGTAATACAAATTGGAATTTGTGATTAGGCTCCTAAAAAGGTGATCCGATCCAATAAGCCTTATTTATACGCACCATCACAACTTTCATTTACAAATTTAGATGAGCTTGAAAATGGGTTCAACAAATGCCGCGAGCAGCAGACCGAGACATATAGTGATGGCGCCATACATGGCGCAAGGCCACCTCATCCCATTCGTAGCTCTAGCGAAACACATCCAAAAACGCACCGGCTTCACCATCACCATCGCCACCACTCCCCTCAACCTCAAATACCTCCAGAAAGCCATCATCTCCGGCGGCGGTGACAACACCATCTCCATCAACCTCTCTGAGCTTCCATTCTCCAGCTCCGATCATGGCTTACCTCCCAACACAGAGAACACTGAAGCTCTCACCCTTACCCAAATCGCTATCCTCGGCACGGCTTCCATGTCCCTCAAATCTCCGTTTCAAGCACTCGTTGAAAAGATCACGTCTGAAGAAGGAGCGCCGCCGCTCTGTATAATTTCAGACGTGTTCTTAGGCTGGGCTTCTGAGGTGGCTATCGCTTGTAACACAATGAATATCACCTTTACAACCGGAGGAGCTTATGGCACGGCTGCTTATACTACAATGTGGCGAAACTTCCCCCACCGGAAACTCAAACCGGGGGAAGAGGAGTTCAGTTTGCCGGGGTTCCCGGAGACGGTGAAAATTCATGTTTCTCAGTTGCACAAGTACATTCGCGAGGCGGATGGCACAGATGAGATGAGCAGATTCTTCCAGTCTCAGCTGAGACTCTCGTCCGAGTCTGCCGGCTGGCTTTGTAACACTACTGAAGAGATTGAAAAATCCGGACTTGAAATTTTGAGAAACATTCTGCAGCTGCCGGTCTGGCCGATTGGTCCTCTGCTACCTGAATTTATGTTGAAGAAGACCCGACGACCCGGGATAGCATCAAACAGGTCGGATCAACGGGCCGGTAAAGAATATGGGATTGCACCAAACGAGTGCATGGAATGGCTTGATTCGAAGAAGCAGAATTCAGTTCTGTTTATTTCATTCGGATCTCAGAATAGTATAAAACAGTCGCAAATGATGGCATTGGCAGCCGGGTTGGAGCAATGTGGAACCAGCTTCATATGGGTGGTTCGGCCACCGGTCGAGTTCCACCTAAACGCTGCGTTTCGACCCGAATGGCTACCGAGCGGGTTCGAGGAGAGGGTGACAGAGAGCAAGAAGGGGTTGCTGGTTCGACAATGGGCGCCCCAGTTGGAGATTCTGGCGCATAAGTCGACCGGAGCATTCTTGAGTCATTGCGGTTGGAACTCGGTGATGGAGGGGTTGAGCCAAAGAGTGCCGATCATTGGATGGCCATTGGTGGCTGAGCAGGCTTATAATTCAAAGATGCTGGTGGAGGAAATGGGAGTAGCGGTGGAGATATGCAGGGGGTTGGATGGAGTGTTGACGGCGGAGGCGGTGAAAAGTGTGGCGGAGGAGGTGATGAGGGGCGAGAGGTTGAGAAGAAATGCGGAGGAGATTGGGGTGAGGATCAGGGACGGAATGAGGGATGAGCAGGGGTTTGAAGGTTCGTCTATCAAGGCGTTGGATGAGTTTGTGGCTTACGTTATGTCAAAAACAAAAACAGATGAATGATATTCGCAATATGGATTTTCGATATTTCCCGTGCATGTGTTATGTTGTTATGTTATATCCTGTTGTAGGGGCGTGCTTAGGCGCTATTATGGTCTTATCATAGATGTGTGTGTCTCGTGGGTTAAGAGGTGTTAAGATAGTATGTACTTTAACGGTGAATCAAGATCAAATTCATGTCTGGGATGTTGCCCTCTGTGTGACCTGTGCTTCAAATAATCTATAAATATATATTTTTTTATTCATAAGTGAATTTTAAAACCACCAAAAACATCTATAAATATATATATGTACTCAAAACTATGTGTGCAAAGAGGTTTGTGGAAGACCAATTCAATGGGCTTAAATTGTTTACAAATTGAGCAATTGATTCAACCATACACATGAATTTAACAGAAACAATTTCCAAAAACCCCTGCAGTTTTACCATGTTGGATCCTGCACACACCAGTGCTCCTACTTTGGGTTATGCATTGTCAGAATCAAAGCCTGTACCGCTTACTCACGTCGCTGGAGTCCGACGAATTGACCCGTAATGAATAAAGATCCCTCCATCGCACCAGATAATCTTGATCGTCTGACACGTGCAAGAAGAAGCAGCATGAGCTTGGCTTCTCTGTATGCTTTAGTAGGGAAGTTAGTAGAAATAATTTGTCAAAGTCAAAGTCAAAGGAAGTTAGAGAAAATAATAGTGGGAGTAGTTTAATTAGCCCGTTGCAATTGCATCGTGTAAATAGGAATAGCTTGAAGAGTGCTTTTTATTAATGTTTCTCTCCCAGCAAATGAAAGAAAGTTTATATTTCCAATCTGAAATTTCTTAAAAACTTCATTTCTATTGAAACCAATCACTAGTGGGAGACCTAAGTATCTAGAGTGTTTGTCCACTATTTTGACCCCTAACACATTCCTAATATTTTCTTTAATATGAGGATCAACATTAGCACTACAAACCATTCAGATTTATCTAAGTTGACCTTTTGCCCTTATATAATAAATTCATAGTTCCCTAAAAAAATTTTGAACTCCCCGAACCTCCCCTAATTTAGCTCTAAGATAGATCATGCTATCGGATGCAGATCGGGTGCTGCGCTGCCGAATGCAGCCAATTGCAAACGACAACGTTTTCGTTATTTAAAATATAATTTCACTCCGATCACGTGACCTTCTCTCATACAGTAAAACTTAATTTAAAAGTTAAAACCAAACCAAGGCAAACTGCTGCAGCTTTTTGACCTGCACAAATAAAAGCTACAGTCTCTTCCAGGCCTCACAAAAAAAGTACAATAATGGTATACGAGAGGAGTCCCACCATCAACCATCCTAAATCACGCCCAATCTTCCCAGAAATTCCCTCCGAGTTCTACATACTCTGTTTTTCTGTTTAACTTCGTGATCTTTTTTTTTGTAGATTCTGGTTGAGATGGTTGTGTAACAGGAATTGGTTTAGGGCTGGGGTTGGAACTGAGCATGAATTTCGATGCGTAAATGAGAGAGTATAAGAAGAAGGTTGTCAGTGATCGGAGAAATAAGATGAAGGTTTCGATGCAAAAATTAATTTGCGGCTTTATGACTTATTGTTGCTGAAACACTCACGTTAGCGAGTTCAATTACAACTCCACTTGCTTCAAGCTTTTCATGTTAGAGCTTGAATCGACATGGTGAGATGGTTTATCGACATGGTGAGATTCTGTAAGCGAGTCAATCTCCCGATCTTGTTCGGATTGTCTCTGGTCAGGTTGCATCTCGCAAGCCCGATATGTTTTCAAGCTAATATTGAAAAGAAAGTTGGGAGATAGGGAATAGCTGAATAGAGTTTGTGAAATGAATCAGAGAGAAAGTCACGTGATCATATTTGCTAAAACTTTGGGGAAGCATAAAACGTTGTCGTTCCGCTGCTGGCAGCATTTAGCAAAATAAGTGGGATATTTTGAAGGGGCCTCCCTAGAAATTCTGATTCCCTTATTTCTGTTTTCCTCCTTGCTCAACTCAAATGATCTCGACAACCATTCAGCATGCATTATAAACAGATAAGAGGACAAAGGGCCACCTTGTCTCAACCCTCTTCTAGAAATAATATCATCTGTGAAAAATTCATTGACCTTGACCCTATAAACCACTGACCTAACTATTTTCATCGCCAAGGTCACCCAATATTCAAAAAACCCAAATTTTATCAAGATCTTTTCCAGAAAATTCCACTATACCCTATTGTAGGCCTTACTCATATCTAATTTTAAAGACAACACCTTATCTTGCCCCTCCCTTCTATTTTTTATATAAAGACCTATCTCATGATCCACTAATATGTTATCTATAATTAGCCTGCCTTTAAGCACTTTGAGAAAGAGGAAATCACCTGCTGGAGCATTCCTTGAACTCTGTTGGCAAGAATCTTAGACATGACTTGAATGGGGGTATTACACACACTAATAGGCCTATAGTCTTCAATCCTCTTTGCATCTTTACACTTCGGAATCAGAGTAATTCTGGTCTTGTTAAGCCGACTGTCAAGAGCCACATTATTTTGAAAATTCAGCACTTCAGAGCAAAGCCGATCCCCTACTACGTTCCTAAGTAATTGGTGGTTTTTTTAATTTGAAAAGGTTTGAATTAACCTAATTGAATTTAGGAAATGATTCATCTAAGAACTAGAAAAAATTTCCAATTTAAGCAAAATTTGAATTTGATTTCCGATTATACATACTTTTCAAATTCAATTTCCAAAATACACACCATCCTTTAGTTGCCGTTGACCACGACGCCTAAGACATTAAGCGCTCTTAGCAACAGCGCCGTTGACCACGACGCCTAAGACATTAAGCGCTCTTAGCAACAGCGCCGTATGCCTAGTGTCATTTTTATTCGATATAATATTGAGATTCGGGCTTACGAGTGGCAAATTTTTTGAGGCGCCGCGCGCCTAATTTCACATGTTCCAGTTCATGTGAGTGTTGTGCTGCAATGCCTGAGGTGGCGCCAAGAGATGGATTCAGCAACTGTTCAGTCACCTAGCATGTTTGATTATCAAACGGCCCTTGGGCTTGCGGAAGATGAAACAAGCAGGTGGATGCACAAGCAATGGCAGCGGTAGTGTATATAACGGCCTTGACTCATAGTCCTGGCTCTACTCTCACCGGAAAAAAACATTTCAAACGCTGCGGTTGAAGAGGAATTGATTGAAAAGTCTTGAAGTCCAGATGCAGCCGGAGGTGGAGATGACGCCGACATCGAGTTTCGTGCCGGCGGAGGAGCAGGAAGTCGATGTTGAGGTAGAAAATGGTGGAGCGAGAGTTATATGGCGTCTGATGATGAGCTTTCTGGGGAGGATCAGGAAGTCGATGGGATTGTGATGTTTGCCGATGATAGTAACATGCACAGTTTGGACCTTTTTTATGAGATGCAGAATGTGAAATGGTTCGGTGCTGTTTCAGTAGGGATTCTGGTACATTCGAGCAATATTGAGGACCCTGTGGTGGCTGAAGCGAATGAGGAAAGTTCCCCTTCGCCAGTTCAAGGGCCAGCTTACAATTCATCTCCAGAGGTATAGTTGGCTGGCATACATTTAACTCGCTTCCATATAAAGGGAAGAGTACCGTGAACAATTGATGATAGAGGGGTGGTTTTACCCAGACAGCTGGAGTGGGCTGGCTTTGTGCTCAATTCTAGATTGATGTGGAAGGAGGCTGAGGGTAAGCCAGATTGGGTGAAGGATTTGGAAACTGTTGATCGGGATCTTGAAAGCCCTCTTTCGTTGCTGAAGGATGCTTCAATGGTTGAGCCTCTTGGAGAATGCGGGCGCAAGGTTTTGCTGTCGTGGCTCCGAGTTGAGGCCCGTACCGACAACAAGTTTCCTTCTGGGTTAGTATTTTTTGATCCATCTCCCATTTTTATGTTCCTTTGTTGAGCTTTATTTTTTTCTGCATTTGTTTCTTTCTGGGGAGGATCAGGATGGTGGAGCGAGTTATATGGCGTTTGAACAAGTGGACGGAGGATCACTTGATTGGAAATTATCTTAATTTAGGCGCCTAAAAAAATGTCTCAGTATTATATTTAATGAAAACGACACTAGGCATAAGATACCCTTGATAAGGGCACTTAATGTCTTAAGTGCTATTGATAACGACGTTTAAAGTTTAAAGTATAGTACGTATTTTGAAAATTGAATTTGAAGAATGTGTACGATTAGAAATTAAATTCGAATTTTGCTTAAATTGAAATAGTTTTATAAGAACTAAGGGTATTAAAGTTTGAAACCTCGTCTCACAAATGGCGGATGACGTGTCCAATTATATTAAATGAATTTATTTTATTTTATTTTATTAAACTTCACTTCCTTTAATATAATTTAATTGATTAAAGTATACTTAGGCCCTGTCCATTTGAACTGAAACTTAACTGATATTAACTTATATTGATTGATATTAACTTATATCGATTGATATTAACTTATATTGACTGATATTAATTTATATTAACTTAACTAAAACTTATATTGATTGAGCAACCCCACCGCCGCTGCCGCCGGTGGCCGGCGATGGACCAGTGGGCGGCGGTTCGGCGAGGGTGGTGGTGGTGGTGGTAGTGGTCGAATTTAACTTAACTTAATTGAAATTTATATTAACTTGCATTGACTGAAAGTAACTTATATTAACTTATGCTGATTGAAAAGAACTTATCTTATCTTAACCGTCAAAAATATAAGTTCAAATGGACAGGGCCTTAGTTTATCTTAATTTAATTTAGATCTTTTTTTTTGAATTTAGGTTTGTTCTGTTGAACTTAAATTTTAGTCAAGAGAGTGGTGGTCTAGTGATATGAACACCTCACTGAACTTATAAAGTCAAGGGTTCGAGCCCCACCATGACATATTTACGGTATCAGTCTATAGGTTGTTAAGTCCTTACCAATTTTTATTTTTAAAAAAAATTTAAAATGTTAGTTTTTTTATTTAACATCTTAATTTTTTTGGATAAAATTTAACATCTTAATTAAGACTTCTATTTAAGCATTATTTTCAGTTAAATGTTTGATTTTATTAGCTAAACAATTAAGCACTGCAATCAAGTAATTGAACTATAGTCACACCATCAAGTTTGTCAATTTATTTCTCTTATTTAAATCAAATTAAATTTTTTCATTTCAATTTAATTCGATTTCAACTAAAAAAATACCTCCATTTTATAACCTTCTTTTCACAGACAGCGCACATCCATTCATAAATCCAAAAAATAGTTATCGCCCTTCATTTTTTAGGGTTTTCGAAGGATCAGGTTGAACTTCAACCCTAAATGGATGACTAAATAATCAATAAATTTTATTATGAATATGTCGATCTCTTAGTAGAAAATCATAACACATGACATAACCATTTATCATTCAACATCAATTGCACTCATTCAGAGTGTCGTTGAACCGTGGAGATAGTCATGCTTGAATTGTAAGTTTTTATGAATCTTTTAGTTATTTTATAGGAATGAATCTTTTAGTTTTATTTATAACTTTTTAAACGTAGTTGCTATTAGGTTGGACGATGTGGAATATGATGGATGTGAAAAAAATATATTATTTTTATGTCAAGAATATCCTTAAATCAAACCATATGCAATTCTAAATTGGATTCGTATTTTGAGTCGGGCCTAATAATCGAAACCTTAGTCCAACCCTATATCATTCGGATCGACCATAATATGACATGCTTAGGACTAGAGTCGCAGTCCTAAGGCCAAACTCGAACCGTAGTATGACTTATTTTGACATTGGACCAATTGCTGAGCCTAATTTTACACTAGTGACGCAGTTAAGAATCACACCTAGTTTTAATCAAGATAACCTGCTTAGATTAAAACATTAAACAACCTTCTAGAAAACGCAGGCCAACATTTTACACAGACAAATCCATTGAGATCGGCGATTAACGCCGTACCAGATCAAATGAATAATGACAAGTGAGCATACTCTCTGCAGAATCATGTGGAGGAGAATCAGGCCACGTCTGTCTTTTCACTCATCCTTCACTACTTGACGTGTCCCGTTTCATATTTGCCACCCAATTGTAGACTGTTGTGCTGTGAGTGGTTGCTTACAATCTACTAGTCCCAAAATGTCCGACAATATAACAGGCTTATAATTTTTAGAGTAAATTATAAAAATATTCGGCTCAATTTAAATTAGGTATTCAATTTTTTTTATTTTTTAATTTAATGATTTTTGCATCAAATTTTCATATATTTTGTTTTCGAATTCGTGTTAAGATTGAAAACTTCTAAATTTAGTAAGATGATAAACATAATTTGGTATAATTTATTTATATAGTGGTTAGTGATATGAATAATAGGATGACACATACGTTGATGCAAATTATTATTTTTTAATTTGTACTAAATTTTATTGCCTTCCATACGTGACAGGCTCAATAGTATCTGTCCAGATTATACTCGTCACCTTCCGCAAAAATAAAAATAAAAAGGCTAAGTAAATAATAATAATGAAGAAGAGTAATACAAATTGGAATTTGATTAGGCTCCTAAAAAGGTGATAAGATCCAACGAGCCTTATTTATACACACCATCACAACTTTCATGAACAGATTTAGATGAGCTTGAAAATGGGTTCAACAAATGCCGCGAGGAGCAGCAGGCCGAGACACATAGTGATGGCGCCATTCATGGCGCAAGGCCACCTCATCCCATTCCTAGCTTTAGCCAAACACATCCAAAAACGCACCGGCTTCACCATCACCATCGCCACCACTCCCCTCAACCTCAAATACCTCCAGAAAGCCATCATCTCCGGCGGCGGTGACAACACCATCTCCATCAACCTCTCCGAGCTTCCATTCTCCAGCTCCGATCATGGCTTACCTCCCAACACAGAGAACACTGAAGCTCTCACCCTTGCCCAAATCGCTATCCTCGGCACGGCTTCCATGTCCCTCAAATCTCCGTTTCAAGAACTCGTTGAAAAGATCACGTCTGAAGAAGGAGCGCCGCCGCTCTGTATAATTTCAGACGTGTTCTTAGGCTGGGCTTCTGAGGTGGCTAAAGCTTGTAACACCGTGAATATCTCGTTTACAACTGGAGGAGCTTACGGCACGGCTGCTTATACTACAGTGTGGCGAAACCTTCCTCACCGGAAACTCAAACCGGGCGAAGAGGAGTTCAGCTTGCCGGGGTTCCCGGAGACGGTGAAAATTCATGTTTCTCAGTTGCACAAGTACATCCGCGAGGCGGATGGCACAGATGAGTGGAGCAGATTCTTCCAGTCTCAGCTGAGACTCTCGTCCGAGTCTGCTGGCTGGCTTTGTAACACTACTGAAGAGATTGAAAAATCCGGACTTGAAATTTTGAGAAACATTCTGCAGCTGCCGGTCTGGCCGATTGGTCCTCTGCTACCTGAATTTATGTTGAAGAAGACCCGACGACCCGGGATAGCATCAAACGGGTCGGATCAACGGGCCGGTAAAGAATATGGGATTGCACCAAACGAGTGCATCGAATGGCTTGACTCGAAGAAGGAGAATTCAGTTCTGTTTATTTCATTCGGATCTCAGAATAGTATAAAACAGTCGCAAATGATGGCATTGGCAGATGGGTTGGAGCAATGCGGAACCAGCTTCATATGGGTGGTTCGGCCACCTGTCGAGTTCGACATAAACGTTGCGTTTCGACCCGAATGGCTACCAAGCGGGTTCGAGGTGCGGGTGACAGAGAGCAAGAAGGGGTTGCTGGTTCGACAATGGGCGCCCCAGTTGGAGATTCTGGCGCATAAGTCGACGGGAGCATTCTTGAGTCATTGCGGTTGGAACTCGGTGATGGAGGGGTTGAGCCAAAGAGTGCCGATCATTGGATGGCCATTGGTGGCTGAGCAGGCTTATAATTCAAAGATGCTGGTGGAGGAAATGGGAGTAGCGGTGGAGATATGCAGGGGGTTGGATGGAGTGTTGACGGCGGAGGCGGTGAAAAGTGTGGCGGAGGAGGTGATGAGGGGCGAGAGGTTGAGAAGAAATGCGGAGGAGATTGGGGTGAGGATCAGGGAAGGAATGAGGGATGAGAAGGGGTTTGAAGGTTCGTCTATCAAGGCGTTGGATGAGTTTGTGGCTTACGTTATGTCAAAAACAAAAACAGAGGAATGATAGCAACTGTGTAACACTATTGCATTAGCAATATGGATTTTCCATATTTAAATCTATAATACTCAAAACGATGTGTGCAAACAGGTTTGTCGAAGACAATTCAATGCCCTTATTTTTATTTTTACAAATTGAGTAATTGATTCAACCATACACATGAATCTAACAGCTATCCAGAAATAATTTCCAAAAAACCCTTGCAGTTTTACCCTGAACACCAGTGCTCCTACTTTGTGTTAGTTGTCTTGTCTGTATGCATTGTCAGAATCAAAGCCTACTCACGTCGCTGGAGTCCGCCTCAATCGCCCTAGTCCAAGAATCGCACCAGATGCTCTTTTGCTCAGCTTAACCTTAATTCGTCAAAACGTTGACGTTCATATAAGACTGAGTCTTCTAATCTTGATCGTCCAATGCTTAATCCAACGTCCCAGATGAGGACGATTCTGTAGCTTTCCGTTTGAGAAAGTAAAGCTACAGTATTCTCCCAACTTTCAGTTAAACATTATTATAAAATTTTCAAATTGCTCATTTTGAGCAGTTTGCTTCTTCTTCTTTTTTGTTCACAATCTCCTCCGAATTCGTTTTCCAAAATACTTTTCTTAAGATGTTTTTCCGATGACATTTTATACTTAAGCTGCTCTTACCGACAACGTTTTAGAACTTTGCTAGCTAGTGCATAACATGTGCGGAGAACATTATTGAGATATATGCATTTAGGTTGTCTCATGTCGTTAAGAAAGAATAAATGATGAAAGTTTCTATTAAATTGTAGTACCATACATGTAAATTTGAACTTTTAAATAAGAATAAGCTGAAGTTGAATAATAATAAGCGACTCCCGAAAGAAACTTCGTCAACAGAGGCCCGCCAAAAACAAGGAGTAAAAGGTCATTTTAATATATGTTGTATTTTTTTCTATTTATATTCAAATATGATTTTATCAAGATGGCGGTAAAATAATGATTGAGGTGTTTTTGGCTTATGTTTCTTCTGTTACTTTGTTCGTTGTTGTGTGGCTCATAGCTCTTCTGTTGTGTCACTGTGCAAGTGCGCCATCACAAGACTTGGATGGTGATGTGCAGTTCTGAAACTGAGATAATGTTGATAAATTGTAAAAGTTTGAACTTGGATGGATATATAATCTAATATGAGACATGCGAATAGTATCAAAATGTATTGACTCTTACCGACGTGAAATGACCAGTCAATCAAAAGAATACTCAAGTTAGATTATTGTAATATCGCATCAATTAACACACTCACATAGTAGTCACACTCGTGACGAAGTAAACAAACAAATCTTTTTTTTCCCGATTAAGCAAGTTGCCAACCGGCAAGAGCAGTACAACCCGCCCAATAAGGGCCCAGCAAAGCCCGGCCGCCTGGCCGAGGTAGACGACTTTACAATGAAATATTGAACAAAGGACCCTTAAGGAAAACCTGGTACAACCGAAGTTGACCAATTTCCGACCGAAGTCGACAAATTCAGGCCAAAGCCGACAAAGTCCGGCCGAAGCCGACAACTGATGGCACTAAAACATATGCACTTTAGGCAACCGCCACGCTTGTTGTTTCGATCATTTCATCACTATTTCACTTGCTATTTGACGCTTTGTGGTTCATTTTCAGGCAAATTGCCGCGTTTAAGCTAAGAACACAAGTGAGCAGTGAATTTGGAGCAAAACCGAGCGTTTGGAGCAAAAAGTGCCCGGGATGAAGATCCAGTCGGCGGGCTCGAATATTGGTCTTAATATGAGCCGGCCGACTGAAGTGGTGAATGAGAAGCTAAAGGCTCTGAGCCTTTGAGTCGGCCGACTCAAGTAATGCCCAGAAATCCAACCCGCCGGCTCAACTACTCAGAGACTTGAATGATGCCTTTCCACTGATCGAGTCGGCCGACTCAAGCCTTGCCTGCCAATCCAGTCCGCCGACTCAACTGCTCAGAAGCTTAATGAAGTCTTCCTCCGATCCAGTCGGCCGACTGGATTCCCTTCTTGCCAGTTGAGCCCGCCGACTGGAATCTGCTACAGTTCCGGAAACCCTAAATTTCCCTATAAATAGAAACTTTCAGATCTCATTTGAAAAAAAGGCTTTTGGGGGGATTTTTGGCACGAATTTTGAGGAGCTCTTGGCACAAGTTTCAAGGTGGATTAAGTGAAGATCAAGATCAACAACAAGGATTCTCACACTTTTCAATCTAAAAATTGGTTCTAGACTCCTAAACTCATTCTCCTTCATTGTTTTTGCTTGTACACTCATTATGAGTGAGTAGTGACTTAGATTGGGGATTATGGATCCCCTAGACATATTGTGATGATGTAAATACCATTGATGTCATATTGAATGAGTTTGCACATGAATCTTCTTCATTTGAACTACATGCCTAGAGTTGCCCATAAGGTGTTTGTGAAATGTCCTCAATGGGAACTTAGTGTAACTTCATGTTTGATGTAGCTCACGTTGATCAATATGAATTTAATGAAATGAATGAAGAGGCATTAGGACTTTTGTGTTACATGGCGACACTTAAAACCTAATGAGATTGGCTTGAGTTTAACAAGAACATGTTTATCTAATCAATAGAGCGCGAGTGTGAGATTATAAATGCATGTTCTATAGGGCCAATAGAGCGCGAGTGTGAGGTCCTATGCGAGGTGTAACCTCTTTATCCTAGGTTGTAGCGCGAGTGGAACTTAGGGGAAATGTTACATGGCTAAACTCTATTCAAGTGCATGCAAATTCATAATTGACATCTAATATCATCATCACTATAATTGTCTAGGTGGGGAAGTAATCCCTAGTCTTCTTTGATTGATCGTTTATTCGTTTCTTTGCTAGAATCTCTCTTTTTGGATAGTAAATCATTGTTATCAACCTCTTTCGAGGCATAAACCCCCCCAAACCATAGACAATCTAGGTTTAATCATTAGCGCTTAATCACCTATCTCTTGGGTACGACCTTGGGTTTCCCGAGTCTTTACGAATGTTTTGATTTAACGTGACTTAGCATAAGTATTTGATAATTCTTATTGAATATTTTACCGCTAAATTACACGCGATCAAATGGCGCCGTTGCCGGGGATAGGTTAATCAACTATCGTGCTATTAGATTATCTAGTTTTGTTTGCTTTTCCTTACTTGGTAACCATTGCTTGTGTTGATCTTGATTGTGTTTATTTCTTTTGCCGCTCATTGCTAAGGATTTCTTTTGTTCTCGCAGGCACTTGAATGAACACGAGGTTTCAAGGAAAGAAACATGTGGCTATCGGTTCTTCTTCTAACACTTCTCACCCAACCGCTAATAGAGGAAGAGGGAGAGGTAGACCTCGCAAGAACCCTCTACCCCCTATTGCTCAACCGGTTATCCAAGACCAACGACAAGAAATTATTATGGAAGAGGAAAATGAGAACCGCCCGGTTCTCCCAAGAGATAACCGTGATCGTCGAATGGATGGGGATGAAATAGAAGATCCTCCCGCTAGGCATGATAATATCGAAGATCATAACCCTCCCGCTCCACCAAGAAACAACCGAAATTGGAGATATGATGAAGAGGATGATGAGAGACCCGTTGGGGATTACATGACCCCTACACATGAGGGAAATGGTTCGGCTATTATGCCCCCGGATGAGGATGCCTTTGATTTCGACGTGAAATCCTCCTTAGTCCATATGGTGACACATGACCAATATCATGGGGTCGGGAATCCATCTACTCATTTGGCCAATTTTCAGGAGTATTGCCGCACTTATAAGCCAAGGAATGTGCCCGTGGAATATGTCTACATGAAGCTTTTTCCCTCCTCGCTATATGGAGATGCGAAGGAATGGTTGCAAAATCAAGAGCCGGGAACTTTCAGAACATGGGATCATCTAGCAAATTCCTTTCTGAACAAGTTCTTTCCTCCGTCTAGAACCAAGAAATTCATTGATTACATATTGACGTTCTCCCAAAGAGACAATGAGCTTTTTCATCAAGCCTATGATCGGTTCAAGCACTATTTAAAGGAATGCCCGCACCACAATTTTCGAAGAGCCGATCTTATGAGATACTTCTATTTGGGTATGAGCAAAGAGGCCAAAGGCCAAATGGACATGGCTAGTGGTGGTGCAATTATGGATTTGCCGGCAAGCCAAGGATTTAAGGTGATAGAGAAAATCGCCACAAATTCCGATAGGTACCAAGGAGTCGATCACAAAAAAAATGGCTAAATCTAGAGAAGATTCTTCTAGTTTTGTGACCAAAGACCAATTTGGTGACTTGGTCAAGAGAATTGATGGTTTGGTAAGCATGGTGAGTGCTTCGGAGGTGTTTAAGCCAAGAATCGATAAAGAGAAAACTTCGGCTCAACAACCTTGCTTTCTATGTGCTAGTACGAGGCATTCAACAAAGAATTGTCCCGATGGGAGGTTTGAAGATGATGATGATGTTCATGAAGAATTTCGTTACGTCAACCAACAAAGAAACTACACTCAAAATGCTAGTCCCATTACTAGAAATTACGAGCCTCCACAAAGAAGAATGTCTAATGATTCATATGTCCCTCCAAGGCCTCAAGGGCAAAGTTATCAAGGAAATTATCAAAGGCAAGGGTATAGATCTAACCAAAACCAAGGGCCGAATTCCTATTCAAATCAAGGCCAAGGCTCGAATCAAAATTCACAATATTCCCAAGGGAATCATCAAAAGCCCTATCAAGCTAAGTCCAATATGAATGAGCAAGGGAATTCTTCTTCCAACTCTCAAGACACATCTATGATGTCCATGATGGCACAAATGATGGAGGATAACAAAGAGAGCAAAGCGAGCACCCGAAGAATGGAAGCAAAATTGGATGAATTAGCGGCCGAAAACAAAAGACTTGCTAGGGACACTACTACAGTGGGGGGATTATGCATCGGTTCCGTGTTTTGCCTTTCGCATCGGTTTAGATGTTATGCATCGGTTATTCTAGAACCGATGCATAATCTCGACATTATGCATCGGTTTTAGACCAACCGATGCATAAAGTCGACCTTATGCATCGGTTTAAGAATAAACGATGCATAAGCCTCACCATTATGCATCGGTTTAGACAAACTGATGCATAATGGTGAGGCTTATGCATCGGTTTAAGAATAAACGATGCATAAGCCTCACCATTATGCATCAGTTTGAGAATAACCGATGCATAAAGTCTGATTATATGAGCAGCAACCCTAGGGTTCACTCGCTCCAAAATCCAAGCCGCTCCTGCGAGATCGATATAGAGGCAGAATTGTAGAATCGTCGACGATAATGGAAGTCGGAATTCTCTATCTACAAGGATTATTCATCCTCCAGCCTTCCTCGCATCTAGTTCAGTCGGAAAACGAAATCGATGCGATGTCACAGCAAACCTAGGTCTTCGGCTTCTTTATCTCTCCGTGGTTGCGGTAGCGGCCCTCGTCGCTTCACGGATCGTCTGAGTTTATGCAGATGCGGAAGGTGAGTGATTCATCCTTCAAGCTTCACGGATTGCCAGGTAAGGTTTTTGTTGTCTTCAGTTGTTTGTGTTTTGTTAATGCCCCTACACCAGTCGCTAGGAAAGTTGTTTAACTGTTTTGGTCAAATTTTTTTTGGTGTAGGTGAGGTGCTTGATGAAATGCCTCAATGAAGACAAACTGGTGCATTTGTTCCGACATCATTTTTATGTTAAATATCTAGTTGCGTATATTTGATGCTATGAGAATAGCTGTAGGAGTATTTGATACACAAATTTGTGAAATGAAACAGATGCGAGATGTTAAGGGCCTTAGCAATACACAAATTTAATCACACAGGAGCTAAGGCCCATGCGAGATGTTAGTTCAACGTTCTGTCCGCGATTCGATCTTTCAAGAACGGATCAGATGTAAGCGTTTTACTGGATTTTGTGACTTGCTGGATTGTTTATTTAATTGTTTCAGTTTACTACTCTGTCACTCCACTTCAAACTGTAGGAAATTGCATGATTAGTTAAGTTTCTTATAATCGAATTGGAAATTTTCTGCTTACTATTTACTTTCTCGAGAAATGTTTAAGAATACTTTTCAGTCTGGATTTCTGTCCATTTTGTACAACCTTGGGTAAGTTCAGTTCTCTGTTATGCAGCAGTGGACTTTTGTTGTTTTTTTTTGATGGAAGTGGACTTTTGTTGTTGAGTTAACTAGTTATATTATTTGCGATTGTGTTTAGCTCACTGTTTCTCTTAATTTTTGCAGGAGTAAACCCCTACAAATATGATACAATGAAGGTAATTGAATTTGTTTACTGTTAATTATGAGTATAGTAACTATAATTGTATATGCACAGATTGCTTTCAGTCAGGTAGTTTTTGTTTTTTTAGTCCACTTGATTTGCTTTTACTGAGGTGGAGGAAATGATGCATGTGAAATATGTTTATCTTTGAATTATCAAAGATTTGTTGGAGTTGTGCTATGTCAAAAGCTATGGTTCTGCCCGATATCTGTTTACTTTATTAACAACAACAAACCTACCAGTTTGTTTATAAACTCTTTCGTGAGTTATTCTTTTCTTTCCACAGTTGTTTGTCATTTATGTTTATCTTTGTTTTTTTTGAGTCTTTAACATCAATATGCATTAATATCTGGGAATATCTTATGTTATGTCATATCAGTTTATAGCTTTAGCTGATATGAGACTAAACATCAATATGATTGTAAGAGTATTATTTGATACACCACCGCATCAAACTAAGGCATATTGTCTCATTTCGTTCCTTCTCATTGGCAGGATGTTTCATCCGGCAAGTGCCATGGGTAGCGGGTGTGGAGGGCGAGGGATGAGAAGGCGCTAGGTTTCCTTGTAAACCCCAGCACTGGGCAACATTTATATTGGTTCCATGTTGATCTTGAATTTGTGTGAAAATTGACATGAATTGATAAATTTTATACATTAAAAGTGACATCATGTATGAAATGTTGTATTTTTATTGAATAAAAAGTATGTGTATCTATTAATTTTTAAATTTTTAAGAAGAGTATGTGTATTTAATAATTTTATTTATGAATTTTCAGAATTATTTGAGCTATTAAAAGCTAAAAATCTCAACAAAAAAATCACACATTATGCATCGGTTCAGATAAAAACCGATGCATAATGTCTACCTTATGCATCGGTTCTGGCACAAAATCGATGCATAATGTATGGGATTATGCATCGGTTTTGTTCCAGAACCGATGCATAAGGTTAGACATTATGCATCGGTTATTTTGAACCGATGCATAAGGTCCGACCCCTTATGCATCGCTCGATTATGCATCGGTTCAAAACCGATGCATAATCCCTTCTAAAACCGATGCATAATCCCCTGTTTGTAGTAGTGGGAGAATACTCAACTGAAGCAAATTGGGAAACTTCCTTCTCAACCGGATGTTAATTTCATCGAGCATTGCAATGCCATCTCTCTTGAAGATGAAGAGCCCTCTCTCATGAATGTCAATGCCATCACATTGAAGAGTGGACGAGTCCTTCCCACTCCGCAAAGAAAACCGAGCCATAATGATAAGGTGGTAGAAGCGGAAGTTGCTAATAAAAACCCCGAAGTTGAAATTCAAACTCCTACGGAAGATGAGAAAAAGGAAGAAGCGCCGGTTTTGATGAGGAAATATGTGCCAATGGTCCCCTTTCCTCAAAGGCTCAACAAAAACAAGCTAGATGGCCACTTCCAACGATTTGTGGAGATGTTGAAGAAGTTGTATGTCACTCTTCCGTTCTATGAGGTGATCACGCAAAATCCAACTTATGCAAAGTTCTTGAAAGATATTGTGTCTAGCCGAAGAGTTATTGAAGAATCTAGCATGGTAGCCTTGAACCATGAGTGTAGCGCCCTTTTCTCAAAGCAAACACCTCTCAAAGTGAAGGACCCCGGTCGATTCACCATTCCATGCTCTATTGGCGCCATGGATTTTGAGGACCCATTAGCCGACCTTGGTGCTAGTGTAAGTGTCATGCCTCTTGCGACCTACTACAAGCTTGGGTTAGAGGGAATGAAAGCTACCAAGATGACCTTGCAACTCGCCGATGGCACCAAGAGGCTACCCAAAGGAGTGATCGAAAATGTCCCAATCAAGGTAGACAAGTTCTACATACCTTGTGATTTTGTAGTGATGGACATGGGGAATAATGGAAACACCTCTCTTATTCTTGGACGCCCCTTCTTAGCCACCGCCGGTTTCAAAGTTAATCTAGGAAAGGGGAAGTTGACCTTGAAGATTGGAGGAGAGAAGATTAATATTGAGAGGCCCATGGGCGAACATGTGGCGGAACAAGAACCTTGTGAGTCGGAAGAACAAGCGAGTGCTAGGGCCGAGGATATTGAGGTCAAGAAGGTGACCAAAAAGGATTTGTACAATTCAATTGATCCCGGTGAGGACCCCCCTCTTGATCACTATTGGATGCACTCATGCCATGATGGGGTAAAAATAATAGTAGATGCTAAAACGGAAAGGAGTGAGAAGCAAACATCACCTTGGACGAGAGCCTTTAAGCAAGTTGCTTGCAGCTCCTCAAAGAACCCGGATTGAGTCTCCTAATATTCTACAAGTCCGCTTGAGGAGGGATCCTAGCAAAGGACTCCTCAAGTGTGTTTCTAAAAAAGAGATTCGGCTCGGTCTTTGCCAAGACGTTAAACTAGGTCCTAACGGGAGGTAGCCCGGATTGTGAGTTGTCCATCTATGCTTAATTTGATTTCCTATGTATGCTTTGGTTTTGAATGTTTAATGTGAACATGGTGCTTGGAGGGTGAAAATGCATGATTTGATGTGTTGGTGTGGAATTGTGCTTGCATGATAATTCTTGGTGATGGTGATCTCTTTAGTGTGGAGTTTGATTGGTGTTGTTAGTTGGTAAAATTTTAAGTGTGGAGTGAGGTCTTCTCACTCCAACTCCGCTTCACATCACCAAGCCCCTCCATTTTCCCTTGATATTTCTTTGTGTCATGATGTTGCCCCTAGTGCTCATATGCATATTATGAAGAATGTATATTACTTTCCTTGTTTGAATTCTAGTAATCGTATGCCATGATGTTATTATGTAACTAGTGAAGCTAACTTGCTCATACTTGCGTCGAATGACCTTGATGTCACTTGTTACTTTTAACCTCTCGTGTCTTCTTGTCATCAAGGGAGTATTTACACCATGTTCAATCACGCTTTGCATAGTGGCGTCTTTTTCTCTTGGTTGGGGTACATCTACAAACGAGGGGAGTTCCTTTGCGCCTTCATCTCATCTTCATTGTTGTTTGCGGTTTTATGAGCATTGTTCACATGTTTGCATGCCATGCATATCATTTTTGATGGACACTTGCATCTTTTGCACCATATCCCTAATATGAGAGTGTAAAACCACATAGGTTGTGACTATCGATTCTAAATCTCTATAAATCACATCTAGCCTATTCGTCGCATTTGTTGGATCTTGAACCTAGAACCGACCTAGTCCTACGAATGTGCATTCTTGGGAATCAATATCATTGCTATCTCTTGTCTATCTAAATATCTAAGTATTTTCGTTGAAATACCTTAGAACAAGTTTTAGCAAGCATTTTTAGAATTTCCACGAAAAACTTAGACTATTTGTTTCCTCCTTGGTGACTTGAGTTTTCTAACTTAGTGCCATGCTTATGTTTGATTCCCGCACATTCCATACACTTCTTTTTGAACATATTGTCAAGTTTTAAGTGTGGAGTCAAAAATAAAAGAGGGCGAAGCCCCATTCAAAAAAAAAAAGATTTTTGCGGTCAAAGAGGGCAAAGCCCCGACTAAAAACTTTCTCAAGAGCTCGAGAAGTTTTGCTCCAAAATATACAAATGCCGGGGGTTAGGGAGGTAAGTCCCCCCTCGAAAGCATTTGTAGGCCAAAGGCCGTTTCAAAAAAAAAGGGAAAAAAGAAGAAAATAAGAAGCATTTAAAACTTGACTCTATGTTTTCCTCCATTCTTCATTTGTACGGGATTCATCATTTGCATGTGTGCTAGTTGGAATGACTTTTGGACGACCCATGTGCTTGCACGGGAGTACCATTTGGTCTATGCTTGTTTTTAAGAACTCATTGTGTCGAACTCCTCTTCCCTTATGGATTACGGCTTAAGCGCCTAAAACTTGGGAACGAGTTCCATGTCGCAAGCCCGTGGACTAGCCCTAGCTAGCATAGGTGAGCGATTGACGGTTTTTGTGCAAACTAAAAGCTTCACTTCTATTGTATTGCCTTGAAAATGAGTAGACTTTTGGGTGAGGCGATTGATGGCTCTAGTATTGATGATCTTGAATGCACAACCTCATGGTACTCAAAATGGTTCAAAAGTTCTTTTGATGATATTGTGATGGTAGTCCTAGCGTGGGGTGAGGGATTTGTGTTGAGAAATCATGGCCTTGGTTGAACACTTTTGAATTCATCTCTTATGGGATAAATGCATGTGGGATTTGTGAGTATTCCCATTTCTGAAAACTCTCACGAGACTATAACTCGTCCACTAGGGTAGCCTAGGGGTTTAAAGGCTTGGTGCATTCGCTAAATGCACTCGTGTCACCTACGAAAGTGGTTTATCGGAAGTAGTTTTTTATTTCTTAGTATTCTTAGTTAGTTATCATCACCATATGGAGTTTCCTTTGAACCAATCTTGAACGAGTAAAATGCATTATTGTTGTTGATCTCTATGATTAGTTTGCTCGGGACGATCAAATGATAAGTGTGGAGTGATTTGATGGCACGAAAACATATGCACTTTAGGCAACCGCCACGCTTGTTGTTTCGATCATTTCATCACTATTTCACTTGCTATTTGACGCTTTGTGGTTCATTTTCAGGCAAATTGCCGCGTTTAAGCTAAGAACACAAGTGAGCAGTGAATTTGGAGCAAAACCGAGCGTTTGGAGCAAAAAGTGCCCGGGATGAAGATCCAGTCGGCGGGCTCGAATATTGGTCTTAATATGAGCCGGCCGACTGAAGTGGTGAATGAGAAGCTAAAGGCTCTGAGCCTTTGAGTCGGCTGACTCAAGTAATGCCCAGAAATCCAACCCGCCGGCTCAACTACTCAGAGACTTGAATGATGCCTTTCCACTGATCGAGTCGGCCGACTCAAGCCTTGCCTGCCAATCCAGTCCGCCGACTCAACTGCTCAGAAGCTTAATGAAGTCTTCCTCCGATCCAGTCGGCCGACTGGATTCCCTTCTTGCCAGTTGAGCCCGCCGACTGGAATCTGCTACAGTTCCGGAAACCCTAAATTTCCCTATAAATAGAAACTTTCAGATCTCATTTGAAAAAAGGCTTTTTTGGGGGATTTTTGGCACGAATTTTGAGGAGCTCTTGGCACAAGTTTCAAGGTGGATTAAGTGAAGATCAAGATCAACAACAAGGATTCTCACACTTTTCAATCTAAAAATTGGTTCTAGACTCCTAAACTCATTCTCCTTCATTGTTTTTGCTTGTACACTCATTATGAGTGAGTAGTGACTTAGATTGGGGATTATGGATCCCCTAGACATATTGTGATGATGTAAATACCATTGATGTCATATTGAATGAGTTTGCACATGAATCTTCTTCATTTGAACTACATGCCTAGAGTTGCCCATAAGGTCTTTGTGAAATGTCCTCAATGGGAACTTAGTGTAACTTCATGTTTGATGTAGCTCACGTTGATCAATATGAATTTAATGAAATGAATGAAGAGGCATTAGGACTTTTGTGTTACATGGCGACACTTAAAACCTAATGAGATTGGCTTGAGTTTAACAACAACATGTTTATCTAATCAATAGAGCGCGAGTGTGAGATTAGAAATGCATGTTCTATAGGGCCAATAGAGCGCGAGTGTGAGGTCCTATGCGAGGTGTAACCTCTTTATCCTAGGTTGTAGCGCGAGTGGAACTTAGGGGAAATGTTACATGGCTAAACTCTATTCAAGTGCATGCAAATTCATAATTGACATCTAATATCATCATCACTATAATTGTCTAGGTGGGGAAGTAATCCCTAGTCTTCTTTGATTGATCGTTTATTCGTTTCTTTGCTAGAATCTCTCTGTTTGGATAGTAAATCATTGCTATCAACCTCTTTCGAGGCATAAACCCCCCCAAACCATAGACAATCTAGGTTTAATCATTAGCGCAATTAGTTTAATCACCTATCTCTTGGGTACGACCTTGGGTTTCCCGAGTCTTTACAAATGTTTTGATTTAACGTGACTTAGCATAAGTATTTGATAATTCTTATTGAATATTTTACCGCTAAATTACACGCGATCAACAACTTAACCAATCAACTAAACATTCCTATGAATCCTACTAACGCTACACTAAACTAAACTATCTAACCTACAAACTACTAAAGCTAACTTGCAAATCAAACAGGGCAACAACACAGCACAAGGCCACCGGAAACGCAAGAGATCCACTGCCATCCAGTAAGCTCCTCCACTAAAACGACTGTGAACTCCGTAGCCAAAGCAACCGGCTACAAGGATCCGAGCAACCGGCAAGCACCCAAGCGACCGCGCCTCAACGCCAGGAGACAGCCATAGGAGCCATCAACACCGAACTCCATCTCTGACAGCTGAACCACCGCACGCCACCAGCCCTGTGACCACTCCGACCGTCCCCGATCTACCATCTATAACCAAAATCATCAGCCCCCACCGCCTATAATTCACCCATCCCGTCCGAACCCGACCGGAATCGCCCCATCTAGCAAAACGAAACCGACCAGGCGACGACACCGCCGATCTCAGCTGAGAAGAGGGAAAGAAGACGATGGCAAGGCCCCACGCTAAACCCGGAAGTCTCCACCGAACGCCTTGCACCGCCTTACGCCTAGCACCGCCTGAAGTCTCTCGCCCCTTCTAGAGAGAAGCGAGAGAAAAATTTGTTTAATTGATGGCTGCAGAAACTAGTAAACAAACAAATCTTATGTTCTTTGAATCATTTTTCCTCTCATTTTGCAAATTCCTAATAATATTGTCTCCCTTCACCATATTACTATTGAGCACTATCATTCTCAATCGATTGTTTCCCAATCACATTGTCAGCTGTTGATTCTTGGTATACTCATTCCCAATCAATCTCAGCCACGAGCCACATTCTCGTGACACCACCCTAGTCCAATAAACAAAACAAAACACAAATAAATAAATAAAATTACAAAGAAGAAAAACCTAACATTTGTCCAAGCTTCATAGTCACCTTTGAACCTTCATCCCTTCAGCCACCTTTGAACCTTCATCCCTTCAGCCACCTTTGAACCTTCATCCCTTCAGCCACCTTCACTCTGTCCAAGCTTCCCAGGCGACCTATGGGATCAAACCCAGCTAAGCCTAGATTACCTAAGCCTAACATTAAGCATGTGGTACTGCTCTGTCCCACGGCGACATGGCCTGCCTCTGCGGCTATAAGCATTCGCCAATGCTCACCGCGCTCGGGATCAACTCTGATCTGGCAATGGAATTGCTTGACAAGTGTGGGATTCAGCATACTCTTTGTAACTGAAATATCTGATGCAGAAGCAACTTGAGCCACTGCAGTGTAGTCACTATCTGATATTTGTTCTGGCCTCTGGCTTATGTGATGCTTTTGTTTATCATGATGTGTGGCTTTGTTGTATCTCATGTAACATTTCCTATCGATATAATGATAATAATGTTGATTAATTTAGAATGAAGCCTCTTCCCTTGTGAATGATGATATGGACATAATGTTGGGCTGGATGATCATGTTGTTCAGCGTACCTGCAGCGACAAAATAGTCGTCAGACAGTTTTGTTTCTCTTCCTAACATCGCCGCTCTCTTCCTCATTTCTTGTTCGTCTCCTAACACATCGTCGCTCTCTTCCGTCAAATCGAGTGTCCGGTTGGTACAAATCGACAACAATCATGCCTCCGAAGAAAAACTCACTGAGTGAGGTGGCAACGGCTACCAACAACACACAGAACATGAAGCTGCGGATTAGCTCAAGGAGACCAGCCAAGATCCATACCCCTGAGCCGGCGGTGAAAAAGGCAGCGCCTTCCAAACAAGCATCGAAGAAGCCACCAACCAAACCGGTGACTCCTAAGAAGAAGGCAGCACCCATACCGGTTGCAGCCTAGGATGGTAAAGTTACTGGTGGTATGGTTAATCGTACAGAAAAAACTAGGTTAGTCCAAACTACATTACGTCGTTCCCCTAGGTGTTCGTCTAAGCTTAGAGTAGAAAACCCAACTAAGTCCGTCCAAACAAGTGCTCCCCAAACCAGAGAATCCTCTACTAGTGAAGAATGTCCAGTGTTAGTCCCATTAGTCGCCCCATCCAAATACCCTACTCGTACAGTTTTGTCCTCCGACAGACAAACAATCAACCGATACCCATCCCTAACACCCTCACCTACTGCCTCAAACCCTCTTGAAAAAACCACATCTCATGATCAAGAACCACACATTGATGATGATGTTTGCCATGATCCTATAGATAATAATGATGAGTTGTTCCCTGATGATGATCTGTTTCCTGATATGGAAAAAGAGTTGCTAACTGAAAATGAGTGTCCTATTGATGACGAGAAGTTCCCTGTTGTTGATGATGTTCTTCCCACTACTGAAGCCTCTCAAGGAGGAGAGCAATCCGACGAAAACCTTCATCCAATTGACGAGGAGGAGGATGAAGAATAACCACTTAGCATCAGGTGCAAGAAGAGGGAATCTTCTCCACCTCCAGGTAAAATATTTGTTACATTACTTTACTGGTAATTTCACTAATATTCTTATTTACCTCTTGTACTAATATATTCTTTTTACCTTAATGCAAGAAGATGCGGAGGACGCTATCCCTGTTACTAAACCTGGACCTTCAAAGAAGAGAAAGCGTGGTGTGGTTTGTGGCACCAAGATAGCCACTCTGGTGCACGCCCTTGGGATGAAGATCAAAGTTGAGTGCTCTGTGGAGGCAAACGGGTCTGTGGTGAGGGAAGTGCGGAGTATGATCTGCAACCAAATTGGGGCATGTGTCAAACAGAAGGTCCCAATGTTACGACCGACATACGCTCAGTTAGATGAAGAGCACTGGAACATTGTGGTTAACTATTTGAGCGTAAGTTCTCTTTCTCCTTTTGTTGTTTGCATTTTGGTTATTTCATTTGTTTGTTGAACAGTTACATAACTTGACCCTTTATAATTGTTTGTAGCCTCATTTTCAATTACCAAAAGATGACACTCTACTTTGGGAGTATATAACAAGAATAGCAAGTAAACGGTACACGAATTGGAAGTCAGACTGTCACAAGCATTATCTAAGGAAGGGTAATAAGGTCCTAAAGGAGTTCACCCACCGCAGGGAGGAGTGGAGATGGCTCCCTCAGCACTTCAACGAACCTGAACAGAAGGTAATGATTTTAAATACCTGACTTTATTGTGCTAACTTTTATGTTATTTGTGTAAGTTATAATATGAAACTTCCCTTTTCGTAATCAAGGCAAAATCTAAAAGAATGAAAGCTGTCCGAGACGCGAAGATGAACCATCACTCCGGGAAGACTCCGTTCCCCATGAGAGCAATCGATCACATGGAGAAAGGTCACAAAGCCCCTCATGTCGCAACATATGCGCAAGTCTATAGCCAAGAACCTGAAAGTGGTAGAATAGTGGTAATCTTTTATGTTATTTATTTCATTTATGTCTTCATAACTAAATGAAGATTATTCGGTCCTTCGGATTATCATTGGTGTCATGCAGCATGTTGATCATTTTTGTACATGTATGATATCATGCTTTATGAATACTTGATGGATTTTGTGATTATGTGCAAGTGAACATATTATGTCATTCCCTTAAAGCATGTCAAAAGTTTGTTTGTCATCTCAGAATAATTTATTCCTGAGTTGAAACAATTGTAACCCTTTGGATTCTGATAAAGTGTAAGCTCATCCTTAATATGGATTTTGTTTGGTTTGTAGTCTTTTGGATTATGATTATATATTTCGCCATGATAGATAATGTTAAATGGTATCTTGTTGTCACTGTAAGAATTATCTTATAGGAGGTTTTGTTGTATCATTTCAGTAATTAATTTATTTGTGCCTTGCCTTAGGAATAAATGATTGCAGAGGTGAACTAGCTGATACAAGAGCAGCACTCCGATGACCCAAGCGTCATTCAGGATCCTCTTCCCATGACTACCCAGCTGAATATAATTGGCAGAGCGGTGGGGCAAAAAAAACTCTAGTTTTCGGAGTGGGTGGTAATCTAAGGGGGCCTCCAAAACCAAGAGGCGGGGCATCTAACCAATCTTTAAAGGAAGAGCTGATGAGGGCCAGAGAAGAGGCCGCTAAAAAAGAAGCAGAGTTCAATGAAGAGATGGTGCGCGGGGGAGTAAGACCTTCAGGACATGGGGCTAATGTCTCGGATGGGGCGAGCTTTGCCCAGCCAACTCTTTGAAGACTGGTTGTGTGTAACTCTTTTGATGATGCAACTTTTTGAAGTTGTCGCAATGCTGCAAACTTTTAAACTATTATGTTGTGATGTAAACGGCGAATACTGCTGTACAATTTTGACATGTTGTAACATATTTTGACATGTTACAACATGAAGGACAGTGATGCATTACATTTTCGTATGCAACCGAATTGTAATTGCAATACCTAGCTGACGTAAACAGGGATGATATATATTCTCTTATGTGACTAATATATGATGATAATACCACATAACTGGACTTATGTGTCAATACATAGTATCCTTGCAACACTTAAGTGACTGACCGAAATACACTGACATCACTTATGTGACACAAAAATAGCGTCCTTTATCACTTATGCGGCTGATCGTATTATCATTTTATATTTTCCTGTGCGACAGACATTGTACTACTGATACTTAAACGGCTAACTTATGAAATTTATTGTTGATTTCTAAAATCTACTTACGCGACAAATCACGTACTTATGCGGCATTTTTTAGGTTGGCCGCACTAGATTTAATATGACAGAGTACTATTATTCTGTCACATTATACTTAATGCGACACAACTTAGGTGACTGGTCCTTATGTGACTGACCGTTGTCACATAACACCTTATGTGACTAAAAACGAACTTATACGGTCCAAAGTTGTCAGTCACATAAGAGGCCAAATGGCGTAGTGGAATGATGATATGGACATAATGTTGGGCTGGATGATCATGTTGTTCAGCGTACCTGCAGCGACAAAAAAGTCGTCAGACAATGACAAAAATTTGGAATATTAGTATAATCTGCTGATAAACCTTCATCCCTTCAGCCACCTTTGAACCTTCATCCCTTCAGCCACCTTCACTCTGTCCAAGCTTCCCAGGCGACCTATGAGATCAAACCCAGCTAAGCCTAGATTACCTAAGCCTAACATTAAGCATGTTGTACTGCTCTGTCCCACGGCGACATGGCCTGCCTCTGCGGCTATAAGCATTCGCCAATGCTCACTGCGCTCGGGATCAACTCTGATCTGGCAATGGAATTGCCTGACAAGTGTGGGATTCAGCATACTCCTTGTAACTGAAATATCTGATGCAGAAGCAACTTGAGCCACTGCAGTGTAGTCACTATCTGATATGTTTGTTCTGGCCTCGGCTTCTGTGATGCTTTTGTTTATCATGATGTGTGGCTTTGTTGTACTTGTATGTCATGTAACATTTCCTATCGATCTAATGATAATAATGTTGATTAATTTAGAATGAAGCCTCTTCCCTTGTGAATGATGATATGGACATAATGTTGGGCTGGATGATCATGTTGTTCAGCGTACCTGCAGCGACAAAATAGTCGTCAGACAATGACAAAAATTTGGAATATTAGTATAATCTGCTGATGAACGTTTCATGTAAATCAACTCAATAATCAACCCAAGTCTGCCTTCAATAATCTGGATCAGTAGAGACAATATAAGAGCACTGGGACATTTTGATGTAAGCTGACACCTATAAAAAGATTGGGGCGATTCATCTCCATTCTCAAACACACCAACAAGTAACAAAAACATTCTGGGAAAAAAAATCAAAGAGATATGAGGCATCAGCTTATCTTTGTTTCATTAGGGTTCTTTCTGCTGTATGTAACTATCAATTTCATGAATGCAGAAGCCCAGTCATGCAACCCTAGCGGGGGCATTCATGGTAGAACACCTCCTCCGGGCCAATGCAATGACGAAAATGACTCAGATTGCTGCAAGAAAGGACAGTTCTACCCTACTTACACATGCTCACCTACAGTTTCACAGCGCACAAAGGCAACACTTACCCTCAACAGCTTTGAGGCAGGCGGTGATGGAGGGGCTCCATCAGAGTGTGATGATAAGTTCCATCCGGACACCTCTCCGGTGGTGGCATTGTCTACTGGATGGTACAGCAGGGGCAAGAGATGCTTGGACTATATCACCATTTATGGAAATGGAAACAGTGTGAAGGCCATGGTGGTTGATGAGTGCGACTCGACGATGGGATGCGATTCTGACCATGACTTTCAGCCTCCTTGTCCTAATAACATTGTTGATGCGTCCAAGGCTGTATGGAAGGCACTTGGGGTGGACGAGGGCGACTGGGGTGAGCTAGACATCTACTGGTCTGATGCTTGATCTTATCCAACGTTGCGAATGACACTTGTGTCAATATGGTTCTGTAATTTTCTTGCAATGTATATATTAATAGAAACTATGCTGAACTGCTTCACACTCCACGAGCGCAACTGATTAGGCATCCTCGAAACCTATTTTATCTACAGGTAAAAAAGAATTGATAGAAATTTCACGACTCCAAGCGGTGAAACCAACATAATAGCACAACATCAGATTAATAAGGACTTAAATTCTTTATAAAAAAAAAAAGAAGAGGTAATTGAACGCAGTAAACAAAAATTGAAAAGTGTCAAGCAAAATGCGGCATAAGTAATGCTAAAGCAGGTAACACTAACTCAGCAAACAACAGATTTATCACTTACTAAAGCCAACAATAACTTCAAACTTCAGTCTTCAAAGATAGATGAAAGGCTCTGCTACTGCGCTACAACCTCCAGGAGAAAGACTGAGTTTCTAGCCAGAAAAGGAATGCAGCACTGATTTATGGCTCACTTGAAAAGACAAAAGTAAGACTTCTAATAAATGGAGAAAATTCCCGATTATATCGTTTGAACTTTAATTGGCATGAAGCAAAATACAAGTAACAGGTCAAGCGATTTTAACCCATTCTCTGTTTGAGTAAATTAAAATTAAAAGGACGTGGAACAAAATACAATTCATCTTTACATTCAAGTATTCCTCAGCTGGATTGATTCTAAGCAAGAAAATAAAAACCAAACCAAAACTTTAGCCTTCTAATTCAGATAATCAGCAAGATTCAAGATGGTGTTTTTCAGAGTCCCACCAAATATCTGAGATGAACATGTTAAACTTTGCAATTTCACGAATCCTACTAGAGGCACAATTTAAAGCATCTTACCAAGCCCCACCACACCTCCTTATCAAACATGTAGTAACTGTGAATGACGTTAAAGAATACAACGGCTATAATTCCTATAGTAGACTAGACATACTCAAAATTAAACAGGAATGGCATTGAAGGTTTTCATAATCTTTCATACACGACTTTTTAATCTACTGTTTTTCTTTTCTTTTCTTTTGCATGTTACCGTTTTCGTTTCTAGCTACGACTTCACTGAGTATTCACAATAAGCTGGTTTCTAACATATTTCCGGAAGAGGCTAAGAATCCATTAGAATTCAATTTGAAGTGCAATAATACAACAATTGTATTGGAACCCTTTGGTTTTGATGATTACAAACACTTAGCTTATGTGTTGTCTAAGTGTGCAGAAATTCATGATCATATTCAATGGTGCAAGTGTTGCGCATTAATTGAAGTATGAAGATCCTTGAAGATATGAATTGAGATATCGAACAAAGTTTCAAGACCCATGAAGATGTCAAATTGAGAACTCACGGATCTGATTGAAGAGATTATAATTGCTGATTGAAGAAAATTGATGGCAAGTATTAATTGCTGATTGAAGCAAATTGATGGTAGACTTAATCACAAGGATTGATTGCTGATTGAATTAAGGATAATATATTGAAGACAGATTGAAGCAAATATTGATGGCAGATTGATTGCTGATTGAATTCAAGACAATATATTGAAGACTAATCGAAAAGCATTAAATATTGGAATATCTGCAGGGCAGATATGGAAAGGACGAGTTAATGCTGAAATCCATTAAAGAAAGAATTCATTACAAATCTGAAGGGCCTTGAAAGCTGGTCTTGTGACTGTTGAGCTGGGACGACGAGGCGAGCTCAAAGCATTACAAAAAAAAAACTAGACAACAGCTATACCTTTGGGAAAATGTGGCCATTAGGTTTGCAATCCTCATGAACAACCAGTCTCCCACCATGGAAATGGGTGCACATAAACATAATACCTCAAATCCTTAGGCTCGGTATGGTACATGAAAATTTTGTGGTATTGAAAGAAAATTTGAAGGAAAGTATAATTTTGTGTTTAGTTATAAAAGGATTCAACACAAAATTTTCATAGTTATTTTCACCACTTTATCATAAAATTTTCTATTTCATTTCCAATCAAAAAAAAAAATTCTGTTTCATTTCACTTGCACCATATTTTCCCTGATCCAAACGTAGGTTTATCGTACACAGCAGCCATAGTGCAGATTCCAAAGATATCAGAAAATAAAACCCAAGACCACGAAATAGTTTTAGTAAAAAAATTATGCATAAGAAAACCTCAAAGCTACAACATTCACCTTCTAAAAAGATGTAAAACGCAGTACAAGCAATGATCCATTTTCATCCGAAATCCACACAGCTCAGTTAATATCTGCTCCCCACGCCCTAACTTTCTCAATCTACCTCGTTCCTCGGGATTCTATAGCGCCATTGTCCGTTCAGGACTCGAACTCTTCGACTGACTGCGATTCGAGTTCGACGCACATCTTTTCGCGCTATGGTCTCTCCGATGACACTATTCATGCTGGAGTCCAACATCGCCTTGACCCGGTAATAACCGACCCGAGCCTCTACTAGAGAGAGAAACTCTCTGGTTTCGAAGAAGAGCGTCGAAGGTTTGAGAAGCTTCAAGCGGTAGCAGGTTCGTCGATCATCACGGGTGGGGCCTTAGGTCGTCCGTTTCTTCTTCTCCTTGCCGGGTCAGTCGGTGTCGCCGATCTGCCGGCGTTTTCTCCTGCTAGCCGGTTGCTGGGCTGGTTGGGAGTTGGGGGTGGAAATGGACGGCTTGGGCTGATGATTTTGGCCCTCCGGGGGCAGCTTTTGTGCTGTGTTTGCTAGATCTGGTGGTCTTTGGCTGTCGTCGCGGTGGAGGTGGTTTCAGGCGGCGTCGAGGGGCTCTTGGAGATGGCGGCCGGTGGTGGACGACGTTCCTGTCGGTGGCGATTCGGGCGGTCGGAGGCCATGGATGGTGGTTGGTAGTTTTTCTCGGCGGCGCGGATGGCTAGGCGGGTAGTTTCGCCGGTCTGCAGTAGTTGTTAAGTTAGATTTAGTGTAGGTTAGATTAGTTTTAGTTCTCTTTTTTTAGTTTAGTAGGTAGTTTAGTCTCGGTAGCTTAGTTTCTCTCAGTTGGGTTTTCGGTCTGAGCTGTTTATCTCAGTCGGCTTTTGATTTGAGTTTTTTTTAACTGTTAGTTTTTTTAGTTTCAGGAGCTTGTCTCCTGCTTTGTATCAAAGGGCACGACGGTGCATAACCCATGTATGTAGTGTCGGCCACTGCGGTCGATCAGACCAAAACAGTTTCTGTTTGGTCGTGCCCTTTCTAGGACTTCTGTCTCTTCGGGGCAGTTAGTCTCGTTTTAATAAAAGTTGAACTTTGATCCCAAAAAAAGATCGACCGGTCTGATACCTGATTATCCTCTTTTTTTTTTCAATGTTTAATTAAATTAAAATTCTATAAAAAAAAATTAAATTAAAATTTGGAACTTTTTTTTCCGGGTTTGGTCAAGTAGTGTGAACTCTTCACAAGTAGTCAAGAGTTCAAAGGTTCGATTATCTTGAGTATGCATCCCTTATGGATGTATTTTTGTCCCGCCTTAGCGCGCGGACGTGTAGTCTCTCCTTCGCGGAGATGTTAGTCATCTCTCGTGAATGTGTTGTAGGTGCTGCTACCTCGTCTTTTCCTTCCATTCCGCGTGGAGGTGCTGAGTGTCATTTCCTCCATGCGTTGAAACTGTGACGTATAGAATAAGGATAAATGATAATGTATCAGATGTTATCATTCCGAGCCGTGGACTGAGGCAAGGAGATCCCATTTCACCTTACCTTATCCTAATCTGCGCAGGGTGGCTCACCCATGCTATTAATATGTACCAAGAGCTGGGATTGATAGAGAGAATCAGAGTGAGAAGAGGGGCCCCGAGGATCACTCATCTGATGTTCGCTGACAACTGCTTGATTTTTCTGAAAGCAAGACAGGACTCTATCAAATGAATTCGGGATGTGCTGAGGAGATATGAAGCAGTTTCCGGACAGAAAGTGAACTACACAAAGTCTGAGGGAGTGTGCAGCAGAAATGTACCTGAAAATTTTATGCATCAACTGACAGATACACTTCAAATCAAGATAGTTTAAGCACACTCAAATTACTTAGGCTTACCAATGATTTTTGGTAACAAAAAAGTTTTACTTTTCAGAACAATTGAGGAGAAGATTCTGAGGAGAATAGATGACTGGAAGCATAAACTCTTATCCGGAGCTGGAGGGAAACACTGATCAAAGCGGTACTGCAAGTCATTCCGCTTTATGCGATGTCATGCTTCAAAGTCCCTATTACGGTGTGTAAAAAAATAACAAGCTACATTTTGAAGTTTTGGTGGCATAGCCCGAAGAATAAAGGAATCCATTGGCTCAAGGCAGCAGATTTTTACAAAGAGAAAGGGCTAGGAGGCATTGGCTTTAGAGACTTAGAGCAAATGAACTTGGCATTATTAGCTAAGCAAGGACGGAGGTTGATGATCACGCCAAATCTGTTGGTGAGCAAGGTATTCAAAGCTAGGTATTTCCCCAGTTCAGAGCTTATCAATGCGTCTAGAGGTAACAGACCTTCTTTTGCATGGAGAGGAATTTTTGAAGCTCTAGATATCATCAAGATGGGGACAAAATGAGCTGAAAGGGAAGGGAAGTACCTCTGGAGGTTTGATACCTCGGGTGAGCTCACAGTTAAATCTGGCTACCTGACTGCGAGGAAGTTGGAGGAACAAATGGATGCTTATGGAGGAGAACCGTCCGAGCAGCGGGAGACCAAAAAATTCTGGAAGAGCTTTTGGAGGTTGAAAATACCAAACACGATAAAAGTTTTTGGTTGGAGGTTGTACCACGATGTCTTAACAACGATGTAAAACTTAGCAAGGAGGGGATGTAATGTTGCAAATGTTTGTTGGCTGATCAGTCGAGTTTTCGACTGATTAATGGCCATATTTCACTATAGTTTTGGGTTGTTTCCAACATTATTTTGATGTCATGTGACCTCTATCTCTAAATTTCAGGTAGAAAACAAGTCTCCCTCAATGTCGAAGCCAAAATAAGAAAACTCGGGGAAAAACCAAAGATTTAGAACAAAACCGAGCAGATTGACCTTTGTGGCTTGTTCTGAACGCCTAGGGCGCATACGGTGTCCGAATTGGCTGATCTTTAGCTTGTTGGAAATCTAACTCAAAGGGCTACAACTTTCTAGTTGACCTAAAGGCCAAATTCGGACAGGAAGACTACCAAAAGGGCCTGGGAAGTGCTAGCCTGTGTCAAATGGTGTCAAATTCATGTTTTCTATGCTCTTCATTTATCACATGCCACTAAGTGTTTGATAAAATGTCTAAGTAACATGTTGAATCATTGAAACTAGACCTAAGGATCTAACGACCTTAGGAATGGTTTGGATAATAGAGAATGTGATCCTATATAGTGTTTATGAAAGTAAATACATGCATTTGATGACAACTAGTCCCCGAGTTCATAGTATTTATTACCTTAGGAAGACATTTCAAGGATAATAGTGCTAAGGAATGAACCAATTACCTCGATGGAGTGAGGTTCGAGCTATAAGAGAGCTTGGCTAAGACTAGATTCACATGAACATTGGTCTACCTTAGTCTAAGCTAGGTTTTCTACAATGCATGGGTAGGAAGTGAACTAGTGTGTATGTTCATTGTATTTATCTCCCACCCTTAGGATGATAATGCAATGGAATGAACCGATATCCTCAATTGAGTGAGGTTCGAGCTAAGAAGGTTTTAAACTATTTGACTACCATGAAATGTTTGAATAACGTGTATGTGATCATTGGAAAATTGCCAAGGAGAGGAGTAACCCCTCGAAACACCTCTTATCTATCTTTTATCTCTAATCACTCACCACATAGGATTTAGAATATACAAACCTTTATACATTTTTGGTTAGAATAGCCGCACAAAAACACGATCTTAAATAGTGCATGTGCTTGGTTTGCTCCCTTGGGTTCGACCCGGTCTTACCGGTCTTTATAAATTGTTTTTGATCAATAGAGATTCTAATCGCATTCATTTGCGTGTGAAAATCTACAGCATTCATTGGCATTGTGGAAGTGCAGGGGAGAGCAGTTTGCACCTGTTCAGAGACTGCTGGTGGATAAGATGCCTGTTGCAAGATGTTAACCTTCCGAAGGGGGTTTGGGAGAACCAGTGCGGAGATTCGGGCTATTGGCTCTGGCTGTGTGCCAAATTATGTTCACATGAGGAGTTTATCAATTTACTGTGTAGCCTCTGGCTGGATTGGAAGAGCAGGAACGATAAAGCTCATGGGAAGGAGGGAGGCAACATAATATTCCTGAAGCTGAGGTTGAAGTGCTTAACAAGGGAATGGAAGGAAGGTATAAGGCCATTGAATTGATGGGAGGAGGTTAGCAGGCAGAACGAGAATTAACCAGTGATCTTTTGTGATGGTTCTGTCGACCAGTGAACAAAGGAAGTATGGGCAGGAGCGGTGTTGATGCAAAGAGGAACAGTGTCCAGAATAATGGCCAGATGGTATACAAACACTAGATCAGTGCTGGTAGCAGAGTTGAGAGCGTTGCATCTTGGTATGGAATTGGCAAAAAAGATGGAACTGACGAAGGTGACTATCTTATCAGATTCTGATGAAGCTATCTGGCCACTAAATATGGGAAGCTGGAGGACAGACGAGGGTGGCGCGGAGCTGAAAGATTGTTTCTGTCTCTGTATCACAGGCTTTGTATTCAAAAAAAAATGTGTTGTAATTCAACTTAAAAATACTAAGTCGAATTTCGTTGTTGTGATTCAATTAACAAACCCTAAATCCAATTCGAAATTGAGAAATTGCAAAATGTAAAGACACAAGCAATTTTATAGTGGTTCACCTCTAGGTGAGAAACTACTCCACTTGAGCTCTCTTCAAGTATGTCTACATGCCTTTTCGCGCTGAGAATTTTACTTTTGGCAGCTTATTGCCTCCATCCATAACCTTTCTACACCTCTTACACTCCACAATTTTCATCCACATCCACTCCTTCTTCCACTCTTACTGAGTTTATCTCCTCACGAATACTGGAATTCTAAGGTAACCATGATGCTTGCTGTAGATTCTAAGAGATCAGATATGCATGCTTTAGGTTCAATTCGAGTAATGTGTTTAACAAACAAAACAAGAAAAGGGAGCACACAATAATTTTTACTTGGTTCGGGCAAGCCCTACTCCAAGGGACTTCAACACAGGAAGATCCAACCCCACATCCACTATGCAATCAAATCGTTTCAAATACAATAAGCACAAACCAGAAATTGGGCAATTTCAAATTCTAGGGCTAAACCTAAACCTAATAGGCAAGAAATGAAATTAGGAAGGAATGGAGGGTTGTAAGCCCCCTCCAAGGCCCCTGGACGACTGTCGACGTTGCAGACGATGAAAGCCCTCTGAATACACCTCTTAACCAGCATTCGAACAGCTCCGACGAATCAATCACGCAAGCACGGATGCACCACCAGTTGTATCCACCAGCAGAGCAAGCCAGTAGACAAATTCGTTGAGCCACGAAGTTTGTCTACGTCCAGCGAAAGAAGCTCGATCTTCTCTGAAGTCTGAATCGGAACCCGATCTCTTAATTTCTCAAAATCGCCTGGAGCACGTTAGAACCCTAATCCCCCAAATCACAAAGCCTTATAAACCCAGCTGAAGGACTCGACTAAACACAGCATTTTCCTTACGCCGAAATTAGTCTCGCGCCTCATCCAATACGACGTCGCTCAACTAAATCTCGGACTCGCTTCAAAACGACGCAGCATAGGCCAACAAACTTACCAAACTTTTGCGTTGATCTCCACGCCTCTAAACGCAACCGTTCCATTAAAACTACAACTGAGCCTTTGCCGCCTTGGACAAAATGACGTAGCTTTCGCTTCTCCTGAGATCAACTGAGCCTTCTTTTCTAGCAGCAGTCTTCACCTCTTCTTCCAGCTTCAACCTTCAACTGGCATGTGGCCTGGGGATACTAAGGAAGGACCTAGCCTAAGCTAAGACTAGATTACCTATCCTAACAATTGCCCGCCTAATCTAGTTGTGCTGAGTATCTAAATACATACTTGATTGCATTTTGTTGTGGATATTGAGAAGGATCATTACACATGCATCATTGGTCCAATCCTTCATCAAGGGTCACATTGAGCCTCTTCAATATGCAGGAAGTTCCTGCAAAATTCAAACTTGTTAGTAGGCACAACTTTGGTTCCAAAATCTGTAGGATTCAAATAACCCAGAATTTTCTTCATCTCATACTCTCTCATTTCAATCTTATCTCTTATGAAATGCAACCTTACATCTATATGCTTACTCCTCTCATGGTAAACTGGATTATGGCACAAATGCAAAGCACTTTGACTATCAGTAAAAGCAATAAGCACATAGCATTCATTTTCCAGTTCAAACAATAAACCTTTAAGCCATAAGGCTTTCTTGGCTGCTTCAGTAGCAGCTATGTACTCTGCCTCAGTTGAGGAGAGTGCCAAACTTGACTAAAGTTGAGCCTTCCATGAGATACAATTCCCACACCAAGTGAAGAACAATCCACTAGTAGACTTCCTATTATCCCTATTACTAGCATAATCAGAATCAACATAGCCATATAATTCAGACTTCAATCCATACCCAGATAAACCAAACCAATAGACTTAGTTCCACCCAAGTACCTAAGCAAGTACTTCATGGCCTAACAGTGAGAGTCACCAGGATTGGCCATGAATCTGCTCAAGACAGATATGCCAAAGGCCAGATCAGGCATTGTGCATAACATACAATACATGACTGATCCCACATCCACATCATAAGGAACATTAGATGTAATTTCTTGTTCAATTTTAGTCTTAGGACAGTCATCTTTGGTTAATATCAAGTGCCCTCCTAAGGGTACTTGACATATCGCTCGTCGTCAAAGCGATTTGTGCAAATAAATTTATAATAGTCCGCTACTCGCAACTATACTACTGGGTAGTACTTGGTAAGTAGGGGTCGAACCCAAGGGAATCAGTGGGATAGATGTTCTTTGAGGGGGTTGTCCAGCGCGAGAGCGTGTTTTAGGTTGGTTGGTTGGTTTTAAAGCTACCAGCTAAGCGATTGATTGATTGATTGGTTGGTTGGTTTTAGTACTGGAAAGTAAATTACAATTTTACAATTAAAGGAAAGCATTCGGTTTCAGGGGCCTTGTATTATATCCTGATTATCATTGACCTTTAGTGACTCTACTAAGTATTCAAACGGTGTATCAAGGCCATTCCAAGCACTCGATTTGCGTACACTGTCTAGCCTATTCCAAGGACGTAGAGCACTTATTCTATTTAGACTAATACTCCATTCCCGGTTATATTAGCCTATGTGCATCCATTTGATCAATCATTCCCGATCAACCAAATGGTGTTTAAGATGAGTCAAACTTCTCAGATAAGCTTTGCCATTCCAAGCATCCACTTATCTGTACAAGTTTACGAACCCCGCTGTAGAGTTTTGCCATTCCAAGCATCCACTCTACCTTGGACGTTCTAACCGAATATATGGCACATAGAATAAGTTTTGAATACTAAGGAGAGACGCTAAGTTAATAGTCTAAAACATTTTATAATACAAGTCCACCCCTTCTACCGAATGAGGTGTTTAGCTACTATTCATCGCGCTAAACATTATAACTAAGGAAATAAAGACAGTTGAATAAATACTAAGAAATACTTACAACCGTTGAAGCGCCAAGGGAGCAATCCATTATTTCCAAAGCCAAACTTACAAATACATAAACTTAGAGAGATGTTTACAAAATGAGATTGAGGTGGTGGTGGTTATACAAATGAGGGGAGGAGCTCCTCCTTATATAGCCATGGGAGGAGGAGCAGATGGCCACAAGTGTCCCATGGTGATTGGAGGAGAAAATGGATGGAGGAGATGGCCAACACATGGAGGAAGGAGAGGAGGAGCAAGGAGGAGCCGCCACATGTGGAGGAGCAAAAGCCGCCGATCATGGTGGAGGAAAGCCGCCGGTAGCCGGTGGTGGAGGAGGAGGAGGGGTGGCTTTGGCCACCTCTTCTTCAAGTGGCCAGTCATCTTGCCCAAATGTGAATTTTGTACAGTTTTGTGCAGTCTTTTCACAAAACTGTCAGTGTGTTTCTTCCCCGGGCTGTCTTGATTCCTCTCCTGATTCTTCTGATTAATTTGTTATGAGTGATTCAACGTCAGGATCCTTGATATTTCTTCAGTCGGCATATGATCTTGACCTTGGATTGACTCGTAACATCTTTTCTGCTTTAAAAGCTCCTCTTTAGTGTGTATTCTCTCTAAGCTCTGAAATACCCTGTAAAAATATATCTGAACTAACAAGCAAAAGTTAAATAGACAAAATGTCTAATTAAGGGGATTATACTGTGTTTATGATTCGTATAATTTTGGTCCATCAGATCACCCCACACTTTTAGTTGTTCGTCCCGAACAATGCTATTCAAGGGCGGTATGTTAAGTTGGCTTTGGAATATGAAAATTAGACTGTGGTACTCGATCTATCCTAATTCATGCATTACTACTTATTACTAAATTAAACTGCGTAAATAAATAGAAGAAACTTAATACTTGTACCTCCGTGCTGAGATGCAAATTATATTGGATGTCTCGGGAGATAGCCCTTTTTAGGCTCCTGGACTGCAATCTCGGGACCGTCTCGCACTATATGGTTTTCTGGTAGCTTTCTCTAGCACGTGATTTGGTTCGGGTTTCAATGGTTTGAGTACTTTGATTTTCTTTTGGCGAGGGACTGCTTTTTTTTTGTAGTGAATCGGCATTTGGCCTTTGATTTGACTCTTTGAGTACTTCACTTTTTTTGTTCGGTTAAAACCTTCACAATTTTGGGCCTTTGGCCTCTTGATTTGCTTCTTTGAGCTTTTTGCGTCTTTGTGACTTGCTAGTCCATTTTCTCAAGCCTTTTTTGGGAGGTCCAATCATCGCCCGCAAGCCTATGGATATACCTCCCCGCTCCTCTCGTTTTTGCCGTTTCGCGCGGGTCAAGGTGAGGGTTGCTCATCTATTTTCTGGGCTACTTTGACTGTCGTTTCGCGCGGGTCAAGATGAGGGTCGCTCATCTATTTTCTCGGCTACTTTGACCGGAGATAGGACAGTCTGATTCCCGTCCTCGCCTTTTGCATAAACACTACATGGCGGAGATGACTTCAATCTTCACTGAAACCCGAAGTGCAGCCTCCACTGACTTCGAAAACCATATAGTTTGATCTGATCCTTTGATTGCTTGCCAAGCCTCTCTAGGGCAGTTTATGTCAACTCCACATCCCTGGTTATCTCAGCACAAAGAGACAAATGAGAAGTTACATTCTAAGTTTTTAAACAGTTTTGAATTTTCACAAGGTTAATGCATGAATTATGATCTATCTTTTTCACATTCTTAAGTTCATATTTTCAAAAAGATACTATTAAAAAAAAAGAAAAACAGCTGCATGTTATTCATGTACACAGGTGGTTCTCACCCCCCACTTTTGAACGAAGGCGTGCCTTAGTTCAAAAGTCATGCAAGCTTAAAACTAAATACTGAATTTAAATGACAGAAATTAAAGTGCGGAAAAGTAAGATAGTGTCGGGTTACCTCCCGACCAGTGCACTTGTTTTACGTCGTTGGCTCGACGATACCTCGTTTGTGGATCATTGGTTTGGGTCCCATGGGTGGCTCAAGTCGAACTTCGCCACCGTTCCTGTGTTGCTTCTTGCTTTGATTCCTCCTGACTTCTTACTGGAGTAAGAGCTCCATGGTTTTGGTGTTTTCTCTTTCCATTGTTTCTGAGAAGGCGGAAGACCTTTGACCATAGCTGATGGTCTTGTTACTTTTTTGTTCTCTAATGACAGGTCAGAAAACTATGCATCGTGATCTGAGATAGGTGTTATGTCTGGCGGTTTCTTTGTGTCCGGGCGGCTCTTATCAATGTAGAAGTGTGCAATTTTGCCGCCGAACTTAAGTGATAATGAGCCCTTGCCCACATCGATTCTTGCTTTAGTGGCGTAGAGGAATGGTCGTCCCAATATTATTGTTGGTGGGTCGTCTCGCAGGTCTCTTCTGTTGGTATTACATAGAAGTCTGCAGCAACGACGAGTTCTCCCACATGGAGTATTACATCTTCCAGTTCTCCAACCGGGCGGATGCATGATTTATCTCCTAGCTCGATATTCGACCGGGGTGGTTTCAACGGACCATGTCCTAGTAAGTAATACAAGGAGGAAGGCATGGCGTTGACAGCAGCCCCAAGATCGACTAAGCATTTATGGATGTGGGTTTCACCAATACCACAGGTGATTGTAAAGGCCCCAGGGTCTTTATCTCTTTCCGGTTGTGGCTCATGATCTGAAGTGAGAGCTCTTTCTATTGTCGAGCTATTCTGCCCATTCCCTGGCTTAGGATTTGCATACTCAGACCCTTTAATATTTTGCTTCGAAGCATAAATATTAGTTGGGGAGTCCCAACCAGATGCTGGTATGTCAAAGTGTGTGATCGGCGGCGGTGTTATGCAAACAGTGAACGCGTACCGTCCATTGTCAGTATGCGCAACCCATGTTTTGCCATCATTGGGTCGGTCTTCTTCTTGATTCCAATCAGGTCGACGCCTACGGTTGAAGTGATTGTTCGTAAGTTTGTAGGTTGGGGACCGTGCTACTTCTCCTAGAGTAACCTTCATGTTTGACCTCCTTATCATGCTTATATTTGCCTTTGGATTTTGGACGGTCTGTGAAGGAAGTCTGCCAGGTTCAGTAGTGAGTGTTGACATTGCGGTGGCGAGCTGGGACATTTGTTTGGTCAATTCTGAAATTGCCCCGTCAGTTTTTGCCTGGTACTGGTGTAGCGAAGTACCCAATTGATTAATGTTTCCCGCAAGCTCCTTCATCGTGTCATTGAGCGACTTGCTTGGTTCCTGCTGATTGCTCGGGCCGGCTTGGTACTGATTTGGCCCTTTTTGCTGATATTGGCCTGCCGAGGAGCGTTCTGGTTATACTGTCGGTGGGGGGGGGGGGTTGGTAGAATGATTGAGCTAGTTGAGGGACAGCTGGTTGTGTCTCCTTCTGAGGATAGCTGTCGTTGTTACGCCAGCCTGGGTTGGATGTCTGACCGTACTGTCTATTTTGTCCAGTGTGTTGTTGTTGTATCCTTGATATCCTCCCACTGCATTTACATCAGCCGGTTCCTCTTCTATTAATGTTGGGCATGCGTCAGTTTTGTGCTCCGTAGAACCACAAAATTCGCAGGGTCTTACTGGAACTGGCTGTCTTTGTATGATCTGAATCATCATCTCCTTTAATTGTTTCATCTCTTCAGTCATGGAGTTTACTGATGTTTCGGCTTGTGCTACCTTTTTTGATCGAGAGAATTCATCTTGACGAGTAGTCTCTTCTCTAAATCGGGCATTTTCAGCAACATTGGTGATGAGATTCCTTATGCCACTCAAAGATAGATTCATCATGGATCCTCCCGCTGAGGCATCCAAGAGCATTTTGTCCAAGGGTCTTAATCCATCAATGAGGTACTCGATGACGAGTTTCTCGAGCACTCCAAGGGTACATCAGCTCCTTTCTAGGTGATTGAAATTCTCCAGGTAATCGTACATGGTTTCATTGGGTCCTTGCTTGATTTCCTGTAGTAGCCTCCTTACTTGCATTGCTCTTCCAGCTGGGTAGTATTTGTCTAGGAACTTCTTCTGCATCTGAGCCCATGTTCTGATGCTTCCGGAAGGCAATGAAAGGAACCAGTCGTTTGCCGAATCAGTGAGGGAAAAATAGAACGCCTTTAACTTGAAGTCGTCCATATTCACTCGATGGGGCTTTAGATTTTGGCAAATGCCATGTAGGCGTTGGAGATGAGTTGTTGCAGATTCTCCATGAGCTCCTGAGAATTTGGGCAAGCTGTGCGCCACTGATGCGTTGATGGTTATGTTTTCTAATTCAGGGCTCTCATAGATGCACCACGGCTGTGTCTCGAAATTAGGGGCATTTAACTCGCCCATAGTTGGTTCACGGTAGTAGTTATCCCCGTAGTAGTCGTCGAAAGCGGGTTCTCTTCTTGGCATGTATCGAGGTTGAGGTTGTGGTCGTGGGGGATGGATAGGAGGTTGTACTGGACTAGCTGCATTTCGGTCCTCGGGTAATTCTTGGTTTCTTCTGACTGCTTCCCTATCACGAGCTCTTCTGTTTCTGATGAGTTGTTCCGGATCGTCGACGAATGGAAATGGTACCTCATCATTTTGATCGTACAGGTTTATTTCTTCATCATCCTGGTAGTCATGGTGACTTTCTTCGCGAGACATGGTTGTTTTGAAGCGCGTAACGATTCAAAGAACTTTATCCGATGGCTGATTCCCCGGCAACGGTGCCAATTTGACAGATCGCTCGTCGTCAAAGTGATTTGTGCAAATAAATTTATAATAGTCCGCTACTCGCAACTATACTACTGGGTAGTACTTGGTAAGTAGGGGTCGAACCCAAGGGAATCAGTGGGATAGATGTTCTTTGAGGGGGTTGTCCAGCGCGAGAGCGTGTTTTAGGTTGGTTGGTTGGTTTTAAAGCTACCAGCTAAGCGATTGATTGATTGATTGGTTGGTTGGTTTTAGTACTGGAAAGTAAATTACAATTTTACAATTAAAGGAAAGCATTCGGTTTCAGGGGCCTTGTATTATATCCTGATTATCATTGACCTTTAGTGACTCTACTAAGTATTCAAACGGTGTATCAAGGCCATTCCAAGCACTCGATTTGCGTACACTGTCTAGCCTATTCCAAGGACGTAGAGCACTTATTCTATTTAGACTAATACTCCATTCCCGGTTATATTAGCCTATGTGCATCCATTTGATCAATCATTCCCGATCAACCAAATGGTGTTTAAGATGAGTCAAACTTCTCAGATAAGCTTTGCCATTCCAAGCATCCACTTATCTGTACAAGTTTACGAACCCCGCTGTAGAGTTTTGCCATTCCAAGCATCCACTCTACCTTGGACGTTCTAACCGAATATATGGCACATAGAATAAGTTTTGAATACTAAGGAGAGACGCTAAGTTAATAGTCTAAAACATTTTATAATACAAGTCCACCCCTTCTACCGAATGAGGTGTTTAGCTACTATTCATCGCGCTAAACATTATAACTAAGGAAATAAAGACAGTTGAATAAATACTAAGAAATACTTACAACCGTTGAAGCGCCAAGGGAGCAATCCTTTATTTCCAAAGCCAAACTTACAAATACATAAACTTAGAGAGATGTTTACAAAATGAGATTGAGGTGGTGGTGGTTATACAAATGAGGGGAGGAGCTCCTCCTTATATAGCCATGGGAGGAGGAGGAGATGGCCACAAGTGTCCCATGGTGATTGGAGGAGAAAATGGATGGAGGAGATGGCCAACACATGGAGGAAGGAGAAGAGGAGCAAGGAGGAGCCGCCACATGTGGAGGAGCAAAAGCCGCCGGTCATGGTGGAGGAAAGCCGCCGGTAGCCGGTGGTGGAGGAGGAGGAGGGGTGGCTTTGGCCACCTCTTCTTCAAGTGGCCGGTCATCTTGCCCAAATGTGAATTTTGTACAGTTTTGTGCAGTCTTTTCACAAAACTGCCAGTGTGTTTCTTCCCCGGGCTGTCTTGATTCCTCTCCTGATTCTTCTGATTAATTTGTTATGAGTGATTCAACGTCAGGATCCTTGATATTTCTTCAGTCGGCATATGATCTTGACCTTGGATTGACTCGTAACATCTTTTCTGCTTTAAAAGCTCCTCTTTAGTGTGTATTCTCTCTAAGCTCTGAAATACCCTGTAAAAATATATCTGAACTAACAAGCAAAAGTTAAATATACAAAATGTCTAATTAAGAGGGTTATACTGTGTTTATGATTCGTATAATTTTGGTCCATTAGTACTGCAGTAGGCTTAGAACAATTCATAGCAAACTTATCAAGAACCTTAACAAGAATTTTCTTAGCAAGTCCTAAGTCCTTCATGTCAAAGTTAGCTTTAAGTTCCCTTTTAATCTTTTCTACTTCAGTTTTAGAATTACTCATGATAAGTATATCATCAACATATAGAAGCAGATAGACATTCAATTCAGGTTTTGGCCTTTTCAAATATAAGCAAACATCAAACTTACTTCTCATAAAGCCTAAAGCTAACATGCATGAGTTAAATTTTATGTTCCACTAACTTGGGGATTGTTTTAACCCATAAATTGATTTCATAAGTAAGCATACATGATCAGGGTGCGTTTTATCAATAAAACCAGGAGGTTGACTCATATATATAGTCTCATTCAAACTACCATGCAAAAAAAGCAGTTTTACCATCCACTTAATGCAATTCCCAATCACACATAGTTGTCATTGCAAGTAACATTCTCAATGTTTTATACTTTTTTTTGATGAAACTCTCAATGTTTTTATACTTAACCACATGAGCAAATATCTCATTGTAATCGATGCCTTCTCTTTGATTATATCCCTTAGCTACTAGTCTTGCCTTAAACTTTGGAGGATCAGTTGGTGTACTACCCTCTTTTATCCTAAAGATCCATTTACTACCAATGATCTTAGCATTTTCAAGTTTAGGAACTAGTTTCCAAGTTTCAGTATTTTGCATAGATTCAATTTTTTTCACACATAGCCAATTTCCATTTATCTTATTCTTTACTAGACAAAGTAGATTGAAATGTATTAGGTGTGATATACTTCACATCATTAGCAACAAGTAAAGCATACTCAAACTAATTCACAGACTCAGCCACATTCACATATCTCCTATTTGGTTTTCTAGCTCTAGGAGCCTTATCTCTTGGTAACTGATAATCAGACAAATCATGAGCATCAATATGAACATCATCAGACATATTTTCACTACCAGATAATATATGATTGTCAACCATGTGACCTACATTATCAGGGGTAGAGAAACAGGCACTTATCTGGTCCTCAGTATGAGTTTGAGAGTTTTCCGCAAATTGAGAGTTTTCCGCAACATCATCCATACCCTCCTGAAGGTGATGTGCCTAAGATTGTGAGGGAGTTTGCAGCTCCTCAACAGGAGGAAACCCCTCATTTCCTTGATGGTTATGTCCACCATCATCTTCATTATCTTCTTGGGCTTCTGGAGTACACTAGAGTTGTCCTCCGGGGACAAAGCTCTGATGATCTGAATCTTGCTCTTGGTTATAACTAGAAGTACTTGCAGTAGAAGATTGACTAGTTAGTTGAGACATAAAATGATAATCATCCTCATTAAAAGTCACAGAACTAGAGGTTATAACTTTATATCCTCTAGGCTTAACTAACAACAATTTGTATCCTTTAACACCCAATGGATAACCAAGCATGACAGCCTTCTCAGCCCTCGGATTAAGCTTGCCCTACACATAGCAAGTACAACCAAAGGGCTTCAAATGGCTTAAAGAAAAATTTCTACCAGACCATAGCTCTTGGGGAATATTAAAATTAATGGCTGAACATGGAGATCTATTTATAAGATATGCATCACAATGAATTCTTAAGACTAGAACTTATAAGCATGCATCTAGATCTCTCTAACAAGGTTCTATTCATCCTCTCAGCTATACCATTATGCTGTGGGGTACCCGTGACTGTTAAGTGCCTTCTAATGCCATGGTTTTTATAGAAATCATTAAACTCATTGTTGCAAAACTATATACCATTATCAGTCCTTAAACATTTAAGTTTCAAACCAGTTTGATTTTCAACAAGAGTTTTCCAATTCTGAAAATATTCAAACACTTCAGTTTTAGATTTAAGCAAGTACACCCAAACCTTTCTAGAGTAATGATCAACCAATGACAAAAAATACAGTCTACCACCAACTGTTGACACTTGGGCAGGGCCCTAAAGATCACTATGAACATATTCAAGGGGAGCAGATGCAGATATGTCAGACCTTTTAAAAGAATGAGCAGACTTCTTTCCTAAGATGCAGTTCTCACAAAATGGCAGTTCAACTGGTTTATTTTTAAGCAAGCCATGTACATACAAATGATGCAAGCCTTTATTTCCATATGGCCTAGTCTAGCATGCCATAGTTTAGTGCATTCAAGACTCTTATCAACTGATTTTGTAGCATTAATTTCAGGTGAAGAAACAACATAATAAAGGCCACCAGTTTTAGTTGCCTTAATAAGGACAGTCCCATTTCTAGATATTTGTCTAATGCCGTCTTTAGAATTAATATCACAACCTAAATCTTCTAAGGCTGATTCAAATTTTAAACTTCTTCTAAAATTAGGAACCCAACTTACCTTTTGCAGGGTTCTAACCTTTCATCAAACATCTTAATGGGAACTGATCCTATGCCTTTTATTTTCAAGTATGTTTTATCACCAAGTTTAACCTCACCTCCATCATACAGATCAAGTTTATCAAACAAATGTCTATGTGGAGTAGCATGCATTATACAACAAGAATCACGAATCCAAGATATATCATTATCAACACTAGAAATAACCAGCAATTCATTGTCAAAACCAGACCCAGACTCACGTACATTGGACTGACCAGATTGTTGGTTACCCCTCACATATTTACCACTCTTAATGTCATCCTTCTTCTTCTGGAAGTGATTGGCATAATGTCCTATATTATTGCAGTAAAACATTTAACCTTAGTGCCCTGAGAAGCACCATTTCTATAAGGCTGCCTAGGGACATTTTGAGAAGAGTTATTAGGTTTATCAAACCTATTTTTCTTAGGGGGAAACTTCTTCTTACCCTTGAACATCATCACTTCATTTTTAGGCTCAGTCTTAGGTCTATACTTAGTCTTAAACACCTTAAGAGATTCATTCTTCTGGATTGTGATTTCAGTGATCTTACTAAGTGTTAGCTCATCTCTCCCATATTGAATTACATCCTTAACAATATCAAACTGATGGGGAAGGGAATTAAGGATAATCTCAGCTAGATGTCCTTCTTTTATTGTATCCTTACATCTATCTAAGTCTTGTGTTATTCTAAGAAAGATATCAAGGTTTTCTTGGATGGTCATATGAACATCCATCTTAAAGGCGAACAATCTGCTAAGAAGTGAGATTCTGTTAGGGAGAGACTTAGACAAATAAATTTCTCCTAGCTTGTCCCAAAGTTCCTTAGGGTTATCTATCTTCATAACTTGTCTAGCTACATCATCTGTAAGTCTAATCATAATCTCAAATGTGCTACATCCCTCATCTCTTTCTTAGCATTATCAGTGGTGGGAACTACCCAATTTTCCTCCGCTGCTCTCCAACATTTTTCCTTAATCAATATAGCTTTCATCTTAAGCTTCCACATAGAGAAATCCATATTGCCATCAAATGGCTTAAGTCTAACAGCATCAAACATGATTGCAAGCAAAAAAAGATCAAAGCAAGGGAATTAAGCATAAAACACGGGAGTAACTTCAAACACAACCAAGCACTCAATCAAGCAGACAGAGCAGCAAGCAAGAAGGACCCCAAGAGCTATCACACACAGCAGAAATGTGGTCTAGTACCCGTCCAGACTCAACAAGCCACATGGCGGAGTGACAAGGCTACCAAACACTATCTTTGATCCAAGAATCACCTTATAGCACCAAGATCAACAATGATAGATGCTAAAAGGCTCTGATACCACTTATAGATTTTAAAAAAACAGATATGCATGCTTTAGGTTAAATTCGAGTAATTTGTTTAACAAAACAAGAAAAGGGAGTACACAACAATTTTTACTTAGTTCGGGCAAGCTCTACTCCAAGGGACCTCAACACAGGGAGATCCAACCCAACATCCACAATGCAATCAAAGCGTTTCAAATACAATCAGCACAAACCAGAAATTGGACAATTTTTTTATTCTAGGGCGAAACCTAAACCTAATAGGCACAAAATGAAATTAGGAAGGAATGGAGGATTGTAAGCCCCCTCCGAAGCCCCTGGACGACTGTCGACGTTGCAGATAACGAAAGCCCTCAGAATACACTGCTTGACTAGCGCTCGAACAGCTTCGATGAATCAATCCCGCAAGCACGGACGCACCACCAGTTGTATCCACCAGCGGAGCAAGCCAGTTGACAAATTCATTGACAAGGCCTAATTGCTCCCTCATTTTCTTTTTCGCCGTTCTACTTAGTGCAGCCATCACTGAAGGTCGAATGAAATAATAATGTATATGCTCAAAATTTAATATATTTTGATTTACTACGTGTGCTTAGTTTATAAATTGAAGTATGTTTGAAATTTATATCCAACATTATTTAATAGAATATCATCAATTTTCTAGACGAAAAATTTGACTTAAGCAGACATGTGACCTACTACACATACAGACTCTAGCACCTTGATTTACAACAGAGCAACTAAATACTAAATGTCGTGTTTAAAGAAAATTTTTTACAATTTGATTTCTTTTCTAAATGTAGGTTGATTCTTGATTGTTCCCCCTTGTCAAAAGATATTTTTAAACTATTTCACGGTCATATTTATATCCTATCTTATATTCTTACACTTGAGAAAAAAATATTTAAATAAGACACCTTTCAAAGTACAAAACAAAATTATTGTAGTGCTGAAAGAGAATCAAGGCTAAAGTAACCTAATAACTACACTAGAAGGACTAATGTGTAATAAAACACATCTTGTGCACATATAAATTCAAAATGGAACCAGATGCTTTGGCTATTTCCGCCAAATCATCTTCGCCTTTCTTCATCTCAATTCCTCTGCCAAATCACCTTCGCCTTTTTTCACAACTTGATGAAACTAGGCTTCGTCCAAGGCTTGTTTCCAAAGCGTACGAAGGATCCTTATAAGCTGGCTCGTTGGGAGAGGTGCAATGGTGTAGTTGTGTCCTTGATTATCAACTCAGTTTGAGATGAGGTTGCTGAGTCTCTACTTCATTCTGTCAGCTGTGTCCAATCATGGAACAATCTACAAACAGATTTGGTGGCGATAATAGCATGAGAGAGTACTCTATTGCCAAGGAAATCACTCTACTTATGCAAGGTGAGCTCACTATTGCTTCTTATTTTAATAAACTGCTACAACTATGGGGAGATGAGAATTCCTATGAGAATGATGTGCTATGTACACTTGGAGAAAATTGCACTAAGTGTATGCAGGATAAGAAACTGAAAACTAGGATTCAGAAATTCCTAATGGGACTTAATGAGGTTCATGCTCAAGTTAGAACTCAAATCCTTGCAACAAGACCTAAACTAGGACTGGATGAATCATATGTCTTAGTAGTGGATGATGAGATGCAAAAACTGATAACCAAACCTAAGGTGATTGAAGCCTCAGCATTGTATTCTGCTCATACCAGGCAACATGATAGACAGAATCAAGTTCAAAACATTCAATCTTATGATAGGAATTCTAGTCACACTAAGAACTACTCTCCAGGCAATTATTCTGCAGCCACTGGCAGTTATTCAAACAATAATAGATCAAGGAGACCATTTTGTACACACTGTCAAGCTTCAGGCCATGTAAAGGAAACTTGCTACAAGTTAAATGAACTTCCTCCTGGTCACATATTGTACAAGGATAACAATTCACAGGCTCCTAAAGCAAATAAACATGTTGCTAACAGTGTTGCTAGTCATTCATATTCTACAGGTATTAATCCTGGCAGTTTTCATTACCTGGTGAATCTAGTGACTCTGGTTCCAATCAGATGTCTCAAGTCCAAGAGAAATTAAGCAAACTTCTCGGTCCGTTCAATCAAAAAGACAACAAGGATGAGTCGAAATTCCATATGGCAGGTATATCTTGCTTCACTACAACTAAAGTCTTGCATGATACATGAATTCTAGAGAGTGGAGCAACAGACCATATTACTCCACATATTCATCTCCTATTTGATGTCAAAATTCTTCAAATTCCCTATGAAGTTATCATGCATAATGGGAGCAAAGCACTGGTTATTCACACTGGTTCTAGTGTCATCAATCCACATCTTACTATTATTAATGTTCCCTTAGTCCCCGACTTTCAGTTTAATCTGATGTTAGTTGGCAAACTGGTTTCTAATTCTTCCTATACTGTCAAGTTTATTGACAATCTCTGCCATATTCAGGATCCAGTCAGACATATTATCCTGGGGACTGGTAACTATGTGCAAGGTTTATATCAGTTTAAGAGCAAGGTTCAATCAGCTAGCTTGACTGCTATCAAACCTAAAGACTCCCTATACCTATGGCATTGCAGACTTAGGCATGCATCTATCAAGAATATAACAGATAATCTCAACAAACATTTATCAGTTGGTACTTGTAATAAGACTAATTTGCACTGTGACATTTGTCATGTTGCTAAGCAGAAAAGACTCAAATTCCCTATTAGTTCTACTAATTCTACTCAATCATTTGAGATCTTACATGGTGATATATGGGGTCCCTATCATACTACCACTTTTTCAGGGGCAAGGTACTTTCTTAACTTGGTTGATGATTGACGGAGCCCACCGCACCGTCGTTAAGGTGCGATGTTCTCTGTGCAAAAATAAATTTATATCTCCGCTACTCGCGACTTCACTACTGGGTAGCAAGTGGTAAGTAAGGGTCGAACCCAAAGGAATTAGGGGGATAGTTGTTCTTTGAGGAATGTACTGGAAGGGATCGTGATTTTAGGTTGATTGAGGTTTTAGTGCTAAAAAGTAAGTGTCTTTTTGGTTGGTTTTGGTTTTTTTAGTGCAGAAAGGTAAATGACAGAAAAGTAAAATACTGAAAGTAATTAATTAAAGGAAAAGACTTACAGAGAGTGGTTGCGTGAAGGACAAGTTTTGCGGAGAGTAAGCGGTTGATATTGCAGTTGATATTGAGACTGAAAAGTAAAATGCAGGTGATGTTTTAATTTAAGGAAAGATTCGGTTTCAGGGGCCTTGTATCATAATCCGTTTATCATTGACCGCTAATGACCATACTAAGTGTTCAAAAGTGTATCAAGGCTATTCCTAGCACAAGACTTGCCACACCGTCTAGTCTTTTGCAAGACGTAGTACTCTTGTTCTAATATGTGCATCCATTTGACCATCATTCCTGATAAATCAAATGGTCTTTGAAAGAGGTTGAACTCCACAGATAAGCTGTGCTCTTCTGAGCCTCCACTTATCCACGGAGGTCACGAATTCATGGTAGAGCTTTGCTCTTCCGAGCATCCACTCTACCAATGAAGTTCTGACCTAATATATGGCACTTAGAACAAGTTGAACACAAAGAGGCATTAAGAAAAGGGTCTAAAACATTTTATGATACAGGTACACCCCTTCAACCGAATGAAGGGTTTAGCTACAAATATCCATAGAGGTGGATACCATAGCTAAGTACTCGAGGGTTTTTGAAAGACAGTAAGTAAAGGAGAATACTCAAGAACCAACAGGAGTAAACTCAAGAACTACTAGAATACTCAAGAACCAACAGGAGTATTATAGATTTAAAACAAATGTTTACAAGATTTGTACCCAAAATCTAGAGAGATGTGAGAGCTTATGGATGATGGTTTGGAATGAGGATGATCATTTACAAAGGGAAGGGCTCTTATTTATAGCCAAGGGAAGGAGAGGGATGTGGTGAAGAGCTAGCCACTTGTCACAAAATGGGAGGAGCTCACAAAAGCCATCGGATGATGTCATCATCTCTTCTAGCCGCCGGCCACATGGGGGAAGAGGAGAGGAGGAGAAGCTTGTGGAAGGGAGGAGAAGAGAGGGGAGAAAGCCGCCGCCCATGTGGCATGAGGGGAGAGGGTGTGAGTTTTGTGATCTCATCAACAAAAGCCATCGGTCCATTTCAGCTCCGGACTGACTCTGGTTGCTCTTCGGTTGGACTTGTTTTGAGTGATTCCATGTCAGGATCATGAAAGTTGTACAATCGGAATCTGGTCGTGACTTGGAATGACTCGTACTTCATTTTCAGCTTAAAAACTCCTCCTTAGCCTGTATTCTCTCTAGACTTCAAAATACCCTGTAGATAAATATCGGAACTAACAAGCAAAAGTTAAATAGACAAAGAGTCTAATTTGGTGGGTTTAACTGTGTTTATGATTCATACAATTATGGTCCATTAATGATTATTCTCGTACCACCTGAACCTTCTTGTTACTTGATAAGCATGCATCAATTACCTCTATTCTACAATTTTTTTAGATGGTAAAAAGTCAGTTTGAGAAGAAGATTCAAATTTTCAGAACTGATAATGGTTCATAATTTTTTAACCACAATATATCCCAGTTTCTTATTGCTGAGGGTTGTATACATCAATCGTCGTGTGTATACACCCCTCAACAAAATGGGGCCGTGGAGCGTAAACATTGATATTTATTGGAAGGTTCTAGAGCCTTAAAGTTTAATGCTGATTTACCTGATTTTTTCTGGGGTGATTATGTGTTGACAGCCACCGATCTGATTAACAGGCTTCCCTCAGGTCTTTTGCATGGAAAAACACCATATGAGTTGTTGTATGAGCACCCTCCAAATTATGATAACTTGCGAGTGTTTGGTTGCCTCTGTTTTGCTTCCACAGTTTTTGCTGGTAGAAAGAAATTTGATCCAAGAGCTGAGGCCTGCATTTTTGTGGGTTATCCACATGGATAAAAAGGATACAAGATTTCTCCCTTAAACATCACAATTAGTTGGTCAGTAGAGATGTGGTATTTCATGAATATAGATTTCCTTATGTAACAAAGTTTCAAGACTTACCTGAATTCTTGCTGTGCCGCTGCCTCAGTCTCCCACTCCAGACATGTTTTCGAACCTAGCTATTGTCTCAACACCTCCTACAACTGTATCATTTCGCTCAGATGCTCAGTTGGCTGATCCATGCATTGCAACAATTTCTGATCACACTTTACAACATCATGATCCTCCTATGCACTGGTCCACTAGAGTTACTAAAACCATCAGTGCTATTAAAGGACTTTGTGTGTAGTTCTACAACTGTCAAGTACCCTATTGATCACTTTGTGAACTATACACAATGTTCTTCCGAACACCAGCACTACATTTTGCAAAACTCTAGTGTGTAAAGATCCCTTATGGCAGGCTGCTATGGAAAAGGAACTAAGTGTCCCTCAGTCAAATAACACTTGGTCTTTTTTGTCTCTTGCTCATGGTAAAAACCCAGTTGGTTCAAAATGGATTTTTTAAATCAAGAGACACTCTGATGGAACTATTGAACGCTATAAAGCACGTCTAGTTGCTAAAGCTTTCACTCAAGAGGAGGGATTGGATTATAATGAAACTTTCGCTCCATTTGTTAAAATGCCAACTGTGCGCATGGTTCTTGCTTTGGTAGCATTCAAAGATTGGCCACTATATCAACTTGACGTTGATAATGCCTTTCTACATGGTGATTTGAATGAGGAAGTCTTTATGACTATTCCTCCAGGCTACTTTATGAAGGAAAAACAGATGGGGATGGAATTTGCAAGCTTAATAAAAGTCTCTATGGTCTAAAACAAGCACCTCATCAATGGTTTAGCAAATTTGCAGATTCTTTATTTGCTTATAGATTTATTCAGAGTCCTAATGACCACTCTCTATTCACAGTCAACAAAGGCAATGACTTTATCATTCTCTTGGTATATGTCGATGACATTGTGATGACTGGTACCTCTATCTCTCTCATTTCAGCCATCAAGGCTTTTATCCATGCTGAGTTCAGGATCAAGGACCTGAGACTTCTAAATACTTTCTAGGCATTGAGGTTACTCGATCCTCTTCTGGCATATTCATTAATCAGCGCAAGTATGCTCTAGACTTGCTAACGTTGACGGGGCTACATGTAGGGATGCACAAATTGGAACCAGAGTGTAAACCCGGACCGGACCGTAAAAATCCTAGTCCGGTCTGGTCCATGATCCATAATTTTTAGAATTTTCGGTCAACCGGTCTGACCCGGACCATAAAATTCTGATCCGGACTGTAAATTTAAAGGGATTCAGTCCGATCTGGTCCAATTTTTAGACAAAAATCCGGTCCACCAATCCGGTCTACAATCCAAAGTTTTGAAAAATTTCGGTCCACCGGTCCGACCCAGACCGTAAATTCCAGTCTGGACCGGTTGTGCATCCCTAACGACTTGTCTGTAAGCCTAACTCTACACCTATGGATACCAAACAAAAATTGGCTCTCTCTACAATGCCTAAACTCGAGGATCCTACTGCATATAGACAACTTGTGGGAAAACTTATTTACCTCAATGTGACCCGGCCGGATATTACCTTTTCGATACACATCCTCAATCAGTTTCTTGCAGCTCCCACTGAGGACCATCTCCAGGCAGCACATAGAGTTCTTCGTTACTTAAAATTGGCTTCTACTCATGGCCTCCTCTACCCGGCTCGTGCCTCTCTTGTCTTGGAAAGGTTCCGTGATGCTGACTAGGCCTCCTGCCCTTTCTCTCGTTGTTCCACCACTGGTTACAGCATCAAAATGGGTCCTTCCTTGATCTCTTAGCGCACCCGTAAACACACTGTGGTCTCGCGTTCGTCAGCCGAGTTTGAATATTGCGCAATGGCTCAAACTTGTTGTGAGCTAGTATGTATAGTGGCCGTGCTCAAGGATCTTCGAGTGTCTGTCCCAACTCTCATTGCCCTCTTTTGTGACAATTGGGCGGCCAACCATATTGCTCAGAATCCAGTCTATCACAAGCGAACGAAACACATTGCGATCGATTGTCATGTGGTTCGTCAACATTTCGCTGGTGAACTCATCTCTCCGCACTTCATTGGATCCATTGATCAACCGACGGACCTTTTGATCACCAAGCCGCTACCAGCTGATTTGCTCCGTCGCCTCACTGGCAAGCTTGGCGTCTCGAATTTTCTCCACGCTCCACTTGAGAGAGGGGGGGTTTCAAGGCTAATGTAACCTAACTATACTAGAAGGACTAATGTGTAAAGCACATCTTGTGCACATATAAATTCAAAATGGAACCTGATGCTTCGGCATTTTTTCCGCCAAATCATCTTCGCCTTTTTGCATCTCAATTCCTCATCCGTTCATCAATTCTCTCCGACGACTTGCTCTCCGGCATCTCCAATTCTCAAAGAGGTCATTATTTGATCTAAGGTCAAAAAATTCTAAGAGACCCTAAGACGATTCGGCACTAAACTTTACTCGGCCCGAAGTCGACCTTGCCCTTTGAGTGTCATGAGAATAAAATTCTAATACGACCCGATTCTTCTTAAGTATATCCTTATTTATCTGATACAAATATGAAATTAAGTATAATTTTAAATAATTATAATGATTTTTCGCAATTTGATCTCATTAAATCCTTCTTTATTTAATACGAGTAAAAAATCAACTAGTATCTTACATAAAACATTCAGTGAAATTAACCAAACCTATGATGAGCTTAACCAAACCTATGATGAGCTTATCTATGGCCGCCTTTAGGGTTAAAAGTAAATTAAAAGTGTGATCATGTCTTGCCCTGACAACATTCAGTGAAACATACACAATCCCTAAAAACTTTGTTCCTCCTGACCCTTATTAGGGAGGATCACCCTAACCTTATCCATCGTTGACCCCTAAGTGCTGATACATATATCATTTACATAAGGGTCATTCTCCTCACACCCCCCCCCCCCAGTGGGTCCCACGTTTATTTCCCATTTTACCCCCACACTCCCCACCAAATATAACAATTAAAATATAATTATTAATTTAAAATTATTTAGAAACTAAAATTAATATATATATATATTATAATTAATGAGATATTATCATTAATTCAAAACAATATATAAATTAAATATATAACACATATTTTTTAAATATGAATACATTATTGATTAAATAAAAACAAAGTTATACTCAACATATATATAATGCATAAATTATGAATCTAATCAGTGAGTTGTCTATTTTGTGTTTTGTAATGTACCAGTGAGTTGTCTATCGTAATGTATTGTCAAATCTGTTATTACTACCTTTTATTAAAAGTTAATAACTAAATGAATAGTGTAATTTGCTTTTGCCAGAGAATATACTAAGTGAGTTGTCTATTTTTTAGCATTGTTGCATGTTTATTTTAATCCAAATTAATGTTAGGCTACCAAATCAATTATTAATTAAACTAAATAAATTATTATTCACCCTAAATAAAATGAAACTATTTTCTAAATATAAATCATAAATAAAATTTGTCTAAATAATATTTTACTACAATGGAAATTTTGTTTATTTAGTTACTCACTCACTCACTCCTAATTATAAGTTCTATCAAAATTTTAAAAAAATCAAGTACAATATAAATTTTAAAAAATTGCTACATGTTGTATTTTTATTTTAATTTTTTACTATTAATTAATATAAAATATTTTCTGATTAATAATAATAAATAAATATGGTACAATTAATTTATAGAATATTAATTATTATTCAATTGAATATGGCATATGAATGTAATTAAATAAAAAGGGGAGGGCATTTGAGTCATTTTGCAGAGGCTTTTTTGTCGCCGGGGGTGCGAAGAGCAACTCCCTTTACATAATCACACTTGAAAAGTTAAAGTCAGTAAGCTTGACTTTATTCGTGCAGATTATGCACATAAAATTATTGAAATATATGCATTTAGATTGTCTCATGTCGTTAAAAAAGAATAAATGATGAAAGTTTCTATTAAATTGTAGTACCATATATGTAAATTTGAACCTTTAAATAAGAAATAAGCTCGTGTTGAATAGATCCTACATGTGCAGCGCTTAAATGAGAATCCGTTTTTTTGCGAGAACTTTGAGAATCTTCGTTATACATTTTCATTAGTGGGATACATATCACCTCCATATTTAAAATTAGTGGGATACATATCACCTCCATATTTAAAATTAGTGGGATACATATCACCTCCATATTTAAAGGTATAACTTGATCAAATAATGAGATTTGGGGTCTTAAATTCTCAAATTTTCAGAATTCCCAACCTCGCGCGGCCAAGATCCCACATAAACAACAAAAAAATTGATCCCACATAATTTGGTGGAATAGGTAGGTGCCTTCTTCTCCAACAAAGAAAATCCTATCCAACATTATCCCCAAATTATAAATTATATATAGCCTGCTTATAATTCCAGCAGGAATGAGGCATGGTATACTAAATAAAACCTCCATGATCCTCAAATCATTGTCAGCCACGAGCTCACAGTCTCGTGATACCACTACATTCCAAGAGTCGGTTTGCTAGCGACAACATTGAACTGATCATCTTGAACTTGAAAGGACTTGAGGGGGGATAATAATAAGCGCCACTCATGAGTATCATTATGCGAATACTATTATGCATGATCATGCTTGGGAACGACCCCCGAAAGAAACTTCGTCAACAGAGGCCCGCCAAAAACAAGGAGTAAAAGACAAATATGGATAAATCCCTTTTTCCATTTCCACCGCCCAGCCACAGCTCCCCTCCTCCCCTTTTCCAGCCACAGCTCAATCCCGTTTTTCTCCCCTTCTCCCTCCCCTCGCTCCTCCTCCATCTTCCCCATGTTTGTCCACCGTCCCTCCTTCGTTCTCCCTTTTTTCGGCCCACATCTTTGTGCTCCTCTGGATATTTGTTATGTTCAGATTTACTACTGGGGTGGCGTAGGGTTGCAGGCTGATGGAAGGGCGGCTTAGGCGGCTTTGGTGGTTCGACTTGGTGGCAGTTGGAGGGGTGGCGTTCGGTTGCGAAGTGGGAGCTTTTTTATCTCAGCCGTTCCGGTCTGAGTTTTTTCTGTCGTGTCTATTTTGGACACGATTTTAGTGTAGATATGTTTCGTCTCCTCCGGTCTTCGACCGGTGTTTTCGACAGGTGGATGTTGCTTAGACGATGATCAGCGGTGTCCTGCCTGTGAATGACAAGATGACGTGCCCATGCCGGAGGCGAAATGGATCAATAGACTCATATTTTTTCACATTTTATATTGTCTTGTTTGTAATGATCCCTGCTGGATGTTTTTTCCAGCTTTAAGACCTCGGTTCGCCGTTATCTTTGTAATTTGCAGCTTATTAATATCAACAAACAAAAAAGATAAATGAATAAATGAAGAGTTCATTTGATACATTTTTAAAAAAAAAGTAAAAGTGTAGGATGGTTTAAGTTTTAAGTCATCTGGAGTTAAGTTTTAAGACTTCAGTCACAAGATATCAGATGGTTTGGAGTTATAAAATTTTGGAAGTTCATTAGAAGTATCCCTTTAAGGTCCCGGACTTCTATTTCTGGGTTGCTAAAGGTCATTTTTATATAGGTTATATTTTTTCTATTTATATTCAAGATTTATTAAATCAATACAGCGGTTAGATAATGGTTGAGGTATTTTTGGCTTATGTTTCTTCTGTTACTTTGTTTGTTGTTGTTTGGCTCATAACTCTTCTGTTGTGCCACCGTACAAGTGCGCCATCACAAGACTTGGATGGTGATGGGCAGTTCTGAAACTGAGATGTTGATAAATCATAAAAGTTTGTACTTTGGAAAAATATAGAGTATAATATGAGACATGCGAATAGTATCAAAATGTATTGATTCTTACCGACGTGAAATGACCAGTCAATCAAAAGAATACTCAAGTTAGATTATTGTAATATCGCATCAATTAACACACTCACATAGTAGTCACACTCGTGACGAAGTAAACAAACAAATCTTATGTTCTTTGAATCATTTTTCCTCTCATTTTGCAAATTCCTAATAATATTGTCTCCCTTCACCATATTACTATTGAGCACTATCATTCTCAATCGATTGTTTCCCAATCACATTGTATATATACTCATTCCCAATCAATCTCAGCCACGAGCTCACATTCTCGTGACACCACCCTAGTCCAATAAACAAAACAAAACACAAATAAATAAAATTACAAAGAAGAAAAACCAAATGCTACAAACACATGCAACCCTCTCTATAAATACAAGCCCCACTCAACTCATCCAACTCATAACCACAACTAGCTAGAATCATTCATAAGGAACACCCAGCCACAGCTTGATTTCCAGTACACATGTTTAGTATGAAGCTTCACTTTCTTGTTGTAGCATTGGCTGTGGTGGCAGCAGCTTATGTGGCTAAGGCACAAATCTGTAACATGAAGGCTGAAGGTATGATGGCTTGCAAGACGGCTGTGACGCCTCCCAATCCTTCTCCGCCAACTGAAGCATGTTGTACTGCTCTGTCCCACGGCGACATGGCTTGCCTCTGCGGCTATAAGCATTCGCCAATGCTCACTGCGCTCGGGATCAACTCTGATCTGGCAATGGAATTGCCTGACAAGTGTGGGATTCAGCATACTCCTTGTAACTGAAATATCTGATGCAGAAGCAACTTGAGCCACTGCAGTGTAGTACAGTGTCTCACTATCTGATATGTTTGTTCTGGCCTTTGGCTTATGTGATGCTTTTGTTTATCCTGATGTGTGGCTTTGTTGTATGTCATGTAACATTTCCCATCGATCTAATGAAATAATGTTGATTAATTTAGAATGAAGCCTCTTCCCTTGTGATAACATTGCACCATTTTGCCCTTATGTGACTGAGTTTGCGTCAGTCATATAAGCAACAGTCACATAAGTAACTTTATACGACTGAGAAATGAAAGTTTGCCGGTTAAGGATACTTATGCGACTGAAACTTATGTGTCTGACCGAATCGAGCGACATAAGTAAACTTATGTGACTACACCTTATGTGACTGACATAAATCCGCCGTATAAATGTACTTATATGACTGAACCTTATGCAACTGACATAAATCCGCCGTATAAGTACACTTATATGATTGAACCTTATGTGACTGTCTTAATATCGGTCAGATAAGAGTACTTATGCGACAGGTGTTGGTATGACCCTGTTAGCTAGTCGCATAAGCAATAGTTGAGAAGTCTGATGTACATGCGATATTTGAAAAATGTTGACTATCTACCTGTTGACCAACTTTTTGTTGCATTGAAGGCGGCAGGTGGGAAAAAGCTTACTTATGTGACAATGTATACTCAAAGTCAGTCGCATAAGGACTCGGCATTTTATGAAAAACATAAAGACTTCACCCACCTATATCATCTTCCTCACTCTACCTTTTGATTTTTCCCCATGGCTGAACAGCTGAAAATACGATTTCCTTCATCTCCAAGTACACCGTGAAAACATCAGATGGTTTGGAGTTATAAAATTTATTTTGGAAGGTCATTAGAAGTATCCCTTTAAGGTCACGGACTTCTATATCGTGGCCCGTGGGTTGTAAAAGGTCATTTTTATATATGTTATATTTTTTTTTCTATTTATATTCAAATATGATTTTATCAAGACAGCGATTAACATAATGATTGAGGTGTGTTTTTTGCTTATGTTTCTTCTGTTACTTTGATTGTTGTTTTGTGGCTCATAGCTCTTCTGTTGTGCCACTGTGCAAGTGTGCCATCAAAACTGAGATAATGTTGATAAATTGTGAAAGTTTGAACTTTGGATGGATATATAGTCTAATATGAGACATGCGAATAGTATCAAAATGTATTGATTCTTACCGACGTGAAATGACCGGTCAATCAAAAGAATACTCTAGTTAGATTATTGTAATATCGCATCAATTAACACACTCACATAGTGGTCACACTCGTGACGAAGTAAACAAACAAATCTTATGTTCTTTGAATCATTTTTCCTCTCATTTTGCAAATTCCTAATAATATTGTCTCCCTTCACCATATTACTATTGAGCACTATCATTCTCAATCGATTGTTTCCCAATCACATTGTCAGCTGTTGATTCTTGGTATACTCATTCCCAATCAATCTCAGCCACGAGCTCACATTCTCGTGACACCACCCTAGTCCAATAAACAAAACAAAACACAAATAAATAAAATTACAAAGAAGAAAAACCAAATGCTACAAACACATGCAACCCTCTTTATAAATACAAGCTCCACTCAACTCATCCAACTCATAATTAACCACAACTAGCTTGAATCATTCATAAGGAACACCCTCCCACAGCTTGATTTCCAGTACACATGTTTAGTATGAAGCTTAACTTTCTTGTGTAGCATTGGCTGTGGTGACAGCAGCTCATGTGGCTAATGCACAAATCTGTAACATGAAGGCTGAAGGTATGATGGCTTGCAAGCCGACTGTGACGCCTCCCAATCCTTCTCCGCCAACTGAAGCATGTTGTACTGCTCTGTCCCACGGCGACATGGCCTGCCTCTGCGGCTATAAGCATTAGCCAATGCTCACTGCGCTCGGGATCAACTCTGATCTGGCAATGGAATTGCCTGACAAGTGTGGGATTCAGCATACTCCTTGTAACTGAAATATCTGATGCGGAAGCAACTTGAGCCACTGCAGTGTAGTCACTATCTGATATGTTTGTTCTGGCCTCGGCTTCTGTGATGCTTTTGTTTATCATGATGTGTGGCTTTGTTGTACTTGTATGTCATGTAACATTTCCTATCGATCTAATGATAATAATGTTGATTAATTTAGAATGAAGCCTCTTCCCTTGTGAATGATGATATGGACATAATGTTGGGCTGGATGATCATGTTGTTCAGCGTACCTGCAGCGACAAAATAGTCGTCAGACAATGACAAAAATTTGGAATATTAGTATAATCTGCTGATGAACGTTTCATGTAAATCAACTCAATAATCAACCCAAGTCTGCCTTCAATAATCTGGATCAGTAGAGACAATATAAGAGCACTGGGACATTTTGATGTAAGCTGACACCTATAAAAAGATTGGGGCGATTCATCTCCATTCTCAAACACACCAACAAGTAACAAAAACATTCTGGGAAAAAAAATCAAAGAGATATGAGGCATCAGCTTATCTTTGTTTCATTAGGGTTCTTTCTGCTGTATGTAACTATCAATTTCATGAATGCAGAAGCCCAGTCATGCAACCCTAGCGGGGGCATTCATGGTAGAACACCTCCTCCGGGCCAATGCAATGACGAAAATGACTCAGATTGCTGCAAGAAAGGACAGTTCTACCCTACTTACACATGCTCACCTACAGTTTCACAGCGCACAAAGGCAACACTTACCCTCAACAGCTTTGAGGCAGGCGGTGATGGAGGGGCTCCATCAGAGTGTGATGATAAGTTCCATCCGGACACCTCTCCGGTGGTGGCATTGTCTACTGGATGGTACAGCAGGGGCAAGAGATGCTTGGACTATATCACCATTTATGGAAATGGAAACAGTGTGAAGGCCATGGTGGTTGATGAGTGCGACTCGACGATGGGATGCGATTCTGACCATGACTTTCAGCCTCCTTGTCCTAATAACATTGTTGATGCGTCCAAGGCTGTATGGAAGGCACTTGGGGTGGACGAGGGCGACTGGGGTGAGCTAGACATCTACTGGTCTGATGCTTGATCTTATCCAACGTTGCGAATGACACTTGTGTCAATATGGTTCTGTAATTTTCTTGCAATGTATATATTAATAGAAACTATGCTGAACTGCTTCACACTCCACGAGCGCAACTGATTAGGCATCCTCGAAACCTATTTTATCTACAGGTAAAAAAGAATTGATAGAAATTTCACGACTCCAAGCGGTGAAACCAACATAATAGCACAACATCAGATTAATAAGGACTTAAATTCTTTATAAAAAAAAAAGAAGAGGTAATTGAACGCAGTAAACAAAAATTGAAAAGTGTCAAGCAAAATGCGGCATAAGTAATGCTAAAGCAGGTAACACTAACTCAGCAAACAACAGATTTATCACTTACTAAAAGCCAACAATAACTTCAAACTTCAGTCTTCAAAGATAGATGAAAGGCTATGCTACTGCGCTACAACCTCCAGGAGAAAGACTGAGTTTCTAGCCAGAAAAGGAATGCAGCACTGATTTATGGCTCACTTGAAAAGACAAAAGTAAGACTTCTAATAAATGGAGAAAATTCCCGATTATATCGTTTGAACTTTAATTGGCATGAAGCAAAATACAAGTAACAGGTCAAGCGATTTTAACCCATTCTCTGTTTGAGTAAATTAAAATTAAAAGGACGTGGAACAAAATACAATTCATCTTTACATTCAAGTATTCCTCAGCTGGATTGATTCTAAGCAAGAAAATAAAAACCAAACCAAAACTTTAGCCTTCTAATTCAGATAATCAGCAAGATTCAAGATGGTGTTTTTCAGAGTCCCACCAAATATCTGAGATGAACATGTTAAACTTTGCAATTTCACGAATCCTACTAGAGGCACAATTTAAAGCATCTTACCAAGCCCCACCACACCTCCTTATCAAACATGTAGTAACTGTGAATGACGTTAAAGAATACAACGGCTATAATTCCTATAGTAGACTAGACATACTCAAAATTAAACAGGAATGGCATTGAAGGTTTTCATAATCTTTCATACACGACTTTTTAATCTACTGTTTTTCTTTTCTTTTCTTTTGCATGTTACCGTTTTCGTTTCTAGCTACCACTTCACTGAGTATTCACAATAAGCTGGTTTCTAACATATTTCCGGAAGAGGCTAAGAATCCATTAGAATTCAATTTGAAGTGCAATAATACAACAATTGTATTGGAACCCTTTGGTTTTGATGATTACAAACACTTAGCTTATGTGTTGTCTAAGTGTGCAGAAATTCATGATCATATTCAATGGTGCAAGTGTTGCGCATTAATTGAAGTATGAAGATCCTTGAAGATATGAATTGAGATATCGAACAAAGTTTCAAGACCCATGAAGATGTCAAATTGAGAACTCACGGATCTGATTGAAGAGATTATAATTGCTGATTGAAGAAAATTGATGGCAAGTATTAATTGCTGATTGAAGCAAATTGATGGTAGACTTAATCACAAGGATTGATTGCTGATTGAATTAAGGATAATATATTGAAGACAGATTGAAGCAAATATTGATGGCAGATTGATTGCTGATTGAATTCAAGACAATATATTGAAGACTAATCGAAAAGCATTAAATATTGGAATATCTGCAGGGCAGCTATGGAAAGGACGAGTTAATGCTGAAATCCATTAAAGAAAGAATTCATTACAAATCTGAAGGGCCTTGAAAGCTGGTCTTGTGACTGTTGAGCTGGGACGACGAGGCGAGCTCAAAGCATTACAAAAAAAAAACTAGACAACAGCTATACCTTTGGGAAAATGTGGCCATTAGGTTTGCAATCCTCATGAACAACCAGTCTCCCACCATGGAAATGGGTGCACATAAACATAATACCTCAAATCCTTAGGCTCGGTATGGTTCATGAAAATTTTGTGGTAGTGAAAGAAAATTTGAAGGAAAGTATAATTTTGTGTTTAGTTATAAAAGGATTCAACACAAAATTTTCATAGTTATTTTCACCACTTTATCATAAAATTTTCTATTTCATTTCCAATCAAAAAAAAAAAATTCTGTTTCATTTCACTTGCACCATATTTTCCCTGATCCAAACGTAGGTTTATCGTACACAGCAGCCATAGTGCAGATTCCAAAGATATCAGAAAATAAAACCCAAGACCACGAAATAGTTTTAGTAAAAAAATTATGCATAAGAAAACCTCAAAGCTACAACATTCACCTTCTAAAAAGATGTAAAACGCAGTACAAGCAATGATCCATTTTCATCCGAAATCCACACAGCTCAGTTAATATCTGCTCCCCACGCCCTAACTTTCTCAATCTACCTCGTTCCTCAGGATTCTATAACGCCATTGTCCGTTCAGGACTCGAACTCTTCGACTGATTGCGATTCGAGTTCGACGCACATCTTTTCGCGCTATGGTCTCTCCGATGACACTATTCATGATGGAGTCCAACATCGCCTTGACCCGGTAATAACCGACCCGAGCCTCTACTAGAGAGAGAAACTCTCTGGTTTCGATTTTAACCCATCCTCTGTTTGAGTAAATTAAAATTAAAAGGACGTGGAACAAAATACAATTCAACGGAATAGATTAAATACAACGGAAAATCTATTATAAGCTACGATTTTAATCCAACGGAATAGATTTTGTTGATAATATGTATAAAACCTTCAAAAAGTTTATTGGAAATAAATCCGTTGGAAATTTATGAATTATAAGCGACAAATTAAATTCAACGAAAATATGTTGTTGATAATATATATAAAACCTTCGAACTTTGGTTAAAAATAAATCCGTCGAGATTTATATGTTATAAGCTACAAATTAAATTCGACGGAAACTATGTTGTCAATAATACATACATAAAACCGTCAAATTTTGGTTGAAAAATCCGTTGAGATAGACTTGTTATAAACTACAAATTAAATTCGACGAAAAATATTTTGTTGATATTATATATATAACCTTCAAACTTTGGTTGGAAATAAATCCGTTGCGATTTATGTGTAATAAGCTACAAATAAATCCGTTTACTACAAAAAAAAAGTTCATTTATCTACACTCCACGAGCACGACTGATGAGGCATCCTCGAAGCCTAATTTTTCTACAGGTAAAAAAGAATTGATAAAAACTTCACGAGAGATTGAGGATTGAACGAGCTACATCGTCACTACGGTTATCTCGTCCTTAATTTCTATTTCTACACTATTTGTGGTTAACTTACCATGAATAATAAGTAGTCTTCTTTGGTCCAGGATCCTACGGATCTCGTGCCTTGTACCCAACTCTCATGTGATCAATTAGACGTTTATTATTTATGCAATTCGAATATTTAATTTTATTGTGCTTAATTTCATCGTTCTTGCAAGTTTTACATGGAATGAGATGTTTACATGCTAGAACGTATTTAGGTTAATTACCAAAAGTTGAATGGGTCCTAGGTATTAACCGGATAGTATGAAATTGATATTAGCTCATGGTAGCTACAATGGTAGTATATGAATTAATAGGAAAGTTGACTTTTGTTGAAAAACCCTAAGTTTAATAATCGAGATCGTTGATAATCCTTGGATGGGCGACGTTCAACGATTTAGATTAATCTAGACAATGATCCGTGGATGGGCGGCTTGTCTAGTGTTATTTTGGTTTATTTCCATGTTCGATAGCATGATGAATTTACGTTATATGATTGAATGATTAGTGGGGTTGGCACGGGTGAAGTTTGATCCTGGGATTCTTTCTTTGATCAAGCAAAACCTTTTATTTTTTTGCATTTAATTTCTGCGATTTGGTTCATCACATCGAAACCTGAAATCACTCGGAATAGCTAAATAGGTCACATGTTAGCTAGTACGCACACACGTTGTTCCTTGGATCGACCCTTGTGAAAATATGTCCCCTGTTCAAGCTTGTCTCCAGGGTACTGTTGCGACAGACCTGGGACTCTTTGCACAACAGTTCAACGTACAGAGATTGAACTCCTATCACAACAGTTGCAGCAAACAGATAAAAATAGTAGAGACTCACAGACTGATAACCCAGTTCGGCTCCGCCTACTCTGGGGGGTTTCCCACACCCGAAAAAGGGACAGCAAATCTTTATTACGAGTATAGGAATTCCACAGGGACTTACACTTACACCTTGTAATAGCCTATCCTTAATACTCCGTCTCTCAGATTTGCAACCGAGGTTCACCGCAATTCCCCTCGATCCCCTTCGTTCAGAACCTGCAGTGTGAACGTTCTCGACCTTCTCCAGAAGCTCGGATGCTTTCTCTCGAAAGCTTGTTCACCTTTGTTGTGTGCGGCAGTTGATACGCTTCAGACAGTCTGTGTTGCACTTGAACAGACAGCACTTGCACCGGTGTATTCTCAATGAGAAAACACAACCGGCCGTCGCTTTCTTCTTCTCCAATCAGCAGGATATGCTCGTGTATAATTGATCTTTGAAAGCGATGGGAATTAGGGTTGCCCTTGCATTGTATTTATATGCTCGAGCGAAACCCTAATTCACACAAGATAATCCCATCAAATATTTCGGAATTGATTCCTAAATATTTGATGTATATCTTTTGAATCGGTTGGAAGAAAATCCGAAGTCTTCTTTCCCAAGTAAGTCGCGCCATCTTCAATGTAGATATTCATTCGAATATCTAATGCTCGAATAAGTCGCAGGTCGACTTCCACTTGTCGAAATCTTCGTTGCCAATATCTTCCGGAAAATATCCTCGCGTATATCCTCACGTCTTGATCACGCTATACAGGAGTACCAGGATATTGTTCGAACTCCCCCTGAACACCTGCTCGAACTGTCTAAGCTACGTTTTGCCAAATACATGCCACTTAAGGGAACATCAATCTCCCCCTTGGCATTTTGGCAAAACCAGATCAACTAGATAACTAAGTCTATCTAACTATCTAGACAGTAGACAACTTTGATGGAAACAAGAATTGTCTCCTCTAAAATACTCCCCCTTTTTGCCACAAACTGGCAAGGGGTGCGATCCGAGTTCGAACAGACAATCAAAATGTGCCAGAACAAGCACTAAGAGCAATAGTTTTAAACAAATAGTTCAGTGAGAAAGTTTGTAGAGGACCTTCAATCAGAAGCTTCTTCAATGGAATCATCTTCAGTGGCAGTAGCTTCTGATTCATCATCACTGGGGTAGCTGAGTGCTCGAGCAAGCCTGTTGATTCGGCGGCGCTGTTCCTTGTCCGCAGCAATGATAACCTGGAGGTCCTTCAGTAGTTTGCTCCTCTCATCCACGCCCATTCTGGCTCCCCCTCGACTGGATTCCCCAAGATCTTTCCCTTTCTTGCTTCCTTCTTTCAGATCATTCACATGCCGTCCTTTGTATAGCTTGTGGTCCACTGTGAATTTGCTGGGAGCTTTAGTAAGGAGATCAGACGAGGCTTTCAAATCAGGTGCATGATGAATAATCAGCTCATAAATCAGAGATGGAAAGCAGATCTGGTGCAGGGTTCTCATCGATGTAGCATGGTCAGCTATCTGTTTGAACATTATTTTGCCCAGGTTGAACTTCAGCTTGTTCCCTATCTGATAAATCAGTTGGGCCATGTCCTTGTTGACAGTAGAGCGATGAGTAGATGGCCTCCAGTTGAACACCGCAATGAAGAACAGCATTGAATAGAAAGTAGACAGATCTGCTGTATGCACAACTGACTCAAGCCTCCACTGAACAGAGCCTGCAGTGATTGTGCTCACTATCTTCTCGAAGCTGGATTCTTCTTCATCAGCAGCTGGGTCGTCCATGGAGAAGTATACATTGATCAGCTCTGGATCAATCTTGATCCTTCTTCCTCTTACATAGAAGACCCCATACTCAGCCTCTCCAATGACCCCAAACTTTGGAGGCAAGTTTGCCATGGCCTCATGCACCAGCTGTTCGTTGAACGGCTTACATCTGTCCAACGTCCAGAACAGATCCGACTCTTTAAGCACCTCAACCACTTCCTTCCCTTTATAGCTCGACGCATCCAGCAGCCTCTCTGGTATGATTTTCCTTTTCAGCACACAGTCCCATTTCAACGCCGCCTCTTTAGTCATGAACCATACTCCCTTCTTTACCTTACCAACTGGGACAATCTCAGATTCAGGGGCTGGGACTTCACATCTCCTGGCATCTTCAGAGATGGGAACTGCAGCAACGCGCTTTCTTTTCTTGGAAGACCCATCTCCCCCTGTCCCACTGCTGACTCCAGCAACCTTCTTAACTGGTTCCTTTGTAGACGAGGCAAAGGCTACCTTTTTCTTTTCATTCCCCTTCGTTGACCTCTTGAGGTTGACAAGGGGAACACTGTCTTGGTCATCTTCGGAAAGGGTAGCACCTTCTGCTGCTGATTTGGGGGCATCCTTACGAATGGATGGTTCATCCTCCTTCAAATGATCCCGACGATGATCATCTTGACCTGTCATTGCTTCTTCTCTCACTGCTTTTTCTGGAACTACTCCAGACTTAACTTCAGTTTGAACACTTTGTTCCACTGTTGGAGCACTTGAGAGCTTTTCAGTACCAGACTCTTCTGCTTCAACACCCAGGTCACGCAGACCTTCCTCTAGAGCTGGTGCTGTTCGAGCTTTGGACTGAACAGAGGGTTCCACTGTTGAACCACTTGCAGCTTTCTCTGTAGCTCTTCCAGTCTCAATACCAGACTGAACACTTGGTTCCATGGGTGGACCACTTGAAGCTTTATCCGCATCAGATTCTTTTGCCCCTATAGCTTGATCATACTGAGCTTCTTCCTGACTCTTTTCCTTTTCCAGGTCTTTCATGACATCATCAATGTCCTTGTACAAATTCTCTAACTCCTCATCACTTTCTGCTGGGTTTGATTCTTTCAACACATCCGTCTTCCCTGATGGAGTAATTTCTTCTATCATAGCCTCAACACCCAAACTGGACCCTTCTGCAGTCATTACTCCTTGGTTCTTAGATGGATCAGCATCACTCATCACCACATTCCTCTTCCCCGAGGACTCGATGAACTTCTCTGTTTCTTCATCGGACATTGCAATCTTCCTCCCTTGAGTGGCATAGATCTGGGCGAGATATTTTCTGGGAGAGTCACTGGCCCGCTTTACCTTCTTCCCGCGTCCAGCCTTCGGAGGAATGTATCCTGTGGCGAAAATCTTTTCTCTCCACGTTCCTGAGCCTCCAGCCCCCTTGCTGGGTTCCTCTTCTTCCATACTCTTGACAGACTTCTTCTTAGAAACCGTACTACCGGCTTTGTCAACCATCACAGCCCTACCACTCTCATTATCACCACCAAGAATCACCCTACTGGTTTCAACACCATCAGCTTTAACACCACTAACAGCCTTACCACCATTATCGCCAGTTACAGCCCTTCTGGCTTCATCACCGTCAATCGACTCAACAACTTTCTTAACCTCCATACTTGTTTCTTCATTCAACATAGAATTTTCAACAACGGGGATATTCGCAGAGTCAGAAGGAATATTGGGATTTACCTGAACCTGTGGAGTTGAATCCACTGTTCCTGGCTGAGGGATTTCAGTGGTAACTCCTTCAGCAGACTTCTCTTTGGCCAAAGATTCGGTGACTGAGTGTAAAGGCGACGCCTTTTTCATCTTCGCAGCTTTTGATTTTGGAATCTTTGATTTCACCGCCAACGCCTTTGAGGTCTGCATGCTTTCTTTGATTTTCTCCGCAGATTTAGCACTGGATTTTGCTGACTTCCGGGTGTTCACCATTGTCGGTTGAGGAAAGAGCAGTTGAGAGGGAAGTTCCGTTCTAGGGTTTTCGAGAGAGAGAAGACGATACTCAGGGAATGAATTTGATTTTTCAAAAATCAAATTTGTATATATGACTCTTCAGCTTTCCAAAACCGTCAACCGAAAAAATCTTCAAGGATATTTAAAAAAAATATTTTCCAAGTTGTTGAGACTTCTGTTCCAGCTCTCTTAATTAGGTGGTCAGTCCAACTGTTCAGCTAGAGATTCGACTATGAGTGACCACCGTCGGATGATTTCAGTGGTTGACACCACATAGACCCCCTGGGGATCTGGGTGTTCCATTCCGTGACCTGCCATATGGTTTGACAAAAGTATGCTGCCTCAGAGTCACCATCTTTCGTGAGCATTCATATTTTCTTGTACGGCTCCAGGCACATTTCTGTGAGCAGTGTACGAACTCCTATCTCAACTGTACCACCGTCTGATGCAACAGCTTCCTAGGACACCCGACAACCTTGATTTGTGCGCATCGACAATCAGATCTTGTGTGCAAGGTCTTATCCACTCCCCCTCGCAGAAAACTAGGTTGAGCGTTTGCACATGGGAGAACAACCGGTTGGTGGCCATGGTTCTCATTATTCATGGACTCCGTCAGATCCATCCCAATAGTATAGCAGTTGTTGGCATCCCTTTTTCCTTTCATCAGTGTATCGCCATTCTGGTCTAGTACAAGACATGAGTAGCTGGAGAACGACACATAGTGTCCATCGTCGCATTATTGACTGATGCTGATAAGATTCCTGGTCAGTCCCTTAACAAGGAGGGTGTTATTGAGTGCAGGGAGATCCGGAACCATCAATGTCCCACAGCCGATCACCTGACCCTTTTCACCATCCCCGAAGGTGACAAACCACATATGCTCAACAGGTCTAATATGGGTAAGATATTGAGAGTTACCTGTCATGTGTGCGGAGCATCCGCTGTCGAAGAGCCAACTATCATGCGATGAGTAGTTTGAGGTGTAGCAGGCTACCATGTAAACGGTTCGGTCTGTCTTTTGAACCCAGACTTGTTTCTGTTATGATGTTGTTCGTTACTGGAAAGCACGTCGTTCGGCTAGAAACAGACGACACTTCAGTTTGATGTGACCCATCTGATTGCAATACCAGCAAGTGCGCCATTCTTTCCTTTGTACTGAATGAGAGCCGAAGTGCACCGTACCAGTCCTTCTTTGACCGCTATTGGGTTGTTCTGGGGGCAAGTCTATTTTCTGTCTGGGGTGCTGTCTCACCTTTAGTTCTGACTTCTGTTCCGACACCGGACTTGTTTTAACAACCCTTGTACCTTTTGAGTAGCCTTCTCCTGTGAACCCCAATCCTCTATGTCCGGACTCCATTCTCTGAGATCTAAGAATATCATTTAAGTTTTTAGTGCCAGAGTTAAGCATTCTTACCGACTGTTTGAGGTGATTGAGTTCCTCCTAAGTGTCAGAGTGTTCCATCTTCTCAGATTCTAGCTGAAGTTCCAGCTGTTCTACCTTCCTTAGTTGGAACATTTTTTTGCGCTGTAGATCAACGATGGTTTTTCTCAAGCCTGCCATGCCTACAGGATGAGTGTCCCGATCCTTCTCTATTTCGATTTTTAGAGAGGAGACAGTACCCAGGAGATCCGTTTTCTGAACAAGAAGATCCAGCCTTTCCTGTTTTATCTCAGCTAGTTGAGAAGTCAGTGAGTTAATTGTACCTTCCAGTTCTGCCTTTAGTGTCAGCAGTATCTCGACCTCCTGCCATACCTTGTCCTTTTCCATAGTGACGCTTGCCACTGTGTCATTTAGCTTCTTGTTTATCTTGATCAGAAGCAGCCACTTTTCATATAGATCTTTATATGTCTGAGCCAGAGAGTCCTGCGTGAGTTCTTCATTGTCACTGTCCGAGGGGTCTTCACCTGGGAGTTCCAGCTGAGGTGGTACAGTTTCACTTGTGCTGCTGCATTCATCCAGGGTTGTGACAAAGGCCACAAAGTTTGTGGTTTCACCTTTTTCTTCGTCTGACTCACTGTCGCTGAAGCTCGCCACCATCGCCTTCTTCTTCATGAGAGTGTTTGCACATTGTGAAGCAATGTGGCCGAAACCCTTGCATTCATGACACTGAATCTCTTCTTTTCCTTTGTCAGACAAGTCTTGCCTCGAATCAGTAGACCTTGGCCTGCTGGATCTCCAATTTTGGTAACCAGTTGATGAAGACTGACCTTGTTCTGGGCCACGTCTGTTGATTTTCCGCACCATTCTTCCAAAGTTCCGTGCCATCATGGCCAGTTGCTCAGTGGTGCACCCAGAATCCAGTTTGTCTTCCGTTATATCTGCTTTAAGAGCGATTCCCTTCTCTTCTCCGGTTTGGAAGTCATGATTGATCTCGTAAGTTCTGAGAGAACCCATTAGCTCGTCTAGCTTCAGTGTGGTGATATCATGCATTTCCTCAATGGCCGTGACTTTCATGGAAAATCTCGGAGGAAGAGACCTTAGGACCTTACTGGCCAATCTTTCATCATCGATGGGTTTCCCTAGTGCAGATGCCTCGTTGGACAGTTCCAGGACTCTGGTGTTGTACTCAGTGATGGTTTCACTCTCCTTCATCTTCATCTCTTCGAACCTGGTTGTGACAGCTTGCATGCGAGAGTTGCGAACTTTGTCTGTTCCTTCAAAAGTTGTTTGGAGGATATCCCATGCTTCCTTGGCCACTTCACAGTTGATGATTAGCTTCATGACGTTTTCATCTACTGCCGAGAAAATTGCGTTCATTGCCTTGGAGTTGCCCATAGAAGCTTTGTCCTCCTCTTCTGTCCACAGAGCTTCTGGTTTGGCGATCGGTTCTCTAGTGAGATTGTTCATTATGGGTTCCGTCCACCCTTTCAGAACAGCCTTCCATGCCTTTTCGTCTAGCAATTTCAGAAAAGATCTCATCACAGGCTTCCATGTGGCATAGTTCGATCCTTCGAGCAGCGGGGGTCTGGTTATGCTTTGTCCTTCCTTCAGATTCATCTTGAACAGTTCAGGATCCCACTCAGTGTGTCGAGTGTTCTGCTTTGATACCAATTGAAAATATGTCCCCTGTTCAAGCTTGTCTCCAGGGTACTGTTGCGACAGACCTGGGACTCTTTGCACAACAGTTCAACGTACAGAGATTGAACTCTTATCACAACAGTTGCAGCAAACAGATAAAAACAGTAGAGACTCACAGACTGATAACCCAGTTCGGCTCCGCCTACTCTGGGGGGTTTCCCACACCCGAAAAAGGGACAGCAAATCTTTATTACGAGTATAGGAATTCCACAGGGACTTACACTTACACCTTGTAATAGCCTATCCTTAATACTCCGTCTCTCAGATTTGCAACCGAGGTTCACCGCAATTCCCCTCGATCCCCTTCGTTCAGAACCTGCAGTGTGAACGTTCTCGACCTTCTCCAGAAGCTCGGATGCTTTCTCTCGAAAGCTTGTTCACCTTTGTTGTGTGCGGCAGTTGATACGCTTCAGACAGTCTGTGTTGCACTTGAACAGACAGCACTTGCATCGGTGTATTCTCAATGAGAAAACATAACCGGCCGTCGCTTTCTTCTTCTCCAATCAGCAGGATATGCTCGTGTATAATTGATCTTTGAAAGCGATGGGAATTAGGGTTGCCCTTGCATTGTATTTATATGCTCGAGCGAAACCCTAATTCACACAAGATAATCCCATCAAATATTTCGGAATTGATTCCTAAATATTTGATGTATCTCTTTTGAATCGGTTGGAAGAAAATCCGAAGTCTTCTTTCCCAAGTAAGTCGCGCCATCTTCAATGTAGATATTCATTCAAATATCTAATGCTCGAATAAGTCGCAGGCTGACTTCCACTTGTCGAAATCTTCGTTGCCAATATCTTCCGGAAAATATCCTCGCGTATATCCTCGCGTCTTGATCACGCTGTACAGGAGTACCGGGATATTGTTCGAACTCCCCCTGAACACCTGCTCGAACTGTCTAAGCTACGTTTTGCCAAATACATGCCACTTAAGGGAACATCACATTGGCTTACCAAGGTTTATAAATTTTGTTTGACTGCAATTAGACACCTAAAACATATAAATTGACAACTATAAAGGGTTAAAAATACGCTTGTCAAAATGGCGCCGTTGCCGGGGAATAGTGCTTAGTGTGATATAAGATTTAACGTGTAGTTAGACTATTCCACCGTGTTTGTTACTTGTTTTTTCTGCCTAAATTTCTCCAGTCACTGTGATTCTTGGCTCTCGCAGGTATAGCTAGTTCATGCCAAAGAAAACACCTAGACAGAAGAAGCAGGTTCAGGTTTTGGACAAGGACTCACCGGACCAGCGAAGAACTCTTAGAAAGGTCCAAAACAAAGCTCGACAAACCCGAGCGCAGAATCGCCAATTCGTAGCCCTTGATATGGAGCGGCCAACACTACCATTGGTCGAAGATGACCAACAGCGTCCTGTGCAGCAGCCAGCTCGCAGGACCCTTGGAGACTACACTGCTCCACGTGTCACATGATTCCAATCTACCATTGCACCACCTGGTATAGAAACACCTGGGAGCTCAAAACCGGACTCATTCAGATGGTGCAGAACAACCAGTTTTAGGGAAGGATGAATGAAGACCCTCACCGACACCTTAAGCGTTTCATTCAGATGTGCAACACAGTGAAGACCAATGGTGTTCTTCCAGAGTCCTACTACCTGAGGCTATTCCCATTCTCACTTTTAGACAATGCTAGTGTGTGGCTAGACAGTCATGCAGAAGGCACTTTCACTACATGGGATAAATGGCTGCGACATTTCTATAATAGTACTTTCCACCATCAAAGATAGCACATTTCAGGAACAAGATCATCTCGTTCTGCTCTATGGATGGTGAGACTCTCTACGAGGCTTGGGAGAGGTAAAAAGAGCCGATGAGACTGTGCCCCAACCACAACCTAGAGCTATGGCAGATCTTGGACACCTTCTATTAGGGAATCGACCAGGGGATGCGCACCTTGATAAATCAAACAGCTGGTGGAGGACTTACTGGAGTTCCCTTGGAAGAGACCTATGCTATCGTGGAGAAAGCAGCTCAAGACTTCCACCTCTGGACGAGTGATCGGGGTAATCCTAAGGACAGAAAGGGAGTGCAGGATCTCTACCTCGCTGATGGCACTAATGATATAGCTGAATTGACCACTACAGTGAAGATGCTTGTAGCTAAAATCAAAAACCTGAAGACTGACTCTTCTATGAAGTCATCTGTTGTTGCTAATGTGGCTGTTTACTGTCAGATATGTGGTTCACCTTCTCATTTCGCAGATGGTTGTCCGGTGATGGGACAAGATTATAACGGCGGTAATCAGGAGGATGCCAATTATGTAGGGTAAAACAATCAAGGAAACGGTTTCTCCTCCGGTTCCGGCATGAACAGGTGGGATAATCCGAACAGAAATAATCCCAACCTCTCCTATAAGCTACAAAATGAGGCACCGCCAGGCTTCCCTTACAGACAGCAGCAGAGCAATGCACCATACCAGCCAAGAAACCAGTATAACAACCAGCCCCAGCAGCAGCAAAATTAGAATTCAGGGAGCTATAACAACCGAGATCAGCCACAGCGAGTTCAGAACTCCGGATCAACGTCAAATATTGAAGCCATGCTAGCTATCTTCATAGCCGATCAGCAAAAGACATCTAAGGACACCGTTGCTGAGGTAAGAGACTTGGGAAGGACTGTAGAGAAGCTCGCTATTCAAAATAGAATGCTGGAGACTCAGGTGGCTCAGCAAGCAAACTCGGCGATTGTCAACTATAAAGGGTTAAAAATACGGTTGTCAAAATGGCGTCGTTGCCGGAGAACAGTGCTTAGTGTGATATAAGATTTAACGTGTGTAGTTAGACTATTCCACCTTGTTTGTTACTTGTTTTTCTGCCTAAAATTCTTCAGTCACGGTGATTCTTGGCTCTCGCAGGTACTCAGGTGGCTCAGCAAGCAAACTCGGCGATTAGAGAACATGAGAAATTCCTATCGAAACCAGATCTGAATCCTAGGGCATCAGTGAATGGCATCACACTCCGAGGAGGGAAACAGATTGAGATGGTGCCTGCTCAAGCCACTCGACCCCCTGCTAAAAAATTAGCACCTGATTCTACGCCTGCAGAAGTGGAAACGCTGAAAGAAGCTAAAAACCGAGCTAAAAATTCTGCACAAACAGTGGAGTCAGCCCCTTATAGACCTCCGGTTCCATTTCCTCAGCGGCTGGCAGCCACAAGGATAGACATGGCCTTCAAGCAGTTCGTGGATAAAATTCATACTATGTACATCACTCTGCCACTCACCGATGCCATCACCCAGATTCCTACGTATGCTAAATTCGTAAAGGAGATCTGACTGGGAAAAGAAAATTTGATGGGACCGAGGCAGTGACCCTGAGCGAGGAGTGCAGTGCAGCCATGCATCAGCCCATGTCGCCTAAACTTAAGGATTTAGGGAGTTTTCTATCCCTTGTGATATTGGTGGCATTACTATTTGTCATGCTTTATGTGATCTTTGTGGTAGTGTGTCTATCATGTCATATTCTTTGTATGCTAAACTGAATTTGGGTGATCCTTGTCCTACTAACGTCACTATTCGCCTTGCGGATCGTTCTTATAGACTCCCGAGAGGGATTATAAAGGATGTACCCGTCAAGGTGAAGAATATTTACATCCCTTCTGATTTTATTATGCTAGAAATTTCAGAGGGCATAGACATCCCCATTATACTTGGTAGACCATTTCTTTACACGGCTAAGGTAGTCATTGACATGGATAGAGGGTCTATAGCTTTGAGAGTAGGCAGTGAAAGAGTCATCTTTTATTTGCCTGATATGTGCAAGAGTCCTAGTCTGTTAGTTGACTGTGATGTACTGGACTCTTCTGACATTGATGACCTTATTACACTGACCTCTGTTGAGTCTTACAGAGTTGTACCCAGCTACCCAATACCGATGGATTTATGCGCAGTGAGCACTGAGGGAGTAGCTGAAACTGAACAGTCCACCGACTCAGGTAAGGAACCTTGCAAGGTAGAGCTGAAACCTCTACCTACAAGTCTCAGTTATAAATTTCTTGGCCCCAACTCATCCTACCCGGTGATTGTGAATGCATCCTTGACTGATGTAGAGATCCAGAGATTTCTCGATGTCCTGAGAGAGCATAGGCCATCCCTAGGTTATTCGATTGATGATATTAAGGAGATTAGCCCAGATATGTGCATGCATAGAATCCATCTAGAGGGTGATACTAGGCCTACTAGGGACGCCTTGAGACGTCTAAATCCTAAGCTTAATTAAGAAAGTGAAGAAGGAAATTCTGAAATTACTAGATGCTGGTATCATTTATTCTATTGCTGATAATGAGTGGGTGATTCATGTGTATGTTATCCCTAAGAAGGGAGGTTTGACTGTTGTTCATAATGAGAATAATGATTTGATTCCTACTCGTACTGTGACTAATTGGCGTATGTGCATAGACTATAGGAAGTTGAATAAGGCTACTCGTAATGATCACTTTCCTTTGCCTTTTATTGATCAGATGTTAGAGCACCTTACGAAGCATAAGTTCTTCTACTACCTCGATGGTTATAGTGGTTTCTTTCAGATCCTTATACACCCCTAGACTACTTTCACTTTCCCATTTGGCACATTTGCTTATAGACGCATGCCTTTCAGTCTATGCAATGCACCAGCCACTTTTTAGCATTGTATGATGGCCATATTTTCTTATTTTATAGAAAACACCATGGAAGTTTTTATGGATGATTTTTCGGTGTATGGCTCTTCATTCGATTCGTGCCTTTCTAACCTTACTGATATTCTTCATCGTTGTGTTGATACTAACCTGGTTTTAAACTCGGAGAAGTGTCACTTTATGGTGCAGGAAGGTATTGTGTTGGGACACCTAGTCTCCAACCGAGACATCGAGGTCGATCGCGCAAAGGTGGAGGTGATTGAAAAGTTGCCCCCACCAAAGGATGTGAAAGGAATCAGAAGCTTTCTAGGGCATGCAAGATTTTATTGGCGCTTCATAAAGGATTTCTCAAAGATAGCCAAGCCACTCACTGATCTACTTTGTCAGGAAGCTGAATTTATCTTCAATGAATCATGTTTTAATGCTTTTCACAAACTGAAATCTGCCCTTACTTCTGCTCCTGTAGTGCAGCCCCCTAACTGGGAGCTACCATTTTAACTAATGTGTGATGCTAGTGATTTTGCAGTGGGAGCAGTCCTAGGGCAGCGCATTGACAAGTAGCTTCACGTGATTTCATACTCAAGTAAGGTCTTAGTTGGCGCAGCAGCACATTACACTACGACAGAGAAGGAGATGTTGGCCATCGTTTATGCTTTTGGGAAGTTCAGGCAGTATCTAGTAGGTTCGAAGACCATAGTGTACACTGATTATGCTGCAATCAAGTATTTGCTGTCCAAGAAGGATTCGAAGCCTAGATTGATTCGATGGGTTCTCCTCCTACAAGAGTTTGACATTGATATTAGAGACAAGAAGGGAGCTGAAAATCTAGTTGCAGATCAACAATCACGCCTCGAGCTAGGAGAGCATGATCGAGAAGAGGACAAACTCCAGATGACTGACTCTCTAGCAAGTGAGCAGCTAATGAGTGTCGACGTGGGCATCGCTCCATGGTACGCAGATTTCATGAACTACTTGGCCTGCGGTATTATTTCTCTTGACCAGTCACACAACCAGAAGAGGAAATTTCTATCCGACGTCAAGAGGTTCTTCTGGGATGATCCTTTTCTTTACAAATTATGTGCTGATGGTCTTTACAGGACTTGCGTCGATGAGGACCAGATTAGATGGATCCTAGAGCGCTGCCATTCATCACAATATGGTGGCCACGGGGCTGGTTTGAAAATAGCTGCAAAGGTCCTACAGTCCGGGTTCTACTGGCCTACTCTATTTAAGGATGCACACGAGATTGTCAAAGCTTGTGATCAGTGCTAGAGAACAGGAAATATCTCTAGGCATCAGGAGATGCCCTAGTAGAGCATTCTTACAGTGGATCTATTTGATGTATGGGGCATCGATTTTATGGAACCTTTTCCACCTTCTTATGGAAATCAGTATATCTTGGTAGCAGTCGACTATGTTTCTAAGTGGGTTGAAGCGGTGGCTACTCCTACTTGCGACGCCAAGGTAGTCATGAAGATGTTTCAGAATGTTATTTTTCCTCAGTTTGGAGATCCCTAAACGGTTATTAGCGATGGAGGTTCCCACTTCAAAGAATGAAATTTCGAGACCTTGCTGAAGAAGTACAGTGTTTATCACAAGGTTGGCACTCCTTATCACCCTCAGACCAGTGGGCAGGTAGAGATCTCTAACCAAGAGATCAAGAGCATACTGGGAAAGACAGTCTCGAGCCACAGGAAGGACTGGGTGTCCAAGCTAGATGACGTGCGGTGGGCATATAGGACTGCATTCAAAACTCCTATCGTAATGAGTCATTCAGGCTTGTGTATGGCAAAACCTGCCATCTGCCAGTTGAACTCGAGTACAAGGCTATGTGGGCAATCAGAGAGCTAAATATGGATATGAACGTAGCTGGGGAAAAGAGACTGCTGCAACTAAACGAGCTCGATTAGATCAGATTGGACTCCTACGAAAATGCTCGTGTCTATAAGGAGAGGATGAAGAACTGGCATTACAAATGAATAGTGCACAAAGAATTCAATGAAGGCGAGTGAGTTCTTGACAGGTGTATTTTTAACCCTTTATAGTCGTCAAATTATGAGTTTTAGGGGTCGAATTACAGTCACACAAAATTTATAAACCTTGGTAAGCCAAGGGTCGATCCAAGGAACAGGTGTGTGAATACTAGTTAACTAGTGACCTATTTAGCTATTCTGATTGATGAAAGGTTTTGTTGTGGGGAAAAATAACAAAAATTAAATAGCAGAAAAATAAAGGTTTCTACTTATCAGAGAAAGAATTCCAGGACCATACTTCACCCGTGCTAACCCCACTAATCATGCAATCATTATCGCGTAATTCATCATGCTATCAAATATCGAAATAGACCAAAATAACACTAGATAAGCCGCCCATCCACGGATCATTATCTAGATTAATCTCAATCGTTGAACGCCGCCCATCCATGGATTATCAACGATCTCAATTTATTAAACTAAAGGTTTTCATACAATTTCATACCATCCGGTTAATACCTAGGATCCATCCATCTTATGGTAATTAACCTAAATACGTTCTAGCATGCAAACATCCCATTCAATGTAAATACTTGCAAGAACGATAGATTAAGCACGATGAAATTGAATATTCGATTTGCATTAATGAAAAACATTCATATGATCACATGAAGAGTTGGGTACATAGTACGGGATCCGTAGGATCCCAGAATAAAGAAGACTACTCGCTATTCATGGTGAGTAAACCACAAATAGTGTAATAAAAGAATATTAAGAACGAGTTAACCGTAGACAATGTAGCTCGATGATCCTCAATCTCTCGCGATGTTCCTCGTCTTCTCTCCCAAGTTAGGATTCTTCAATCTCCAAATAAGCACACAACTCTTCTCAATTCGTCCGCCCTTTGAATATGGTCAAATCCTCTCTTTATAGCTCGAATTTCCATAATATTCTAAAGTCCAAATTAGGAAAGTCCCGTGACATCTTAACTGTCACGGGCCGTCACGGGACCCAAAGATGTCGTTGCCACGGCCAAATCCCGTGACAGTTCTATTGTCCCGTGACAGCAGGGTGACAGTTGTATTTTTAGGTGCAAGTCAAAAACATTTATATTTGACCGGTAAGTACCGGGGCGTCCAAGGTGCAAGTCCAAACTTATGAGCACTATTCGATTTCGTTCGGATAAGTCTATCCTAATTACGAAGGGTTGGTTTTGATGTGATTGCTAGAGTAAATGCATATAAACAATGTAAACAATCTAAGGAAACTAGAGATGGTGTCACTACCAAGGCAAAGGGTGTACTCTAGGGAACTACTTCACTCATATGTGTTTTTAGACTCCAAGAGTTCAATTTCATGCAAGATACTTGTCCTAGATGATTAGATTACGGCCCATATATCTATCAAGTCAAATTCCACCTCTCGATTACTTCTCCGACTTGAGGAAGATATACCTTATACACACGAATCTCAATCTCTCAATATTATTGACTCGCGTCCTACTCATATCTCTCAATTGTCAACTCTCGTTGCATAATTGATCCTTATGAGGAGGTGAAGTTCTAGCCTATCTCAATGCTAAGATGGGTCACGCTAGTGAACACCACCTAACAATGGTGATTTACTTATTTTCGAGAACCTTTGGCGCCCGCCTCTCGGTTACTTAGCCTAGGATTCCTTAATGACTCAATATCTAGATACTTTGGCTTCCACTTTTCGGCTACTTGACTAAAGAACCAGAGAAATTAATCATCTAGGCATTTTCTCAAACACCTAGAGTGCTTAACTTAAGTCATAAACCAAAACCATTCACTTAGACATTTTCTCAAACACCTAGAGTGCATAGTTTGATCATTCATTCAAAGTAAACCACAATCATCCAAAACATGTTATTCTAGCATTCATTCATAATATATAAGGAGTATTAACACACATGAGGTCCATAGGACCCTAGAACACAAAACACTACTCACAAATCATGTTCATAGACTAACACAAATTGTATTGAGTACATAGATGAAAATACAATGGAAGGAATGAACCAATCTAGTGTAGATGATCTTCTTCCCCCTTTGGATCTTCAATCTTCAATGGATGATCCTCCTTTGAAGCCTTGGTAGCTTGTTCCCTCTAGAAACCCTCAATTTTTTGTGCTCCGAAACCCTAGCTCCAAATCCCCCAAAAATCCCCCTTTGGATCTTCATCATCTCTTTCTATTTATAACCCAAAAAGCAAAAATCTGATTTTTAGGTGATGCTCGGGCGAGCTCCGCCAAGCTCGAGCGAGCTTAATTGGGCAGATTGTATTGGAAAGATCAAGGCTTGGGCGAGCTCCATGAAGCTCGGGCGAGCTTGTAGAGGCATCCGACTTCTGGCAGATTTTTCGCAGTCTTAACCTCTGAATTTGGTCTTGGCGTCAACTGGAGAGTTGTAGCACTTTGAGTTACCTTTGCAACAAGCTAAAGATCAACTCATTTGAAGATCGTATGAGATCTGTGCGTCCAAAATAAGCTCCAAAGGTCGGTTTGTCCCGTTTTGCCCAAAACTCCATATTTTTGCTCCGAAACTTCGGTTTTTTGCGAGAATTGATCTTTTTGAACCCGGGGACCGTAATGTTGGTTTCTAACCTGAAATGGCAATCAAGGGGGTCAAATGGCATCGAAAGAGACTCGGAACGGATCAAAACATCAAATAAAAGTAGAGGAATTATAGTCGAGAATTCGACTCATCAAAACACTCCACACTTAGAGTTTGATCGTCCCGAGCAAACAATAAGATCAAGCCAAAGAGAAACAAATGTCGAAAAGTTAAGTCATTAATCATTATGTTTTGTCGCACATTTGCTCTCCACATCCATTTAATGTCTCAAACTTTTATTTCTAACTACTCTAACACATATTCACAATCTAACTCTTTTTCGTATGTGTTACGAGTGCATTTAGCATATGCACTAAGCCTTTAAACCCCTAGGCTACCCTAGTGGATTGAGTTATAGTCTCGTGAGAGTTTTCAGAAAAGGGAATACTCACAAATCCCAAATGCACTTATCCCACAAGAGTGAAAGCAAGAATGTTTGACAATTAAGGCTTGGATTTCTCAACACCAACTTCACATCCCAAACTACCACCACAATCACTATACCATCAAAAGAGTTTTCAAACCATTTAAGTTCAAATGAGGGTGCACATTCAAGGAAGTCAATACTAGAGCTATCAAGTGCCTAACCTAGAAGTCTATTCATTTTTGAAGCAAGGCTATTTGAAAAATGGTTAAAGCTTTTTGCACAAAAACGTCGATCGATTACCTATGCTAGCTAGGGCTAGTCCACGGGCTCACGATGTAAACTCATTTCCAAGTTTTAGACGCTAGTGTCGTAACCCGTAAGGAAAGAGGTGTTTGACAATAAGAGTTCTTAAAACAAGCATAAACCAACCGATAGCTTACGTGAAATCACAAGGGTCGTCCCAAAGTTCAATTTGCTAGCACACAATGCACGTGGTGAACTCACACATGTAAGAGATGATGGAAAAGCATAAAGTCAAGTTTTAAGTGGTTTTTACTTGGCCTTTGGCCTACAAATGCTTTCGAGGGGGAACTTTTCTTCCTCACCCCCGACATTTGTATATTTTTTTGAGCAAAACTTCTCTTGTACTTCGAGAAAGTTTTTAGTCGGGACGTTGCCCTCTTTGACCAAGTTTTTTTTTTCACATGGGGCTTCGCCCTCTTTTGACTCCACACTTAAAACTTGACATTATGCCCAATGTGAATATGGAATGTGCGAGAAACAACCACAAACAAGGCACGAGGCAAGAGAACTAAAGTCACCTAAAGGCAATCGAGAGGTTTAAGTTTTCATGAAGTTTTTAAAGTGTGCTTTGCTAAAAACTTTTCCAAGCAAGCGCGAAAAATACTTAGATTTCTAGATAGGCACAAGATAGCAATGAAAATTGATTCATGAGAATGTGCATTCAATAGAGCTAGTTTGGTTTTAGACTCTAAATCATGTAAAAGTGACTTATAAAATTGGGATAAAGTACATGAATGTAAGTGTCCATTCAACAATGATAGGCATGACATGATAGGAGTGAACTATGCGACTACCCACTCCACACTTAGAATCTAGCTTAGTCCCTAAGCGCAAACAATAAATAAAATGAGAATAAGGCGCATAGGAACTCCCCTCGTTTGTAGATGTGCCCCGCCAATAGAAAATATACCATTGTGCTAAACTTTATCATACATGATGTGAATACTTTCCTTGATGACAAGAGAACATGAGAGGTTAAAAACAACAAGTGACATACAAGGTAATGTAAAACTCAAGTATGAGCAAGATAGCATCACAAGTCACACGATAACATCATGGCATAAGTTTAATAGAATTCAAACAAGAAAGGTAAATCACATCCTCCAAAACGTGCACAAGGTGTCTTAAGTGCCAACAAAAATTTGAAACTAAAGTTATAGCATGGTATAACAAAATAGTTTCAATCTATCAAACTCAAATAAGACACATGAACACATAGGGCGACATCATCAATCATAGATATATTGAGGGTGAGGTGGAGGGACTTGGAAATGTGAAGTGGAATTGGAGTGAGTAGAACTCACTCCACACTTAAAATTTTACCCACTAATCATAAATATCACATTCCACACTTAGAGTCTAAGCCACTCAAAATCATGTCAAACACTTAAATTTGAAGAACGAGAATGAAACAACTTACAACGGGTTACCTCCCAAGAGGGCCTAGTTTTTCCCGTCTTGGCAAAGACGTAGCAAAGCACCCCATAGAATCACTCGTGAGAAGTCCTTTGCTAGGATCCCTTCTCACGGGGCCTTGGACATTTGGCGTGTCAATCCACCTTTAAGTCCCATTTGAATTTCTTCCCATCAAGTCTACAATGGACTTTCCTTTGGGACTTTGACCCCTTCAAATATGAAGATCCCTTTAGAATAAAGGGGTCATGGGAGCTTTTTCCAATTGATCTTTCGAAGTAGGGCAAGAAGCTCCAAAACTAATTTCAAGACGTCGGAATGAAGAAAGAGTCTTCAAAATTTGTCCCGAGCTTGATGGACACACCCTCCTTTAATTTATCAATAATTTCCTTGGGTGCCCACTTCTCAATATCACTCATTAAACTTGTGTCTTCTTGTGTGCGAGGTGGCTCTCTAGTCACTTTCATATAAATCTCAACAAAGTCTTCATACTTTTGAAGTTCTTTTGGCTCAATATCCTCTTCCTCAATCTTATCCTCATCAAGAATTGGGGATTCACATTTAGGCTCTTCTATAGCGGGAGGGAGGATTTCTTCTTTACCAATAAAAGTCATTTCCTCTATGCAAGAGGCATCATCTTTGAAGAATTCCTCGTCGGAGAGCCAAAGCGTTGATGGAATGGTTAAATCTTGTGTGTTCTCCACCGAATGATCTTGAAACATGCTAGTAGTCAAAGATGATGCACTTTCATGTTCCAATTCATCCTCGGTGCAAGATTCACCATCAAACGCCTCATGAAAAGCTTGGAGATTGGCTCTGTTGAACTCCTCCTCATTTAATTGATCCCATTCTTGCATTGATGCATTAGATTCATAAACATCTTCTTTGGACACCTCTTCTTCATCATCCAAATCCCCATTTTCCATTGCTTGTCGCGCTAATGTGCTTTTGAAATCTACTTGACTTAGTCAAGACGAGTTCCAGATGGTGTTCGAACTGCGTCTCGAACACTTGTTAGACAGTTTCAGGTTATGTTCAAACAGAGACTGGAACACCTTAGCAGCCAGAACGTAAACAGCACAAAATAGGAGCACACACGATATGATAACCCAGTTCGGCCTCGCCTACTCTGGGGGGTTTCCCACACCCGAAAAAGGGACACAAATCTTATTACGAGTTTACTGCTATTCGTGGACTTACACTTACACAACGCCTTGTTTGTAATAGCCTAGCCTCTAACACTCCGTCTCTCGGATTTGCAATCTCGGTTCACCGCAGCTCCCCTCGATCCCCTATGGGTAGGATGAGACTTCCCTCTCGGCCTAGTCTTGGACTTCTCGAAATTCCAGTCGCCTTCTCTGAAAGACGTATCTTGATCACCGTGTGTGTGTGTGTGCGCTTGTTGTCCTTCCAGAACAGTCTAAACAGCACACTGAACAGACTGTTACTTCCCCGTTGATATTCCGGTGTGGAATAATCAACCGGTGGTCGCTCCTCCTCCAATCTCATGAACTCTCGTGTTTGTTTCTTTTCTCTCAAGAAGCGACGCAGATTATAGACACCCTAGCTATCTATTTATATGCATGGGCGCTCTCCAAATCTGCTCCAGATATCTCATCAAATATTTAGGAAATATTCCTAAATATTCGATGTGTATCTTTATCCAATCTTTAGGAAGTATATTCGAAAACTTCCTTGCCAAGTCAGCCACGCCGCCTTTAATCTGATGTGAAGATATTCGTTTGAATATCTGAATCTTTGAATTCCTCGCTGGCCGACTCCAATCAGAATATCCTTGTCAAATATTTCGGAGATACTCCTAAATATTTGATCGATATTCAATCTCTTCCATATCCAATCTTTGGAGATTACTTCCGTGCCAAGCCATCCAATATTCTCGAATCCAAGCTGAAGATATTCATTTGAATATCTGATCTTTAATGATGACTCGTCAATTGATCCCAATCAAATAATCTCATCGATCTTCTGGATACGGAAATCTTCCTGCGTCTGCTGTACGATGTGCTGCAGTTCAAGACGGCGATTGAACTCTTCTTAAACACCTGCTTGAACTGTCTAAAGCCGTTTTGCCAACAGCATGCCATTCATGGGAACATCAACCTCCCCCTTGGCATTTTTGGCAAAACCCAATCTAGGCTTTAGACACAACCTCAAACCACTCCCCCTTTTGCCACAAACTGGCAAGGGGTCCAATCGAGCAACCTGATCTCTTCGGCAACTAGAATCTTGTCAACTCCCCCTCAAACATAGCCTGGGACAGTGACACATGCTGTGAGTCTGTCAAACCATGGTGTCTCAGCAGCTGTTCGACCACGGGTTTGTAACTGATAGGTTCCTGAACTGCTCCAATCAGTATAGCCAATGCCTCTACATCCTCCAATCATTCTCTGGGACTTCAAAATTGTATCTAGGTCTTTTGATCCAGAGATTATCATCTTCACTGATTTCTTGAACTGATTCAGCTCGTCCAGTACTACTGCATGGTAGTCCTTCTCCATCTGCATCTTTAACGACGAGATAACATCAAGGATCTCTACCTTTTCTTCAATCAGGACATCAACTCTCTTCGTCTTCTTCATCATAATTGGGATACTTGAGAGCGCGCACCAATTGATTGAGTCTTTTCCTTTGCTTCTGTTCGACCTCTAGTATGATCTCTACCTCCTTCAGTAGCTGTCCACATTCAGCTCGGGATAACTTCTGACCAACAGCTCTCCTTATGGATGACTCAGGTGCATCCTTCCTCTTCAGCTCGGGGTCCTTCAGATCATTCTTATGTCGACCCTTGAACAGCTTGTGATCAACTACCAACTTCAACGGAGCACTTGATAGTCTATCCTGGTCAGTCTTCATTTCTGGATGCTGGTTGATGATCAGCTTATAGATATGCGATGGGAAGATTATCTGGTGCAGTGACTTTGTAGATATGGCGTGTTCTGTAATCTGGTCAAATTCTTCCCATGTCAATGCGCATCCTGTTTCCAATCTGGTAGAGCAGCTGTCACATCTCCTTGCTGACCGTGGTTCTATGAGATGTAGGCTTCCAGTCAACTATGGTGATGAAGAACAACATCGAGTAGAATATAGTCAGATCTGCTACTGGGATGGAACTGTCTTCTCATTAAGCAGCCTTTCAGGGATGATCTTTCTTTTCTACACTCCCTTCCACTTAGCTGCTACGTCTGTATTAACAAGCCACATTCCATGCTTAGACACTCCAGTTGGTGCACTAGGCGGAACAGATCCTGGAGCACTCCTCTTCCTTTTCTTGGATGCACTTGCTCCCCCTGCATCTGTTCGCTTATCATCCCTCTTGGTAGTTACTTCAGTCAAGCATGCTTGGATGATCACTTTCTTCTTCGGTTTCTTCTTTTCAGACTTCTTGAGATCAGCCAATGAAACTGAGTCCTCATCATTCATCCTCAAGCTCTTCTGGAACAGTCTTCAGCAACTCCACAACTTGATCGACTGTCTGTTTCAGCTTACTTGGCATATTAGTCACAACTCCTTTTTGACTAACAATCCCTTCCTTCTGCTTTCCTGTCTTCAGCTAATGATCCAGGATTCTAACCAGCTCTCTGTGTGTGATTTCCAGCACCATGTTCTGCTTCGGTTATGATTCCTTCTTGGACATCTGACAGCTTTACCTTCTTCTAGATGAAAGGATCAACAACAACTTGCTCAGTCTCAGAGTCTGACATAGCAATTTTTTCTCCCCCTCACAACACTAATTCGTGCAGCATATTTCCTGGGAGTTCCATCCCTTCTAGGCACGACTTTTATGCGGATTTCTGTCTTCTTCAGCACGAAGCCAGTTGCATCTACCTTTGCATTCAACATCTTCTTCTTATCAGAACCACAATGTTAGCCCTACTGGCTTCACCTTCTTGTGCAGCATCCGTCACAGAATCTACAACAGGTTTCAATCCCTTCGGCTTCTCATTAACCACTTTGTCACCCTTATAACTCACTGAATCTTTACCAATCGCTCGTACTTCTTCATCAACAGAATTGAGAGCAGTACCTTAGGAGTGAGAACAAGGCATTACCTCATTAAGGGGTGGTTCAGCCATCGCCTGATTTTCCTTCACAGTCTGCACACTCCCTTTAGTTGGATTAGGATCAGCCTTTGACGCCTTTGAAGTAGCTTCTTTAAGTTCTGTTCCAGCCGCCTCTTCTCCCTTCTTTTCCCTTCTCTGATCTTAGGGTTTGCTGATATTGTATCCTCATCCGACTTTGATTCAACTGCCTTTTTGATTTCTCAAATAGTTGGACTCCTCCACTTGCCAAAAATGGTTAGGTGTATATCTCTTGAGATATTTGTCCAATCACCTCTCTCCTCCTTGAAATTCTCCAACGCCTCATAAAGCTGCAAATATGTTGAACTTAGTAATCAGTTCGAACCACGTACCATCTATTCCAGCCCTCTTCTTTGTTAGGCCAGCCTGATGGACCATAATTGTATGAATCATAAACACAGTTAAACCCACCAAATTAGACTCTTTGTCTATTTAACTTTTGCTTGTTAGTTCCGATATTTATCTACAGGGTATTTTGAAGTCTAGAGAGAATACAGGCTAAGGAGGAGTTTTAAAGCTGAAAATGAATTACGAGTCATTCCAGGTCACGACCAAATTCTGACTTTCAAGAACCTGACGTGGAATCACTCAAAACAAGTCCAACCGAAGAGCAACCAGAATCAGTCCGGAGCTGAAAGGGAGCCGATGGCTTTTGGGAAGAGCTCACAAAACTTACAAACTCTCTTCTCTCCTCCACCTAGCCGGCGGCTAAGCCACTCCACCTCTCCCCTTCCTCCATGTGGCCGGCGGCTTTTGGAGGGGTGTATCACCCCGATGGCTTTTGAGCTCTTCCTCCCATTTTGTGACATGTGGTGGCCTCTCATCCACATCCATCCCTTGCCCTTAGCCTATAAATAGAGATACCCTCCTCTTTGTAAATCATCCCATCCCACAATCCACAAGTTCTTTAGAGAGATAGATGGCTTAACCCTCTTCTCTTCACTTTCAATACACATTTTGTTCTTCACTTGTTCTTGCTTTGTTCTTCATTTTGGAGCTACTTTTCCTTGCTTGGATATTGCTTAGGAGCTCCTCTCCTCCACTTATTGTAGGTACAAACGCCACGGCTTTCTTTTCCCTGACTTGTCCTTTACTTTCCGTATATATTGTTCTTACTTTAAAGTTATTCTCCTTTTCGGTATCCTTGTTCAAAGCCATGGTTTGCTTGTATTCCTTGACATGAATACAAGTAGCTAAAGCTTGTATTCGGTAGAGGGAGTATTTATATCATAAACCGTTCTAGACTCTATGCTTAATGCTACTTAGTGTTTCAAAACTTGTTCTATGTGCCACATATTAGGTTAGAACTTCCAAGGTTGAGTGGATGCTTTAACGGGCAAAGCTCTTCCGTGGGGTTCGTGAACATACTCGGGTAAGTGGATGCTTTAACGGGCAAAGCTTATCTGAGGAGTTTAACCTCTTTTAAAAACCATTTGGTTGATCGTAACTGAAGATCAAATGGATGCACATAAGGCTAAGATACTTCGAAAGGAGGAATTAGCCTAAATAGAACAAGTGTTCTAAATGATGTGGCATGTCTTGTGCTAGAAATAGCCTCGATTCATCTTTGAACACTTAGTATGATCGTTAGAGGTCAATGATGAACGATGATATGATATGAAACCCCTAAACCGAATCCTTTCCTTACAGTCCATTACCAACTGTTGTAATTTACTTTCAGTTCTCAAAGCACACTCAAACCGAACCCCAATCACATTTAATTTATGCATAAGCTTCATTAAAGAACAACTAATCCACCAATTCCCTTGGGTTCGACCCCTACTTACCACTTGCTACCCAGTAGAGAAGTCGCGAGTAGCGGAGATATAAATTTATTTTTGCACAGAGAACATCGCACCTTAACGACAGTGCGGTGGGCTCCGTCAAAATTGGCGCCGTTGCCGGGGAACTGGATTTATAAATCGGAGTAGTTGTTCTTTTTATTTTTTACAAACCACCATGTCAATGTACTATCAAAACGAGCCTTGGAACGATGAGGAGTTTTTCCCACCATCCTTTGAATTTCAAATCCGCGAGAAGATCAACCACCTTGAGCAATCCCGGGACGAAACATTAGACGAGTACTTATGGTACTTCGATTCCATTGTAACGAGCTGCCCGCACCATGGATTCAGCAACTCAGATCTTCTTCAAAGGTTTCTCGATGGGATGATGCCATATGAGTGGAATTGGCTTAATGACGCGGCAGGAGGCTCGGTAAATAACTTAAACATCGATGATCTTTGGAAATTGATAAACGATTTGGCCGCGAGGTCAAGACCAGGAGAAGATCAGGCCGAGCCACTCGAGGACGTTACAACGGAGCTGGCATCTATGATCGGTTGCAATTTAGTGTAAATATTCAATAAGAATATGAAATACTTATGCTAATCACTGTTAATCAAAACAATTTGTATTGACTTGAGAAACCCAAGGTCGTACCCAAAAGATAGGTGATTAAACTAATAGTGCTAAGGATTAAATCTAGAATGTTTATGGTTTGGGGGGGTTTGTTCCTCGAAAGAGGTTGATAGCAATGATTTACTATCCAAAAGGGAGATTTTAGCAATGAAACAAGTAAACAATCGATTAAAAGATGACTAGGGATTACTTCCCCACCTAGACAATTATCGTGACAATGATATTGGATGTCAATTATGAATTTGCATGCACATTAGTAGGATTTAGCCATGTAACATTCACACTAAGTTCAACTCGCGCTACAACTTAGGATAAAGAGGTTACATCTCGCATAGGACCTCACACTCGCGCTCTATTAGCCCTATAGAACATGCGTTTCTAGTCTCACACACGCGCTCTATTGACTAGATAAACACATTCTTGTTAAACTCAAGCTATTCTCATTAGAATTTAAGTATCACCATGTAATATAAGAACTCTAATGCCTCTTCATTCATTTCATTAAAGTCATGTTGATCAACGAGAGCTACATCAAACATGAGATTAAGCTAAGTTCCCATTGAGGACATTTCACAAACACCTTATGGGCAACTCTTAACACTTAATTCAAATGAAGAAGATTAATGTGCAAACTCATTCAATATTGACATCAATAGCATTTATATCATCACAAGCATGTCTAGGGGATCCATAATCCCCAATCAAGGTCACTACTCACTCATAATGAGTGTACAAGCAAAAACAATGAAAGAGATGGAGTTTAGGAGTCTAGAACCAATATGAGATTGAAGAATATGAGAATCCTTGTTGTTGATCTTCTTCTTCACTTAATCAACCTTGAAATTTGTGCTAGATGCTCCGCAAAATTCGTGCAAAAACCCCCCCAAAAAGTCCTCCTAAATGAGATCTAGAAGTTTCTATTTATAGCCCAAGTTAGGGTTTCCGGAACTGTAGCAGATCTCAGTCGACCGACTCAACTGGTGTGAAGGAATTCCAGTCGGCCGGCTCGATCAGGGGAAGGCTTCGCTCGAGTTTCTGAGCAGTTGAGCCGGCGGGCTGGATTGGTAGGCATGATTTGAGTCGGCCGACTCAAAGGCTCAGAACTTTGATCTTCTTAATCACAACTTCAGTCGGCCGGCTCATCTTGAGACCCATATTTGAGCCCGCCGGCTGGATCTTCATCCCGGACACTTTTTGCTCCAAAAGCTCGGTTTTGCTCCAAAATCACTGCTCACTTGTGTTCTTAGCTTAACCGCTGTAATTTGCCTGAAAATGAACCACAAAGCGTCAAATAGCAAGTGAAATCGTGATAAAATGATCGAAACAATAAGCGTGGAGGTTGCCTAAAGTGCATATGTTTTAGCGCTATCAAATCACCCCACACTTAACGTTTAATCGTCCCGAGCAAACTAATCATAGAGATCAACAACAAGAAGGCACTTCACTCACTCAAGATCGGTTCAAAGGAAACTCCATATGGTTATGAAAACTACCTAACAACACTAAGAAACAAATACTACTTATGATAAACCACTTTTGTAGGTGACACGAGTGCATTTAGCGAATGCACCAAGCCTTTAAACCCCTAGGCTACCCTAGTGGAGGAGTTGTAGTCTCCTGAGAGTTTTCAGACACGGGAATACTCACAAATCCCACAAAGAGAACAATCATCCAATTAGACATTTTAAGCTCACAATTTTCGAATTACTAGGCAAGGTGTTTTTCATGAAGTTCACAATGTATTCAACTAGAGATGTGCATTTCAATCACTACATGAAACCTCTTCAAATCCTTGTGGAAATTAATGAATTATGACATTCAAGCAAATCAAAGCAAAGACTAATAAATCTTTAAACAAGGATTCTAGTCATTCTCTATATCAGTGACTTCAAGAAAACAATCTATTAGTCGCAAAGAAATCTTGTTGGATCACTCACCAATGCTAGCAAGGAGGCTAGTCCATTGGCTTGTGAGCTTTGAACTCATTCTCAAGCCTAGGACGCAAAGGTCACTTGGTCATAAGAGAAGAGGAGTTCCAACATTACAGTTTTTTTATATACTTGCAAGTCATATCATGCCTAAGTATAAAAGAATACGAGGTTCGTCCCTTAGTGAATTCTTGCTAGGAAGTATCAATTGTCTCATTGGTTTTCATGCTAGAGAATGGTGGAATAGCCGATTGTCAAGTCTAAGTGCAACATTAAGGGGGAAGAATGGCCTTTGGCCGTACTAAGCACTTTCGAGGGGGAACTTACCTTCCTAACCCTCGGCGCTTAGCACATACTTCTTTAAATTCACTTCCTAATGGTGATCAATCATAAGGAAGGAACTTGGGGCTTATTTCATATATTTTTTTCTTTTTTTTGTTTTTTTCTTTTCTTTTTCTCCTTTTTTTTTCTTTTCTCCTTGCCCTCTTTTGACCCCACACTTAGAACTTTGACAAAGGGCTAAGCGTTAAAAATGGAGCATGACAAACCAACAAGACAAATCCACAAGATAAGCAAGGTCACTAAGGTCACCTAAAGGCAATCGTGGCATGCAAGAGTTTTAAAATTATATTTTTTTCGATTTTATGCTTTATAAGATCAACTCTCTAGTCTCAATAAGAAAAAGCTTAGAATAAATGATAAAGAAGTGCTAGTAGATGCTTTGATCCTCAAGAATGAAAGTCAACAATCCAATCCGTTAGTCATCTAAAGGATCAATCAAGTGAAATCATGCATGACTAGTTGAATTTAGAGATGAAATTTTTCGAAAATGTAGCCTTGCCTAGACTTTTTGTTTTCATTTATAATTTGAAAGTTTTGGATGAATTGTGCGGTAGTGTAAGTGTTTTCCCTTAAAAGTAAGTTGATTGGATTTTAAACATGAAGGCATATCAAGCAAACACAAACATCTCATGTAGTCAAGACAATGTCAAACATAGACCAACACTCCACACTTATGTCCTATTAAAACATCCAATCCATCAAGCACACCTTCATATGGACGCCCCAAACCCCCATCAATCATCAAATATATGCACACGCACATTCATAGTTCAAATTTTCACTGTTTCACATGAATAGCTCAATCATCGAGGCAAATGGAAATCCAATCAACATAGAAATTTTGAGGAACATGGGAAAGACACTCACAAGCCTAGTTTAACGTCTTGGCTAAGACGGAGCCGATTCTCCTCTTAGGAGATAAGAAGCACGCTTGAGGAGTCTTTTGCTAAGATCCCTCCTCAAGCGGGGCTTTGCACTTGATCATGTCAAACCACCTTCAAATCCCATTTGAATTTCCTCCCATCGAGCCTACAATGGACTTTCCCTTGGGAGCATGACCCCTTCAAGTATGAAAATCCCTTAAAAATTAAGGGGCCATGGGAGCTTTTTCCGAATAATCTTGGAAAATATAGCAAGAAGCTCCAAAACTTGTCTCGAGACGAAGTAGTGAAGAAAGGGTCTTCATAACTTGTCTTGAGAATGATGGGCATCCCTTCCTTGAGTTTATCAATGACGTCCATGGATGCCCACTCCTCAATATCCCTCATTGAACTTGTGTCTTCTTGCATGCGAGAATGCCCTTTAGCTTGGTCCATGTAAACCTCAATAAAGTCTTCATATCCTTGGAGAATTTTAGTCTCTATACGCCCTTCCTCTATCTTATCGTCATCAAGGAATTGGGATTCACATTTAGGCTCTTCTATATCGGGAGGGAGGAGTTCTTCTTCATCAATAAAAGTCATCTCCTCTATGCAAGAGGCATCATCCTTGAAGAATTCCTCGTCGGAGAGCCAAGGCATTGCTGGAATGGTGAGCTCTTGTGTGCTCTCGTCCAAATGATCTTGAGATATGCTAGTAGTGAAGGATGCTTCACTCTTGCATTCTACCTCGTCTTCGTCACAAGATTCGCCATCCCTTTGGTTGTAATGGGTTACGGTGCCGACTCTCCAAAATTTATCTTCCCTCTCTAGATCCCATTCTTCTCTTAAGGCATTAGATTCAAGGACTTCTTCTTCTTCAAAGACCACCTCTTCCTCACCCAAGCTCTTAAAGTCAATTGATTGTTGTGCCATTTTAGCTAGAAGCTTATCCATGCGAGCATCCATCTCCTTTTGGTTTTCAAGGAATGTGGAAAACATGGCTTCAAAATTGGAGGGCTCACTTGAAGGTTGAGGAGGTTGAGGGCATGGAGGGTAGGAGCCTTTAATATCGAAACATTGACTATCATTCCAATTTTGAGCGTGAGTATGTGATGGATTCCAAGAGTTTTCCCAATAGCCGTTTGGTTGCTCCTCCTCTTGATCGTTCCCATCCAAATTATAACGATTAGTTTGATAGTCATGCTCTTGGTGATTCCAATATGGTTGCTCCTCCTCTTGATAATATCCCTCATTAGAAGAGACTTGTCGGTTTTGGTTGTTCATCCAATAGTCTTCACAATGGGCATTCGGTTGATCCACATAGTCTTTGTCATTTCTTAGTTTAGACACCACCCAAGCATTAACCATGCACATCATGCTATCCACTTTCTTTGTCAAATCAGCCATTTGATCCTTAATCGCATAATTGGAAAAATCCTCTTTATAATAATCTTCATCATGCATGACTTGTTGGTTATAGTGATCCATCCCCGCAAAACAAGATTAACGAAGTTAGTAGGGGATATGAGAGAAGAAAAATAAGAATATACAAGCATAAGAGAAAGAAAAATATTTACAAGAATAGACAAACTAAACAATCTATTAGCACCTAGTTAATTAACCTATCCCCGGCAACGGCGCCATTTGATCGGTTGCAATTTAGTGTAAATATTCAATAAGAATATCAAATACTTATGCTAATCACTGTTAATCAAAACAATTTGTATTGACTTGGGAAACCCAAGGTCGTACCCAAAAGATAGGTGATTAAACTAATAGTGCTAAGGATTAAATCTAGAATGTTTATGGTTTGGGGGGGGCGGTTTGTTCCTCGAAAGAGGTTGATAGCAATGATTTACTATCCAAAAGGGAGATTTTAGCAATGAAACAAGTAAACAATCGATTAAAAGATGACTAGGGATTACTTCCCCACCTAGACAATTATCGTGACAATGATATTGGATGTCAATTATGAATTTGCATGCACATTAGTAGGATTTAGCCATGTAACATTCACACTAAGTTCAACTCGCGCTACAACTTAGGATAAAGAGGTTACACCTCGCATAGGACCTCACACTCGCGCTCTATTAGCCCTATAGAACATGCGTTTCTAGTCTCACACTCGCGCTCTATTGACTAGATAAGCACATTCTTGTTAAACTCAAGCTATTCTCATTAGAATTTAAGTATCGCCATGTAATACAAGAACTCTAATGCCTCTTCATTCATTTCATTAAAGTCATGTTGATCAACGTGAGCTAAATCAAACATGAGATTAAGCTAAGTTCCCATTGAGGACATTTCACAAACACCTTATGGGCAACTCTTAACACTTAGTTCAAATGAAGAAGATTAATGTGCAAACTCATTCAATATTGACATCAATAGCATTTATATCATCACAAGCATGTCTAGGGGATCCATAATCCCCAATCAAGGTCACTACTCACTCATAATGAGTGTACAAGCAAAAACAATGAAAGAGATGGAGTTTAGGAGTCTAGAACCAATATGAGATTGAAGAATATGAGAATCCTTGTTGTTGATCTTCTTCTTCACTTAATCAACCTTGAAATTCGTGCTAGATGCTCCTCAAAATTCATGCAAAAATCCCCCCAAAAAGTCCTCCTAAATGAGATCTAGAAGTTTCTATTTATAGCCCAAGTTAGGGTTTCCGGAACTGTAGCAGATCTCAGTCGGCCGACTCAACTGGTGTGAAGGAATTCCAGTCGGCCGGCTCGATCAGGGGAAGGCTTCGCTCGAGTTTCTGAGCAGTTGAGCCGGCGGGCTGGATTGGTAGGCGTGATTTGAGTCGGCCGACTCAAAGGCTCAGAACTTTGATCTTCTTAATCACAACTTCAGTCGGCCGGCTCATCTTGAGACCCATATTTGAGCCCGCCGGCTGGATCTTCATCCCGGGCACTTTTTGCTCCAAAAGCTCGGTTTTGCTCCAAAATCACTGCTCACTTGTGTTCTTAGCTTAAACGATGTAATTTGCCTGAAAATGAACCACAAAGCATCAAATAGCAAGTGAAATCGTGATAAAATGATCGAAACAATAAGCGTGGAGGTTGCCTAAAGTGCATATGTTTTAGCGCTATCAATATAGCAACCAGCAGTTGGCCAACATGGTACACCAAATCCTGGTCGAAAGCGACGAATCATGGGTGGCTCAAAAAGAAGCATCAAACCAGCTCTGGGACCTCATTAACAAGCTGCCCAAATCAGTACCGGTACACATGCCCGAGGAAGCCCAGGTCCACATTGCCGAGCCACTCAAGGACAAGGAGGAAGAATTGGCAGCTAGCATCCAGCAAATGAGTGCCCCGATACACCAAGACGAGGTCGAAAATGAGGAATTCTGGGCGGCTACACAACTGATCTGGGACCGCATTGCCAAACTTCCCAAATCAATTTTGGTCCTAACTGAAGAGTTGCCCGAGACATACCCAGACCTCAGTGTGATTACCCCCGGAGACCATATGAATGATGAGGATGAGGACCCATGGTTGCCTGAAGAAGAGCTCCATTCAGATTATCCCTGGGAGTTAGAAGAAGAACTGCCCAAATCAGGCCCGGTCCTTATCACCAATCCATCCGAGGAAATCACAGTCCTAACTGCCGAGCCAACGGAAGTCCCAGACCTCATTGCCGAACTGTCCGAGAAAGACCTGGTCCTCGCTATCGGAGCACCTGAAACAGACCCTCGAAGTGCCCCAACTTAACCCTTCGTGTTTTATGCCGATCATAGCCACAGAAGATCATATAATCAATAATGATAAGGTGCAAGGAGAGTTAGAGGAGGAGCATGAGCCAAAAAAGCCGACAAAGGAACTCTCACTCATCACAAGCCAAGGAAAACCGCCTGAAAACTCACTCGTTCCAAGACAACCATCCATCACTGCCACAATGAAGAGGATTGGCAGAGGCGCATGCTTAAAGTCGCCTACATTTAATGGCACAAAACCAAACTTCCAAACTCGCAAAGGTGCCAACTATTCAAACATGAAGAAGCGGCAAAGACATGGGCCGAAAGAATGGAAACCCGGAAGGAGTAATAAGCGAGCACGACTCATTGGACCAGCAGCTATGGTCAATGAAGCCTCACCCTCTCGGAGCAAAAGGGCAGCCGAGAAGAAATTCGACCTCACACACCCATGGGACCCAACCTTATGATCCAGGAATGAGGTAATGTCGAGCTAACGACGTTAAACAAATGCACTGGTCGGGAGGTAACCCGACACCTATCTTACTTTCAGTCATTTAATTTCTGTCATTTAGTTTTTTCATTCTCACCTTTCCTGTATATATTTGCTTGCATGACTTTTGAACTAATCCGTGCTGTGAGGCACGCCTTCGTTCAAAAGTGTGGGGTGAGAACCACCTTTGTACATAGTTAATTAACATGCTTTTTCTTTTCCTTTTCCCTTAATATTATCTTTTTGAAAATATGAACTTGAGAATGTGAAAAAGATAAATCTAAATTCATGCATTTACCTTGTGAAATCTCAACTGTATAAAAACTTAGAATGTAACTTATCATTTGTCCCTTTGTGCTGAGATAAACAGGGGATGTGGAGTTGATAGAAAATGCCCTAGAGAGGCTTGGCAAGCACTCGAAGGATCGAATCTAACTATATGGTTTTCGAAGTCAGTGGAGGCTGCATTTCGGGTTTCAGTGAAGATTGAAGTCATCTCCGCCGTGCAGCGTTTATGCAAGAGGCGGGACGGGAATCAAACCATCCTATCTCTAGTCCTAGTAGCCGGGAAAATAGATGAGCGACCCTCATCTTGACCCGCGCGAAACAGCGAGGATGAGAAAGAGCGGGGAGGTATTTCCATATGCTCGCGGGCGATGATTGGACCTCCCAAAGAAAGGTTGAGAAAATGGACTAGCAAGTCACAAAGAAGCAAAAGCTCAAAGAAGCTAATCAAAGGCCAAAGGCCAAAATTGTGAAGGTTTTAACAGAACAAAAGTGAAGAAACTCCAACTCAATATCAAAGGCCAAAGGCCAAAGGCCAAAGGTCGATTCACTACAGAAGCTGTCCCTCGCCAAAAAGAAATCAAAATGCTCAACTCAGTGAAACCCGAACCGAATCACGTGCTAGAGAAAGCTACAAGGAAACCATATAGTACGAGTTGATCCCGAGAATGCAGTCCAGGAGCCTGAAAAGGGCTATCCCCCGAAACATCCGAATTAATTTGCATCTTGGCGCGAAGGTACAAGTATCAAGTTTCTTCTAAGTATTTACACGGTTTAGTTTGGTAATAAATAAGTAATGCATGAATTAAGATAAATCTAGTCCCACGCTCTCACTTTCATATTTAAAAGTTTTTACTTAGATTGTGTTCTGCCCTTTAAAAAAAGCATTGTTCGGGACGAACAACTAAAAGTGTGGGGTGATCTGATGGACCATAATTGTATGAATCATAAACACAGTTAAACCCACCAAATTAGACTCTTTGTCTATTTAACTTTTGCTTGTTAGTTCCGATATTTATCTACAGGGTATTTTGAAGTCTAGAGAGAATACAGGCTAAGGAGGAGTTTTAAAGCTGAAAATGAATTACGAGTCATTCCAGGTCACGACCAAATTCTGACTTTCAAGAACCTGACGTGGAATCACTCAAAACAAGTCCAACCCAAGACCAACCAGAATCAGTCCGGAGCTGAAAGGGAGCCGATGGCTTTTGGGAAGAGCTCACAAAACTCACAAACTCTCTTCTCTCCTCCACCTAGCCGGCGGCTAAGCCACTCCACCTCTCCCCTTCCTCCATGTGGCCGGCTGCTTTTGGAGGGGTGACTCACCCCGATGGCTTTTGAGCTCTTCCTCCCATTTTGTGACATGTGGTGGCCTCTCATCCACATCCATCCCTTGCCCTTAGCCTATAAATAGAGATGCCCTCCTCTTTGTAAATCATCCCATCCCACAATCCACAAGTTCTTTAGAGAGATAGAGGGCTTAACCCTCTTCTCTTCACTTTCAATACACATTTTGTTCTTCACTTGTTCTTGCTTTGTTCTTCATTTTGGAGCTACTTTTCCTTGCTTGGATATTGCTTAGGAGCTCCTCTCCTCCACTTATTGTAGGTACAAAAGCCACGGCTTTCTTTTCCCTGACTTGTCCTTTACTTTCCGTATATATTGTTCTTACTTTAAAGTTATTCTCCTTTTCGGTATCCTTGTTCAAAGCCATGGTTTGCTTGTATTCCTTGACATGAATACAAGTAGCTAAAGCTTGTATTCGGTAGAGGGAGTATTTATATCATAAACCGACTCTATGCTTAATGCTACTTAGTGTTTCAAAACTTGTTCTATGTGCCACATATTAGGTTAGAACTTCCAAGGTTGAGTGGATGCTTTAACGGGCAAAGCTCTTCCGTGGGGTTCATGAACATACTCGGGTAAGTGGATGCTTTAACGGGCAAAGCTTATCTGAGGAGTTCAACCTCTTTTAAAAACCATTTGGTTGATCGTAACTGAAGATCCAATGGATGCACATAAGGCTAAGATACTTCGAAAGGAGGAATTAGTCTAAATAGAACAAGTGTTCTAAATGATGTGGCAAGTCTTGTGCTAGAAATAGCCTCGATTCATCTTTGAACACTTAGTATGATCGTTAGAGGTCAATGATGAACGATGATATGATATGAAACCCCTAAACCGAATCCTTTCCTTACAGTCCATTACCAACTGTTGTAATTTACTTTCAGTCTCAAAGCACACTCAAACCCAACCCCAATCGCATTTAATTTATGCATAAGCTTCATTAAAGAACAACTAATCCACCAATTCCCTTGGGTTCGACCCCTACTTACCACTTGCTACCCAGTAGTGAAGTCGCGAGTAGCGGAGATATAAATTTATTTTTGCACAGAGAACATCGCACCTTAACGATAGTGCGGTGGGCTCCGTCACACCCCATCTGATTTGCTGGGGTTCTGCTCTTGGCTGACTGATGAGCCGTATTTATACGACTCGTCGAGTCATTAAATCCCACCATTTCATTCACTTTATTATGCGAACAGTTACTTTTTAGTGTTGTTTTGTATTTCAGGTGATTTGGAAGCTCTAGGAGGAAACGTGCATAAAAGACGGCATTTTATGCCAAAAACATCACATTGGCAGATTGACCTTTGGAGCTTCACCGGACGACTGGGAATGCACCGATGATCAGAAAAATACGAGACACATGCCGTTGCGTAGGTGACTCAATTCCCTACAACTCTCCAGTTCACACCGAGAGCATCCGAGGTCGTTTGGAAGGTCCAATCAGGAATCCATGAGTCCGATCAGCGCAGATTTCAGGACTTAGCCAAATTCAGGGCCTGTTTTTCCGGCTGGCTGAGATGCCAACTTTGAGAGCCGTTCCGGCCTAATCCGTCCACACAATGGGGTGATTTCAAGGTTTGGACATCAAGTATACATGTCCAGCTAGTGCTCCAGCTCAAGAGACCGGCCAGAAGAGTTTCCGAAGGCGAGTCAAATCGGCCCCAAAGTACCCAGTCCGATCAGCCCGAGCATCCGAGTACCAGCCGAGTTGACCGAGTTGCATCCGAGTTTGACCGAGTTTGACCGAGTTCAAAGCCCAAATTTCGTCCAGCCCAATGTCATATTTAGGGCAACTTACATCTAGGGTTTCGGAATATTCAAGAAGGTTTAAGGTGGCTTAAGTCCCAAGCAAAGAGATAGCTTGAAGATAAAGCAAGATTATTATGGAAATATTTCCATAGTTATCTCTTGGCTTATTTTGGGAACTTTAGGGTTTCTCAAACCCTATATATAGAGGAGCATACCAGCCACAATAATCATCCTTCACACACTCACTCGAGCTCCCTCTCTTCCCCACTCGTCCGCCCTTGCTCCACCGTGCCTTCCTCCTTGCGCCGCCGTGTTCAAGCCCTAATCTCGGTCATTAGTGAAGTTCTTATTTTCCTTTCATTCATGCATTGTTTCTCCATGATCATGTGTAACTAATCCGATTATTCGGGTTAGGGTTGAATAATGGTGACTACGTTTTTGAGACTTGGATTTTAATGCTATATTCTATGTTTTACTAATTCTCGTATATGAATTCCATGAAATATTGTTAGACTAGACGTATACTTTGTCGTGAAATCTAGTTGCGCATATTTCTACATTAATCATCTATCTAATACTTTGTCATTTAGATAGGTAGTACGACTAGGGCAATTAACACTTTTGTCGGGTTAATTAAACCTAGGGGAATTAGGTCGTGGCGTAACACCTTTGTCGGGTTACTTGGGAAGTCACTTTTGTCGGGACAACCACACTTAAAACACGAGTTAGATATTTAGAAGTCTATGATAAAACAAGTCACAATTGAATAAAACCCTAATCTGAATACTTCTCTCTGATATTTACACCTTAGCATATTTTCGAATTTACAATTGTTTCACTAACCTTTACTCTCATCTCAGTTTCTTGTTTTTCTCCATTACAGAACAAAGTAGTAGCTATCTAGCTCCCTTGGGTTCGACCCTTGCTTGCCATTGTGCTAACCCACAGTTCAGGACAAGGAAAATATAAATTGTTTTTGCACAGGTACCGACGACAGCCTGTTCACTGACCTCCGTCTGGAACACTTAGTTGGCGATAGCACGCAGACCCAGAGAGGATCTAAGTGTTTTGAACTGAGCGGCGTCTAGTGGCATGGTGAGTACGGCAGTAACAGTGGTCATGTGTTTCGATGTGATGACCTTCTTCTCCACTAGCTCTCTGATGAAGTGATATCTGCTCATAGAGTGTTGTACTGGGTTCTTGGGCAGAAACTTCTTCACCCATTCCACTCCGTGTTCAGACAGATTCTGCTTCATACATAGGAACTGAGTGCAGCAGCTCCCTGCAGCGATGCTCTCCCGCTCTCCCAGCACCTGGTCACCATGTGTTCCAGGAAGTTGTTTCATCTCTCCCACCATGGTCAGCTGGAGCTCCTTTTGCATCTGTCTCACGAACTGGCCAACCAGCTTTTGTGTACTCATGAAGAACATATGCTTCTCTTCTCCCCCTCGCTCATAGCCATGGTCGATGAGGAACGTCTCGCACCATGCTCTGGGCGCTTGTGTGAGTCCGTATATAGTTTTCTTCAGTTCGTGACTATGCACAAGATGATATGACTTCCATACTTCAGATCTGGTGAACTCTCCCAGTTCCACGTGAATGGCCACCGCCCAAATCTCATCAATAAATGCTTTGTTGACATTCTTCGAACTGGATGAACATGCAGTCAGTTCTCGATACTTGATCTCATTCGCTCGACTCTTCATTACTTTAGATGGATCTTCAACAGTTTCCATGATTTGGCATTCTCCACATAGAACCAATGTATCACCTGTCACATTGGTCATTCCTCGGATGAGTCCAGTTGAGGAGAGATTCTTTGAGGTCTTGAGATTTAGATGACCCACGCGTCTGTCAGACAGTGCCATCTTATTCCCTTGTCTTGATAAACAGCCCGATGCAGAAACTGTTCTAGCAGAACCTATGAGGTAACAATTGTTGGCTGCCCTGCTGCCTCTCATCAGTGTGTCTCCTTCCTTATCCCACACGTGACAGGAGTCGTGAGTGAAGCTGACATGAAGTCCATCATCACATAGTTGACTAATGCTGATAAGATTCACCTTCAATCCTTCAACTAAGAGAATGTCCTTGAGTACAGGGAGATCCGGAACCTTCAATGTTCCACAGCCGATCACCTGACCCTTTCCTCCATCCCCAAAAGTGGCAAACTGCTTCTTCATAACAGGTTGAATATGTGTAAGAAACTTAGAGTTACCTATCATATGGGCAGAGCATCCACTGTCGAAGCACCAACGATCTTTCTCCATGTGACTGGATGGGCTAAAAGCAACCATACACATGGTCTTGCTTGTCTTTGGTACCCTGACCTGTCGCATTCTGGGTTTCTTCTTATGTCCCATGGCTCTTCGTTCAGCAAGAAACAGGCGACATCTAGGTCTGATGTGTCCAATCTGGTAGCAGTACCAGCATGTGCGAGAATCTCTCTTTTGTGTCGAGTAGGGGCTGATGTGATCATTGCGAGTCCTTCTTTGGCCAGCGGGGGTTTTTCCTTGGAACTGATTCACTTTCTGTCCCGGGTTCTGTTCAACCACTGGTTTTGTTTTAACAAACGTTGTACCTTTGGAGCTTCCTTCTTCTGTGAAACCCAGTCCTTGATGTCCGGACTCCATCCTTTGAGACCTGAGAATCTCGTTTAAATTCTTAGACCCAGAATTCAACATCTTCACCGACTATTTGAGCTGGTTGAGTTCCTTTATGGTGGCTGAATGATCCATTCTTTCAGATTCAACTTGGAGTTCCATCGACTCTACTTGCCTCAAGAGGTACACCTCCTTGCGATTCAGATCTATAATCGTTTTCCTTAGTCCTACCATGCCTACTGGATGAGTGTCACGGTCTTTCTCCATATCAACTTTCAGAGAAGAAATAGTACCCAGGAGTTCCGTTTTCTGTGCAAGCAGGCATGATCTTTCTTGTTTCATTTCAGTCAGTTGAGTGTTCAGCAAATCAACCTTACCTTGGAGTTCCACCTTCTGTGTAACCAGTATCTCAACCTCCTGCCACATCTTGTCTTTTTCAGCAGTCATACTGGCTACAGAATCGGTAAGCTTCTTATTGAGGTTGATCACCAGCATCCATTTCTCATATAGGTCTTTGTACGTTTCAGCCAAAGTCTCCTGTGTAAGTTCTTCAACATCACTGCTTGATGTGTCGTTAACAGGCTGGTCAGACAGTGCACTAGAGTATGGATTTTCACTTGACTCACTGCAGTCTTCAATAGTGACTACAAGTCCGACGAGATTGACATTCTCATGATCTTCTTCTTCATCGGTAGATTCACTATCTGGACCCTCATAGGCTAATCTGAGAATATCCCATGCTTCCTTAGCCACCTCACATTCAGCAATCAGTTTGAACACATCCTCGTCAACTCCATAGAATATTGCATTCAGGGCCTTTGAATTCCCAACAGCCGCTACATCATCTGCTTCAGACCACAGGGCTTCGGGTTTTGGCATAACAACTCCTTCAGGGTTTGCCATCATGGGTACTGTCCATCCTATCATTACAGCTCTCCAAGCCCTTTCATCGAGGGATTTCAGAAAGGCTTTCATCTTGGATTTCCAATAGGCATAATTCGGCCCTTCAAGCAACGGTGGTCGGTTAGTGCTCTATCCTTCCTTTAAACTCATCTTGAACAGTCGCTGGATCACACTCTGTATGTCGAGTGTCTGCTCTGATACCAAATGAAATCTACTTGACTTAGTCAAGACGAGTTCCAGATGGTGTTCGAACTACGTCTCGAACACTTGTTAGACATTTTCAGGTTATGTTCAAACAGAGACTGGAACACCTTAGCAGACAGAACGTAAACAGCACGAAATAGGAGCACGCACGATATGATAACCCAGTTCGGCCTCGCCTACTCTGGGGGGTTTCCCACACCCGAAAAAGGCACACAAATCTTATTACGAGTTTAGAGCTATCCGTGGACTTACACTTACACAACGCCTTGTTTGTAATAGCCTAGCCTCTAACACTCCGTCTCTCGGATTTGCAATCTCGGTTCACCGCAGCTCCCCTCGATCCCCTTTGGGTAGGACGAGACTTCCCTCTCGGCCTAGTCTTGGACTTCTCCGAAGTCCAGTCGCCTTCTCTCAAAGACGTATCTTGATCACCGTGTGTGTGTGTGCGCTTGTTGTCCTTCCAGAACAGTCTAAACAGCACACTGAACAGACTGTTACTTCCCCGTTGATATTCCGGTGTGGAATAATCAACCGGTGGTCGCTCCTCCTCGAATCTCACAACTCTCGTGTTTGTTTCTTTTCTCTCAGGAAGCGACGCAGATTATGGACGCCCTAGCTATCTATTTATATGCATGGGCGCTCTCCAAATCTGCTCCAGATATCTCATCAAATATTTAGGAAATATTCCTAAATATTCGATGTGTATCTTTATCCAATCTTTAGGAAGTATATTCGAAAACTTCCTTGCCAAGTTAGCCACGCCGCCTTTAATCTGATGTGAAGATATTCGTTTGAATAACTGAATCTTTGAATTCCTCACTGGCCGACTCCAATCAGAATATCCTTGTTAAATATTTCGGAGATACTCCTAAATATTTGATCGATATTCAATCTCTTCCATATCCAATCTTTGGAGATTACTTCCGTGCCAAGCCATCCAATATTCTCGAATCCAAGCTGAAGATATTCATTTGAATATCTGATCTTTAATGATGACTCGTCAATTGATCCCAATCAAATAATCTCGTCGATCTTCTGGATACGGAAATCTTCCTGCGTCTGCTGTACGCTGTGCTGCAGTTCAAGGCGGCGATTGAACTCTTCTTGAACACCTACTTGAACTGTCTAAAGCTGTTTTGCCAACAGCATGCCATTCATGGGAACATCAGCTTTCCAACACTTTTCTTTGAGCAATAAGTTCATCCATGCGTTGGTTCAAAGCTTGGAAAGCTTGTTGCGTGTATAGGCGCTCTTGGGAGATCTTGGCATTAAGAGCTTCATAAGAGGCCATCCCTTCTTGTCTAACCCTCTCACTTTCATTCAAGGAGTTTAGCAATTCTCTATAGACGTGTTCATTGCCATTAGGTTGAGGATTTAGAGGACAGGGAGGGTAGGAGTCATCTTGAAATGAGTATTGGCTATCATCCCGATATGGAGAGTATGAATGTGTCGGATAGCCATGCTCTTCCCAATATGCATTTTGTTGCTCCTCCTCTTGGTCATATTCTTCATTGTGAAAGACTTGTTGGTTGTATGAGTACATCCTCACAAAACAAAAGAACAAAAGTTAGCAAGAGATATGAGTGAATGGAATGTACAAAAGAAAAAGAAAAATATTTACAAGAATAGTCCAAATCTCACAAAATCTACTCTAGTGCTCTAGTTAATTCATTGCTCCCCGGCAACAGCGCCATTTTGACAGTTGTATTTTTAGGTGCAAGTCAAAAACATTTATATTTGACCGGTAAGTTCCGGGTCGTCCAAGGAGCAAGTCCAAACTTATGAGCACTATTCAATTTCGTTCCGATAAGTCTATCCTAATTACGAAGGGTTGGTTTTGATGTGATTGCTAGAGCAAATGCATATAAACAATGTAAAAATCTAAGGAAACTAGAGATAGTGTCACTACCAAGGCAAAGGGTGTACTCTAGGGAACTACTTCACTCATATGTGTTTTTAGACTCCAAGAGTTCAATTTCATGCAAGATACTTGTCCTAGATGATTAGATTACGGCCCGTATATCTATCAAGTCAAATTCCACCTCTTGGTTACTTCTCCGACTTGAGGAAGATATACCTTATACACACGAATCTCAATCTCTCGATATTATTGACTCGCGTCCTACTCATATCTCTCAATTGTCAACTCTCGTTGCATAATCGATCCTTATGATGAGGTGAAGTTCTAGCCTATCTCAATGCTAGGATGGGTCACGCTAGTGAACACCACCTAACAATGGTTATTTACTTGTTTTCGAGAACCTTTGGCATCCACCTCTCGGTTACTTAGCCTAGGATTCCTTAATGACTCAATATCTAGATACTTTGGCTTCCACCTCTCGGCTACTTGACCAAAGAACCATAGAAATTAATCATCTAGGCATTTTCTCAAACACCTAGAGTGCTTAACTTAAGTCATAAACCAAAACCATTCACTTAGACATTTTCTCAAACACCTAGAGTGCATAGTTTGATCATTCATTCAAAGTAAACCACAATCATCCAAAACATGTTATTCTAGCATTCATTCATAATATATAAGGAGTATTAACACACATGAGGTCCATAGGACCCTAGAACACAAAACACTACTCACAAATCATGTTCATAGACAAACACAAATTGTATTGAGTACATAGATGAAAATACAATGGAAGGAATGAACCAATCTAGTGTAGATGATCTTCTTCCCCCTTTGGATCTTCAATCTTCAATGGATGATCCTCCCTTGAAGCCTTGGTAGCTTGTTCCCTCTAGAAACCCTCAATTTTTCGTGCTCCAAAACCCTAGCTCCAAATCCCCCAAAAATCCCCCTTTGGATCTTCATCATCTCTTTCTATTTCTAACCCAAAAAGCAAAAATCTGATTTTTAGGTGATGCTCGGGCGAGCGAGCTTAATTGGGCAGATTGTATTGGAAAGATCAAGGCTCGGGCGAGCTCCACTGAGCTCGGTCGAGCTTAATTCGGCAGTGGCATTGGTCCAGCTCGAGCCCGGGCGAGCTACATGAAGCTCGGGCGAGCTTGTAGAGGCATCCGGCTTCTGGCAGATTTTTCGCAGTCTTAACCTCTGAATTTGGTCTTGGCGTCAACTGGAGTGTTGTATCACATTGGGTTACCTTTGCAACAAGCTAAAGATCAACTCATTTGGACATCGTATGAGATCTGTGCGTCCAAAATAAGCTCCAAAGGTCGGTTTGCCCCTTTTGCCCAAAACTCCATATTTTTGCTCCGAAACTTCGGTTTTCTGCGAGAATTGATCTTTTTGAACCCGGGGACCATAATTTTAGTTTTTAACCTGAAATGGCAATCAAGAGGGTCAAATGGCATCGAAAGAGACTCGGAACGGATCAAAATATCAAATAAAAGTAGAGGAATTATAGTCGAGAATTCGATTCATCACAGGGAGTGTCACGGGACCTGACTTCCGTTGCCTTTTTGGAGGTCTAAACCTTCGAATCTGCTCTTGGTGTCAACTACAAAGTTGTATGCCTTTGAATTAGTTTTCCAACAAGCTTTGAATCAATCAATTTAGACACCATATGCGATCTGTGCGTGCAAAATAAGACGGAAAGGTCAATCTGCCCTGTTTTGTCATGTTTTCGCCCTAATCTTCACCAATTGCTTTGCTTTGCTTCGGATCAATCCAAAAGTATTAGATATGTGATATATGATCTGAAACACTAGAAAAGAGGTTAAATGATAACAAAATGTCTGGAAAAAAACCTAATCCATCATCGAATGAAATGAATAATAGGTCAAGAATTCGACTGATCAAAACACTCCACACTTAGGATTTGTTCGTCCCGAACAAATGTCGAACAAATGGCAGAATAAATGCAAGTCCATGTGAGGCTCAACAACCATATGTTTCAAAGCTACCCACTCAAGTGTCATGTGATCAATTCTAATTAATAATGAAAACAAAAAGATAACTCACTGTCGTAGAGGACACGAATGCATTTAGCATATGCATCAAGTCTTTAAACCTCTAGGCTGCCCTAGTAGGACAAGTAAAGTCTCGTGAAGGTTTTCAGGAATAGGACTACCTACAAATCCCCTGTACAACTAACTAACGTGTATGCATGAGATGATGCTCAACGAGTCACAGTAAAGTCATGTCATACCTCGGATTCATCGTGTTACCTCAACTTCAAGTCAAACATCTTCATCAAAGTTGTCAGACAATCATAGATTAAACGAGTTATGCATTCTAACGGTCAATACACAAGGCTAGCAAGCGACTAATCACATGTTCTAAATAGTTCTATAGCAACGTGATAAGAAGATGAATAGTTACACAAAACATGCTCTCCATTCACCTATGCTATCTAGGGATAGTCCATGGGCTCTTGGCGCAAAGCTCATTCTCAAGTGCCAAGGACTAGGCAATGACCCGTAAGAGAAGAGGAGCCTGGCTTAAGAATTTTCTGAAAAATAGTACGAAAATCACATCAAAATTTTAGTGCAAGCACGAGGATCGTCCCTTAGTTTCTAGTACATGAATTCGCAACACAAGTCGTGATCGCATGCAATGAAAAGGTGGAATTACACTACATCTAGCAAAAGGGGGCAGAAATATATATTATTTTTCTCGTACACAAGGGGTGACTTTTCTCACTTTGCCCTTGGTATTTTTCTGTTTTTTTTCGTACACAAGGGGTGACTTTTCTCACTTTGCCCTTGGTATTTTCTTTCTCTAAAAAACAACTATGCTTGGGGAACGACTTTTCACCCTGTTTTGAAAATTCAGAACTTCATTCTTGATTGAAAATATATTGCTCTCTTATTTTTTCTAACTCCACACTTCAAACTTGACATAGTGTATGTATGAAGGCGGGTGCATGCAAATCACAACAAGTACAAAGAAACGCATAATAGTACTAATGTCACCTAGAAAAAGAGATGCATATTTAAGTTTTTGACATTTTTGAACCGGTGCCTACTAATAGCAAGTCTTAAACATGCTTTAAGAAATACGTAAAATACGTGATAGGCAAAGGCTAGCAATGATACTTACTCGAGGGAATACACATACGAATAAAACTATTTCAAGTCCTAGACTTCAAATCCAAAAGAATGACAACCAGTCAAGGAGTATCGTAGAAAACGAGGATTTCAATCGCAATACATAGACAGATGAGCATATGCAAGAGTGAATGTGATATGCGATGTGTGTGACTATGCGCTACCCACTCCACACTTAAAAATGAGCTTAGTCCCTAAGCGAAGAAATAAAAGATAAGAAAAATGTGCATAGGTACTTCACTCGTGTGTGATGGCGCGATATCCATGGAGATTAAGAGATGTCCGGTGAGTGAAACACGACTTGTGAGCTGGTAGATATACAGATAAACATATAGAGGATTCGAGCAGGTCCCGTGACACCTTAACTGTCACGGGGTGTCACGGGACATTACGGGACTTAGTTTTGTCATCGCCACGGCTTGGTCCCGTGAAAATTCCATTTTCCCGTGACAGTCCTAGTGTCACGGGCTGTCACGGACCCCTTGAAAATTGCGTCGCCATGGCTGGGTCCCGTGACAGCTCCTTTGTCCCGTGACAGACCTTGTGTCACGGGAGTTGCTGAGCCGTTTCAGCCTTTCCTGTTGCTGGCACTCCACACTTAAAACTGCTGCACACACATGAAATCACACAATGCAAATGCAGATGAAAACTAGCTAAATACTTACAACGCGGGTTACTCCCCAAAGAGGCCTAGTTTAACATCTTTGCGGGACATAGCTAGGGAGATAGTGCCAATCCACCTTCAAATCCCATTGAAATTTACGTCCATCTAGTATGACATGAACGTTGAGTAGAGCATGTAGTCCCTTCAAAAATTTGATACCCTTAAGAATCAAGGGAATGTAAAAGCTCCCTAATAATAGTTTCAAGACGTAAGGCAAGAATTGTCGAAACTTGTCTGGAGGCAGTGCAGCAAGATATACATCTTCAAATCTAGCTCCAGCAAGAACACTTCCTTTATACTCATTAGATAAGATCTCTGGTACATATACTTCATAATTTCCCTTCACCATCGTATTCAGGCATATGCGAAGGTCCTCTTCTATTGAACTCAGGTACACATCAACAAAGTCTTCGTACGTATGATCCTTTGATAGCTCATCATCGCTCAGAGAAACCGGTGGAATGATGTTCTCTTCTGTTTGCCCATCTAAATGACCTTTTGAAGCAGTAGTAGTGGAGGGAGATGTATCTTCATCTTCTGAGACGTCATTAGTACAAGACTCATCATTCTCCAACTCAGTGTAAGCCTTGGCAACCATTCTAAACGCCTCAAAACCATCCTCACAAACAGGTTGTTCTGGTATAGAGAGCATTCTCGTATCCTGATCATCTTCCACGTGGATTGGAAATAAAACTGAAGATGAATGTGCTTCATAGACTTGAACTTCTTGATGATTTGCCATTGTCATCTCAATGTCCTCATCTCTGCATTCATTAGTGGCTGCAATAGCTTGTTGTTCTAACTGGTCTTTCAGTATCTTGTTTCGAATGGCCAGCTGCTCAAATCTCTGCTCGAATCCTTTCATTTTCCTATCCTGCTCAGCCATGAAGCTCGCCAGCAGGGATTCCATGCTAGATGAGCTGCTGGACTCCTGATGTTTGGGCTGCTATGGCTGGTTGTTGTACTGTTGATCATAAAATCGATGTTGCTGCTGCGGCTGGTCCTCGTAACTCTCATAGTAGTGGTCATTTTGATAACAGGGTCGTGGTAATTCCACCGTCTTCCGAAGGTCACTTATTGTCGCAGCATTCTCCCGAGACGACCTCTCTTGCTCCTCTAAGTAGCTAGCCAACATAGACTCTAAACGCGATGATCCACCAGTGGCCTGAGACTGTTGCTGTTGCGATAGTTCTAGTAGCTCTCATAATAAGGATCATCTCGATAATAATGTTGATCATGGAACTGATTTTGATTTCCTTCCCAATTTGTATCATACGAGTATGTCTGACAATAAGGCTCTTCCCTTGGGTAGGTGATGGACCATAATTATACGAATCAAAAACACAGTAAAACCCACCAAATTAGACTGTTTGTCTATCTAACTTCTGCTTGTTAGTCCCGATATATTTCTACAGGGTATTTTGGTGCTTAGAGAGAAAACACGCTAAGGAGAGGATTTTATGCTGAAAAGATGTTACGAGTCATTCCAAGGTCAAGATCAGACGCTGAATGAAGAAATCTCAAGATCCTGACATTGAATTACTCAATTCAAATCCAACCGAGGAACAACCAAAGTCAGACCGGAGCGAAATTGGACTGATAGTTTTGTGAAAAGACTGCACAAAACTCACAAAACTCATCCTTATCTCCTAGTGACCGGCGGCTTTGGGAAGAAGAGATGACTCATGGGTGGCCAAGCCACCTCACCCCTCCCTTCCTCCTCTTCCAACCGGCGGCTTCTCCTCCCCATGACCGGCCACCGGTGGCTAAAGCTCCCCCCCCCCCATGTGGCTTCTCCTCCTTGCTCCTCCTCTCCCCATGTGACAAGTGTATGGCTCTCATCCCTCTCCCATGGCTATAAATACAAGCCAATTCCTTTGTAAAATATACAATTCAAAATCAATAAACACTTATCTCTCTACATTTTGTTACTTTGCAAGTTTGGTTTGAAATTATAATACTCCTGTTGGTTCTTGAGTATTATAAAACTGTAGAGAATACTCCTGTTGGTTCTTGAGTATTCAGTAGGAATTGGCAATACTCCTGTTGGTTCTTGAGTATTCCACCCCCTCTCCTCTTACTGTTTTCAAAAACCCCCGAGTATTTAGCTATGGTATCCACCTCTATGGATATTCGTAGCTAAAATCTTTATTCGGTTAAAGGGGTGTACTTGTATTGTAAAATGTTTTAGACCCTGCACTTAATGTCGCTTTGTGTTCAAAACTTGTTCTATGTGCCATATATAGTCAGAATTTCCAAGGTTGAGTGGAAGCTGTAACAAGCAAAGCTCTTCCGTGGGAATTCGTGAACATACTCGGTAAGTGGAAGCTGTAACAAGCAAAACTTATCTGAGGAGTTCGACTTATCTAAAAAACCATTTTGGGAAATCGTAACAGAAGATCAAATGGATGCACATAAGGCTAAGATACTTCGAAAGGAGGAATTAGCCTAAAGTAGAACAAGTGTTTTAAACGATGTTGCAAGTCTTGCGCTTAGAAATGGCCTCGATTCATCTTTGAACACTTAGTATGATCATTAGCGGTCAATGATAAACAACTATGATACAAGGCCCCTGAAACCGAATGTTTTCTTCAGATTACAAAACCCCCCTGTATTTACTTTTAATATTAGTATAACTACAATCATCAACCGCTCACCTTCCGGAGGACTCGCAAATCACACATCACCCACTGTAAGTCTTTCTTTTTACTTTTCAGTATTTATTTTCTATAATTTACTTTTCCGCACTCAAAACCAAAAAAAAACCAAAAAAGTCACTTAGTCATAACCGCTAAAACTCAATCAGCCTTAAAACACGCTCCCTCGCTGTAAAAATCCCTTAAAGAACAACGTATCCCCCTAATTCCCTTGGGTTCGACCCCTACTTACCACTTACTACCCAGTAGTGAAGTCGCGAGTAGCGGAAAATATAAATTTATTTGTACAGAGAACATTGCACCTTAACGACAGTGCAGTGGGCTCCGTCAAAATTGGCGCCGTTGCCGGGGAATTAGCCATCGGATAAGTTGTTCTTTCCCTTCCATGTCCTCATGACGCAACCCCCTTCATATGCATGGACAACAAGACATCTCCCTCTGTTCGGAGGTACGGATGGAGAAGACCCAGTACAACACTGCCGAAACTTTCACCACGTTTGCCACCTCATAAAACCTGCAAATGAAATGTTAGAGGAGTTTAAACTTAAATGCTTTAAATTTTCTTTAACTGATTTTGCAACGATCTGGTATTATACGTCAACCTCTAGTAGTGTAGTACATTTTGTGGACCTCTGCGTTCCATTCCTACGAGAATTCTCCCCCCATCCTTACGACAACAAACCCGAGAAAAAATCATGAGCCTTAAACAATCCCGGGATGAGACTTTGGACGAATACTACACGAGCTATGACACCATCATCTCAAGCTGCCCGCACCATGGATTCACGAAGAAAGTTCTGCTTCAAAAATTTCTTCGTGGGATGAAAGTCGATGATCTAACAAGGATTAACGAAGCAATGAGGAGATCAGCCAGGAACTTCTCCCTGGCAGACATGTGGTACCTCATAAATGACCTGGCCGCAGCCACAAAACGAATACCCCAAGCTGATAGAGAAATGCAAGAGGCTGGTCCACAGACAGAAGGAGAAACTCCCGAGCCATCAGAAGACTGGGATATAGAAAGTATCGGGAGCAACGAGGAAGTGTCAGCAATGGAAGAAGTCCAGAATACCACCGACATGCTGCCAAAGCCATACCCAGCTATCATCACCCAAGCAGCCGAAACCATCTATGACCAGTTCCTCACAAACAGACACGACGAGGCAGAACCGAGCCTTAATATGCAAGCTTCCCGACTGTTCCCCTCGATCAATAGACAAATCGGTGAAAACTATGTGATCCATGAAGAGGCTGAAAAGAGAATGGGAAAAGGGCCTGAGCAGAACGACTCCTCGATGGAGCATGTTTTCGCCATGACTGGACAAGGCAGCCCTAAACACCAGAAAGCCCAGTTCAAGAGACTAGTTGTAAAGGGTCCCTCGCCTTCTCAGAGACGTTGGAAGGAGAAATCACCAGAACAACGGGAACAGGACCCAAGCACATCGTCTCACAAGAAATCAAGGAAAGGCAAGGCAAGAAGCAACACAGGAACAGTGGCGAAATACGACCTGAGCCACCCATGGGACCCCAACCAGTGATCCAGGAATAAGGTACTGTCGAGCCAACGACGTTAAATAAGTGCACTGGTTGGGAGGTAACCCGACACTATCTTACTTTCTGTCTTTTTATTTTCTGTCTTTTAGTTTTTATCAATAAGTCGCTCTCACCCACTTGGTGCATAGAATAATTTGACTATTTAGGAATTGGTTTTTGGAGCACGATCGGATCAGCCAGGCAGCTTCCGTGAACTAGCGGGCCTGCGCTGAGAGTTCAAGGCCCCAGCCAAACTCCCTCGATTATCCAGCCTCATGCCATGTCATTCGACACAAAAAGGGAGTTCTGATCTTACCTTTCCTTAATATCATTTCCTTCTCGTAATTGTCTGCTTGCATGGCTTTTGAACTAAGTAGTGCTGAAAGGCACGCCTTCGTTCAAAAGTGTGGGGTGAGATCCGCATGTGTACATAAATAAATAACATGTTTTTCTTTTTTAGTGTTATCTTTTTGAAATTATGAACTTAAGAATGTGAAAAAGATAGATCTAAAATTCATGCATTTACCTTGTGAAAATTCAACTGTCTAAAAACTTAGAACGTAACTTCTCATTTGTCTCTTTGTGCTGAGATAAACTAGGGATGTGGAGTTGATAGAAATGCCCTAGAGAGGCTTGGCAAGCAATCGAAGGATCGAATCAAACTATATGGTTTTCAAAGTCAGTGGAGGCTGCACTTCGGGTTTCAGTAAAGATTGAAGTCATCTCCGCCATGCAGTGTTTATGCAAAAAGAAAAAAAGGCGAGGACGGGAATCAGACCGTCCTCTCTCTAGTCAAAGTAGCCGAGAAAATAGATGAGCGACCCTCATCTTGACCCGCGCGAAATGACAAGGATGAGAGGAGCGGGGAGGTATTTCCATAGGCTTGCGGGCGATGATTAGACCTCCCAAAAAGGCTTGAGAAAATGGACTAGCAAGTCACAAAGACGCAAAAAGCTCAAAGAAGCAAATCAAGAGGCCAAAGGCCCAAAATTGTGAAGGTTTTAACCGAACAAAAAGTGAAGTACTCAAAGAGTCAAATCAAAGGCCAAAGGCCGATTCACTACAAAAGCAGTCCCTCGCCAAAAGAAAATCAAAGTACTCAAACCATTGAAACTCGAACCGAATCACGTGCTAGAGAAAGCTACAAGGAAACCATATAGTGTGAGACGGTCCCGAGGTTGCAGTCCAGGAGCCTAAAAAGGGCTATCTCTCGAAACATCCAAAATAATTTGCATCTCAGCACGGAGGTACAAGTATCAAGTTTCTTCTATTTATTTACACAGTTCAATTTGGTAATAAGTAAGTAATGCATGAATTAGGATAAATCTAGTACCACAGTCTAATTTTCATATTTCAACAAACTTACTTAGTGTGCCGCCCTTTAATAGCATTGTTCGGGACAAACAACTAAATGTGTGGGGTAATCTGATGGACCATAAATATACGAATCAAAAACACAGTAAAACCCACCAAATTAGACTGTTTGTCTATCTAACTTCTGCTTGTTAGTCCCGATATATTTCTACAGGGTATTTTGGCGCTTAGAGAGAAAACACGCTAAGGAGAGGATTTTACGCTGAAAAGATGTTACGAGTCATTCCAAGGTCAAGATCAGACGCTGAATGAAGAAATCTCAAGATCCTGACATTGAATTACTCAATTCAAATCCAACCGAGGAACAACCAAAGTCAGACCGGAGCGAAATTGGACTGATAGTTTTGTGAAAAGACTGCACAAAACTCACAAAACTCATCCTTATCTCCTAGTGACCGGCGGCTTTGGGAAGAAGAGATGACTCATGGGTGGCCAAGCCACCTCACCCCTCCCTTCCTCCTCTTCCAACCGGCGGCTTCTCCTCCCCATGATCGGCCACCGGCGGCTAAAGCTCCCCCCCCCCATGTGGCTTCTCCTCCTTGCTCCTCCTCTCCCCATGTGACAAGTGTATGGCTCTCATCCCTCTCCCATGGCTATAAATACAAGCCAATTCCTTTGTAAAATATACAATTCAAAATCAATAAACACTTATCTCTCTACATTTTGTTACTTTGTGATCGCTCGAAAATATAGCTAAGTATTCAAATAAATCCAAACACTTATGCTAAATCACGTTCTAATCAAAACAATTTGTAATGACTCGGGTGAACCCAAGGTCGAACCCAAAGGATAGGTGATTAAACTATTAGTGCTAATGATTTACTTAGGATGTCTAATGGTTGGGGGGAAATTTTCCTCTTAAGAGGTTGATAGCCAATATTTAACTATCCAAAGGGAGATGTGAATAACGAAAGGGTTTTAACAATCAATAAAAGATGATTAGGGATCTAATCCTCCACTTAAACAATTATTGTGACGTTAAACTAGGACACCATCGATGAAATCACATGCACATGTTTAGAATATAGCCATGTGGCATTAGTACTAAGCTCAACTCACGCTTCAACTTAGCACAAAGGGGCTACACCTCGCATAACACCTCACACTCACGCTTTATTGGCATTATAGAGTCTAATTATCTAGTCTCACACTCACGCTTTATTGACTAGGCAATCACACTCTTGTTAAGTTCAAGCTATTCTCATTAGGTTAAGAGTGTCATCCAACTAACACAAAATCCTAATGTTTCTTCATTTAGATCATTTGAAATCATGTTCTTCAACGCAAGTTACTTGAAACACAAAATCAAGCCAAGTTTCTCATTGGGGTATTTTCACAAACACCTTATGGGTAACTCTAATCATTAAGTTCAAATGAAGAAAAATCATATGCAAATCATTCATCAATGTCATCCATAATGTTTATAGTGTCACAAACATGTTTAGGGGATTCATAGATCCCCAATCAAGATCACTACTCACTCATAGTGAGGTTACAATCAAAAGCATCCATGGAAGAGTATGTAAACATGAAGAAGATGAGTTTAGGAATCTAAAACCAAAGTAGGAATTCAAGAGAATGATGTTGGTCTTCTTCTCCTTCACTCAATCTCCTCGAAATTCGTGCTTGATCTCCTCCAAATCCGTGCCAAGAGTCCCCCTTTGAAAATCCCCAAAAACTTTCTATTTATAGCCAAAGTTAGGGTTTTCCGGTACTGTACCCCAGTCGATCGACTGGGAGTTGTGTGTTGGCTCAGTCGATCGACTGGAGTTGCTTGATTTGCAGGCCCTCCTGAGAATTGCTTGAGTCGGTCGACTGGAACAAAGAAGGATCTCAGTCGATCGACTGAGAGGGGTCAAATTGTAGTGTCTCCTGAGAGTTGATCGAGTCGATCGACTGGAGCAGGGGAGCATCCCAGTCGATCGACTGAAGGAGTTTGGTTTGCAGGCTCTCCTGAGAGGTGAGCGAGTCGATCGACTGGAGCAGGGGAGCATCCCAGTCGATCGACTGAAGGCCGATTTCTGATAACTTGATCAAATCTTCAACTTTTCCTCGTTTCTTCGTGATAAGGTTTTGAGCTTAATGTATGGTCGTTCCAAGCCTGAAACGCAAGGAGAGGGGTCAGATGGCATCGAAATAGCACCGGGAATGGACCAAAATTCTTCGTAAATGGGCATGTAAACGAGTCAAGAATTCGACTCATCAAACACTCCACACTTAGAGTTTGATCGTCCCGAGCAAACAATAAGAACTAGCCAGAGATAAACAATAGGAAAATTTTATTTCTAACTACTCTAACACATATATACAATCTATCTCCTTTTCGTAGGTGTGACGAATGCATTTAGCATATGCATTAAGCCTTTAAACCCCTAGGCTACCCTAGTGGACGAGTTATAGTCTCGTGAGAGTTTTCAGAAAAGGGAATACTCACAAATCCCAAGTGCACTTATCCCATGAGAATTGAATTTAAGAGTGTTTAACCAAGGTCATGATTTCTCAAAACAAACTCCTCACCCCACGCTAGGACTATCATCACAATACCATCAAAAGGACTTTCGAACCACTTTGAGTACCATTAAGGTTGTGCATTCAAGGTCATCAATACTAGAGCTATCAATCGTCTCATCCAAATGTCTATTCATTTTCAAGGTAATACAATAGAAGTTGAGCATTTAGTTTGCACAAAGAGTGTCAATCGCTTGCCTATGCTAGCTAGGGCTAGTCCACGGGCTTGCGATATGGAACTTGTTCCCAAGTTTTAGGCGCTTAAGCCGTAATCCATAAAGGGAAGAGGAGTTCGACACGAGAATTCTCAACAAACAAGTCATAAACCAAATGACATACTCCCGTGCAAGCACATGGATCGTCCAAAGGTCACTCCAACTAGCACACAAAACAAATGATGCACCCGCACAAGTGAATAATGATGGAAGAACATAGAGTCAAGTTTTAAGTGTTTCTTATTTTCTTTTCTCTCTCTTTTTTTTTCTTTTTCAAAAACTGCTCTCACTCATCATCGTCCTTTTGATGCGAGTCAAGGCGAGGGTTGCTCGACTATTTTCCCGGCTACTCGGACTAGAGATTGGACGGCGTAAGCCACCATCCCACCTAACCGCATAAGTACCGCAGAGGCGAAGCAGAAAATTCAAAATTTTTTTTTTTTTGAAGACTCCACACTTAAAACTTGACAATATGTTCAAAAAGCGTATGGAATGTGCGGGAGACATACATAAGCAAGGCACCGTGTTAGAGGACTCAAGTCACCAAGGAATAATCAAGAGATTTAGGTTTTTCACGAAGAGTTTTAAGAGTGCTTGCTATAGCTTGATCCAAGGTATTTCAACGAAAATACTTAGAGAATTAGATAGATGAGAGATAGCAATGATATTGGTTTTCAAGAATACACATTCAATGGACTAGGTCGGTTCTAAGCTCAAATTCCGATAAATGTAGCAAATAGGCTAGGTGTGATTTATAGGAATCAGAATTGATAGTCACGAGCCTATGTGGTTAACACTCTCTCATGTAGGGATAAGGTGCCAAAAAAATGCAAGTGTCCATCAAAAATGATATGCAAAGCATGCAATCATGTGAACTATGCGCACAAACCACTCCACACTTAACTCAAGCTTAGTCCCTAAGCGCAAAGAATGTTTAAATAAAGTAAAAGGCGCATAGGAACTCCCCTCGTTTGAAGCACCGGTGACAACACTCATGGGAGCGATAAATACCCTTTTGGTTGCAAAGGTGGATAAAGAAAGTGAATTCTGAACATGAGCAAAATATGGGTGCATATCCTGTAGAGTGAACAGCACAAAAGGTAAACACCTTCAATATCATATCGAATGTAACATACAACCAAAAGCAAGTAAAGGGCATATCACTCAGAACGGTAAACATCATCCAAAATTGCGCCAAAAAGGCGACTTAACATCCAAGTAAATGATCCAAATAAGGAAACATCAAAATGTCAATGAAAACATGATCAGAAAGTCTCTGAACGTGAAGACGCTCTCTCGTCACCTCCCGAAGTGGTGCCATCATCAGTGTCTCCCTCCTCGGTATCTCCATCAGAGGCTCCATCGTCCTCCTCTAAAGCGTCTGTGGATGGTGCATGAGGCATAGGAGAGGGAGTGCGGGAAGCAGCAGGAACTGTAGCAGCTGGCGCAGTCTGGCCTCTCATCAAGGACTCAAGTGCAGTGCGGACCCACTCTGACTCGGTGCGGACGAGGTCCTCTATGCGGGCCAAATCACTCCTCATATCAGTCATCCCGGCCGATAACCGAGCAATCTCTGATGTAACTGTCTGCCTCCACTCCGCTGAGTCATCAACGACCGGAGGGGGAATATGGACCGGGGGATCTGCTGCGGGAACCTCCTCATCTGCTAGTGGGAGCTCGTCGTCTGCCTGTCCCTCGGGAACGACTGGAGGTGAGGGTGGAGGAAGTGAACCGGGGGGAGAGGGAGAGAGGTTGGCTCGGCAGTAGAGGGGGAACTTCTGCTTGAAGGCCCTCCTCTTCGCAGCAGCATCAGTCACAAGGGTCTCCACATGGGGTGACGGGTCATGGCTCCACGTCTTACCGTCCCGCTTGACCATATGCATGTTCTTCATCAAATCTATGTCAAGCTTGCTCCTTTTAGGGGCCTCACAACCCTCGTAGCCAAAGGTGAAGTTACACCTTCGGGCTATCAATGTAATCAAGGAGCCTCCTCCCATCCCCTTGTTCCTCGTACCCGGCTTCACCACGGTCTCAAACCGGTCGGCGAGAGAAGCAAGCCAATCAACAGTGCACCCAAAATCCAAAGCGACCATAATATCCATATCCGGGAGGGTGACTTTCCTAGCCTTCTCAGTCCTCGTGTTAATACCAATAGCTATGACATGGTGTATAATCTTCCACACTGGGTCGACTATCGCGGAAGAATTATATGAGGATATAAACCACTCATGCCTACCGGAGATTCTCCTCCAAAGCTTGGACTGGTCATGCTCAGAAATCACCGGGGGTAATGATGCCTCGGGCCGTGGAAATCCCAACCACTCACGGATCAAACTCTCCTGAATACGGAAATCCCGACTCCCGAGCACAAATTTCCAATAATAAGTCCAATCGACCCTCTCCCCCTCTATCTCCTTCACCAACTCAAAAGAGCAAGTGAACTCTTCAACTACCCTCTGGTAGGTACCCGGATCATCAGACAAAAGGAAGGACAAACCATATGTAGTGAGGCGAGATTGTACCTCAGTCGCGACCGCTTCGTAAATGCCACGAAGCAAACCCATTTCGGGGTACAGTGTAGGGATGGCAGTCTTCTTCTTTGACGTGATGGTAGCGTGATGAGTCTGGTGCCTCTCGTCTCTAAACACCAAGGGGGCCGAAAACGGATACGGGACCGGTATGGGCATCGGTCCCTCATACGGCCCTTCATGAGGCTCAATTGGCACTATGGCCGTGGATGCAGGGGCTACAACAGGGGGCGAGGGTGCCCTAGGGGGAGGAGGCACGGGTGCTTTCCTCTTTGGCGCCGGCTTCTTCGGTTGAGGCTTAATCTTCGTAGGAGGTGGTGGGGAAACCGGCACGCCCTCAATCTCGGCATCTGACCCCGAGTCAATGTCAGCAAGCGTCCTCCTCAATAATTTCCTCTTGCGCGAAACAAGAGGTCTATCATCCTCATCCTCCGGTATATAGTTGTCAATTTGCTCCTCGATCGAGGGCTCGAGAGCGATCCCTTTCCCCTTCGCTTTTGCACTCGATGATGTTCCGGGTCGACCCATGGTGCTAATGGAATTGGAATCACAGATCAAATTGAGCAAAAACTCACAATTGGGCGCTGAACCGCACCTCAGTCGATCGACTGGAATGAGGCAGGACTGTCAGTCGATCGACTGGAAACTGAAATCCGACGGGTTTAGGGTGAAATTAGGGTTTTTTGATTCCGGCCTTGGGGGTTGAAATTGAAGTTTGGGGCTTGTAGGCGAGGTGATTAGGAGCAGAATGACGGTTGAAATGGGATGAATGAACGGCGGATGGCGGAGATCGGCGGAGGAGAAGGTTTCCGGTCGGAAATTCGAAAATCGGGCCGGCTGGGTGGATTTGGCGGTGGTTCGAGCGGCGGTTGATGGCGGACGGCTTGCGAGATGATGGCGAGTCGATTGGGGTGGAGGGTCCGGTGAGATTTGGTGGAGGTCGGAAGTCGGATTCAGAAATTAGGGTTTTGTGATTTTTGGTTTCGGGTGAAATGAAAAATGAGAAGGAAAGGAATGGTTTGGATAGGCAGATGCTAGTCGATCGACTGGGAGTTCAGTCGATCGACTGAGGGAGTTCAATTTACAGACCCTTCTGAAATATCAATCCAGTCGATCGACTGGGCTATAACTTACATCCAGTCGATCGACTGGAGAAGCACAAAAAACATGACCTTCTGGGATAATGGTTCAGTCGATCGACTGGGATACAGCTTGTCTCCAGTCGATCGACTGAATCCGGAATTCTGCTTGAAAAATTTTTTTTTTCTTTTTCCAACAATTCCCAACTCCACACTCAGAATTTTCACTCATATCCAAGGATAGGTACCACTAAAAATATCACATGAAATCAAGGTACGCCCTCCTAATCAATCGCTAGCACATAAACATACGATTTTCGATCAAATTAAGCTAGGATCACCACTCCACACTTAAAACACCACCATTATCAAGAAAATTCATGCAAGCTCTACGCCACATCACACACACCCCAAATCATGCATTTGGATCAAACAAATATCAAGTTCACATGCATAGTTCAAAGAGCACATGCCAAACATATATATAGAACGATTTTGCATAGATGGACAACTCACAAACCGGGCTACCTCCCGTTAGGGCCTAGTTTAACGTCTTGGCAAAGACCGAGCCGAATCTTTGGTATGAAGAGAAGCACACTAAGAGAAGTCCCGAGCGGGATCCCTTCTCTAGCGGCGATAGCACATTGGATTCAAGAGGGGGCTTCCAACATGTGTTGGTTTCCATGGTTGGCGTGATAGATTTTGACTCTTTGCCCATTTGCCTTGAACAAATTCCCTTGATTCCCAATTAACTCCAAGTGCCCATCTTCGAAAACTCTATGAATTTTGTACGGCCCGGACCACTTAGACTTGAACTTCCCGGGGAACAACTTGTACCTTGAGTTGAACACCAAAACATTATCTCCTTCCGAGAACTCCTTCTTGACAAGAAGTTTATCGTGCCACTTTCGAGTTCTCTCCTTATAGATTCTTGAACTTTCATAGGAGTCTAGCCTAATTTCTTCTAGCTCATTCAGTTGAAGGAGTCTTTTCTCTCCCGAAGCCTTTCTGTCGAAATTCAATTCTTGAATGGCCCACGTGGCTTTGTACTCAAGCTCCACTGGGAGATGGCATGCCTTGCCATAAACTAGCCTATAGGGGGACATACCGATCGGTGTCTTGAAAGCAGTTCTATATGCCCAAAGCGCATCGTCAAGCTTCAATGCCCAATCCTTCCTTGACTTACCAACTGTCTTTGTCAAGATATTCTTTATTTCTCGGTTTGATACCTCAACTTGACCATTTGCTTTGGGATGGTAAGGGGTCGAACATCTATGAAAAATTCCATGTTTCTTCAACATGGACTCGAATCTTTTCTCCTTGAAGTGGGAGCCATTATCACTGATCACCGCTCTAGGGACTCCAAATCTTGGGAATATTATCTTCATGAACATTTTAATCACCACCTTAGCGTCACAAGAAGGGGAAGCGATTGCTTCAACCCATTTGGACACGTAGTCCACCGCTACAAGAATGAAGGAGTTCCCTTGAGACGAAGGTAGGGGTCCCATGAAATCTACTCCCCATACATCAAAAATCTCCACTTCTAAAATCCCCTTTTGAGGCATTTCATCCCTTCTAGCAAAGTTTCCCGTCCTTTGACACTCGTTACAAGATTTGACGAATTCATACGTGTCCTTGAATATGTTTGGCCAATAAAATCCCGATTGAAGTACCTTAGCTACGGTCTTCGAAGTTGAACCATGTCCACCATAAGAAGAGGAGTGACAACAATCTATAATCCCTTTTGCGTCGTCCTTGGTCACACACTTTCTATAAATCCCGTCGGCGCATAGTTTGTACAAGAACGGATCATCCCAAAAGTACCTCGAAACGTCGTGCAAGAACTTCCTCTTTTGGTTATGATCGAGGTCATTAGGGAGAATGTCGCACGTCAAATAGTTCACATAGTCCGCATACCATGGGGCTTCATCTTGGACACTTAGCAAATATTCCCCGAGAAAAGAGTCTCGTATAGGCATTGAGAGCCATTTTGTGTCAAAATGCTCAATTCTCGAGAGATGATCCGCGACTACATTTTCGACCCCTTTCTTGTCTTTGATCTCAATATTGAACTCTTGCAAAAGAAGAACCCAATGAATAAGTCTCGGTTTCGCATCTTTCTTAGCCATCAAGTACTTAATAGCCGCATGATCCGTGTAGACGATCGTCTTGGACCCAACAAGATATGGTCGGAATTTTTCAAAGGCATACACCACGGCTAGCAACTCCTTCTCGGTTGTGGTGTAATTCGATTGAGCATTATCAAGCACCTTGCTCACATAATAGACTACATGGAGTCTCTTATCCACTCTTTGTCCCAAAACGGCTCCAATGGCAAAGTCGCTTGCATCGCACATAAGCTCGAATGGAAGATCCCATTTTGGTGGTTGCACTATGGGTGCCGATACAAGGGCTTTCTTAAGCTTTTCAAATGCCTCTAAGCATCCTTCATCAAAGTCAAATTTCACATCATTGCATAGGAGATGAGTAAGCGGCTTGGCAATCTTTGAGAAGTCCTTAATGAATCTTTGGTAAAAACCGGCATGCCCTAAGAAACTTCTAACTCCTTTTTGATCTTTTGGTGGTGGTAGTTGCTCAATAACTTGTACTTTCGCTTTATCAACTTCCACACCCCGACTAGATATCAAATGCCCAAGCACAATTCCTTCTTGAACCATAAAATGGCACTTTTCCCAATTGAGCACCAAACCCGTTTCAATGCACCTAGCAAGAACATGAGAAAGATTAGTTAAGCAATCATCAAATGAAGTTCCATGGATAGAGAAGTCATCCATGAAAACTTCCATGCATTTCTCAATGTAGTCACTAAAGATAGACATCATGCATCTTTGAAACGTTCCCGGTGCATTGCATAACCCAAAGGGCATGCGTCTAAAGGCAAAAGTTCCATAAGGACATATAAAAGTGGTTTTTCTTTGGTCATCCGGTAAAATGGGAATTTGATGAAATCCACTATAACCATCTAGGAAACAAAAGTACTTATGTCCCGCAAGTCTTTCAAGCATTTGATCAATAAAAGGAATGGGAAAGTGGTCTTTCTTAGTTGCTTTATTTAATTTCCTATAATCAATGCACATCCTCCATCCATTTACGGTTCTAGTAGGGACCAACTCTCCCTTATCATTTTGCACAACCGTAAGTCCTCCCTTTTTGGGGACGACATGGATGGGGCTTACCCATTCCGAATCCGGGACCGAGTAAATGATTCCCGCGTCTCTTAGCTTAGTAATTTCTTTAAAAACCACTTCGCTAAGATTAGGGTTCAATCTCCTTAGAAACTCCCTAGAAGGTTTTGCATTTTCATCCACATTAATCCTATGCATGCATAGCGAAGGGCTAATTCCCTTTAGATCATCAATTGAGTATCCCAAAGCCTTTTTATTGTTTTTCAAAACATGCAAAAGTTTGGACGTTTCATTTTCATTCAAGGTTGCACCAACAATGACCGGGTGCGTGGAATTAAATCCAAGAAACTCATACCTTAGATTCGAAGGTAGAGGTTTTAACTCTCCTTCGAATTCCTTACCTTTTGGCACTTGGTTTCCATCACCTTGACAAGCATCTAACAATTTTTCTTCTTCGGCCCAAGACAAGTCATACATTTCCTCGTCTTCCATATCCAAAAGTGAGGAAAAATGCATGCTAGAATCATCTAAGTCCATGACTTCACTTTCAAAAGATGTTAGCTCAAAACTTTCACAAGATATATCAAGCAAATTACATTCAAAAGACGATATGGGAGTTTTCATGGCATTTTTAAGAAAAAATTTCAACTTTTCATCCCCTATCTTCAATTCAATAGACCCTTCACCACATCTAATGACCGCTTCAACGGTGTTAAGGAAAGGTCTACCAAGAATAACGGGCATTTCTTGTTCCACATCCATTTCTAGCACATAGAAGTCTACGGGAATAAAGAATTTACCAACTTTAATAGGCACATCCCTAAGAACTCCCCTAGGGGTTCTAGAACTTCTATCGGCTAGTTTCAATGATATGGTAGTAGGGTGGAGTTCTCCTACATCAATTTGCTCAAACAAAGAATAGGGAATTAAAGAAATGCTAGCTCCCAAATCACACAATGCCCTATCAATTTCAATCTTTCCTAAAGAGATAGGAATAGAAAATGAACCATTATCTTGCATTTTTTAGGCATTCGACTTTGCACAATTGCACTACACTCCGCATTCAAAGCTATCATGCTAGATTCCTCAATTACCCTACGGTTTGACACAATATCCTTCAAAAATTTAGCATAGGTAGGGTTTTGAGTAATTACCTCATGGAAGGGAAGTGTGACGTACAACTTCTTTAGCATCTCCACAAATCTTTGGAAGTGGGTGTCAAGCTTGCTTTTGTTTAACCTTTGAGGGAAAGGAACCATTGGCACGTATTTCCTCATTAAAATCGGCTCCTCTTCCTTTTTCTCCTCCTCCGCGGGAGCTTGAGGTTCATCTTCCAAATTTTCCTTGGCGATTCCTCCTTCTTTTTCCTTGCCATCGGGACTAGATTTCCCTTGAGGGGTGGGTAAGACTTTCCCGCTCTTCAATGTGATGGCGTCCACATGTTCTATGGAGTTCACGTCCGGTTGAGAAGGAAGTTTCCCCATTTGCTTCAATGCCTCGGCTTGTTGAGCCACTTGGTTCTCAAGCATCTTGTTATGGGCTTCCAATTGCTCCATTCTCTTGTTAGTCTCTTTTTGATTGTCTAGCATTTGAGCCATCATAGACATCATAGTATTATCTTGATTGTTGGAAGGAGCTTGTCTTTGTGAATTGGAGGGTCCTTGATCGTTCATTTGAGTCTTGGCTTGATAAGGCCTTTGATAATTCCCTTGGTTGGAATATTGAGAGTTTTGGTTGGACCCTTGACCTTGAGTTGAATAAGAGGGTTGCCCTTGATTTTGGTTTGAGCCATATCCTTGTCTTTGATACGTCCCTTGATAATTGCTTTGCCCTTGAGGCTTAGGAGCAAAATTGGGCTCATTGGACATTCTCCTTTGAGGAGGCTCATAATTCCTTGTTGTAGGGTTAGGATTTGAAGCATAGTTCCTTTGTTGATTGACGTAGTGCGCTTCTTCATATCCATCATCATCATCTTCATATCTTCCTTCCGGGCAATTCTTGGTAGAGTGTCTCGAGCTCGCACACAAGAAGCAAGCTTGTTGCGCCGGTATTTTCTCTTTATCGGCCTTGGCTTTAGTTGTCTCCACGCAATTCACCATACTTATCATGTTCTCCACCTTTTTTGTCAAGTCCGCCATTTGATCCTTAAGTGCACAATTTGAGGAATCATCGCGTGGCTTACCCATTTTCTTGTGGTCCACTCCTTGGTATCGATCGGAGTTTGTAGCTATCTTATCCACAATTTTAAACCCTTGGCTCGCCGGTAACTCCATAATTGCACCTCCGCTTGCCGTATCCATTTGGTTCTTGGCTTCCTTGCTCATACCCAAGTAGAAATATCTCATAAGATCGGCTTTACGGAAGTTGTGATGAGGGCACTCCTTCAAATAATGTTTGAAACGATCATACGCTTGGTGGAACAACTCATTGTCTCTTTGGGAGAAAGTCAATATGTAATCAATGAATTTCTTGGTTCTAGACGGTGGAAAAAACTTGTTCAAGAAGGAATTTGCTAGATGATCCCATGTTCTAAAAGTTCCAGGCTCTTGGTTTTGCAACCACTCCTTAGCGTCCCCATACAATGAGGAAGGAAATAGCTTCAAGTAGACGTACTCCACGGGCACATTCCTTGGTTTGTAGGTTCGGCAATACTCTTGGAAATTGGCCAAGTGTGTGGAAGGGTTTCCTACTCCTTGATATTGGTCATGGGTGACCATATGGACTAAGGAGGACTTCACATCAAAGTCGAAAGCATCTTCATCCGGGGGCATAATTGCCGAGCCATTCCCCTCAAGGGTCGGAGTCATGTAGTCCCCTACGGGTCTTTCATCCTCATCTTCTTCATCTTCCTCCTCATACCTATTGTTTCGGTTCTCTCTACGATGAACACGAGGATTCCGGATAGGACGTCTCTCATTCTCGTTATAATTGTCATTTCTAGCTTGAGGATCCTCTACTTCTTCCCCATCAATTCTACGATTTTGAACATTTCCTTGAAGAACCGGACGGTTCCCATCTTCATTTTCCATAATAACTTCTTGTCTTTGATTTTGGATGATAGGTGGGACAATAGGAACTAATGGAGGTAGAGGGTTCTTGCGAGGTCTACCTCTTCCCCTCTTAACGGTAGGTTGAGGAAGTCTAGAAGTACTTGAGGAAGAGCCGGTTGCTACGTGTTTCTTTCCTTCAAACCTTGTGTTCATTCAATTGCCTGCGAGAACAAAAGAAATTCTTAGCAATGAGCGGCAAAAGAGATAAACACAATCAAGCACAAAACAAGCAATGGTTATCAAGCAAAGAAAGGGTTGAACGAACTAAATAACCAACTAGCACCTAGTTAATTAACCTATCCCCGGCAACGGCGCCATTTGATCGCTCGAAAATATAGCTAAGTATTCAAATAAATCCAAACACTTATGCTAAATCACGTTCTAATCAAAACAATTTGTAATGACTCGGGTGAACCCAAGGTCGAACCCAAAGGATAGGTGATTAAACTATTAGTGCTAATGATTTACTTAGGATGTCTAATGGTTGGGGGGAAATTTTCCTCTTAAGAGGTTGATAGCCAATATTTAACTATCCAAAGGGAGATGTGAATAACGAAAGGGTTTTAACAATCAATAAAAGATGATTAGGGATCTAATCCTCCACTTAAACAATTATTGTGACGTTAAACTAGGACACCATCGATGAAATCACATGCACATGTTTAGAATATAGCCATGTGGCATTAGTACTAAGCTCAACTCACGCTTCAACTTAGCACAAAGGGGCTACACCTCGCATAACACCTCACACTCACGCTTTATTGGCATTATAGAGTCTAATTATCTAGTCTCACACTCACGCTTTATTGACTAGGCAATCACACTCTTGTTAAGTTCAAGCTATTCTCATTAGGTTAAGAGTGTCATCCAACTAACACAAAATCCTAATGTTTCTTCATTTAGATCATTTGAAATCATGTTCTTCAACGCAAGTTACTTGAAACACAAAATCAAGCCAAGTTTCTCATTGGGGTATTTTCACAAACACCTTATGGGTAACTCTAATCATTAAGTTCAAATGAAGAAAAATCATATGCAAATCATTCATCAATGTCATCCATAATGTTTATAGTGTCACAAACATGTTTAGGGGATTCATAGATCCCCAATCAAGATCACTACTCACTCATAGTGAGGTTACAATCAAAAGCATCCATGGAAGAGTATGTAAACATGAAGAAGATGAGTTTAGGAATCTAAAACCAAAGTAGGAATTCAAGAGAATGATGTTGGTCTTCTTCTCCTTCACTCAATCTCCTCGAAATTCGTGCTTGATCTCCTCCAAATCCGTGCCAAAAGTCCCCCTTTGAAAATCCCCAAAAACTTTCTATTTATAGCCAAAGTTAGGGTTTTCCGGTACTGTACCCCAGTCGATCGACTGGGAGTTGTGTGTTGGCTCAGTCGATCGACTGGAGTTGCTTGATTTGCAGGCCCTCCTGAGAATTGCTTGAGTCGGTCGACTGGAACAAAGAAGGATCTCAGTCGATCGACTGAGAGGGGTCAAATTGTAGTGTCTCCTGAGAGTTGATCGAGTCGATCGACTGGAGCAGGGGAGCATCCCAGTCGATCGACTGAAGGAGTTTGGTTTGCAGGCTCTCCTGAGAGGTGAGCGAGTCGATCGACTGGAGCAGGGGAGCATCCCAGTCGATCGACTGAAGGCCGATTTCTGATAACTTGATCAAATCTTCAACTTTTCCTCGTTTCTTCGTGATAAGGTTTTGAGCTTAATGTATGGTCGTTCCAAGCCTGAAACGCAAGTAGAGGGGTCAGATGGCATCGAAATAGCACCGGGAATGGACCAAAATTCTTCGTAAATGGGCATGTAAACGAGTCGAGAATTCGACTCATCACTTTGCAAGTTTGGTTTGAAATTATAATACTCCTGTTGGTTCTTGAGTATTATAAAACTGTAGAGAATACTCCTGTTGGTTCTTGAGTATTCAGTAGGAATTGGGAATACTCCTGTTGGTTCTTGAGTATTCCACCCCCTCTCCTCTTACTGTTTTCAAAAACCCCCGAGTATTTAGCTATGGTATCCACCTCTATGGATATTCGTAGCTAAACTCTTTATTCGGTTAAAGGGGTGTACTTGTATTGTAAAATGTTTTAGACCCTGCACTTAATGTCGCTTTGTGTTCAAAACTTGTTCTATGTGCCATATATAGTCAGAATTTCCAAGGTTGAGTGGAAGCTGTAACAAGCAAAGCTCTTTCGTGGGAATTCGTGAACATACTCGGTAAGTGGAAGCTGTAACAAGCAAAACTTATCTGAGGAGTTCGACTTATCTAAAAAACCATTTTGGGAAATCGTAACAGAAGATCAAATGGATGCACATAAGGCTAAGATACTTCGAAAGGAGGAATTAGCCTAAAGTAGAACAAGTGTTTTAAACGATGTTGCAATTCTTGCGCTTAGAAATGGCCTCGATTCATCTTTGAACACTTAGTATGATCATTAGCGGTCAATGATAAACAACTATGATACAAGGCCCCTGAAACCGAATGTTTTCTTCAGATTACAAAACCCCCCCTGTATTTACTTTTAATATTAGTATAACTACAATCATCAACCGCTCACCTTCCGGAGGACTCGCAAATCACGCATCACCCACTGTAAGTCTTTCTTTTTACTTTTCAGTATTTATTTTCTGTAATTTACTTTTCCGCACTCAAAACCAAAAAACAACCAAAAAAGTCACTTAGTCATAACCGCTAAAACTCAATCAACCTTAAAACACGCTCCCTCGCTGTACAAATCTTTTAAAGAACAACGTATCCCCCTAATTCCCTTGGGTTCGACCCCTACTTACCACTTACTACCCAGTAGCGAAGTCGCGAGTAGCGGAAAATATAAATTTATTTGTACAGAGAACATTGCACCTTAACGACAGTGCAGTGGGCTCTGTCAGTAGGCGTCTTGATGACCAAATGAGAACATCCTCGCAACATTCAAAATAAAAGTGATTAGTGAAGCTCAAAAGTATATAGAGTATGTACAAGGAAGTAATAAAAAATGAAATAGTCTAAACTACACTCGTTAAATCTAATATCACACTAAACGCTGCTCCCCGGCAATGGCGCCATTTTGACAGGTGTATTTTTAACCCTTTATAGTCGTCAAATTATGAGTTTTAGGGGTCGAATTGCAGTCAAACAAAATTTATAAACCTTGGTAAGCCAAGGGTCGATCCAAGGAACAGGTGTGTGAATACTAGTTAACTAGTGACCTATTTATCTATTCCGATTGATGAAAGGTTTTGTTGTGGCGAAAAATAGCAGAAATTAAATAGCAGAAAAATAAAGGTTTGTACTTATCAGAGAAAGAATTCCAGGACCATACTTCACCCGTGCTAACCCCACTAATCATGCAATCATTATCACGTAAATCATCATGCTATCGAATATCGAAATAAACCAAAATAACACTAGATAAGCCGCCCATCCACGGATCATTATCTAGATTAATCCCAATCGTTGAACGCCGCCCATCCATGGATTATCAACGATCTCGATTTATTAAACTAAAGGTTTTCATACAATTTCATACCATCCGGTTAATCCCTAGGACCCATCCATCTTTCGGTAAATAACCTAAATACATTCTAGCATGCAAACATCCCATTCAATGTAAATACTTGCAAGAACGATAAATTAAACACGATGAAATTGAATATTCGATTTGCATTAAAGAAAAACGTTCATATGATCACATGAAGAGTTGGGTAGGGGTGGGCGTTGGACGGGTTGGGACGGGTTGTGCTTGGTCCTAACCCGGCCCAAAATAATGATCGGGTCAGTTATTCGAACCCTAACCCGGCCCGAAAGATCGGGTCAATTATGTGAACCCGAACCCGACCCTAAAACTAAAATTTATAAAATGCATAAAACATTCATGGTCATCTATCGTATTATAAATACTTTAAAGTTTAGTATTACAGTTTTATTTTTCATTGCAAATCAATTACATATTCATATGTAGTGTGATATATCACGAGAACGCAAATAAATTTTTATTCAGATGAGGCATAAGGTTTGAATCTCATTAAAAATCTAGTATTTTTTTATATTACTTATGAAATCGGGTAACCCGAGCCTCAACCCTAACCCGACCCAAAAATTATACCTGGTTGGTTAAGTGAACCCTAACCCGACATTAAGTGGACCGGGTCGGGCCGGGTTTTGTCCACCCCTAGAGTTGGGTACATAGCACGGGATCCGTAGGATCCCAGAATAAAGAAGACTACTCGCTATTCATGGTAAGTTAACCACAAATAGAGTAATGATAGAAATTAAGGACGAGTTAACCATAGACGATGTAGCTCGATGATCCTCAATCTCTCGTGATGTTTTGTCTTCTCACCCAAGTTAGGGTTCTTCAATCTCCAAAATAAGCACACCTCTCGTCAATTCGTCCGCCCTTTGAATCTGGTCGAATCCTCTCTTTGTAGCCAGGGTCACACTTCTGTGATGGTTGTCAACACCAGTGAATGGTACAAAAACAAGATTGTACCTGTAGAGAAAAAATTCAATTAGGTTCGAAAAAAATGAATTGTGCCCGAAGATAACATATTCAGTTGCCTTACTTATTAGTTCTGTATGTAGCATCAAATGACACAACATCACCAAATATAATGCAATCACCCCTTGATATTTGATCAGCCCAGAACAATCCGGATAGAGAGCCATGCTCATCTGCATAGTACTTAAAAGAATAACCAGGACAAGTATTTTTCTTGTTCGATAAAATGTCCACTATCATCTGCGCATCGTTAAGCCCAATATATAGCTTCAAATCCCTCTTGAAATTCTTGAAATCGGTAACAGTTTCCCCAACATTACTGAACCCCCCACATAAATCTTTTACAAGATGATGCGCTTTGGTGACCCCAATTCGGTATTTACCACATTGCATGATAATATCTTGGTGAACAACCGATAACTGCCTATTTTGATTCAAATATTGTTTACCAATATCATCAACCAACCAATGATTGTGAACTTCCTCAAAAGACTAAACACGGTATATACCACCATCAATTATATTCAAACACATTCTTGCAAAACATCCATACCTACTGTCCCTTCTATTTCTCTCACTTTGTTCTACCGAATTTACTGTGTCAACAAGTGTAGCCTTCCCTCTGAACCCCTCCTTTGAGCACACCAAATACTTGTGGGTTAGTACGCCATCTGACCGTGTGCTAGTGGTCGATAAACGCACAGAAAACCCAGCAATGTATGCATAATGTTTGTAAAACTTGATATAACTTTAACATTTTTAAATATCATCCCAATACGAAGTTTAAATTCATCTAGACACTTAGGAATCCAATGTCTAGTACCAGAATCCGATACAAACGAACTAGAATCATCATCACAAAAGTCAACATCAAGATCACAGTGACCTATTTCGTGCAACATTAAACTGTTACAATTAGGTATTAAAAATTGTAAAATATTCACACTTACTTTACTTAAATGACTTACATAACTTACAAAAACTCTGCAAACAATTTAGATTACATGCTACAAATTATATAAAATGTGTTACAAAATTTAACTGTCTAAAATTATCCAATGATAATTCCGATACGAATTTCAGGTATACATCTACGCATTTTAAAATTACATGCTCAATTCCACTGTGTCACTGCGCTACGAATTACATGTATTACTCTACGTAATTTCACACATCTTAACTGTTACGAATTATAAATAGAAAACTACTAATTAAACAATTACATGGTCGAATCCCCTATGACACAACGATACAAATTATATGTATCAAACTACGTATTTTAATCAATTGCATTGACCTGGTATTCATACTGCCAAATTACGGAACATGAATTACCATATGCGATGACATTTGAGTGCCGATACTGCCGAATTACAAAAACGAATGTTCGATTGATATGGATTCGTATCATTCTAATCAAAACGGTTACATACAATACAAGCCCTTATAACCAACTGATTACCTGCGATGGCATCGACGGATGTGCTCATCCTTCACACAGGGATGAACGACGACGAATGGCAATAAAGGTTTTAAGATATTGACGACGAACGACTTTCGAGAAGAAACATAAATCAAGGATCGAAAACCTAACCGAACGAACGTGTGCGACAAAATAGGAATTTAACTAATATTAGATTAATCAAATGACGAATACACCCCCATTCTCGATTTTATTCCGAAAATAGATGCAAATATATTGGTAAAATCAAGTCTGTTGGATGATAAATCGGACGGATATTAAAATTTCTTATTTCTCACCAAAGATGTCATTTCTCATTTGATCCCAACTCGGGTCATGTAATCTATGTGGTTCTAAATTTTTTTTAATTTGGTACAAAACATATTTTTGATGAAAAATGTAAATTTTGGTTATAATTCGCCGTCGAAAAATCAAAAATACGGCATAGTTCGTCAAGAATATTTTATAATTCGTCATCGGGAAATTTACAAGAAATTAACTAGATGACGAAATTTAATCGTCCGCCTAAATGACTAAATCAAGAACTGTCATTGGTTTTTATTTTTACAAAATTATGTCATTTGCAATAAATCTTTTTTCATCTTTATTAATCAAATTTAAATTAAAAAGTTCTAGAAATAAGTCCGTTTTCAAATTTTTTACAACACATCATCCTTTTCAGTTTATATAATTACAAGTCGGAATTATAGTTCGTAATTTGACTATAATAGTTTGTCAGTTTGAGTTAGCAGAAATTGTAGTTCATGATCGAAATTGTTCGTAGAATTTGAGTGACAGTAACTATAAATTTATAATAGCAAATCCATGAACTATAACTTCTGAACTAATAGCATTCGTGTCACATATTGTATGCAACCCTTCAGGTAATAAAATAGTAAAATTGAGTTTCAAAATATACCCCTAGCTAATTAATTTTATTTGTTTGCCCTGTACATCCTCGACTGTTTATTTATTATAATTTAACTCATATGTCATCCATCAATTAAACTCAATAAATTGTTGAGATCCATTCTAATTAAGTTATCATATAAAATGAAATTTCGGATGAATGGAAAATCCTTTAGGGTGATCTGATATAGAATGAATGAATTGTTGTAAATATGTTTTCAGCCATGAAAAAGGATTTATCTTTTGCACTGATTCTTTTTTTTTTTAACTAATAGCTGAACTGTCGAAGTGGGGTTGGCCGCAGGGACGGATCCAGGAATTTTGGTAGGGGGTGACAGACAAAAATAATAATTGCATCATAAAGAAAAAAATTCTGAAATTACTAGGTCATTTTACAAAAATTGTATAAATTTCTTTAAAAATACACTTCAAATTCTAATAAAAAAAATTGGTGCCAAAACATCTTGGGCTTTAGCCCAAGATTTTTTTTTCGAAATTAAAATTAACAGAATTGGTTTGTCAAAATGAAACAAGTATCTCTAGGATAACATGAAGCGAAATGCAACTGATACAAAAACTGAATATATCAAACCAGAGAGAGCCTAACATGTTACATCCCAATGAACTCAACATATTCTTCAGAGGCAGATCCTTCATCGCTCTTGAATGCAAAGGTAATGACACCAGCCACCGAGCACATGTGCATTAAAATGAACACATTGACTCAAAAATTGTTGCTCGGGAGAAAAAATTATAAGAAAAAAATAATAACTTATTGATTCGGGAATAATGAACTCAATATAGGATTGATGAGTCAAATACTTGGCTAAGTTTCTTCTATTTTTCTTAGTAGTTTTGATTCGTTTCCAAGTAATTTTGATGCCATTTCATACCATTCTTGGTCTATTAGGTCCCAAAATACATTTTGTCTCATTCGGAGCCTCAAAAATCAAATGGAGCAAAAGTTGAGTGAATTTGAGCCAAATATGGAGTTTCGGGCAAAACAGAGCAAACCGACCTTGCCGGCGTATTTTGCATGCCCAGATCTCATACGGTGTCCGAATTGGTTGATTCAAAGCTTGTTGGAAAGCTAACTCAAAGGGCTACAACTCTCCAGTTGACACCGAAAAACTTGGGGGTGACATGTGCCACCCCCGGCCTCAAATAGATCCGTCCCTGGTTGGCCGAGTGGTTGCCACCCACTATCTAGAACCAACAGGTCCCAGGTTCGAGTCACCAAGGGGGTAGAAGTGAAAATTCGTTGATCCCTTTCTTAATAAGAAGAAAAAAAACTAATAGCCGAACAAGCACTAGGCATTAAAGCCCCATACCACTCCATATGTGATCCAACGCAGAAATGCACCACCACCGAAGCGTGCATACATATCTCGGAACACGTTAATAAGCCTATGTGATCCAAGAAGAAGGCGTGCTTGGTGGGACGACACAAGATTCATCCCCAGTCTATCTGAGTAGGCAGCTGCCTTGCTTGTGCATGGGAGATGATTTAAGTTTTCAGAATAAGTCCTCCAATGAGACGATAATCAGATTACTCGGTGGGCGCCAGCCATTAAATGAGCTGGCACGCGGTCCAGTACAGTCCCTCGTAACGAACTGATTCACACAAGTTGGTCCCAAGATTACAACTATTTTGATTCATCGGAGAAATTTTGTACAAGTTCTTTAGACTAAACCTCACAATACAAAGGAATTAGGCCATCACGTGATACCAATAAAACCAAGATATGTTGTGATTTGTAGCCAAGAAATTATATTCCAATTGGGAAGCAGGCCTAACATGGGGACCTCATAAACTCACACTCTCTTCCAGTATATCTACATGCCATTTCGCGCTGAGAATTATACTTTTGGCAGCTTATCGCCTCCATCCATAACCTTTCTACACCTCTCGCACTCCACAATCTTCATCCACATCCTCTTCTTCTTACTTAGTTATCTCCTCACTAATACAGTAAGCACTGGCGTTGTAATAATTCTAAGGTCACCATGACGCTTGCGACAAGGCCTAATTGCTCCCACATTTTCCTTTTCGCCGTTCTACTTAGTGCAGCCATCACTGAAGGTCGAATGAAATAATAATGTGTCTATGCTCCAAATTCCAATTTATTTTCATTTACTACTTGTGTTTAGTTTATAAACTGAAGTATGTTTGAAATTGGGCAGGAGTCGGGGAGGAAGGCATCCAAGAAGTGACATTAATTTGGGTAAGTATTGTATTTGAATGAAGTTAATTATTCTGCTTGAGCTCAACTGGGTAAGTTTTATCTCTGCAGCATAAACCGAGGAGATTGATGATAGGCTCAACCATGCCAACATGCACCTATAATGAATGCAGAGGCTGCAGATACAAGTGCATGGCCGAGCAGATTCCGGTTGAAGGCAATGACCCAATCAACAGTGCTTATCACTACCGGTGCGTGTGTCATCGGAGTTCTTGAGCCTCAGTTTTTCTTTTTCTTTTTCTTTTTTTGTATACGTAAGATTTCATAAGTGTTCTTGGTTAGAATTTAGGCTGGAGTCTGGATGAGGTTTTTGGATAAGAAAATATTTTCTGCCACTATTTAGCTGCTGCTGAGCAACTTTTATTTTGTTGTTATATGACATTTTTTTTTTACAAGAAACTCAAAGAGCTTCAAGTGTCATATATGATGTCTTATCAGAAACTGAGTAAACTCTTGTGCTGTGTTTCATTGTCTGTAAAACCAGGAACATGCTATATAACCTATCTTGTAGAGATTCTACGCAGTTGATCTAGTACAGAATGGATGAAAACAAATGCGGAAAAACGCACAAAGATTTATAGTGGTTCGGATCCGGATGATCCTACTCCACTCGAGAAGAGGCACGGCTTTATTAATCAAATTGGTAATAGTACAATGCTCTAAACACTCTCACGAAACTACAGACTTGAATTCAGAACTCAATTCAATCTCACTCGAACGAATTTCTCTCTGCAACTCAAGAACCCTAATTTCTGATTTCTGGAAAACGAAGAAGATGATTATTTGACTCGGTGAGTCGTCTCGCTTATATAGCCGTTGCTTTGAGTCGAACTCGAATGCTCGCCAAAACGCTGCGCTCTAATTGTCCGCTTTCATTAAACGGTGACGTTCCAATAATAAGGCGTGCACTCCTTATTAGCCAAAACGCTGCCGTTCAAAACCAACTGTCATAACAAACTTTCCCGCTGAGCTGTAACGATGCCGTTCCATTAAACCGAAACCGTTGAGGAAGTTTGTTATTCGCAAAACGACGACGCACGCTCAAAGGGAACAGCCGATCGGCTACTCGGCCAACCGCTTGGACACACGCCCGGCCATCCGAGCGGCTACCAAGCACAAGCCCGGACCTCCACTCGGCTACACGGTCGTGCATCCGGTCGGCTATCCGACCTTCCAGCTCGGACCTCCGGTCGGCTACCCGACCTTCCCTACTCGGACCTCCGATCGGCTTCCAGCCCAATTCGCGCACAAAACTCAAAAATTGGTCTTCAGCTCTTCCAGTACTATTACCAATATCCTCCAGTGATTGCAGAATCAAAATCCACAATTCTCCACCTTGATTCTTCATCACTTCAAAGCCACTGAAAGTACCTCTCCTCTCATCCTGCTCTAGGGTTCATCCTTCAACCCAATCAGCTCCAAGCAATACTCAAACTTATCACTTGGCACTGATTTTGTCAACATATCAGCAGGGTTGTCCTTTGTACCTATCTTCACCACTTGAACTTCTCCAGTGTCAGCCACATCCCTCACAAAATGCATCCTCACATCAATGTGCTTGGACCTTTCATGAAACACTTGATGCTTTGACAGATGAATGGCACCCTGACTATCACTATGCACCTTCACACAACTCTGGCCATGACCCAACTCTGTAAGAAGTCCCTTCATCCACAAAGCTTCCTTGACAGCCTCAGTTATTGCCATGAATTCTGCCTCAGTTGTAGATAAAGCTACCACCTTTTGAAGATTGGCCTTCCATGACACTGCAGTCCCAAACACTGTAAATACCAGTCCTGTTTGTGACTTTCTTGTGTCCACATTCCCTGCATAGTCTGAGTCCACAAAACCTTGTATAATCTCTGAACTAACTTGCTCCTTTCCAAACAACAGTCCTTTTCCCAAAGTCCCTTTAATATACCTCAATAGCCACTTGACTGCTTGCCAATGGTATTTCCCTGGATTAGCCATATGCCTGCTAACAATACTCACTCCATGGGCTGTATCTGGTCTTGTGCAGACCATAGCATACATCAAGCATCCTACTGCATTTGAATAAGGCACCTTGTCCATATAGGCTTGTTCTTCTTTGGTCTGAGGTTCCTGATCTTTGCTTAACTTAAAATGTCCAGGAACTGGTGTAAGAACTGGCTTTGCATTACTCATCTCAAACTTCTCTATTACCTTTATCAGATAATCAGTTTGGCACAGAAACAGTTTCTTCTCTTTTCTGTTCCTCTTAATCTGCATTCCCAGAATTTTCTTTGCTCCACCAAAATCCTTCATCTCAAAATTAACACTTAACTGCACTTTTAACTTGTTAATAGCATTAATATCATGACTAGCAATTAGCATATCATCCACATACAATAGTAAATAAATCTCAGATTCACCTTGTACATGTTTACTATAAATACACCAATCAAAGTCAGATCTTCTAAAGCCACAGTTAATCATGAACTCATCAAATCTCCTATACCATAATCTAGGTGATTGTTTAAGTCCATATAATGATCTTTTTAGCAAGCAAACTTTATTTTCAGGATCACCAACAACAAATCCCTCTGGTTGTCTCATATATATAGTCTCATCAAGGTTACCATGCAAAAAAGCTGTTTTAACATCAAGTTGCTCTAGTTCATAATCAAAATATGCAACCAAAGCTAACATGATCCTAATTGATCTATGTTTTACCACTGGGGAAAATATTTCATTAAAATCAATACCTTCCTTTTGAGTAAAACCTCTTGCAACCAACCTTGCTTTGAGTCTTGGCATTTCCACTCCTGGAATTCCTTCCTTCCTAGTGAAAATCCATTTGCTGCCAACCAATCTTGCCTTGTGAGGTCTGTCTATGATTTCCCAAGTCTTGTTCTTCCACAAGGAATCCATCTCATCCTTCATAGCTTTTAACCACTGTTTTCCTTCACTACTATTCACTGCATCTTTATAATTCTCAGGTTCTGTGTTAGAAATATTTTCAGCCACATTACAAGCATAATTTACTAGATCCTCAAAACCATATCTAACAGGTGCTCTTCTATTTCTAGCAGGTCTATCTCTAGTTAACCAAAAATCACCTTCCTCACCAGTTATTTGATCATTCTCATTAGGATCCTCTAAATTACCTTCATCCTGATTTTCAATATCAGCAGTTGTAGTAACATGTTGTTCAAGCTCCACCTCAAGATTAATACCATCAGTTCTAGGCACAACATCAGCAACTTCATTTTCAACATTTTCAGTATGAACCTCATTTTCAATATTAACAGTAATTTCAGCATGTTCAACATTTTCCAAGTTTGGTTCCAACTGTTTAGCATTTTTATTATAAGGAAATGTGGATTCATCAAATCTAACATCTTTACTGATAATAACCCTTTTATGCCCATCTTCTAAACACCAAAGCTTATACGCTTTCACCCCATCAGGATAACCCAAAAACAAACATTTTAATGCTCTAGGTTCTAGTTTCCCCTGCTTCACTGTTGCATAAGCAGCGCAACCAAATATCCTAAGCCTATCATAATCATCTAAACAACCAGTCCACACTTGCATAGGAGTTTTAAAGTTCAAAGCAGAAGAGGGACTTCTATTTATCAGATAACAGGCAGTATGAGCAGCTTCTGCCCAAAATACTTTAGGCAAACCAGATTGTAATAACATGCATCTTACTCTTTCTAAGATGGTTCTATTAAACCTTTCAGCCAAGCCATTTTGTTGAGGATTACCTGGGGCAGTATGGTGTTTAACAATGCCACATTCTTTACAGAAATTAAGAAAGGCACCATCTAAGTATTCCAGTCCATTATCAGTCCTAAGATACTTTACCTTCCTGCCAGATTGATTTTCCACCATCATTTTCCAGTCCTTGAAAGTTTCAAAGGCCTCTGATTTCTGTGCTAAGAAAAATACCCAAGATCTTCTGGTAAAATCATCAATGAGAGACATAAAATATCTTTTACCACTATGGGATTGAACCCTTGTTGGTCCCCAAAGATCAGAATGTATATAATCAAGTTTTTCCTTGGTAACATGTTTACCTTTACCAAAACTCAATTTAGTTGATTTACCTAGAACACAGTTTTCACAAAACTTAAGTTTGTCTATATGATCATTGCCAAAATAGCCTTGATCATGTAACTTAGTTAAGCCAATTTGGCCTAAGTGTCCTAGTCTTAAATGCCATAATACTGTTCTATCTTTGTCAGATTCAGTGTAATCCACACTATTGATCACATCAGGATATCCTTCTAACACATATATGCCATTCTGCCTTCTTCCTTTCAATTTCAGCACATCATCTTTATACACTTTTATTTCACCATTTTCAGCTTTAAAGATGCAACCATGTGCTTCTAACATGCCTAAAGAAATTAAATTTCTTTTCAGTTCAGGAACATACCTTACTCCTGAAATTTTTACCTTAGGTCCATCTTCCAATTTCATCCAGATGATGCCTATTCCCATCATCTTGCAAGCTTTATCATTTCCCAAATGCACTGTTCCTTTGTCTTGAGATTGAAACTCCATCAGCCATTCCTTGTGAGGTGTCATATGATATGAGCACCCACTGTCTAAGATCCATCTACTGGAGGATGAAGCCTGAGTCACTGTTAGAGCCTCAGCATTCTCATAAGAGTCTTCAGCCAAAGCAGCATCACCCTTGGGAGTTTCCTTCTTTTTCCTCTCAGGGCAATCCTTCCTCCAATGACCAGGCTTGTGACAGAAGAAACAAGTGTGCTTCTTCTGTTCTTGTGTAGAACTGGAACTAGAACTGGCCTTATCCCTTTCATTGAACTTCTGGGACTTATGCTTCTTCTGAAAACCTTTCTTGTGAAAGCATCCATAAGCCACCAGACCATCAGCAGAATCCTTCTTAGGTTTCATCTCCAATTGCTTCTGTTTCAAGGCTGCCAGAACTTCCTCCATTGATAGAGTTTCCCTTGAATACTTCATTGTATCCACTAGAGTAGAATATGAGGGAGGCAAAGCATTCAGCACCATAATGGCCTGATCCTCATCCTCAATCTTCTCCTTGATGTTCTCAAGATCAATAACAATTTTAGCAAAATCATCAAGATGTTCATCAATGGACTTACTTCCATCCATCTTGAATCCAAACAGCTTGCCCTTCAAGTAGATCCGATTTGTCAGAGTATTAGTCATGTACAGGGACTCCAACTTCAACCACACAGCAGCGGCAGTCTTCTCCTTGGATACTTCCCTTAGGACCTCTCACGAAGAATCAATGTGCTGTAAGCCATTTCTTGCATCTCTTCCCTGTCAGCTTCAGATACAGTCGCAGGGATGCCATCAGTGACCAAAGCCTTCGCCACTTTCATCTGAATCAGAATAGCCTTCATTCTTTGTTTCCAAAGCGCAAAGTCGCCTTTGCCATCAAATCTTTCGAGCTCTACTTTCGTTGACACCATCGCTGCACCCTTTCGGCTCTGATACCAGTTTGTAGAGATTCTACGCAGTTGATCTAGTACAGAATGGATGAAAACAAATGCGGAAAAATGCACAAAGATTTATAGTGGTTCGGATCCGGATGATCCTACTCCACTCGAGAAGAGGCACGGCTTTATTAATTAAATTGGTAATAGTACAATGCTCTAAACACTCTCACGAAACTACAGACTTGAATTCAGAACTCAATTCAATCTCACTCGAACGAATTTCTCTCTGCAACTCAAGAACCCTAATTTCTGATTTCTGGAAAACGAAGAAGATGATTATTTGACTCGGTGAGTCGTCTCGCTTATATAGCCGTTGCTTTGAGTCGAACTCGAATGCTCGCCAAAACGCTGCGCTCTAATTGTCCGCTTTCATTAAACGGTGACGTTCCAATAATAAGGCGTGCACTCCTTATTAGCCAAAACGCTGCCGTTCAAAACCAACTGTCATAACAAACTTTCCCGCTGAGCTGTAACGATGCCGTTCCATTAAACCGAAACCGTTGAGGAAGTTTGTTATTCGCAAAACGACGACGCACGCTCAAAGGGAACAGCCGATCGGCTACTCGGCCAACCGCTTGGACACACGCCCGGCCATCCGAGCGGCTACCAAGCACAAGCCCGGACCTCCACTCGGCTACACGGTCGTGCATCCGGTCGGCTATCCGACCTTCCAGCTCGGACCTCCGGTCGGCTACCCGACCTTCCCTACTCGGACCTCCGATCGGCTTCCAGCCCAATTCGCGCACAAAACTCAAAAATTGGTCTTCAGCTCTTCCAGTACTATTACCAATATCCTCCAGTGATTGCAGAATCAAAATCCACATATCTATTTATCATTGTAAAACGATTAGTGATTATTAATCAATGATTGAACATAACAATCAGACAGACCATGGGAGGAATGTGGGGGGTGGTGGAACAACGACATGACCCACTTCAGCTCCTGAGTTTTCTGATTTGTTACTAAAGTGACAAAACATGAAATGAGTTGTAAGCCTAGACATTTCAGAGTCAGCAGAATGCATGACATGACGAAGAACCTTTGTGGCCGCTTTTGGCACCAATGAACATTAACAACATGGTGGAAGATTGTTTTAAGTATTATAGATCAGGAGCTCAAAGTCCTGAGAAGGGTTTGTTGCTCTTACAAAAGCAAGAATGGGATTACAACAGATATACATAGAATAAGGCTGTTTTACTATATACAAAACTGGGCCTTGTCCGTTTTCCTACCATTTTTCTCATACATCTTAAGGTGGTAATGGCAACCTGTTGCACCCGGGCTTACTTGCTTGACCATGACAAAAGTTGGAGAGTCGTGTTATTGTTCTACTGGTTGTAGTGCTACGAATTGGATCTGCTGCATCCACAAGTGCAGTTTTCCATGTCTTTGTTCAGTTTCTGCAAGGGTTTGTAAAAACAACTCAGTACATTTTAAAGCCTTGGAATGAGAAGAATTCAAACGTGAGAAAAAAATGGTAAGATGTAAATGTAATCTTTCGTCTTTCAAGTCAAACGTGAAATAAAAGAGGTTTTGTTTTCAGTTTCGGCTTGTTTCACATTGGCAGTAGTCATCATTCTACTGACCTGAACTTGGTTTTGGAGACCTTTGATGTGCTGCACTGCCAAGTCTAACATGTCTGCATAGCTAGTTTGCTGCAATAACAAACTTATGAATCATTTAGATTGCTGTCAATATATCAAAAATGATAAAATTCAATACACCAATAATGCATAACAACCAAAGTTCAAATGTCAGAAAAAAAAACAAGAAAGCGTGTCTATTACCTTATCCATGTTTGGAACAAGATCTTGTAGCTTCTTTAGCTTGCCACTAATTCTTGTTCTCCTCTCCTGCAAACACAAGGCGAATTGGCATATTAATTATAATTTTTATGGTAATAACTAATAGGTTCCTAAATAGTATTCATATTTCACTCCACAAAAAAGAATGTCTTTTGAGTTGTTACATTTCGAAAATTGAATGAATCGTGCATGAAACTAATCATGTTAGTAGTCACTAACCCTTTCAGCAATGCTTCGTGGATGAGTTGCAAAACCACGCTTAGCACGTATTTTGCAAGGTACAGAATCTTCAGGAATCTGTAGTAGCTTTTCAACTGTAGCCATCTCAAGAGTTGTTTGTGGCAAGCTAAACTGCAACAAAAATCCAAGTCCACACTTAAACTGCTGTACAATAAAATTATGTGGGCACAGAAACACGTGATTGCTGCATATTTTCTCAAATGTTTTCAATACCTGATGTTCCAAGCCACTGAAGCAGTTCAAGTATTCTTCCTCATTCTTACTTCGTTTGCTTGAGGGGCCAGAAAAGGTGATTGAAGTTCCATTGTCCCAGGAGTCACTAGCATATGCATAATTATGTGTCTCTCTATGTCCATTATTATGGTTGAGGCCTTCAATTACATTCTCAGTAATTCCAGATAATTGTGACATATTTAAATCTTGTCTTGTGAAGCTGAGCTGAGGCTTCAACCTTGAAGTTCCAGGACCGTTACTGGAGGTCCCGCGAGAGTAGTTCCCACTCCCTCTTGGAACTGAAAATCCTCCTGATCACAGAAGAAAAAAATAGATCACTATCATTACAACCACTGAAACTTTCATAATGGTAGTATAATCAGAGCGCATGAACACAAGAATTTATCAAGACTAAATAATAAGAAAAGACACTACACTATCAATGCACCACTCTAAACTGATTATATGAACAGGACAGAATATGCATACTGATCACTATCTGGTCTCCTGCGCATATTACATGAAGAGGACCAGCACTTCCTGAAGCTCTAAAACAACAAGCAGCAATATCCCACTTCTAAATTCGCCTTCCATGTCTACATCCCGCAGGAACTTTACAGACCTTGCGTCTTGAGAACTAAACAAAAAAAGGCCGAAAGCTTATAGCAAAGGAAAATCTAGTTGACACTTCCATTTTCAACTCCTCCAAACTCAATAGTCTTACTCTTATCCTGCTCAGCTGGGCATTCCGCCTAACTAACTAACAGTTTACCTCACTCTATTTACTAGTGAGTGATGAGAGCTATAGGTAGTTAGATCGTAACATGTATACAATGGAAATAGCTTTGAGCAACTGCCGGATGCAGCAGCCATTAATACTCGGTGCTCACAGTTGTTTAATAACGTGCAGCTCAGGGAACTTGACACTTTTTAAAGAGAGGGCAATAAACAAAACTAAATTAAGAGCTAAATATAAGTAATAGGAGTAGTACTTTTTTTTGTTGTTGATACGTACTTAAGTGGAGTACAAACTGAACAAAGGAATATTACTATCTCAGACAAACAAACAAAAAACTAATCAAAACCAAATAGTGAATAGATACTTCGTATCAAACTTGTAGATATTTTGGGCTGGAGCGAGACGAGATCTATCCAAAACTCTGGATGTACAGTTGTACACTCACCATGTGATCACCAGTTGGATTAAATCAACATAAACAAAGACCATCGACTTTTTATAATAAAAAAACACCAAAAAATAATAGACCATTGGCTGCTAGCCTGCTACTGTGCTACGCCACGAATTTAAAAAAAAATATGGAAAACAAATAATGCCACCATCCGTTGAACGCGGTGTTCATTCAATAAAATGTAAAAAAAAATAAAATGTAATTACTAGTGGCTCTTACTAAGCCTGAGAAAACAAAACACTAATCGCTGATTGGCTACCTTTTACCCAAAAAGTGCTCAGCAAATGATTGTTTATGACTTTAATGGAGCCTTACAGATTATGACCCTCTGCTCTGCCCAATTCGACAATACGAAGAGAAATATCGGAGATTGGAATTTTCAATCGGGGGTAAAACGGTCATTCGAATTAGACGTTGAAATGAAACTAATAAGTCAATTTTTGGGAGAGAAGAAAGTGAGGACGGTGTACCCAAATCGCCAGTGAGTTGGTTGAGGAATCCAGCCGGTGAGCTACTATGCCGCACCAGAGCCGGCGAGGAAGACGACGATCCTCCTCCGGCACCACCACCGCCGATTTTCAAATTGGCAGCGATTGAGAACTCGTCAACATTGAAATCGTTCATTCCGCTTCCAGATCTCTGCAGTCTCTTCGGCTCAGAGTGCTTAGGGTCGGAATCTGGATGATGATTGAGATTGTTGACTTTACAATTCGATTCGGAAGAGATCGAGGACATATCGTTGGAAAAGTACTGGTGATACTCCGGCTGCTGGTGCTGATGTTGCTGCTGCTGAGACAAGTTGAAATCAGGCGGAGATACAAACGGTGAGAAATCGTGATAGTTAGAGCTGCCGTTGTTGTTGTTGGCGACGACTGAGTCGACTGCTCGGTTGAGCACGGAGCCAGGAGCGGAGCCGTTGCGGCTGAGGGAGCCGGCGGCCATGGATGCTTGGGAGTGGGAGGATGAAGATGAATTAGGAAACATGAGAGAGAAAGTGAGGAGAGAGAAGCAGGGACAGTGGGATTGTGCGTGATGGTGAAAAAGAGGAAAGTTGATTTATGAGGAAAGGGGGATGGATCGATTCTTTAATTACCAAAAAAAATATCTTATCATTTTTTATTTATTTTTTGGGAAATCCAGTCTCTCTCAATTATCTCACTATTCTCACCCACATCTTCCCATCACTTTTTTGTTTGTTTATTTTGTTTTTACAAAGATGTCATATCAGTGTTATTAAAACTGATTCGTGGTATGTGGGGTTGTAGTTGGATTGGTTCAATTATTGACTTTGTAACTAATTGGTGATGAATTCAATCCCCCAATAATGCATCATTCCCACCAATATTTGGTGAGGAATTTCCTCTCTTCACAGGAGGTGTTTCCCTCCCTTCACCGGAGGTGCTTTCCTCCCCTCACAGGAGGTGTTTCCCTCCCTTCGCAGAAGGTGCACGAGATGGCTTCGCCTTCGCCTTCCGAAAGTGGATGAGTCAAAGACGCCGCAAGGTTTGTGCTTCAATGGATTTAAATGTACTAGATTAGTTTGAGAATTTTCAGTAGTCTTTTACAATACTTGTAAACATCTCCATCAAAAAAAACTGATTAGTGGACCGATCCGGTCAAGTCACTGGGTTAATGGGACAGTGGTTCAACCGGGTTGAACCGGATTGACCCGCACATATTAAAAAATAAAATACTTATATATGATATTATAATTTAACATATTTATGAATTGAATAAATATTACAAGTGATTACAACAACATACCATAACAAATTTTAGTCTTAATTTGCAAGTCACAACAATAAGGATTTTCTAAGACTAATTGAATTTCTAGTTAAATTGATAATAAGTAATAAAATTTATAGATTTGATAAATAAATATACATTATTGAAACAAATAATATAACAACAATCATCTTTAACCTAGTGGAAGAAAAGAATATTTATGACTCGAACAATAAGGGTTCTAGTCTTGTTCAAGTCAAAATTAAATAAATAATTTTTCAGACCAAATCGAACCGATTGAACCGATCAAAATTCTTTTTAATGAAAACCGAATCAACCGGCCGGATCAACTGCATTTCGGTTCGATAACAAAATCGAACCGATCCGGTGACCAGTTCTCGGTCCAACCGATCAAACCGGCCGGTTCGATCCGAATTTCATAACTATGGTCATTATTTCACACATAATTTGAATTAGGTATTTGACAAATAAAAATGTAACCCCTTGCGTAATAAAAGTTAATAATAGATGTTGTTTGGGTCAAGATCAGGTACACAATTGATTTTTGATACTTCATCAAAAAAAATTGATTTTTGATACAAAATACAAAGTTCGTCAAAATCTACCTATAATTCACACTTTTCGAGCCGAAAAAGGAAAAAGACAACATAGTTCGTCAGGTTCATTTTATAATTCGTCGCCAAGAAAATGCAACAAAAATTAGGATTTAATCTCATCCATTCAAATCACAAGATCAAAGACTGATTAGTTTGTATTTCGTACCAAAAAATCAACTTTGTACTTGATCCTTTTTTTATGTGTAAATTCTGAATGATATAATTTTGTTTGTTATATTAAAGTTTTTTTTATCACTTGGATGGAGTCTAAATTATAATGTTTCTATCAATCTTTTAAATAAAAATATTAATATGAGGAAAAAACATATTATATGTACCAATATGTGAATTGTGATCATGGAATATGAAATTTTTTTATGATGGGTTTACATTAAACATATCTAGGAATACATCTCATACATATCGGGTATATATATATATAGAGGAGCGCTCAAATGTTAACCACTTCTTAGAGTGTTAACCTATTAACTCATTGTGATTGGTTGGATGAGTTTCATCCAACCAATCACAATGAGCCACATGTCCTACTCACCCAATTCATCCACTCACATGTCCAATGGGCCCGTGCTTTGTGAGGTGGCGCACAAATAAGAATGAGGCAGTGAGGCACGATCTCAACCACACATCCAACCCCCCCCCCCCCCCCGTGCATTGTGGGTGCGCCACGTGGCGAGACGCGTTCACACTACTTTGTAGTGTGAACGCAAATGGCGGCTTGTCCCACGTGGCTTCGCCACGTGCGTCCGATCAACTCGATCAACGACTCGGATCGTGCCTCACTGCCTCATTCTACCAACCCTGCCTCAACTGAGCGCTCCCCTATATAAATATATATATATATATAACGGCACGATCGATCGGACGCACGTGGCGAAGCCACGTGTCACGAGCCGCCATTTGCGTTCACACTACAAAGTAGTGTGAACGCGTTTGGACTCATGGCGCGCCTCAGATGCACGGGGGTTAGATGGACGGCCGAGATCGTGCATCACTGTCTCATTCTACCGAGATCTGCCTCATTTGAGCGCTTCTATATACAGTGAAGAAAAAGGCGACGCCTAGGCGCTCGCCTCTCGCCTAGGCGACCGGGCGACGAGCAAATCGCCTCTAGGGGCTTAAGGCGGGCGGAGTCGGGAAGGCGAGCGCCTTCTTTGCCTAGGCGTTGAGGCGAGCGCCTTTCGACTGAAATGAGTTTTTTCAACTGTTACCCGATTGGAACACAGTTCAGATGGTGGCTGGCGACTGGTTTAGGGTTTTGCTCGATCGGAGAAGAAGATGAAGATGATGAACAGTGATATTTTGTTTTTTTATCAACTAACTCCTTTGAGTTTATAATATTACACTTGTATTGTACCTCATTTATAATATAATTTTTCATTTTACTCCAAAATCATTCATAACATAACAGCATTCTATTTCAAATTTAAGATATATAACTGGCATATATTTTCCCATAAAAAACTGTCATATATTTCCTTATTAATAAAAAATATATTTTTAAAGAAATTTCTGCGCAATGCAATCATGAAAGCATTCTATATCAAGTTTAAGGAAATATACAATAGAAATTACATACATACAAACTTCTATTTTTTTCTCAAAAAAAATTAAGAAAACAACTTTAAGGAAATATATATAAATAAAAAATAGTAGTAAATATTTAAATTTCTATAACAGTAGGCACGTTTGAGGCTTTGAATTTCTGTATGAATAATTATAGTTAAATAATACTTAATTAGATAGCTTCAAAAGACACTATTTTGGCCTATAATGAAAGAAATGCACAAAGGATCGCCTTGATCCAAAAGGCATTCGCATTTCGCCTCTCGCCTAGGCGATATTGCCCATTTCGCCTTTTCTCGCATTTCGCCTTTTTCTTCACTGTCTATATATATATATATATACAGGAGCGTTCAATTGAGGACACCCCAAAATGGGGAGAACCTAGGGACAAATCTCATCCATTAGATCATCACACATCTAAACTCCCCGTGCTTTGTGGGTGCGCCACGTGTCCCACTATCAAAATCCATAAACAGTAAAAAGTAAAACACTATTCCCTACACCTTTAAATCTCAACTATTAGATCAAAATGATCTAATGGATAAGATTTGTCCCTAGGTTCTCCCCATTTTGGCTGTCCTCAATTGAGCGCACCCCTATATAGATATATATAGGGGTGCGCTCAAATGTTAACCTCTCTTAGAGTGTTAACCTATTAACTCAATCTGCACCTTTAGATCTTTTGATCTAAAGGTGCAGATTTGATTTTGCACTTTTGTCTGCAAAAAGACAAACAACTTTCACTTTTTTAGATTGATTGTGCACCTTTAGATCAAATGATCTAAAGGTGCAGATTGAGTTAATAGGTTAACACCCTAAGAGTGGTGTTAACATTTGAGCACTACTCTATATACACCATTAGATCAAAATGATCTAATGGATGAGATTTAAAGGTGCATGGAATAGTGTTTTGCTTTTTACTATTTGCTTTTTACTGTTGATGGATTTTGGTAGTGGGACACGTGGCGCACCCACAAAACACGGGGGATTTAGATGTGTGATGATCTAATGGATGAGATTTGTCCCTAGGTTCTCCCTATTTTGGGGTATTCTCAATTGAGCGCTCCTCTATATATATATCTAATATAGATATATATATATATATATATATATATATATATATATATATATATATATATATATATATATATATATATATATAGGAGTGTTCAAATGGGGACATGTGTTTTTTGTGAGGACGTAGGGACAAATTTGGACCATTTGATCAAATGATCCAAAGGTGCATAACAAATCCAAAAAGTTAAAGTTGTTTGTCATTATGCACTTTTGTCTTTTACCTAAAAGATAAAAGTGCATAACTCCAAAAAAGTACTTTTTGACTCATTATGCACCTTTGGATCATTTGATCTAATGGTTTTAGATTTGTCCCTACGTCCTCATTTCTAGAGGTGTCTTCAATTGAACGCCCCCTATATAGATATATATATATAGGAGCGCTCAATTGAGGACACCCCAAAATGGGGAGAACCTAGGGACAAATCTCATCCATTAGATCATCACACATCTAAACCCCCTCGTGCTTTGTGGGTGCGCCACGTGTCCCACTATCAAAATCCATCAACAGTAAAAAGCAAAACACTATTCTCTGCACCTTTAAATCTCAACCATTAGATCAAAATGATCTAATGGATGAGATTTATCCCTAGGTTCTCCCCATTTTGGTTGTCCTCAATTGAGCGCACCCCTATATATATATAAATAGAGGAGCAATCAAATGGGGCACCAAAATTAGAATGAGGCAAGTGAGGCACGATCTCAACCATCCATCAACCCCCCGTGCATTGTGGGCGCGCCACGTGGCAAATAGTAATCCCACTACCAACAGTAGTGTGAACACAACAAAAACTATTCCTGCCACTATCTCTGCCACATCATCAGAATGATTGGCCCAGATCGTGTCTCACGTGCCTCATTCTACCAACCCTGCCTCAACCGAGTGCTCCCCTATATATATATAGGGGCGTTCAAATGAGGACATCAAATTTGGTGAGGACGCGAGGACAAATCTAAAACCATTAGATTAAATGATCCAAAGGTACATAATGAGTCAAAAAGTACTTTTTGGAGTTATACACTTTTGTCTTTTTGGACAAAAGTGCATAATGACAAATAATTTTAACTTTTTGGATTTGTTCTGCACCTTTGGATCATTTGATCAAATGGTCCAAATTTGTCCCTACGTCCTCACAAAAAATACATGTCCTCAATTGAACACTCCTATATATATATGTTGTTAGAGTGTTATGTGTTGTTAGAGTGTTATGTGTTACATGATTCTGATTGGTTGATGAGTTTCAAGGAACCAATCAGAAGCGAGGAACACGGGCACTACGGTGCACCCTCAAAGCTTAGGGGGGTTGGGTGTGTGAGGGTGCACCGTAGTGCCCGTGTTTCTCGCTTTTGATTGGTTCCTTGAAACTCATCAACCAATCAGAATCGAGATAACACATAACACTCTAAGAGTGTTATAACATTTGATCGACCGTGTATATATATATATATATATATATATATATATATATATATATATATCTAGAGCATTTGAAGCACAACCACGCAAGGGCACCAACCCAGATTTGAACTTGATATCAATATGAAGCGCAACCCATCTCCGCATCTCTAACTTTGAAACCCACGAATCTGTCTCTCCATGGGAAGACCTTAGCATGATGCCTCCTCACACAGTCATGGAAGGACCTTAGCTCACATCCGCAAGAAGATAACACCTGCAAACGTCCACAAGGGACGAGGAAGAGGAAAGGGAAGAGGAAAACATCCACGAATGATGTAAATTAAAAAGTAAGTGTGTAGGAAATTATAACTTCATTTAAAATTGTACTTGTGTAGGTATAAAAATAAGAGGAAAAACTTTCAAATTGCTCATATGAACAATTTTTTAAAATGCTACTCAGGGGAATCGAACCTTTGACCTCTTGACAAGAGTTCAACGCACTCGACCAAAGCAATTGGGTTCCAATTGTATTCAATCTCCCATATTGTTTTTCTAAATATTCACCTTCCCTAAGCGTTGTTGGCAACTGCGTTTTAGACTTAAATCGCTTCTCTCAACAGTGCCTTAAACCTCCTGTTACTTTTGCGTCAAAAATAAAGCATAGTCGACATGAAATTGCCAAATAACATAAGTTGGTGTTGACAAGAGCGGCTTAAGTCTAAACGATGTTGCCAACAACGACTTACGGAACAATGAAAGTGAAATCAAGGTTCGAACGTTATTGTGACCTAAGGCGTTGTTTTTAACAGCGTCTTAATTGAAAATGCAACATCAACGTGCTGAGTCAGCATCATATTAAACAAAAACGTCACGCATCCTAAAACGTTGTTGGTAAGAGCGATTTAGCTATAAAACGTCATTGCTAATAACGACTTAGGAAAAGTGAATATTTTGGAAAACAATATGAGAGATTGAGTACAATTGAAACTAAATTGGTCATTATGAGCAATTTGAATTTTTTTTCCATAATAGGACATGTCATTTATGTATGGATTAATGTTTACTAATGATTGATAATAAGGAGTTTACCAATAGTGGAAATAAAGTGACTTGAAACGCGGGAGACTTGTTTTTTAGGACAAATGGGAAGATTGTGGATTGGTGGATGGACGACCGAAAAGCAATGGTAGTTGTTCATCCATGCAGCCCAGCCCAGGTAATAACTGAATTGTTGTAATTGTATCAACCACAATAGATGAACAAAAATGTCCTTCGGATCTAATTTTTTGTAAGAAAATCTTGTCTAGTTAAATTAAATACGGTTGACTTCAAGTAGGGTATACTTTATTCAATTTGGTATTTAAGTCTTAGCTAGCTACTTTGGCAACAAAAAAAAGTCGTAGCTAGCTACCGCGCATGGACCGCCATTATAAATATGCTGCTTGTTCTTATCATTTTTCTGACTTCTTATTGGATGCTTTTTTAAAATTACCACTATTAGTCACAGTGTCGCATGATCGATTGAAAGATTTATATTTTTAACCACTATAAGTAGGTTTATAAATTATTTTTGGCGTAGACTTTGAGTTGTAATTATTTAAAAATTGGCAAATGGGAAGACATCGGATATAAACAATGTTAGTATGTAATGAACTCTAGTAGGAATATATTTGGGAATTCAGCCAGTGACGATACTATTAAACAACATTTAGTAAGAAAGATTCAAAAAAATTTTAAAAACATATCAGGAATATGATGAATTAATTAAGATTAAAGTGCCAATAAAAAATTAATTTTTGAAGTGAACAAGATAAATAAAAATAAAAAGTGCTACAAATGAGATTGGAATTGGACCATCATTTTTCTTAACACATTTACACAAATTTTCACCATATTAATCACTGGGGGAGGAATCTAATTAGCATGTGTGAGTGGTAAATAAAGTGTAGCGCGTTCTTATCAACTGGCCTGTTCGGCGGTTCCGTTCTTATCCATTTAAGTTCCTTGCCCGTTACGTCGTGGACACGAATTTGGTGTTACGGAGCTCACGGGGTAGAAGAGATGTGCATATCAGCGCATATGTATAGGATTATCATTATTATTAATTTAAGGATCCACTGAGGCAAAGTAGATTGGCTCAGTGGAGCCTTTCCCTCCCGTGTTCAAAGTGGTTAGGGATCAAGCCTTCACGGTGACATTTAATTCTACTTACAGAAACTAACAAACTCAAAAAAAATAAAAAAAATTTAAGGATCCACTTGCTGGAAAATAAACATGTTATATGTCGATAGATCTCTACCCAAGTTCAAGGAATCTGCTGCATGAGTTTGCATGTCACCTGTGTGTCAGATACTTTCCAAAATGGACAACTAACAACAACTGTATAGTTAATAATGTACATAATTGTTTAATTAATCTTTTTTTTTATAAAAGAAGACAGCTAAAAGAAGGAAAATAAAAAATGAGATTGTGTCTTCCTGTGTTTAAAGAAATTGTGGTAGCTACATTGGAGAAGACATTCGATATGGCCGTCACGTAATGTCATTAACCTCCCAGGTTCGATGGGATGAAAACCATCATAGATAAACGCTCAAAAGTTCGTGGTAACACAAGTTGTGTTTAAAAACACTAAGGTTCTGTTATCTTAATTTTCAATTTCAACACCTTTTCAGGTAAGTGCAGTTTTCGGTTTTGTCACTTCAGTTTTAATTTAATTAGAACTCAACACCTTTATTAATTCGATAACTTTATAAACACTTTTGATTTAAAGTATATATGATTGTATAGCTTGAAAGTCGAGTAGCATAGTTATTAGCAGAAAAATATGATGGACTCATTAGCAAAATTAAGGAACCGCCTTTGAGATTTATTATTTACAGAAAGATTGTTGACAAGGGCGAAGCCAGGAATTGAAAGTTACCAGCTAGAGCTAGATTTTTTTTTCACATTTGATTGATATTCGCGCTTGTATTCATAATCATTCAAAAATATAACATATTATATAATGACATAAATCATATTCATGAAATTTATAAATATATATACCTAAATTGTATCCATTTTTCTTTTTTTATTCAAAATTGTAAAAATAAGCTAATAATATTATTCAAAAGTTTGATAAAAAATCTTACCTTTTAAAATTATGTGTCATAAAGAAAAAGCACAGTGATATGATATTCATTCAAAAATTAATCATTATAATAATATAGGATTTTAGAATCAAATAACATTAGACAAAACACAACAGCATTAGAATTACGAGCTAGAAATTTTAAAATACAATAAACATGATGATATATTACTTAAAGGAAATAGTCATAGAAATCAAAAAGTTTGATCCATGATTTGACGTAGTTGACTGATTATACAAACATATTAGTTCAAAAATTGAAGAATAATTTGATATCAACAAAAAGAAATTTCAGACTTCCCACACTCAAATGAATAGTGACTTAAATTATCAGAATACTATTTCTTGAACTTAAGATTAATTTGATTTGATTTGGACAATATTACGTTTGTAACGATCCAAATATTTAAGGGTTGATAGAATTATATTTGGAAAAATAGAATAAATAAAAAGTTATGATGGAATTAAACTGATAAAATAAATTGGCTAAATTAAGAGAATAAAATAATTACAAAGGAAGTAATAAATCACAATAAATATAGAAACGAATGAATTAGAGGAGTGAAACGTTGGTTGTCTTTTTCTACATAACTCTTCCGAGCATAATTCTCACAGAAGTATTTCTCAGAAGAAAGAAAAGAAAAGAAAAAAATTCAGACTGTATATGATGTAGAATATATGTATGGTTTGATAGCATCTATGGAGTTTGGGGAAAGCTTTAAACGGTAGGTATGTATCCATATATATGATGTGTTTCCTCTCTAACTTTTTGGTGTAGATTCATATTGGGTTTTCTTTTATGATTCTGTTTCTGTGTTATTCATTCTGAAACAAACTCTCTAACATTATAAAAACCATATTTGAATTCGGCATGAGTTATTTATAAACAAAGTTTGAAGATAGCACACATTAGTTGTATTTAGACAGATTTGATGACTGATATTAAAATGGTTGTAACTTCTATTTTAATGAGTCAAATAATGTGATTTTTGATTCTATTATATTCTAATAGAAAGGATATTTGCAATGGTATATAGTATGTTATTGATTCGCTTTGAGATGTTCTGAGATTGATTTTGAAATTGAGTAATGAAAACTGTTTTCTGAAATTCTGGACAGATCTGTCGCCTTATTTTAAGTTACATGTAACTTTTATTTGAGTTATTGAAAACGTATGATTATTGATTCCATGATGTTCTAGTCGAAAAGATCTTTCCAACCGTATATGACTCGTAATTTTGTTCATTTTGAGTTGCTCTGAAATCGGATTTGAAGTTAACGTTACGCTGTGTGGTAATTTCGGCAGATCTGACAACATATTTTGAAATGAGCATAACTTATGTTTTAAGTGATCAAAATGGGTGTTTTAAAATTCTATACCGTAGTACTCGAAGTTATCTTTCTAGAAGTATATAGAACATATTTTAGTTCCTCCTGAATAATTCAGAAGATATATTTGAAGTTAAGACGTTATACCTGAAATTTGCAAATTTGGAGATTTAATGCATGTGGAATGAATTCGAATAACTTGTAATTTGGAATTCAAGAATGAGTACATGAATCTAAGGGATCAAGTATGTTTTTCTTTTGCATAAGACTTCTAGGTGATGCTTGATTTGATTTCTCCGCGATATGAATATTATTGGAGGTTATGTGATGCGGATTCAAGGTAAGTAATATGGACCTGTCTAGTTATTTTCAATTTTTTTTATGGCATGCCTTTTATTCTTCAACACTTGTTTCCCTAAATAAATTCGGATCATGAGTGCGACTTCTTCTGAAACTCATTCATCTCGGTTAGAGGATTTTTACTGTCTTGATATTTTACAACCCGGTCTGTCTCGTCGTTTAACTTTACAATTTATCCGGTCTTAAAATTTTACAACTCACTCTGTCTTGAAATTTTATAACTCATCCTGTCTCGTCATTAATCCATCATGTCTCGTAATTTTACTACTCAACCTGTCTCTTGATATCCTAATCGTTCATGGTACAAGTCCAATCTATCTGCACTTCTGAAGGCTCACAATCGGATCATGATTCCTTTTGCTCCGCCATAGGGCAAAGTATAGTATCCTGTTACCTCGCTATAGGGCAAAGTATAGCGCTCATGTTTCCCCGCCATAGGGCAAAATATGGTATCCTGTTGCCTAGTCGTAGCGCAAAATACGGCGATAGTGTCGTGGGACCCACGTTTTGCATGATTGATTGTGTAGCCATCCTGTCTATTATAAGCCTGAATTCATTTTGCTTGATCATACCTTTGACCTTACAAGTTTCAATAATATTTCCTGGACTCACTTGCTATTCTGGTACATATGTTCGCTTCATCTCTTCTTTTCACTTATGTTAATACTGGTTTATTTAAAATGATTCTGACACTCATGGTTCGGCTAGTTGGGTCTGTATTACTTACACGAGCTGTGGACTCATGTTTTCCATGTTGTTATTTTTTCAGATGTTACTGACGGGACTATGGGGAATGAGTGAGAAACGCACTAGCGAAGAGTATTAACAAGTATTCGGTTTAGACTTAAGTTTACTGATTATTCAAGCATTGAATCAACGTGATGTCTTTTATTTTAATATGTTGAAACTTGAATTAAAGTTTATTTTAATTTATTTATTAAATAGCTCGAGGCTTCGTACGTTGCATTTGGGGTTTACGGGACGTGCGGCCGATGTGACGCCGTTTTGGAGTTAATAATTTTTGGGGCGTTACAATTACGTTTATATATTAAACGAGACTTAAAGACCAGTTAACAGCATTAGCTCAAATGGAAAACAGGTGTTAGAGCCCGTTCTATAGGGGTTGGATTTGGGGTGTTGGGAGATTAGATTAGATTAGATTGTGTTGGGTGAGATTAGGTGAGATTGGATTGTATTGGGGTGTGTTAGGTGAGATTGGATTGTGTTGGGTGATGTTAGATTAGATTGTATTAGATTGGGTGGGTGGAGTGAGTGGGTCCCAGTTTATAAAATAATATTATAAAAATGTTAGATTAGATGAGTGGAGAGAGAATATGTGAGTGAAGAGTAATTAGATGAGTTGAGATTATAAAAAGAAAATATATTTTATAATAAATATATTATGTGAGTGGAGAGTAGATTAGGTGAGTGGAGATTGTGTTAGATTAGATTGTGTTGGGTGAGATTGGGTAAGATTAGATTGTGTTGGGTGAGATTGGATGAGATTGGATTGTGTTGGGTGAGATTGGGTCGGATTGACCCAATCCCTATAGAACAGGCCCTTAGTAACAACCATTAGGTGTGTGTTTGAATCCTGGGCCGAAATTTCTACTTGGGCTGCAGCCCGAGTAGCCCACTAGGTAGATCTGCCCCTGTTTGTTGAGAAACTTGGTTATCCGCCCCTGGTTGTTGAGAAACTTGGTTACAAAAAAAGAAATTTTATTGAACGAAAATTCTTACAAACTAAAACCTCACTAGAACTCTTTTAACTTATGGTGGAGATCACTCTTTGAACTTGAGTGTTTCATCATTCACATGACACACCTATTTACACTAATATTCAAATCAAATGAATGATTAGAATCATTTTGATCTAATGGCTAAAAATAGTACATCAAGAAAACACTACATCTATGTATCTTTTTTTTCTCGACACTTCTCAATAGTTTTTCTAGATAATTAGATCATCTTGTTTGGACTTCTATTTGGACTAAACGAGGCATTAATTTTATTTGGGTTAATCTCAATAAAGGTTTCCTCAATCCACTCAGTTTGTATAGCTTTGGTCTACAAGCTACGAACAATTTATAATGAAAGAATCAACGTTAATGTATATATATCTACAAATCGATATATAACTTAGGCCGATCGATCAAACTGTGTAGTAGCAAAAAGTTGGCAGTAGCACAGCCATCCATGGTGACATATCAAAGCTTGAAGCGCAAGAAACAACTTCTCTTGCCTTACTCAACATACCCCCAACAATGTCATAACCATCGGTGGTCGACAAGCTCGAGACATCTTCAAGGATTTTCTTAGGGCACCTCAGCAAGTCAATGTAGTTTCCCAAGTCATGCACTCGACCCATGTCGAAAAATTCTAGGGCTAATTCAACCCCTACGTGTGCATAACATGAAAACTCAAACCGCTCTGATCCAAATAACCGGAAATTCTCATTAAACAGAATCCCTGGAAGCTTTGTGATTGGGTCATTCACGTTCACTATTCTTAGTACCTTCACTCCAAGCTCTTCCAACCGGGTTTTGAATCCTCCGTTCCCAACCCTAGGTCCGGCAAAGGACATGACTGTGATGGGTATCTGCTGGCCAGTCTCATCCACCTGACTCAGCCCTAGCTCAGCTACATCATATGCAAGCAACAGACCTAATGAGCTCCCCATGCTATGTCCAGCCACTGTGATGCTCATATCTTCTTCTTCACCCTTGTATTTACTCACTACACGAGATATCTCAGAGAGAAGTTGTTCTCTGCAGCTATGCATCCCATACTTGCTAGGGCACTCGTCCGACGTGTATAGGCTTAGGATGCCTGACTCAACCATAACATCCGGTCTAGGGTTGTGTGGGTCAAGTCGCGCTGGAGTCAGGGAGCTCGTGAGGTTCGCTATCCATTCAGGATTAGTCACGGTCCCTCGAAACGTCACCAAGACATCTCTTCTTCCAAGCCTTTTTGATTCCTCGTCTGAAGAAACCGACACATATCCTATCCACCGGCCGCATGTAAAGCCACTCATGTCAGGAGTAGCGTAAATATACTTTGTGACTTCATACCCAAACTTCTCCATCCCAACTTCCTTTAACAAGCTATTCTTCCCATACTTGCAATTCAAGTAACGACTTGACTTGGGATCCAAGTCAAATCCCTTGTAGCAAGCTACGAGAGATTCCCCATACCGGATAACTTCTTCCCGGAGAAGTGGATGCAACGGCTGAACCAAGCCCTTCCAGTCTTCGCAACCCTGAAGCTGTCTCCATTTTTGCGACACCGACAACGAGCTGTCCTCACTTTCCTGATCTCCATACACAACTTTCTTCATCGGTCTAACTACTGAGGTATAATTATTGCCAACTGAGGAGGAAGAATAATGTTTTGTTGTGTCAAATGATGCTTTTTTAGGAGCAAAACTAGCCGTCTTGAAAACGACATCGTTATGAAACGTTGCATAGTTTGTGATGGGGCTGAAGAGTTTGATCATGGAGGAAGAAGACATTTACACTGTATCAAGGAATGAAAGTGCAGGAAAGTCAAAGAGTTGAGTTGAGCACTATACTTGGAGAATAGCTAATTGGCTTGCTAGCTAGAGAGCTGTTAGAGAGAAATGGAATACATGCATGGAAGAATTTTATAGGCAACAAACACAGTACTCTAATTGACACGCATTATCTGAAGTACACAAAACAAACATAAAGAAAGCCTTTTGGGGGTAGAGATTTTGACTGAAGAAATTAGGAAAAAAAGGAGAGCTTTTGTGTGTGTTTTATTTGATTTTAAGGTGGTCGGTTCTTAGAATTTTCACATATATAAACTCGTTTAGGGTTTCGTGACACGCATATATAGTCAAGTATGATGCTATTATATAAAATAAATCGGGGCTGTGTTGAAAGGATCATGAAGGATGAGACTTGTGAATATTTAACAATTAAACAGAGTTGGAAAAAAATGGAGTGGACTTTATTTTGGATGAAACAGTAGCTAGATTTTCGGCAAGATGGATTGGTCAACATTCACACTTCACACTAAAATATTAATGTATGCAGGTGAAGTGACTGGTCGATGTGCGACGTGTAATGAATATATGTATAACATTGTGATGACTGACATGATAAAATATGTGTTGGGAAGTTGGGAGGAGCTTAAGGGGGGAGTTTGTTGTACACGGTTATTGGACTAACCCATTTTCTATACCACAATGTGCTAATTTTGATGAGATCAATGGACTTTTAATGTTACGTATGAGTGACACTGGTTTTTATTTTGTGCTTTTGTGGGTATTTCGTTTTAAATTTTAGTTAAAATCAAGTACAAATCATATTTTTAGTGCAAAATATAAAATTCGTAAAAACTGGATTATAATTCATCGTCGAAAAATAAAAAATACGACATACTTCGTTATGAATAATTTATAATTCATTGCCTAGAAAACAAACCATAAACGGGATTTAGTACGGAATTTAAGCTCATTTTCCGTCCATGATTAGTTTATATTTTTATATATAAAATATATCATTTACACCGAATATTTTTTCTACCTGCTAGCTCAACTTTTCATATAGCCTTATGGTGGAATCGAATAATCTTCCAAAATACTCAAAATGAGTAATTGAGTTACAATTATACCAAATCTTTTAAATTATTTCTCAATTTACTCATTTTTTAAAGCATGTGGTTGTCAACTACGTTGTAGACCCAAGGTGCTATTTCCAGCCGCACCTACCAATTAAAATAAAATTAATTATCAAAATACATTTAGACTCGAGATTCTCTTTAAAATATGAAATTAAAATAAAATAAATTTAACGAATCCATTCTCTCTGAAATATGAAATTATAAATAAAATTTATAAAAAATATATTTAACGAATCAATTATCAAAAATAAATTTAACATTATATACTTGGTTGAAATAAATAAAGTGTAAAAGAAATCAATAATGACTATCATGGCCAACATGATTCTAGCAGGATTTACAGGAAAATTAAAAGGCTAGCTAGTGGGATAATTTTCTCACTCAAAAAGAAAAAGATGATACATCAAACACAGTTAAACAGGAAGATAATGTTATTCGAGAAGATGCAGTTTATACACTAGCAATTAATATTATAGAACATTTTACGAGAATATACACTGAAAATGGTGAAAGTATTAGAACTTGACTCCAAAATCTTAGGTGTAAAACACTTACGGATTTCAGATGGTATAAAGATATTTTCTTAAGCAAAGTTATGGAACTCCCAGGGTGTAATAGCACCCACTGGAAATCAAAGTTTATTGATGATTTACCTAGCCTATTTGCCGAAAGAATCAGGAAAATCTTAAGGCAAAATTTTAATTACATTCCTTATTAGAATTATACTTGTGGGAAACTTATAGGGGTTTGCACCCAAGAGGGAATAGTCTATGTAATGAAATAAGATTAAATCAACAAATGAAAAGACAAAATCTAATAGAGAAACAATAATTAGGTCAATTCTGTGACCAATTTGCAATTGATAAACCTTCTTATAGTAAACCTAGAAAACCTGTTAAGGATTATAAACCTTATCATAAAAAGAAAAGATATTCTAAAAAGAAAATTGAAGATAAAAAACAGCGGAAAAACGCTAGGGAAGAAAAGAAATGGGAGAATAGTAGATTAATAATTTGTAGGAAATGTGACAGACATGGCCATTATGCCCGCACTTGTTGGGTAAAAAAAAAAATTAATAGTCTTGAAGAAGATGAGAGGATTAAAGAAATCTTTTCAAAAATCTTACTTAACTCAGATGAGAGTTTAGAATCATAATTAACTGATTATTCAGCTACTAGTGAGGATATTAAAGTGTTAAGAAATGAAAACATAATAACAGACTCAGAATCAGATTGTGAACCCTGTATTCTAGGACACAACCTTGTCCAAACAAGGAATCTGAAAATGAGGAACAATTATATAAAATTCAGGCACAATTTCAAGATTTAAAAATTAATGTCTTAAGCCATGGTACTACTATGGAATTACTTAAGGCAGTAAAAGACCATGAATTAAGATAAAAAAAAATTGATCAGTTAGAAACAACTTCAGGAACTTCCAAAGAACAAGAAGTTCAAAAAGAAATAGTTAACCCTGAAAAGCCATATCTTATGAATGAAGTTTATAAACTTAGGCAACAGAAAGAAGTAGAAAATCCTATTTCTAAACATGATATAATTATCGAGATTAATAATCTTAAAAAAGAAATTCAAGATCTAAAAATAGAAAATAAGATTCTAGATCAACAAGAATCTCTAAAATTGAGAAGGGGAAATAAATTATGACTTCTGATAAAGAAGTAGATAATATAGAAGTAGACAAGCATTTTTTGTTTACTTTAGAGATGTTTATAACCCCAAAATGGCATATTAAAATTACTTTGTTAATAGACAATTATTATTCAAAGGAATTTACTACTCTGGTTGATAGTGGAGCAGACTTGAATGTAATTCAAAAAGAGTTAACACCAACAAGGTATTTCCACAAAACAACTCATACCTTGTCTCATGCAGGAGGAAAATAACCTTCAAATTAGTTATAAGTTACCCATAGCTAAAGTATGCATTGATAAAAGATGCATACAAACTAGTTTCTTACTAGCTAAAGATATAACTAACCAAGTAATACTTGGAACACCCTTCCTAACAAAGATTTATCCTCTGAATAGAGTCAATTCGAGAGGAATAGTAGGAACTTTTGAAGGAAAAGATATAACTTTATGATTTATAACTGAGACTTTAACTACGGATTTGCATGAAGTTTATGACAGTATATTTGTCAAAAATAATCAACTATATTTTCTAAAACAAGAATTAAATATTCTTACTATTGAAGAAAAACTTCAAAGTCCAAAATTAAATGATAAGATTAAATTACTTGCTAACCAATTCGCATTAGAAATTTGTAATGATCATCCAAATGCGTTTTGGGATAGAAAGAAACATATTGTTTCTCTTCCTTATGAGGAAGGATTTGATGAACAAAAAATTCCAACAAAAGCTAGACCTTGTGAAATGATTTCAGAATATATCTTGAATTATGCAAAAAAGAAATTGAAACCTTATTGCAAAAAGGATTAATAAGTCCATCAAAGTCACCTTGGTCTTGTACGACATACTATGTTAGTAAACATAGTGAACAAGAAAGAGGAGTACCTAGACTAGTTATAAACTACAAACCTCTTAATAAAGTTCTTAAATGGATCAGATACCATATTCCTAATAAAAAGGATTTATTAGACAGATTATATGATTATGTTATTTTTTCAAAATTTGATTTAAAATCAGGTATTGGCAAATACAAATTAATAAGGCTGACAGATATAAAACAACTTTTAACGTCCCATTTGGACAATTTGATTGGAATGTTATGCCTTTTGGTTTAAAAAAATGCTCCTTCTGAATTCCAGAAGATCATGAATGATATTTTTACTCCTTATAGTGAATTTATTATTATTTATATTGATGATATTCTAGTCTTCTATAAAGACATTGAAATGCACTTTAAACATTTAAGAATGTTTAAAGAAATAAAAAATAATAATGCTCTAGTAATATCTAAACCAAAGATGTCATTATTTCAAACGAACATTAGATTTTGCAGCAGGTGTAGAATCAGATACTGATTTTGCAGCTGGAGATTGAGTGGCTTGAGCTGGCAACATCTCAATCTGTTTTCCTCCTCGGAGTGTGATGGCATTCACTGATGCCTTAGGATTCGGATCTGGTTTCGATGAGAGTTTCCCATGTTCTCTATTCGCTGAGTTTGCTTGCTGGGCCACCTGAGTTTCCAGCATTCTATTCTGAATAGCCAACTTCTCTATTAACTGCTCAACTCCTTGAGGCCTCCTATCCTGCTCCACTGATCTCCTCTCTTGGTCTTTCTTTCATTTCTCTTGTTGTACTAGGAAATTGGTCAGCAATGATTCCAGGTTTGATGAGACACTGGATGGCTGATTCTGTTGTTGCTGTCCTCGGTTGTTGTATTGGTCTAAGCTCAGATTTTGTTGTTGTTGAGACTGGTTGTTATATTGGTTCCTTGGCTGATATGGTGCATTGCCCTGCTACTGTCTGTACGGGAAACCTGGTGGTACCTGATTTTGTGGCTTATATGAGAGGTTAGGGTTGTTTCGATTTGGGTTATCCCATCTGTTCATACCTGATCCGGAGGCGAAACCTTTCTCTTGATTCTTGCGCCTTACAAAGTTGGCATCTTCCTGGTTTCTGCCCTCACTTTCTTGTCCCATTACCGGGCAGCCGTCTGCGAAATGAGAAGGAGAGCCACATATCTGACAGTAAATAGCCACATTAGCAACAATAGGCGACTTCATAGAGGAGTCTGTCTTCAAATTTTTGATTTCAGCTGCAAGCATCTTCACTGTGGTGGTCAACTCAGTAATATCATTAGTTCCATCAGCAAGGTAAAGATCTTGCTGGCCCTTCAATCTGTTATAAACCCAGAACAAAAGTAATAACAATCTGTTATAGGATTTATTAAAAACCACTTTTTACACTAAACTCACAGTGTAAAATAGTTGACAAACAAACTAATGAAACTATAATAATAGAAACCAACTTCAGTAAGTCGAATATTACGACAAGAAGAAAAATTAAGTGGGAAGAAATAGAATTTCCAAAAAATTAGACTCTGGAGACGGTTATACCACCACAACCAGTAGGTTAGAACAACTTAGTAAATGGTATACAAACACCAGAAGGATCTGTTAGTCTTCAATTTGAAGATATAAGTTGGCCATCATCGTTCTGACTTAGTAGGTCAAGTTCAATGTACTCTTATATTTCACCTTTGGAATATAAGATTGAACAACCTCTTGAATCCTCAAGAGCATCAACGTCCCAAATAAGAGATGCTAAAAGAATTGAAAGACATATAATTGATCATAATAATATTATAAAAGGAATTAATACTAGTGGAATAAATACTAAAGATCCGGAAATAACCGAGTCTGAAACGGATTTCCATATTTAATGATGTCTAAAACAATTATAGATTTTAGACTTGGATCCCAGGCAAGAAAAGATATTATGCAAGAATTTGAATCATCAACATGGAAACCATTTAAAAATAGTTTTATGAAAACTTTAATTCGATAGAGTTAAAAACCAAAGGCGAAGAATTTTACAGAGTTTGTGAACAAGACAATCAAATGTTATTCTTTGTTCCTTGGTTTGTCTCTACATATGTAGAGCAATACATTTCTGTATTAGAAAGAAATTATAAGTTAAACACATGAAATGTCTTAACACAGGTTAATCAACCACAACAATCTTTTCAAATTGAAAAGAATGAAAAAATCATAATTTTTTAGCATTTGCTAAACTGCTGAAAGATGATACTTTACCAGCAACATGCCAATAAATTCATATTTTACTAGAACAAAATAATAACACAAATCTTTATTTAAATGTTATAGGAGAACAAATTTTGATATTACAAAGCAGATTAGAACAATTAATTAATATAATAAATAAACAATCCATGATGATTGAGGCACCAAAAGAGAAGTCGGTAGAAATAGCTACACCAAGTATTCAACATCCTCCTACAATAACAGGGTTTAAATTAAGACCCATAAAGGAGTTAGAAGATTTTCTAGAAACACTCTTGATAAGAAATTAAGAGAAGAACTAATAGAAAAATCGGATTATAAGCAAGTTTACAAAGACCATATTAATAAAATTCATAAATGAGCAAATAAACCAATCACGGGAAAATATTATTACCCTAGACCTACACCAGTAGATGTTTTAATAGAAGAATCTAATGAGGTCATATCTAATAGTTATAGTGGAAGACACATCTATCTATGAATGGAACATAGATAATTTTGCTCATCAACAAGTACATAATACAATTCATAGGATGTTAATGTACTTCACGGTATATAAAAATGGGTGCGGTTCGGATACAAACCAAATTATAAATAAAAACTACAAATCGATTCTTAAGCTGACACGTGTCCCATTTTAGTCGAAATCTCGGACAAAACACGGAGGGGTATAATAGTCATTCCACACGAAGGGGTATAAACCTAATAATGTTATTTTCAATTTAGTCCAAAAGTTGTTAATGATCATACTTAAAAGACTTAATGATCAGACTTAAAAATAGACAATGATCAGACTTAATGATCAGACTTAAAAATGGTAATGATCAGATTTAAAAAGCAGCAATGATCAGACTTAACAGACTTAATGATCAGACTTAAAAATAGACAATGATCAGACTTAAAAGACTTAATGATCAGACTTAAAAATGGTAATGATCAGACTTAAAAAGCAGCAATGATCAGACTTAAAAGATTTAATGATCAGACTTAAAAATAGACAATACTCAGACTTAAAAGAATTAATGATCAGACTTAAAAGACTTAATGATCAGACTTAAAAGACTTAATGATCAGACTTTAAAATAGACAATGATCAGACTTAAAAGACTTAATGATCAGACTTAAAAATGGTAATGATCAGATTTAAAAAGCAGCAATGATCAGACTTAAAGAACTTAATGATCAGACTTAAAAATTAATGATCAAACTTAAAAAGCAGCAATGATCAGACTTAAAAGACTTAATTATCAGACTTAAAACACTTAATGATCAGACTTAAAAGACTTAATGATCAGACTTTAAAATAGACAATGATCAGACTTAAAAGACTTAATGATCAGACTTAAAAATGGTAATGATCAGACTTAAAAAGCAGCAATGATCAGACTTAAAGAACTTAATGATCAGACTTAAAAATAGACAATAATCAGACTTAAAAGACTTAATGATCATACTTAAAAGACGTAATGATCAGACTTAAAATACTTACTTATCAGCCTTAAAAAAATTAATGATCAGACTTAAAAAAGCAGCAATGATTAGACTTAAAAGACTTAATGATCAGACTTAAACTTAGAAATGATCAGACTTAAAAGACTTACTGATCAGACTTAAACTTGGAAATGATCAGACTTAAAAAGCAGCAATGATCAGATTTAAAAGACTTAATGATCAGACTTAAAAATAGACAATAATCATTCTTAAAAGACTTAATGATCAGACTTAAAAAAACTTAATGATCAGACTTAAAAGACTTAATTATCAGACTTAAAAAACTTAATGATCAGACTTAAAAGACTTAATGATTAGACTTAAAAATAAACAATGATCAGACTTAAAAGACTTAATGATTAGACTTAAAATTGGTAATGATCAGGCTTAAAAAGCAGGAATGACCAGACTTAAAAGACTTAATGATCAGACTGAAAAGACTTAATGATCAGAATTAAAAGACTTAATTATCAGACTTAAAAAACTTAATGATCAGACTTAAAAAGCAGCAATGATCAGACTTAAAAGACTTAATGATCAGACTTAAACTTGGAAATGATCAGACTTAAAAAGCAGCAATGATCAGACTTAAAAGACTTAATGATCAGACTTAATGATCATTATTTTTTTAAGTCTGATCATTGTTTTTTTAAGTCTGATCATTGCTTTGTAAGTCTGATCATTAATTGTTTAAGTCTGATCATTAATGGTTTAAGTCTGCTCATTATTATTTTTAGTCTGTTCATTATTTTTTTAAGCTGGTCATTGTTTTTTAAGTCTGGTCATTAATGATTTAAGTTTGATCATTGTTTTTAAGTCTGATCATTACTGGTTTAAGTCTCATCATTATTTTTTTTAAGTCTGATCATTGTTTTTTTAAGTCTGGTCATTAATGGTTTAAGTCTGATCATTGTTTTTAAGTCTGATCATTACTGGTTTAAGTCTCATCATTATTTTTTTGAAGTCTAATCATTGTTTTTTTAAGTCTGATCATTGTTTTTTAAGTCTGGTCATTACTGGTTTAAATCTGATCATTGTTTTTTTAAGTCTGATCATTACTGTAGCGACAGTCAAAATTTAGTCTAAATGATCAAACGTAACGCAGCAATGATCAGACTTAAAAACGTACTGTAGCGAAAGTCGAATTTTACTGTAGTGAATTTTAGGACAATTATACCCCGCCTATCTTTTATATATTTTTAAATAACTCACGTGTATTTTTTTTATTTACAAAAAGTACCCCGACGGGATGAAAGTTCGGATGAATTTTGATCGGTTAGTTTTGACACGTGTCAAATTTTTTATGAATTTGTAATTTTTATTTATAATAGTGGTTTGTATTTGATCCAAAACTCTATAAAAATAATGGTAAAACATAAATTTAACATAATATACTTGATTGAAATAAATAAAATGTAAAAGAAATCAATAATGACTATCATGGCCAGACTAAAACAACGTCCTGCCAGAAACATGGATTCTATTAGCAACGACTAAAATATATTTTCTCCACGATAACCTGACGAAATCCTCTGGCGTCTGGCGATATAATATAGGGGTGATCGTGGGACGGGTTAGGTTCGTTTTTAACCTGATCCGAAACGTCTATCGAGTCATTTATCAATCCGAACCCGACACTTAATATTGATCGGATCGCATTTGATAATTCGAATTCGTCGTAACGATAGACTTATAACATATCAAGTAGCTAAAAGTCTAAAACAAAATAATCTACAAAAAAGAAAGTGAGCTTTAATATGTTAACCGCCCAACATTATTGTAACAAAATGATGTGAAGCTCATATTGAAACAAAATTCAAGACAAAACGATAGACTTTTGTATTGAAGTTAAATTATTTTATTCTATATTAGTATAGTTATAGGACCGGATCACTCGAGGAGCAATCCGAACCCGACTTATTTAGTACCGTATCGGGTTCAATCTCGTTCAAAATGTCGACCGGGTCGGGACGGGTCATGCTGACCCCTATAACATTTGCGTTTTTGCATCCTTCTCTTCGATTCTAGAAGGTTCCTGCGTCGTACTGATATTTAAATTAATTATTCCCAAAATCCATAGCCCTAATCTGACGATCGAGCACCCATCTTCATCTTCAATTTCGCAGAAAATTAGCATCCAAGTCGATACCTGTGCACTGAATTACATCGATTGTTGCCGGAAAATTCTGTTTTCGAATCCGATTTTCAACAATGGTACGCATTCATCTCTTCTAGCTAGATAACCCGAGTATAACAGATAGATAAAATCGTTGTGGCATCTGATAATCCATTTTTTTTGTTCCTAAACCTGTGATCGTAGATTGAATTAGTGATTTTGGAGTGGAAATTTGGTCTCTTGATTGGAAAGTTGAGGTTAGGGCTGAATTGTTGTGGTGTATTTGATTATGCAGGCTGCAAAGATCTTAGCCAACTTGATTGTGATGGGGTCTGGTATGTTGGCCAGGGCATTTGTACAAGCTTATCGTCAAGCAATTGCAAGTACGTGTTGTGATTTCAAGTTTTCAACTATTGAGTCTGTCTATTCTGTTTTTCCACTACCTTTTTAACTGCAGTTATATGCTTTGTTATGTTTTTGTTGACATCCTTCATTTTTTTAAAAATATATCTGCTTTCATTTCTGGGTTTGGATGGTCAAATTAGAAAGCTTACAAATCAGAACTGCAATGTTTCAAAAGCTAGAACATAATGAAGAATTGTATTTCTAGTGGAATTTTCCTGGTCAGACACATTTAAATTATTAGGTCAAAGAATTAATTTGGTCTTCAAAATGAAGAGTGGGGTGGAGCTGTTATTGATTTTTCTTGATTGTTTGGGATTTTTGGTGGCAAATGTAAGTGAAGAAAGAACAATGTGACGTGTTTGACTCCCGGCCTTAATATTTTGAAGTGGAATGAACAGAATAGCTGTTTGGTCCTGACAATTGGTACCTTTTAGTTGAGTCTGCTAGAGATTATAAATCAGAGTGATTTCTGGAAAACACAATATGATATGTTTTTTTCGTAAGCAGCAGGTTTTGTTGCACTTCATACTTCATTCTTAGCGTGCACATTTACCGCATTTATTTTTGAAGTTCAGAATGTGAATGCCATAGAGGGGTTGGCATCGGTCTTCTCATAAGTACTGCATAAGTGAAAAGTGGTATTTTCTGTTGTAATTTAAAAATAGATCTCAGAACTATTGTTGTTGCCATCTCATTCACGTCGAAGTAGTCTCATTCGTATTTGGTTTTTCAAGATTGCTATGTGTCTATTAGAGAAAAGTATGATTGCTGAATCAGCATATTGAAACTATTTCTGAATGACATGGCTCGCATTACGTTGCATGCGCCTACTGTCTGAAATTCTTAGTTATGCTGGAAAATATATGTTGTCCCTGAGATACTCTGCCAATTATGTGAAGAAATGGATTGCCACTAGTCAGCGGCTCAGCGTGCTGTCTATTCCACGCTGACAGCAGAAGTGGTAACAGGTGCATGCATACATTCAGCTAATATTTGACTACTATTCGTATGATCTTCATAGATGCCTCAAAGTCTGGTGTTGCCCAAGAAGCGGTGAAAAATGCTGTGCGTGGGAGCAAAACTTTAACCGAGCAAGAAGCGCGGCAGATCCTTGGTGTCTCTGAAAAAGCTACTTGGGAGGAAGTTATGCAGGTAAACCAGATCCCTAGTTCTTTTACTTTTAGTTTTTTTGTCTTTATTCCGATGCCACACTTTTCCGGACAGAATGGACTAAAATCAGGAGCACTCTCTGTGTGACCAGAAATATAACACATTGTTTGAGAGAAATGCACAGTGTGGGAGCTTTTACCTTCAGTCAAAAGTGCAGAGAGCAAAGGAGTGTTTAGAATCTGTCTACCAACCGGAAAACCAAAAGCCTGCTGATTGACTGAAAGGTTGACCTACAAGGAGGCCTGAGGCCAACTTGTGCCAGTATTTTCAGCTCTGATTCCAATGTTTTGACATAACTAGCAAGGCTGCTTGTTGTTGTATAGGTGAAGATTATTACTATATCATAAATAAATTATAAACCAAAGCATTTTTGTATGAATGAAGTAATATCAACAGAAATATATTTTATCCTGATTTCGTTACCTGTCATCGTCTCTTTATCAACAATTTTGTCCATGGCCTCACAATTCGCTCTAAGCAGACTCAACACTAGTATCTCGTAAGCCTTGTCAGCAAGGCTCTTGGTAGCTCTATGTTTTCCGCAAGCCTTATCAGAGGACACGGACCGATTGGTCGTCACTCGTCAGGTAATTATAGCGGGTCTGCGTGGTCTGAAACATCGCGGAGGAAGACATGATTTCCAGCATCAAGGTAGGGAAGGATCAAGAGTTGGTGGTGAGCACTATAGAAGCTCTTCTAGTGACACCTTGCAAATGGAGGCAAAGTACGGAGGAGGCAGCCAAAGTAGGGCTTTGTTATGTCCTGTTTGTTTAATTACAACGATAACCATCTCGGTTCATAGAAGCTGTCATGTGACAGCTTTTAAAGAGGTTCATAAAACTTCACCTGTTTAAATATTGTATTTAAATAAAAGAGAGATTTATACTTGATCTCAACCCTTACAAATTTAAGCGCCGTAACTGATCCAATATGAGTATAACACGGTCGGATTTGGTTGTAAAAATAATTAGAACCAGTACCGTTAGTTACAATTGACACTGGTTCGAGTACAAATCGATTTTATTTTATACCAACTGTGAACCATTTTTAAAGTTTTCACGTGGTAGATTAGACCTTTTGATACTTCGAAGGAGTGATGGGGATTCTCTAGCTCACACCAACGAGTCGAAGTCAGAGCAACTCAGAAATTCGTACGTACCAACTAAACATTTAGTGTTTTCACTGAAATTTAGCTAAATCACTGAACATTGAAAGCTATAGGAGAGAATGTGTGCTTAAACGCGCATTCTAGAGGTTAAATCACTACAATGACAGATTAAACCTTTGGTGCTTCAAAGGAGTGGTGGGAACATACGAACAATACGATGAAGGTGAGCTATACGTCGTTGCGTAGCTAACTCAAAGCTCTAGAACTATCTAGTTAACATCGAGAGCATACGAGGTGTTTTAGAAAGTCGAAATATGAGTCGAAGTCGGAGTACCTGCAGAAATTCATGAGTACCAACTGAACATTTAGCTTTATCGCTGAGAAAAATGATCCGGTGAAAATGACATATTTATGTAAAAAATACAAATCAATCACATCCTTTGATTTGGTTATTTAGACGGATGAGATTAAATCTCGTATTAAATTCCGTTTATGGTTAACTTCTCTGTGACGAATTATAAATTATTCGTAACGAATTATGTCCCACTTTTGGTTTCTTGGCGACGAACAATAATCCAGTTTTGACGAACTTTGTATTTTACACCAACAATATTTGTGCATGATCTTTACTCTTATCATTGAACCTTATAACCGGAAATTGAAAAAAACTATTTTGACCAGATTAGGGCAGAGCATTGTTCGGTAATTTCCGATTTACCGAATTAATTTACCGTTCCCGAATTAATTCGGTTCGGTAGTTCGGTAATTTACCGATCGGTAAAACAGTAAAAATAATTCGGTAATCGGAATGATTTTTCTAATTCGGTATTTTACCGAATTGCCGAACAAGATGTTTTTTAATAATATTTTTTTATAATTATAAAAAAATTACATATTTTAATTAGGTTATTTCTTATCTGTTTTAATAACTTTTGTGATGAAATTTTGTTGATCAATCCTTTTGATGTTGAATAGTTCGATTTCTTTTATTTTGTTGTCACTAGATGATTAGTCGATCTTTATATAAATTTTTTTAAATGTTTTGCAAAAATATTATTAAATAAATTTGGTAATTTATCGGTAATTATTGATAAACTACCGTTTACCGACTTAATCGGTAAATAGACTAATTCGGTTCAGTAATCGGAATCAAAAAATAAATTCGGTAGTTCGGTAATTTACCGAATACTCTGCCCTAGACCAGATTACTGAATTAGAGAAAAAGGGTAATAAAAGCCAAAAAAAGAAGAAAAGGGGGAATATTGATAATTTGTATTAATGATAATAAATAAAAATGAAACCAAAAATAAAAGGTAAAAGTACACATTGCCTCGAACTACCGATATTTTCTAAATTGAAGATCCAAACTATCAATTTTTTTAATCAATGGCAAAATAAAAAATAAAATCACCAATTTTCGGACACAAAGCACCATAGCTACACCGTGATTAGATTGCGAACTCAATCATGTGAATATCATTGAAAATAACTTAATGATCTCATCATAAACACTTAACACATTTAATCGATCTTTCTTTTTTAACAACAATACACATTTTTATTGAGTCGTTATTAACAGGGTTTACATAATTAAATTTGCAATTTACATGATGAAGCTAGAGTACTTTGGGTTCAAAAATTGGTGACTTTATTTTTTATTTTGTCATTAATTAGAAAAATTGATAGTTTAGATATTCAATTAGAAAATGTCTCTTATTAGAAGCTCGAATGTGTACTTTTTCCCAAAATAAAAGTATTCAGCGTTGAAAACTCGCTGTCTGCCAATCTTTTCCCTCCTGTTTTCCTTCCTCAATTCTTCGTCTTCTCCATTGTTCAGATTCTCTCTCTTCCTCCTCCTCCACAATTCGCCAATGAATTCCCGTTGAATCGAACCGAACCGAGCCGATTGTTCCTCATTTTTCAACACGATTTTCGGAGGGGAGGAGCTCCTCGATTTTCGTCGTCACTACCTAACATCTCCGGATCCGGAGTTTCACATCTCTTCAGGTCCCCCCCCCCCTTCGATTCCTTGAACAGCTATTGTTTACATTTTTCGAATGTGTTTGTTAGTATTTGGATCGGATGACGTGGCTGCATCAGCTTTCCGAATTTCTGCTTCTTCATCCAGCTTTTTTGCTTTCTCAATTTCCATTATGTATTCCATTCTTTTCTTTTCTTTTTGTGATTTTCTTTCGTTGTTTTGATCTGATCCGATCTCGCTCCTCTTTTGGGAAACACCTTTAGAATAAATCAAATTTGGAGATTGATTCCTGGTTCTGGTTTATTGTTTGCAATTTGATCATTATCTGTGCACTTGGGTGTTTGAAATGTTACATGTTGGTGGTAATCTGGGTAGATGGATGAATAAAGCTTTTACATTACGTCTGGACAATCCAGTACTTATTCAATAAGCTGTTAGTGGCGACCTTTTATTGTGAAAGCATGGTTTTACTTGGTTGATGGAATTTTCCGATTGTGAAATCCTAAAATAGAAAACTATCACTCAGGGATTTGAATTTTCGGTGTCAGTTATGATGAATCTGTGTGTACATCTAAATCCAAGTTCCTTTCAAGCAATCTCACAATTTGTAGATCATTTCATTTTCAGTTTGTTTAGTTACCTCCCCGGATAATTTATGTTTGATATATATTGTGCCTTATTTGATATGGCTATTAGTCTGTGGAAGTAAAAATAAAATGGCCATCGGTTATGGATTTAGAGTTTAAATAATTGATTCATTCGTTTTCCTTCCTCGTTCCTCCAGGATTTGTTGATTCAACTCAATTTTGATTTGGAAGTAGAGTACTGTGTTTGAGCATCAAAGGCGATGAAGAAAGTACTGGGTCAAACCGTGAGGGACCTGTAAGTTATGCTCAATATTTCTGGCACTTTTGATGTTAGTCAGCCTTTCATAAAGTAATACTTTTCAATTCACTGAAATTTCTTTGATGTAACAACTCTTTGTATGCATCTAATTTTCTTTTTCTGTTCTTGTATTTCATTCAAATGAGGCTTTTAAAATGTTGCATTCATGGTTCTTTTTAATTGATTTTCAGTAAAAGGGAGGTCAATAAAAAAGTACTCAAAGTTCCTGGATTAGAGAGAAAGGTAATTCTTTTATCATTTGCATTATTGCTGTTATTTAAATAAGGTCTTACCATTTTTGAATCTTGACATTCTGGGACATTACATTACAATACATTTTGTTTTGTTTTATAAGAGTTTGGCTGAAGTGTGTACTGTAGTTAGTATGATGTAAGGGCTTGTAATATTAGTTGATTGGTCTCACCAAATATGAACATAGTTGGCTTTGAATCATTAATGTTAGTTTGATGACTTGATTGTTCATAATTTTTAGAGTATCGTCATAAAGATACCGCTGCACTGTTTCGACAAGTAACCAAACTTGTTAGCTACAGTCTTTTTTCTACCATTATGAACTTCCATGTGATTTATTGTTGACTTATCCATATGATGTCTTTATTGGACAATATCCGTGTCTTCTCTTGTTGATCTTAGGTCCTTGATGCCACGAGCAACGAGGCTTGGGGTCCCCATGGTTCTCATCTTGCTGATATTGCTCAAGCCTCGAGAAACCAGTAAGCTTTAGTGACTTTTGGAAATTCGCATAGTCTTTCGTAATTGTTTTAATGGTTTCATTAATTATGATCTAGCACTGAGTTCCAAATGATCATGGGAGTGCTCTGGAAGCGACTAAGCGATACTGGAAAGAACTGGCGTCATGTATACAAGGTCGACTCAATTTTTCCAAACAACACATTTATATAGATTTTTCTCTTTTCTATTATTTTTATGATGAGGCCTTCATGATAGTCTGTTATTGCATCGAGAAAACATAGAACAGAAAGTGAAGAATCCCTATTCCTGTAGTTTAACAGAGGAAATGAGCCTGTGCTTTTGCCAATAGAGTAATACTCAGTAACACCTAGTGCATCAAACAGAAGTCTGAAAAAGTAGATTTTCATCTTATGTAATCATTCTAGAATCTTAAGTTCCGTACCTGTGTCAATAGACAATTTTTTGATTATTTATCTCTCCAGGATTGATACTTCAAATAGTATGAGGTCTATTGCTGATTTCTGTTGTTTTCTAAAGTAAACCTTGTTTACCTAATTTATCATATATTGTAGGAGTCTGCTGTACATATCAATTTTGTTGTTTTATTATTTTTGAAAAGGGACTCTATTGAAGAGAAAAAGAGAAATCACTTATTTCTGCTGACAAACCTCTATTGATGGTTTGCAGGCCTTGATTTTGTTGGAATACTTAGTAACCCATGGTTCAGAACGTGTCATTGATGAGATTAAAGAACATGCACATCAAATATCGGTTCTTTTCTTTCTCATTGTCACTTATTTCGATTGTTCCTCTAAAGCTTCAAATTTTGAAATTTTCTGCACTTATGTCACATGGCAGACTCTGTCAGAATTTCAATATGTTGACTCTAGTGGGAGGGATCAAGGAAGCAATGTTAGAAGGAAATCTCAGAGTCTCGTGCTTCTTGTGAATGACAAAGACAGGATACAAGAGATCAGACAAAAAGCTTCTGGATACCGGGAGAAGTGAGTTTCCCTTATCACTGATCACTTGACGAATGGTTTGTCATAGATTTCTTAAGTTCCATGTGCTTATTTAGTCAATGAATGCATACTATTATAGATATCGGGCCATCATCTTACTCTTTACTCATGGACTTAACATGTCTTGTACCTTAAAATCATGAATATTAGTCTTGCTAATGATATTGCTTTTTGGGCTCTTTCTAAATACTGGAACCTTTTTCTAAGTACATTGATAGACAAAAGTTCAAAAACTCAAAGCTATGATAACTATGTTTTTTTACTCATCACATTATTGTCTACTTGCCACATATCTTTTAAATCTGCCTTTTGGCTCAAAAGAATTTATCTGGTAGTCTGTGAAAAAAGATTATATGTGTATGTAATCAATTAATTGTATGGCTGTCTTTAATTTAGGTTCGGGAAGCCTGGCGGACATTTAAGCCCTGGAGGATATTGCGACAGTTATAATGAAGAAAAGCGGAATGGCAACGGAAAAGATGATCGTTATGGGAGATATGGAGATACCTCTAGTCGTGATGGAGATCGCAGTGATAGAGAGTCTGAATCTCGATATAGCCGAGATGGTTCTGTGGATTATGAGCATCAGGAAAGAGACGGAAACATCAATGATCAAAATAACATTAATGGAAATAGAGGTGCTGAAATAGATGGTAACCGTGCTGATGATGATTGTTACTCTTCATCTCGGTATGTCTTCCCTAAAACCCTATGCCTCAAAACACCTACCTAAATATTAGCTTGTGGGTCATAAGAAGTAGTGGGAGCCAGTTTGATTGCCTCATTGTTTCTTGCCTGTTGAATGAGGTCATCAATAAACGTATGTTGTATAGTATGCAATGAATAGTGTCTCAGTAGTATATGCAATGGTCTTTAATGGTAGGGGATAAAATACGTTTCAACATAAAGCCTATGCCTACTACCATGTGCGCCATTAGTGATTTGAAACTTCTACTGTGTATATTTTCTTGCCTGCATATACAGTCATCATTCTTTGCTAGATGTCCTTGGCTTTGTCTTAACCCCTTTTTATTATTCCTTTTACAGAGGAAGTGGTGCCACACATGATGACCATTCTCAAGAAGGAAGGTAAAGTCAAAGGGGATCATTTCTCTATTAGTATAGTTGAGAATTCTGCTGAATTCTTAATATTTAAATCTACCGTCTTGTGCTTTTGTTTTTATATTTAATGTTAGTAGGAATGAAAACCGGAGAAATTCTGAAAAGAATTCTGGTGACCCCCCAAGTTATGAGGAAGCTCTGAGTGAAGGTTGGAGTTCGGTTCACAGTGAAAGGTAGTGTTTATTATATACCATGCACAAGCGTTCTAATCCGACACTTGCAGCCAATTCATCATTTTTCTAACTTTTTCTTGAATTAGGGGTGGAGATCCCACAGTCCCTGCACCTAAACAAACATCTCCACCTCCTACCTGCAGTACAACCCATTCAACTGATGAACTTGAAACTTCTCACCCCACTGTTACTAATGGTCCTGTCAATCATAATGAATTCGATCCACGTGGTTCAGCATCAGGTAGAAAACCATTTGAGTTGATTCCAATGTTCAAAAGCACAAGCCTATGATATTATTTCGTGTATTTATCTTATACTTTTTATTTATTTATCTTATACAAAGTTGGTAAGAAACGGAAAACCTATACAATCACCCATTCTCCAAGTGCTCTCTCTCTCTCTATCTTTCTCTCTTTCCTTCTTAGATCTTTGATATGATGTCATCCTTTTCCTTTTGTTTCTTTCTAGCTTTGCAATTCCAAGGATCTGCTCTGTTGCTTGGCATTTTAAAAGATTACATTTGTGGTGATGTCGTATAAGTTCCTGCCATTGATATCTCAGAACTGCATGCGTCATGCTAGTGTACATATTCTTTTTTGCGATATATTAATGTCAGGGCGTACTTTCTGACCATGCATATGATGTAGGTTACATGCATTTGCAAATCGTAGGCTATCTCCTGAATGGAAATGTAAAAGTGATAGAGTAATGTTAAGAAACATAGCATTAACTCTTTGTCCCATCTCTTACCAGCTCCAGCAGTGACTTCAAATGGTACTGAAGTGGACTTACTTGGCTCCTTGTCTGAGCCTTTCTCGAACGATTCAGCAAAACTGCAATCTTCATCTGCAACAGATTATGGAGTTGATGTTCTGATGGACTCTGGATCTGGAGCCACATTTACGACTACTTCTTCGAGTTTTAGTCAGGTAAAGGGATCAAGTTGTTATTACCTCCATTTTAAGTTAGTTCAAGATGAATGTAAATCAACTCCGATAGATGTTCACTAGTTGATACAACTTGTTTAAGCTCAGGGAAGTTATGTGAATCAGAGTTGAAATCTGCATTTCATCTTGTCTGGTGTTTACCTTCACTGAAATTGTTTAAGATTATAAAGAATCTTCTCTCAATGCAGCCTTTCGAAGATCCATTCGGCGACGGTCCTTTTAGAGCCATTCCTTCAACAGATGGCAACCCAGTTGAAACTCAGAATCCTCCTTCATTTCAAACAACCATGAATCAAGGTTTGGAATTGCTTCCAGCTCAGTCAGTTGGGCATCCGATGGATAACCTTCATAATTTTGACTATGGGACCCCATTTGACGATGTCTCTTACACACCATCGGCCGTGCCTAATGATCAGTTTTCTCCAGCAAACACACAAATAGTTCCCCAGGGATTTCATGACCAGGAAACTGATATTCTTGCTGGCATTCTCCCACCAATTGGTTTGCCAGCCCAATCCTTTCAATCGGATAATGGATTTGGTGGCTACCATCAACAATCAGGAGTCATGCCTCCAGAGACCTCGCAGTTGGGTGATCTATCCCCTAACAGGCAGACTGCGCAGATTAACAACAATTTTTTCTCTCAACAGGGAGTTAGAGCCCCATCAAAACCTCACATGGATTCTCAAATTGCCACCCATCAGCATAATCAACCTGATGGTGGGGACTTCTTTCAGCAACTAGGTTCCTCGGTGCCAACTTCAGTTGCTCCTTTTGGTCAAACAGAACCAACTTCCCTTACGCATGACGGATGCATTTTCCAACAGCCTGGATCTACAGTACAAGTGACTTCCTCAATAACTCCAGGATCATCTTTTGGGGCAAACACACAGCATTATACCAATGGTCCCAACCCTCAACAGCCAAGTCTGTCCTTCAATTCATCACCCATGGTTCCTCAAGATCAAAAGGAACCAGTTGCCCAAAACTATAATGAAGTTGTCCTCCAACAGCCCACATCATCAGTTCCAGTGGCACCACACATAGCTCTCCCTACACCAAATGCCCACCGTGATAATGGAGGCTTCGTTCAACAGCATGGTGCCCCGCAAGTTCAAAATGATCAGAATAGTCAGAACTTTAATAATGCTTTTTTCCACCAACAGTACACATCGACAACCCGGGGGACTCACCACATGGCTCCTGAATTCTCATATGCCTCAACTTCACAGCAGAGTGGTGGTAATTTTATTCAACAGCCAAGTTCTTCATTAGGGTATCCTCACTTTAATACTCAGCAGCCAGGTTCTCCACAGATAGCTCCTCAGGGTCAGAAGGAACAAAATCCTCAGAATCACAACAGTGACTTTTTACACCAGCTGTCGGCATCTTCATTTTCATCGTCATTCTCAGCGACTTCCCACATTGGCCCTGTTTCTTCATATGCACCAAATGCACTGCATAATACTGGCGGTTTTCTCCAACAACCAGCTTCTTTAGGAAACTTGCCCATGAATAATCCGAGTTCAATGCACATAGCTCCTCAAGGTCTGAAGGAACAAAATCCACAGAATTACAGCAGTGGCTTTGCTCACCAACAGTCTGCATCAACTGCCACAGGAGCTCCCCACACGGTTCCTGGATATTCATACCCGTCAAATGGGCAGCAGAACAATGGCGGGTTTTTTCAGCAGCCAGGCTTGTCACTGGGAAATCCACCCATGAATCCTCAAGGTCAAATAGATTCCGCTGCACAGAATTGTACTGGTGGTTTTCTCCAACACAAACAAGAGTCCCACGTTGCTGGACAAAACAGTGGTGGAAACTTCCACCCATCACCTGGTTCAGCACAGTTTTCTCCTCGTCGTGTTGATACTGCACCTAATCAGAATCGCAATGGGCCTGGAGGCATTGTTACACAAGGAGGGCCAGCTAACCATAACACATCACAACCTTCCATGTCCACCGCAGCTGGACCTCTTGCTCTTATACCTCAACCAACAAAAGACAAGTTTGAGACTAAGTCTACAGTGTGGGCAGACACACTGAGCAGAGGTCTAGTCAATTTGAGCATATCTGGATGTAAGTGCCTCTCTGTTTTAATCTTTTTTTACTTTGAAGCAGATGCTAATCAGACAAGTCTAATCGTATGCTCCTATTGCACAGCTAAAACTAATCCGCTGGCAGATATTGGAATCGATTTTGATGCCATAAATAGAAAAGAAAAGAGGATGGAAAAGCCTGCTGCAACCCCTGCAGTATCTACAGTGACAATGGGCAGAGCTATGGGATCTGGTTCAGGTATTGGTCGTGCTGGTGCTACAGCTCTGAGGCCTTCGGGAAGTCCCATGATGAATTCAGGTATAAATATGGGTATAGGTGCTGGCCCTGGGCTTGGCCAGGGATCAGGCATGCCAGGTTATGGAGGAATGAATCAACAACCAATGGGGGGATTTGCCGGCATGAGTCAACAACAACCCGTGGGGGGCACTGGGGTCATGAATCAGCAACCAATGGGCGGATTAGGAGGTATGAATCAGCAACAAATTGGAGGCTACGGAGGCATGAATCAGCATCAAATGGGGGGATTTGGAGGCATGAATCAGCAATCCATGGGTATGGGTTTTAGTCCTGGCGCAGGCATGCGACCAGGTATTGGCATGGGTCCAGGCGCTGGTATGAGCCCTGGCATGGGGATGAATTTGAACATGGGACAGGGCAGTAGTACCATGCAACATCCAACTGGCTTGCCTCAGGGGTCACCCTATAATGGTGGCTATAATCCTAACTTGGGCGGTGGTTTTTCTTCACAACAGCCATATGGTGGAGGCTATTGATGAGTTGGGGGATGCCACCAAAAATGAGTTTTAACTTAGAGGTGGATACTGGTATCTTATCCGCAAGGAATATGAAAGTCACCAGCGTACCAGACTCGAAGCCTCCTTATCGGATGCTGATCAAGAATTGATGGTGCTTCTGTTTGTTCGTTCATAAAGATTTTTGTCCATTGCTTCCTCGTGGGAATTTCTGAAGAATTTTTTAGCGTCTGATTCAGGTAATTGACATTGCCCTGACTCTGAGAAAAATGACCCATTTATCTGTATCACGCAGTCGATCTTTTTGCTTGTGCTCATACAAACATATTACATATGTACTATCATATCATTCATTATTTTTTATGATTCAATTTTTAAATCTATTATCTGTGTGTCAAGTAAGTATATTGTGAAATCCCCAGCACACAGCACCACTTAGTAGGTAAAATATGTAGAAAACGCAGTAGACGTTCTTTTCCGCACCACTTAAAACATGTTCACGTGTTGTACTTTTTCGTGCCAATAACTAAAAATCAGTTACCGAACTAAAAATGTATTGCACTTACCACTTAACCATGCCATTAACTAAGATTATCAATGTTGATTGTGGATGTTGTAAGCTTACAAATGTATACAGAGGCATCATTTTTTTGCCAAGAAAGTTAATGAATTTCCTTAGTTAGATAGAGCACATTATTTGTTAGTGGTTGACGGTTCAAACTTATTTTAAACTTTTTGCATTATTAACAATTGCAATGAGCAATGGTGAAGAAAACCAATCTATTGTTGAGTAAGTGAATAGTTTGTATGAAATATGTTCGTGTAATACTTGATTTTTATGAAATGTAAGAAAAAAACAATTAGTTTTACCTTACTTTCTTAACGTACATTAATTTTTTTCTCTAATAAGTAGTAATAACTCTAAATAATTGTCATTTTCTGTAATCAAGTAGGACATAGATATTAGAGGTTTGAGCCTTAGCTCAGTGGTGGAGCGGCTCCTCGGTGGACCCTTGAGGCATCCCCGGTTCGAAACCTCATTCTAACCAATTCTAACCCCACTAACCCATGTAACCTCATCAAAAAAAATAAAAATAAAGTAGGACATAGATATTAGGACACATTATTATTAATCACCATCACACAAAAAGCATATACATCACTGCATAACCACATATTAAAAAAAATAGGGAAAAGTACAAAAACATGATATAAACTATCATCTCATTTCAAATCAAGTACTGAACTATCAAATTTTTTAATTGAAGTACTGAACTATCAAAAAATTTAATTGAAGTACTGAACTATTATCTCATTTCAAATCAAGTACCAAACTATCAATTCTTTTTCAATTTAAGTACCGAACAATCAATTCTTTTTCAATTCAAGTACCGAAACATTAACTTATTATTAATTTAACATTTGGATATTAAAAACATACAAAACTGTAAATATAATAGTAATACAATATTAAGGGGCTATTCTTTTGCACTTCGATACAGTTTTATTAAGTTCAGTACAGTTAAATTAAACTCGATGCAGTTTAATTAAGTTCAGTACAGTTAAATTAAACTCGATACAATTTAATTAAGTTCAGTTCAGTACAGTTAAATTAAGTTCAATACAGTTTAATTAAGTTCAGTACAGTTTAATTAAGTTCAGTACAGTTTATATATACTTAAATTAATTTAAGTTAAAAAATTTTATATAATTATTTTCAAGTCAATTCAGTTTTTATAGTTTCCAACCATATTATTCAAAACTTTTAATTTATTTTTTAAAAATTTTAAATAATTTTTGGAAAATCGCAAGACATATATGATCTAACGGTTTTTCAAGTGTGTGTCCACACCTCTTCGGAAACTATTGCATCTGTTTTAAAATAGAAGTAAATTTTGTTGCACTTGATATGAATTTAAAGAACATGTGGAAATAAACATATGAATACAATATATATTTTACATAGAAACGTACAATGACATTCATGTGCAGTACAAATGGAAATATTTACATATCATCATCCTCATCCATATTCATTTCCACTACATCATATGGACACTCATCAATAATTTGAAACGCTATCATGTCGCGTACTTGATTCATCTACGATTTTCACTGTTTATTAAATAAATTTGAATCAGCTTTTCCCAGCACGGTCTCATTAGCAAAAATGGGTATTGAAAAAGTATGCATGCGAATGAAGTTGTGCAAAGTGAAGGTAGCTGTAATTATATCATTTTGGAACCCATCTGACACTTGAGGCATGACTCATGTGCAATACTTTATTACATAATATTATATGTTATACTTTCTAAAATATAATCACAAAATTTATCCCAAAAAAATATATAATCCCAAAAATATACTTAAATTTTAAAAAGTGTATATTTTTTAGCAAGTTAAATTAATAAGCTGTATAATTTTTAAAAAATGAAACTATATATATAGGGGAGCGTTCGGCGACATCACCCTTGGTAGAATGAGGCATGTGAGGCACGATCTGAGTCGTTGATGGAGGTTATCGGAGGCACGTGGCGAAGCTGCCAAACCCGTTCACACTACGAAGTAGTGGGTTTTACTATTTGGACACGTGGTGTGCCCACAATGCACAAGGGGTTGATGGACGGTCGAGATCGTGCCTCACGTGCCTCATTCTACCAAAGCTTGCCTCATTTGATCGCTTATATATATATATATATATATATAGGGGGCGTTCGGTTGAGGCAGGGGTATAAGAATGAGGCAAGAGAGGCACAATATGAGCCATTCATTGTGTTGAAGTGACAGGGAATAGTGTTTTGCTTTTTGCTTTTTACTGTTAGTAGTGGGTTTTACTGTTGGTAGTGGGTTTTACTATTTGGACACGTGGCGCACCCACAATGCAGGGGGGTTTGATGGATGGTTGAGATCGTGCCTCACGTTGCCTCACATTACTGTAGCGTGCCTCATTTGAACGCTCCTCTCTATATATATATATATAGAGGAGCAGTCAAATGAGGCAAGCCTCCCAAATGTGAGGCAGTGTGAGGCACGATCTCAGCCATCCATCAATCCCCCGTGCATTGTGGGCGCGCCACGTGGCAACGAATAGTAAAACACTATAGTAAAAGCAGTGTGAACGCGTTTGGCGGCTCGTGCCACGTGGCTTCGCCACATGCGTCCGATCAACTCCATAGACGGCCGAGATCGTGCCTCACTGTCTCATTCTTATACCCCTGCTATAATATATATAGAGGAGCGATCAAATGAGGCACCAAAATTAGAATGAGGCAAGTGATGCACGATCTGAGCCACACATCTAACCCCCCGTGCTTTGTAGGCGCGCCACATGACAAATAGTAAACCCACTACCAATAGTAGTGTGAACACAAAAATGGCGGCTGTGAACATGGCTTTGCCACGTGTCACAATGAGTGGCCCAGATCGTGCTCCACGTGCCTCATTCTACCAACCCTGCCTCAACTGAGTATATATATATAGAGGAGTGTTCAAATGTTATGTGTTATTTGATTTTCAGCCACTCATCAAGATTGGATTAATGCCTAAGAAGCTGCCACGTTTTTGTTCACTTTTACAATATTAATAATCAAATTTGTTTGAAATGAAAAGCATAAGGGTAAAGTAGGAACCCAAAATTTCGTTCCCCTCAAGTATTTCACTGATGAAATATGCAATGATTTGTTTTTCTATCAAATCTCTCTGCTTTGCTATCACCCTAGTTCAAACCCCAATGTGTAGTCACCATTTCAACTAGTTCGAATTCTATCAAAATCTCCCAAATTACAGATTTAATTCTGCGACCATGAACCCAGCTATCTCCGGAAGCCACCGGGTTCGTCCGATGTCCTCCTTGCTCTAATTTGATAGGCTTTTGTTACCCTCACCCTGTTTTCCTTTTCCCGCCACCCGTCGACCAATAACCCATTTCGAAACCCCCGAAACCCTAATCGTAAATCCAAATGGAATTTACATCTGTTCAGTCATCTTCTGGCTCACCTGGGAATGCGTTGGAATCATCGACGTCGGGAAATCAGTTGTCTAGTGAGGAGCCAGAACCATTAAGCCCCTTCGCCTCTGAAGAACCATGTTATGAAGATAAAGAACCATGTTCTGAAGATGGTGTTTCTTTCCATTCCGCCACTCAGCTGTCTGAAAATGGAACCCAATACTGGACTCTGACTTTCCCCTGAAAATGGAACCCAATACTGGCTATCAGTGCAGCCATGTTTTTGCTATTCTCAAGACTGCTTGCATTGAAAAACATCCCAAAGAGATATGTTCTCAACAAATGGACTCGAGACGCCATTCAAACTGTATCCCAAAGTTTGGACCCAATATTAGTTGAGCACTGTCAAATTATCCAACAAGCCGGTATGATAGACCAAGATTTATGGATGGATTTTAATACATGTCTAAGCATTGCTGACATTGATAATGAAAAGAGGGAGTACATCCGATGTGACTTTTGGAAATGCGTCTTCATTTGGAACAACTTTCCATTGGTCATCGCGTTCCCAGTAAATCTGACATCATAAGTGACTTGATTGGTGCATCTAAGCCTATTGAAAGAACAGTGAACTGTCCAGCACTTGTCCATACGAAGGGTTCCGGGAAAAGGCTTCTATCTAATTTTGAAGTGTCTGTTAAGAAAAGTGAGCGTGCTCCGCGCATGTGCAAAGTTTGTCAACCAATGTGCAACCATGATAGTCGCAACTGTCCTTTAAATGCGTCTGACTAATATACGTGCTGAACGAAAGCTGACCACGACAGTTTGCCTTTTTAGGTTGTGTATCAATATCACCTGTGGCAACTGTTACATGCGATTGTGATACACAGTATACTTTTTTGGTGCGCATGTAATGGGGATCTGAATGTAACTATATTGTGATACACTGTATACTTTTTGATATGCATGTAAATGGCGCTGCTGATGTAACTACATGTAATAGCACGTGATTATGTAACAGCATGTAAATGGGGATGCACTTTTCATTTGATCATGTATTCATGTGTCGTAGAGGCTGCACTTGACATTTGATAATATTCTGTTACATATTCAGATTGCACTTAGTTTTACTATCCAAAAACATCCTTGGATTGCACTTACAATGGTCACGCCTGTTTTTGTCATGCGCTTACAAAAGGAGTGCAGTCTGTAACTTAATGTTACTGTTGAGGAAGTGTAGTCTGTAACTTAATGCTGCTGTTGAGGAAGTGCAGTCTGGAACTGAAAATGATGTTGAAGGAAGTGCAGTCTGGAACAGAAATAGGCTGTTGAGGGGAGTGCAGTCTGGAACTGCTAATAATGTTGAGGGAGTGTAGTCTAGAACTGAAAATGCTGTTGATGGAAGTGTAGTCTGGATCTAAAATATGCTATTGAGGGAAGTGCAGTCTGAACTGAAATATGCTACTGCGGGGAGTGCAGTTTGGAACTGAATTATGCTGTTGAGGGGAGTGCAGTCTGGAACTGAAATATGATCATGAGGGAAGTGCAGTCTGGAACTGAAATATGCTGTTGACAGGAGTGCAGTCTGGAACTGAAAAATGATGTTGCGGTGAGTGCAGTCTGGAACTGAAATATGATGTTCAGGGGAGTGCAGTCTGGAACTCAAATATAATGTTGAAGGAGGTGCAGTCTGGAACTGAAATATGATCATGAGGGAAGTGCAGTCTGGAACTGAAATATGCTGTTCAGGGGAGTGCAGTCTGGACCTGAAATATGATTTTGAAGCAAGTGCAGTCTGGAACTGAAAATGATGTTGAAGGAAGTGCAGTCTGGAACTGAAATATGCTGCTCAGGGGAGTGCAGTCTGGAACTGAAAATGATGTTGAGGGAAGTGCAGTCTGGAACTGAAATATGATGTTGAGGGAAGTGCAGTCTGGAACTGAAATATGCTGTTGAGGGGAGTGCAGTCTGGAACTGAAATATGATGGTGAGGGTAGTGCAGTCTGGAACTGAAAATGATATTGAAAGAAGTGCAGTCTGGAACTGAAATATGTTGTTCAGGGAAGTACAGTCTGGAACTGAAAATGATGTTGACGGAAGTGTAGTCTGGAACTGAAATATGATGATGAGGGAATTGCAGTCTGGAACTGAAATATGCTGTTCAGGGGAGTGCAGTCTGGAACTGAAATATGATGTTGAGGGAAGTGCAATCTGGAACTGAAATATGCTGTTCAGGGGAGTGCAGTCTGAAACTGAAAAGGATGTTGAAGGAAGTGCAGTCTGGAACTATCTTAGGTGCCTTTACATGCCACTGTCTACTTTTTACACCAAAATGCAACAGACATGACAAGGGCAAATGCAACACAGCTGGAGAAGTGAATGCCACTGTCTAATTTTTACACCAAAATGCAACAGACATGACAAGGGCAAATGCAACACAACTGGAGAAGTGAAATGCTGCCGTCCATATCAAGGTTAATACGCAGCAGCAGACATCAAAAGTGCATTACTCTTCTTTTTGCCTGTTGAATCTCACTTTTTTTGTTATACACCCTCGACTTTTCGGGTTCCGGCAGTGCATCAAATTCTGTCGCCATTGCATACACTAAATTTGAGGCTCCATTAACGGGCGATGTCAGAATTTTCCATGCAAACAAATTCCTTAACTTGATGATTTTTCTCTCTTGCTGTAGCAATCATATGAAATGTATGATTAATATTAATGAGGTTGTTCACTGCAAATTAATATAAATTGAATATATGTTTAACAGAAAGTGTTTACCAGGTGTCCTTCGGTTCCCAGCTGGGTCTTCCATGTTCTTTTACCTATCAATCCCATGTAACTTTCCATATGTCGCATGAGGAAGATGCCGCTGTCTACTACATTTTCAGTTGTTGCCCACCGAAGTGTTGGTTTGGTAATCAAACAACGTTTCAAAATCATTGATTTACAATATCCCAACTCTTGTAGGTATCGACATAAACATGTTTTCTGAATTGACATACGTGAAACATTAAATCAGCCAAATATATATGTCAAACAAATTTATTATTTTTTCAAATTAGACATTTCCAATGATATTACCATAGCCCAAGGGCGCAATTCATATGTTGTCATATCTACTTCTCCCTTGTTATTATCCAATATCTCCAGTGCTAGGTTTTTTAGGTTCACAACTAGCAAGTAGTAGCGACTGCCTCGATTCATGGGAAAGAATAGCTGTAGTTTGGCAACATTCAGTTACAGAGCTTGTTCAACAATATGTTAACTAAAATAAATAAAATGCAATGACTAATACCATATCATATGCCAGCAGACTGCCCCCCCTCACCATTCCCAACTCAGTTTCTATGGCCTCCTTGAATGCATGGTAATCATCATCTTCACTTTCCATGAGTAACCCACACTACAAAATAACAATGTAATTTGTCAAGAATAAGCACGTAAAAAATAACCATTTTAATATGTTTGTCCAATCGTTCACTTACTGAAATGTATAATGTAAAGAAAAATCTGAAAGGCGAATCTTTGCTTCTCAACTCCTCTTCGTGATTAAGTACTTGCGTCATCGAGAGAATGACCCCATCCATCACCGGCCGGTTTGTGTCCAGGCTCTCGAATTCTATTCTTTCTATTTTAGTGTCCATATATTCATATACAACATCCCTGCGTTACACATATCATTTTAGCACACCAAATTTCAATAATATATACATAAGTGCAAACTGTTATAAAAAAATAGCATACCCTCGTTCACCCCTTAAACTGAATAACCATTGAGCTATTCTTTTACCGACACACTGTCTGCTTTATAGAGACCGATTATTCGCTCCACATAAGGGGACTTTCCTTTATCTGACACAATTATCTTCCTTTTTTAGCAACTTGTGGTGCCGTTTCCACTTTGTCGGTTTCGTCCGCCACCACGTTCATCCTTGGAACGGTAAAATTACAGTCTCTAAATTCATCATTTCTGGGTGCTTGCGGGGTTTTATAATTTTCCTGACCTGAGTGTGGGACCCGCATCCCCATTTGTATCATAAGATCTCTGTCTATTTGCTTCAGTTCGTCGTTTTGCGGATATATCATAGCGCTTCGCCATATATGCTGTCGAAGTTCATCATGGCATCTAAAAGATGCTGTCCTGCGCAACGCACCTCTTTGATGCATGTCTGACCAAAAATACCCCATCAATACAATTCACCAATACTAATAAAAAGAATTTTAAAATTAATACTTAATGAACTATTCACATTACCTTGTATGGATCTGTTGTTGTACTTAGGGCTGGGCTCGGGTCGGTTCTGGCCGGTTTTTTGTGAAAACCGAACCGAAACCCGAAAATTCGGTTCGGTTCGGGTTCGGTCCTTCTAAAATTGAAAACCGACCAAAGCCCGAAAATTTGGGTTTCGGGCCAGTTTGGTCTTTTTCGGTCCTTTCGGTCTTTTTCGGTTCGGGTTTTTCGGTTCGGGTTTTCGGGCTTTTTCGGTTCGGGCCTTTTCAGTTCGGGTCGGGTCGGGCCGGTTTCGAGCTTTTCCTGTAAATCGACAGAAAATACATATTTTGTATTCTGTGATTTTTGTCTACGTTTTTTGTACCTGCTAGGCTGCTACAGTCCATAATACAATATCAACCACAAACACAGGTTACAAGTTACAACTCAAATACGTTATAGTTTATAGATGTCACTAAAAAATTTGCATATTGATCATGCTTTTGGACTCATGATGGTTGGTCTTGGTTATCTCAAGTTTGCGCAACAATGAAAGTGGGCATTAAAGTTGGAGTTGGACTGCTCATCCTCATTATGCGACAAGCTCCTGCAAAAAATAGATACACCCTGATCAAACCTAAGAAGAAACTCCCATATCAAATATCACACAATCACAGATTTTGCATATCACAGTGCATAAAGCTTAATGCATATCAATATCACAGTGCATACTGCATAATGCATATCAATATCAATAATGCATATAACATGGATGTGTGGTAGTCCCTAAATATATCAATATCAGTATCATACTGCATAATGAACAACTAGTCTCTATTGCAGATAACATGGATGTGTGGCACAGTGGTAGTCCCTAAACCTTATATCACAGTGGACTAAACCAACTGTGATATATGCCAAATTGCCAACAGTGGACTAACTAAATTCTCAATTCTCAATTCTCAAGCACTGTGATATATGCCAAATTGCCAACAGTGGACTAAACCAACTAAATTCTCAATTCTCAAGCACTGTGATATATATCACATTGTCAAGTTATCAAATATCACAGTGCATAATTGCATATCACAATTCACAGTGCATAATTGCTTATCACAATTCACATTTCACAGTGCATATCACAATTATCAAATATCAAATATCAACAAGGATTCAATTATCAAGTTAGCCAAATTTAGAAATAAGTACCTTAGGTCCTTAACCCCTTATGAATAAATTTTTTCTCCCTTGATTCCCCTTCTTCAAGGTTGTGGTACTGGTAACTTTACCTTTCCCCTTATCAACTTGAGACACTTTAGTTGATTTTGAGGTAGAAGGCATCTCTTGATTCTCTTCATTCTCTTGTTGATCAACTGTAGCATTATCTTCTTCCCTTGCTTGTTCTATCATTAAACAAGATAACAAGTTAACAACCAAAATCAAACTCAAATATAAACAAAATTCAGATAACAAGTTAATTACCTTCCTCCAAAGCTTCATAAAACTCAATGTCCTCAACAGTTGGAATGTATTGAAGGTTATGGATACTTTCAGACCGTATCCAGTTTTGCTAGCAGATTAATGCTTCCACAGTTTTGGGAGATAGAGAGCTCCGAAATGGATCAATGACCCTTCTGCTGGTGCTAAATGAAGACTCGCTTGCTACTGTACTCACTTGAATTGCCATAATATCTTTGGTAAGAGCAGCAAGGATAGGATACTTGTCACCATTTGTTTTCCACCATTCCAATATGTCATAATCTAAAGGGTTTACAGCCTTCACAATCGGGTCTAGAAGATACCTGTCCACTTCATGTCCTACAACTCCCTCATCAGATTCTTCCAATTCTCTCTCCCAATCTTCTTCCATGTCCTTCATAATTCCAGTAGGCTCTATAGTCCTCTTCTTAGATGAGGATTTGTTCCCTTGGCTATCTCCACTCTGAGATTTTGTTACCTTGGAGGATGCCTCCACAATCATGGAGTTGTAAGTATCACAAAGCTGAATCAGAAGATCTTTAAGCTCAGCTGACTTCTTTCTAATATCATCAATCTCCATCTTCAGCCATTTCTTGCATGTAGATTCAAAGTTTCTGAGCTTGTACCTTGGGTTTAACACCAAGGCAATCAACAAAAGCTGACTGCAGTCCTCTAAGGTGGCAAAGTATTTCTCATATTTTCTCTTCATACTTACTGCCATATCCATTAAAATCATTTCAGTCTCCGACCCGGTGCTCATTCCCTCCTGAGGAAATAGTCCATCAATCTCAGCTCTGATACATACAATATCATGAAAAGCTTTCCACGATGTTGGTTTGGTTGAGGCACTGATCCTCATTGTCACATCGTAGAATATCTTCAGAAACCTCACAAAAGTTTCAGCCTTCTCCCAATCATGTGTAACCGGTGGTTCTACTCTTTTCCCTTTCCCTTTCTTCCTTGCCTGAGTTCCCTCTGCTGCATTACTTTTACTTGCATCACCAGTCAAATTCACGTCTCCCAACCCAAGCACCAAGTCTTCTTCGAATTCAAGGTCTTCATCCTCCTCAAAATAACCCCTGTACTTCGTGCCTTCTTCCCTTGCCAATCTATCAAAAGCCTTTCTGAGTTCTAATGCAGTTGATAGCGTTAGATAGGTGGAGTTCCACCTTGTTGGCACATCGAGGATGCACACCTTCTTCCACTCCACCGTCTCTTTCTCCATACACTTTTTGAATTGCTGAAGTCTAGCCCTACTACTCCTCACATATCTCACGGCATTCCTAATGGAACCAACTGAATTTCCCATTATCAAAAGGCCAGCTCGGACAATGAGATTAAGAGTGTGTGCAAAGCACTTGATATGCAAATAAATCCCACCAACCAAAGGTGATATCTCCCACCCTAACATCCTCTCCCTGATGTAATCAATCGCCACTTTGTTGGTGCTAGCATTATCAACTGAAATGGTCAACACTCTATCCACTCCCCATTCTAGCAAACAATCCTCCAACAAACACCATATGCTTTCTCCACGATGGTTAGGAATCACCTTAAAACTAAGAATCCTCTTCTGCATTTTCCAAGCTGAATCAACAAAATGGGCAGTCACCACCATGTAGTTGATGTTCTGCACCGATGTCCAAGTATCGGTGGTCAAGCACAAGCAATGACCCTTAAGCTCTTTCGTCAGCTTTGCCTTTTCAGCAGCATACATCTTCAAAAACTGCTTGCAAATCACCCTCCTCGAAGGTACATGCCAATCAGGCACAGCATACCTGAAAAAACAACATATAAATTATAAACATGTTCAGTCCAAGCATAAAAAGTAAAAAACAATTCATACAAGCTCACACTTCATCAATGTGACAATATACCTGCAAAAATATCTAAACCCTTCTTTCTCGATGAAGCTAAACGGAAGTTCATCCATGACTATCATCTTCACAGCTGCTTCTCTACACCCTTGTTCACTCCACTTAATAGTCACCAACTCTTTAGCCCCACTACGGCTAGTAGAAGTGAGTTTTTGCTTCCCATCAATTATCTTCACTCTCCCTGGATACTTCTTGCAAACATTATCGATATGTCGAAGTAGAGAACTCGTCCAATTCCCATACGTATTGCAAGCGAAATCCGTATCACAGTAGTTACACTTAGCTCTAACGACTTCATGAGTTTGCAGCTTCTTACCATTCTTCATCTCATATACTGGCTTTTTTACCTTCTTGAAGTGCGCCCAAACCCACGATCTTTCAGCAGGCTTTTCAGCAGCTTCTGGCGCTTCAGCAGGTTCACCAAGTTGTTCAGCTTCTTCAAATTGGTCAGCTTCACCAATGTTCTGCAGTGCTACTGAAGAAGAACGCTTCCTTTTAATTCCAGAGCCTCCGGTTGCGGTACTATAGACTGTCGGAACATTTTTTGAAGCATCCGCACCCAAATTTGAATCCGAATCTGAATTGGAGCTCGAAAATTGTGATGCATCCATCTCTGCACATTATACAAATCACTGAATGAACAAATGGATTCAAAAAATGGATTCAAAACAATCAAAATGGTTCGAATTCACTAAATTCACTGAATACATACAAATCAAAATGGAATTAACCGAATTCAATTCGCAATTTCGAATTACCTGCTTGAATTTGAAGGCTTGAAGCCTTGAACTCGGATTCGGAGATGACCAGATACGCCTGGGATCAGGATGCGACGCTCGGGATCGGGACGCAAAAATGCGATGAAGCCTGGGATCGGGATGCGACGCCTGGGATGCGGGATGCGACGCCTGGGATGCGGGATGCGACGCCTGGGATGCGGGATGCGACGCCTGGGATGCGGGATGCGACGCTCGGATAGTCGGACCTCTGGTGTGGGGATGCCGCTGCTCGAAGTCGAAAATGCGATTGCGAAATGAAGTGAGGCCTGAGGCGAGAGCGAGAATGCGAAATGAATTAGGGTTTTTTTATTATTAACCAATCATATGCTGCCAAGTGTCAATACATTTCCCATTCGGGTCGTTTCGGGCTTTCGGGCCGAGAGAAATGTAAACCCGGGACCAAACCGAATTTCACTATTCGGTTCGGGTTTTTTTGCGGTTCGGTTTTCGGTCCGATGATAACTGACTCGTTCGGGCTTTTTCGGTTCGGTAATTATACGAATCAAAAACACAGTAAAACCCACCAAATTAGACTGTTGGTCTATTTAACTTCTGCTTGTTAGTCCCGATTTATTTCTACAGGGCATTTTAGAGACTAAAGAGAAAACACGCTAAGGAGAGGATTTTACGCTGAAAAGATATTAAGAGTCAATCCAAGGTCACGATCAGACGCAGAATGAAGAATCTCAAGATCCTGACGTAGGAATTACTCAAATCAAATCCAACCGAGGAATAATCAAAGTCAGACGGAGCGAAATTGGACTGCTAGTTTTATGAAAAGACTGCACAAAACTGTCAAAACTCATCCATGAACCAAGTGACCGGCGGCTTTGGGGCAAAATGGTGACTCATGGGTGGCCAAGGCACCTCCCTTCTCCTCCATGACCGGTGGCTATTGGGAGGAGGTGAGCTTGAGGAGAAAACCTCCCCATTTTGTTACCTCCAACCGGCGGCTTCCCAAGCTCCATGGAGAGCTTGCCATGTGGTGGCTTCTCCTCCACATGCTCCTCCCTTCCTCCTCCACCCTTGGATGCACCACCACATGCCACCATCTTGGCCCTCCATCCTCCTCCCCTTTAGCTATAAATAGAGGCTTCTCCTCCTCATTTCATCATCCACAAATTTGTAAATCACTTCTCTCTCTAAGTTACTTTGTAAGTTTGGTTTGGTTTTTGAAATAATACTTCTGTTTGTTCTTGAGTATTATACTGATTGGAAATAATAATCCTGTTTGTTCTTGAGTATTATACTTTAGAGAATACTCCTGTTGGTTCTTGAGTATTCAGTAGGAAATTGGGAATACTCCTGTTGGTTCTTGAGTATTCCACCCCTTTCCCTCTTACTGTTTTCAAAAACCCTCGAGTATTTAGTTATGATGTCCTTTTCCATGGATATTCGTAGCTAAACTCCTCATTCGGTCGAAGGTATTTTCTTGTATTATATAATGTTTTAATTTCTTTTAGTTTCATTTCTCTGTATTCAAAACTTGTTCTATGTGCCATTTATAGTCAGAGTTTCCAAGGTTGAGTGGAAGCTGTAACAAGCAAAGCTCTTCCATGGGAATTCGTGATCATACTCGGTAAGTGGAAGCTGTAACAAGCAAAACTTATCGAGGAGTTCGGCTTATCTTAAAAAACCATTTGGAAACTGGACCAAAGAATTCAAATGGATGCACAAAAGGCTAAGATACTTCGAAAGGAGGAATTAGTCTGAAGTAGAACAAGTGTTGCTTTAAACGATGTTGCAAGTCTTGCGCTGCGAAAGGGCCTCGATTCATCTTTGAATACTTAGAAATGTTACTAACGGTTATTAATATACATGTTATAATACAAGGTACCTGAAACCGAATACTTTTCCTTGAATTACAAAACCCCCTTGTATTTACTTTTATAAACTGCTCGATCAACTACAACCATCAACCGCTCATCATCTACCGGAGGAATCACAATCACGCATCACCCACTGTAAGTCTTCTTCCCTTAACTTCTTTATTTTCAGTATTTATTTTCTGTAATTTACTTTTCCGCACTCAAAACCAAAAAAAACCAAAAACAGTAGCTTAGTTAATCGCGCTAAAATCTCAATCAACCTAAAACACGATCCCCTAAAGAACAATTATCCCTCTAATTCCCTTGGGTTCGACCCCTACTTACCACTTACTACCCAGTAGCGTAGTCGCGAGTAGCGGAAAATATAAATTTATTTGTACAGAGAACATTGCACCTTAACGACAGTGCAGTGGGCTCCGTCACCCTGCCTCAGCAACATTTTCACCTCCATATTGCACTTTGCTGGCATCAACATCATTTTCAAATCACGATTGCACTCTCGAACCTTCTAAATGTCCATCATCTTGCATTCCATCTCCTTGTAAATGTCCATCATCTTGCTCTCCCACACCTTGAAAATCTCCACCATCTTGCACTCCCACAGCTTTGAATTCGCCAACATCTTCCAATTCAACACCATCTTCCACTGCCTCCTCACCGTTCTCTCTATCACCTCCATCTTGCTCATCTTCCGCTTCGACTCGGTCAATACCCATATCTCCACCAACTTCCTCTCCCAGACTTTCACTAAGTCCCGCTGCCGCGGAAATCCTCTCCCAACTTGCTTCTTCCATCGTCTGCCTTCTACTTTCTACCTCTCCGAATGGACTATGTAATACATCATTATCACTGATGAACCTGCACTCCCAACTTAATGTTTCTCCATCAAGCAACAGATCTATTTCTTCCAATACTGCTTCATTTTGGGTGACCTTTTCTTTTTTGCTTTTACGGACTTCATCCCCTTCAGCCTATCATTACGACACCAACAATCAGATCCAGAAAAAATATAAATAATTATAGACTTCTGACTCGATGGCTTACCTGCATCTTCATACTCTTTTTCAGTTTTTCCGCACAACAGCTTTGTTTTCGTTTGTTTTTTTTCTTGTTTAGTTTATTCATCTACATTCATGGATTAACACATAAGAAAACTGAGTTCAATATGAGGATATGTTCACACACCATTCATACCTTGCTCTTTGAACTTTCAGCGGCATCCACGCCATCTTCTTCCGCAACTCACCTCATTTTCTTTCCCTGCATTCATGGAGAAACATATTTTTCCATATTACAAATATAGCAATTATTCTAAATAGCAGACAGTTAATAGCAGTAGTTATACAATCATACCTCTACTTTTGACTTTTCTGGGCCTTTTTTATCACAGGGATGAATTTTGTGCTCCATCCCATTTCGGTATTCGCTCCTTACCTTTCCTAATCCGAACCCTCCACTTTTCATTTCATAATATACTCGCTTTCTCAAGCTTTTGGTGCTCCAACCTTGCAGGACAGGTTTCTTGCGCTCAGTGGTGTACCCTTTTGCCTCGCACATTTCGCAGTAAAAAAGCTTTATGAAGGGGATGTAAATCATACGATGAGTGCATCATTAATTTCAAAACACACATATAAAGCATTTAATATACGTACGGCTAAGAAAGTCAGCGGCCCGGGATACGCTGAATTCGGGGATATTTCCCAGTCCCTCTTGGTGCTTATCAATGTATCAACCAAAAATCCGCACCAGTCATAGTTTTTCACCTTTGACATTTCATCTAGAATGTGCAGGATCCTTATATTGTACTTGACGTTCCTAATACTTTGGATCATTATAGTTGAGAAAAGCACTAGGAATTGCACCTTGAACCATTCGCCTCCAGCGTCATTTTTTAGCACTTCTTGTGAAACTTCACAGGGATTCACACTTCCTGTTTCTAAACCCAGCTCACATCTCCATCTTTTCACCATTTCATTCAAACCTTCGACCTTAGATGGAAGGACCATCTTCTGATCCCCCCTTGGGATCCCTAGAATTTCTGCCACACGTTCCGGAGTTATTTTGATCCATCCTTCATTTACTCCTAAAGCACATCTATCCGCATCAAACGATTGAACCAGCCACCATCCAAATTTTGATGGAATCTCAGTAACATCTAGATAGCATCACTCGCTGAAACTGATTTCTTCTAGCTCTGCTTTTTGTATGTCATTCAAATTGAGAATAGTATTATGAAGCACTTTCGGAGAATTCTTAGTCCTAATTTCTTGCCCTGCAAATGCGTCACTAATGATCGTACGTGGTTTCCTTCTCGTTTTATGTCATTTTCAGCCTCGTCATTCTCTCCAACTTGCTCTTTCACTCCTGCACTACCCCCAGCTCTTCTATTGAAATATTCTGCACCCTACTACTAACATTGGCCTCAACTCCATCACTCACTCCTTTTTCCTCTTCTTCCACTTGCACGTCCATTTCATTTTCCTCCGCACCGTCACCATCAACATCTTCTGGTAACTTACTCTGCACTTCAAGTTCAGAACCTCGACGTTTACCTCCCGGAGTCCGTACTTTCCTGCCACGACTTGCACCCTCTCCGCCTTTTTTCATAACTTCTTTCACCTTGCCTCTTGTGAGTGATTCTACAACGAAATCATCATCAGAATTTTCCACCAGTGTTATTAACACAGGTGGTCCTGGTGGCTCCATTTTACTTCTTCTCATTCTATTCACTGTCAATAAAAGAACCACAATCAGTGGCCATTTCAGCTAAATATACCCTCACAAAATAAGAACTCTAACACTAAAATGGTACCCTCTAAATCTGCATCTATCGTATATGCACATTTCACCTCAATATCTGCACTCTTTTGCTGTCGACAATCAAAAACCTAACCTATTAGAAAGCAACAATCGAACCCCAAATCTATTTTCCACTAAACCTAACCTATTTCGAAGCAACAATCAAAATCCAAATCTATTTTGCACTAAACCTAACCTATTTCGAAGCAACAATCGAAATCCAGCCAGACAATCGAAGCAACAATTGAAAGAACAATCGAAATCGAAATCCAAATATATTTTTCACACCGAAATCAGACTTCTTTTACACGAAACACTAACCTCTTCTCGCCGGCAACATCACTCAGACGTCCCCAGTATTTTTACCTCCCTTATCGTCGTCGGAGAGAGAACTGGGTAGAGAACAGCTTGATAACAGGGAGAGAGAAGCTCTAGGCAGACAAAAATGATGGCTTACTTCAGTCGGTGTCGTGCGTGTAGAAGGAGAGAGAGAAGCTCGGCTGATTAGATGTTTTCGAGGGGGAAAATTAATACGGGACGCAATTGCCCTGTATGCCAAAACTTTCACTGACTCATCAGCCACATAGGTAGTAGTCACGTGGCTTGTTTTGACCCATGGGATGAAATCAGATGTGTGGCTCAAAATCATATAACACATAACACCATAACAAGGTGTAACACTTGAACGCCCCATATATATATATATAGGGGGCGTTCGGTTGAGGCAAGGGTATAAGAATGAGGCAGTGAGGCACGATCTCGGCCGTATGTGGAGTTGATCGGATGCACGGGGTGAAGCCACGTGGCACGAGCCGCAAAACGCGTTTACACTACTTTTACTATTTGCATAGTGTTTTACTATTCATTGCCACGTGGCGCACTGACGGACGCACAGTCGTCGTGTGCAAACGTCAAGAATAAATTTATAAGTCCGCTACTCGTGACTTTACTACTGGGTAGCAAGTGATAAGTAGGGGTCGAACCCAAGGGAATTAGGGGAATACGTTGTTCTTTAAGGGATTTGTACAGCGAGGGAGCGTGTTTTAAGGTTGATTGAGATTTTAGCGGTTATGACTAAGTGACTTTTTTTGGTTGTTTTTGGTTTTGAGTGCGGAAAAGTAAATTGCAGAAAAATAAATACTGAAAAGTAAAACGAAAGACTTACAGTGGGTGATGCGTGATTTGCGAGTCCTCCGAAAGGTGAGTGCAGTTGATTAAGGCAGTTATACTAGAAAAGTAAATACAAGAGGGTTTTGTAATTCAAGGGAAGCATTCGGTTTCGGGGGCATTGCATCATAGCCTATTTTATCATTTTAGTAATCCTTCTAAGTATTCAAACGTGCATCAAGGCCATTTCAAGCGCTCGATTTGCCACACTGTCTAGTCTTTTGCAAAAGTGTTCGAAAGTGAATCAAGGCCATTTCAAGCACTCGACTTGCAACACTGTCTAATCTTTTGCAAAAAACATAGAGCCCTTGTTCTACTCAGACTAGCACCCCATTTCAAGGTATACTAGCCTATGTGCATCCATTTGGATTGTCTTTTCCGATTTATCCAAATGGTGTTTGAGAGAGATCGAACTCCTCAGATAAGCTTTGCCATTTCAAGCATCCACTTACCCGAGTATGTTCACGAACTTCCACGGAAGAGCTTTGCCATTTCAAACATCCACTCAACCTTGGAAATTCTGATCTAATATATGGCACATAGAACAAGTTTTGAATACTACTAAAAAACACTAAAATAGTCTAAAACATTTTATAATACAAGTACGCCCGTTCAACCGAATAAAGAGTTTAGCTACGAATATCCATAGAGTGGATACCATAGCTAAATACTCGGGGGTTTTTGAAAGACAGTAAGAAGAGAGGGGGTGGAATACTCAAGAACCAACAGGAGTATTCCCAATCCTACTGAATACTCAAGAACCAACAGGAGTATTCTCTAAAACTGTTATAATACTCAAGAACCAACAGGAGTATTATTTCAAAACCGTTATAATACTCAAGAACCAACAGGAGTATTATTTCAAAAACCAAACTTACAAAGTACCAAACTTTTAGAGAGAGAAGTGAAATGTTGATTTGAGGATGTGGGATGTTTTACAAATGAGGGAGAGGCATGTATTTATAGGCTTGGATGAGCCATGAGGAGCCAACACTTGGCAAGATGGGAGAGGAGGAGATGGATGTGGAGGAGAGGAGCTCCACATGGCAAGCTCCCATGGAAGCTTGGAAAGCCGCCGGCGGCTTTGGGAGGAGGAGCCGCCCCCCCCCCCCATGTGGCACAAGGGGAGTGGTTTGTGTGAGTTTTGTGATGTTTTCACAAAACTATCAGTCCAATTTCGCTCCGGTCTGACTTTGGTTGTTCCTCGGTTGGATTTATTTTGAGCAATTCGATGTCAGGATCTTGAGATTTCTGCATTCAGCGTCTGATCGTGACCTTGGACTGACTCGTAACATCTTTTCAGCGTAAAATCCTCTCCTAAGCGTGTATTCTCTCTACCTGTAGATATAAATCGGAACTAACAAGCAAAAGTTAAATAGACCAACAGTCTAATTTAGTGGGTTTTACTGTATTTTTGATTCGTATAATTATGGTCCATCACGCACCCACAATGCACGGGGGGGGGGGGGGGGATGAGTGGCTGAGATCGTGCCTCACACTGCCTCACATTTGGGAGGCTTTCCTCATTTGAACGCTCCTCTATATATCTATATATATATTCAGTAAAGTTAAGTTAAATTAAATTCGATACAGTTCAATTAAGTTTAGTACAGTTAAATTAAACTCGATACAGTTTAATTAAGTTCAGTACAGTTAAATTAAACTCGATACATTTTAATGAATTTCAGTACAGTTAAATTAAACTCGATACAGTTTAATCAAGTTTTGTAGAGTTAAATTAAACTCGATACAGTTAAATTAAGTTCAGTACAATAAAATTTCAGTTCAATAAAGCTCAAAAGAACAGCCCCTAAGTTATAGAGTTGAGATCAGGTGAGAAGGACATCTTATATGAGAAATAAGAAATTTTAATATCCATCTGATCAAATTAATAGACAGTTTATATTAATATTGATTTCCATTAAAATTCGTATTTATTTAATTATTAAATATGCTTAAAGGGAAAATTAGGAATCAATAAATCAATCTCAACCATAATCCCACTTTAATCACTAAAACTTCGGGTCGGTTTCAATAATCAAATCAATCACTCAAATCAAACCAAATCAATTTCCGATTTTGTCTCTAGCATGGCTTGGCATCTGTGGTTTTAAGGCGATTGAATTGGATGGATTTTCGACATGATTAATCAAAATCATTTGATCCTTTAAGGGCGATTAATTGTTTCACATTTTTGAATTCATTTGATGCCATCAGTTTCAAAATCCAAGAATTAAAATGTGTGGCATGCCTTAAAAAATGCGCTTCATGCCTTAAAATGCGTGGCATGCCTTCAAAAAATCAGTGGCATGCCTTAAAATGAGTAGTTCTTAAATTAAATTCGTAGTTGTAATTGTGGTTGCTTTCCAACTAAAATGCGTAGTATTTACAAACACAATTTGTAACAGTCACCATGACTGCTACGAATTTTGAACAGAAAGCTACGCATTATAAATGTATGTCTATTAGAAATTGCATATCTGCGCATTTTAACTAGAAAGCTACGCATTATAAAAAATAGTATATCGTATCCCTCGAAAGTTATATAACATTCGTAGCCTTGTACATAATATTCGTAGCACTGTTTCGTATATGAAATTGGTAGCTTTACGAATGTTATATATTAATATACGCATTTTATGTATTAATCTACGCATGTTATGTATTAATCACATATTTTAGTCGAAAAACACCAAAACATGACTGCTACGAATTTTAAGTATTAATCTACGCATTTTAATTTTTTTCCCTTAAAAAGGGGATCATTGGGTTTCAATCCTACCCCCATGGGGTGACTCGAACCCGGGATCAACAGGACTAGGTAGTGAGCGCCTCTCCACTAAGCCAACTCAACTTCATCACTGCTCTATTCCACTGTGTCACTGCGCTATGAATTATATGTATTAATCTATGCATTTTATCTCTGTTACAAATTCTACGTAGACAATTACTAAACATTAAATAATTCGTACTTGGAAGCGATGGATTTGAGGATGTTCCGCTGTGACACGATTTCAACCACAATTCAACTTTAGATCATACAAAAATCAACGAAAGACCCAAAATGGACAATAGTCCAATCTGTATTCAAACCAAACTAATCTAAGAACTAGTAAACTTCTTAACAGCCTTAGTCCCCTCCGAAACCGCATGCTTTGCCAACTCTCCAGGCAGCACCAATTTCACTGCCGTCTGTATCTCACTTTAAAAACTGTGGCTCTCACTGCTGCAGACATGTGTATGATGCTAGAAAAGATACGGGCAAAGAAAAGGGTGCGACCCCCAACTTATCCAAGGAGCCATATAAATTAGCATAACTACCAGCCTAAACTTTACAGTGGGTGTGATGTGAAGAGAAAAGGGTGCGACCCCCAACTTGCAGCGACCGCGGAACGACGCGGAGATATCCCACCCACCCACCACCACCACCAGCCTCAATCGCCGACGCGGAGATGCCAATCCCACCCACCACCACGACCAGTTAATTACCTGCAGCCTTAAACGATCAATTAATTACCTGCAGCGTTGTCAGGATGTGCTCATGGTTCGCCGAGATGAATATTACGCGATGATAGAAGAGGTTTGATGGAACGAAGACAAATGATTTTCGAGAAATTGAACGCTAGGATCAAAGAGTTTTGATAGAATAAAAAACGACCAAATTTGAAGTGAGGATCGAATCGAATCAAACCGCCGGTCGTATGCTAAAAAATAGGATCGTAACTATATTTGGTAAAGCAAAAAGATGGATACACCCCAAAACGAAATTTTATTGCCAAATATAAAGCAAATAATATGGGCCAATCTTAACCGTGGATGATTCAATCAAACGACAATTGTTTTTTCTTATTTCTCACCAAAGATTTCATTTCTCATTTGATCCCAACTCTTAAGTTATATATGTCTAAATGATGAGTATTTTTAGTTCACTTGTCACTTATATTATAACCATCTAATAAATAAATATTTTAATTGATATAAATATTTCTACTAAATTAAAATTTATTTATCGGTTCAATTCAAATAATTGAATTGAAACACACAACCCAAAATTAAAAGAATAAATTTTTTTATTAAAATTTGTAAACTTATTTTGTCTAATTTAGGAGAAAATTTTGTCATTTATAAGTATTTTTAATTTATATGGTCATGGGGAGCACTCGGATGAGGCAGGGTTGGTAGAATGAGACACGAGAGGCACGATCTGGGCCACTCATTTTGATGATGTGGCAGGAAATAGTACAAGAATAGTTTTTTGCTTTTTGCTTTTGGTAGTGGGACACGTGACAATCCCACAAAGCACGGAGGGTTAGATGTGCGGCTCAGATCGTGCCTCACTGCCTCATTCTAATTTTGGTGCCTTATTTGAACGCTCATCATATGGTCATTATGTAAGTATTATTACTCAATTGATAAAATTAAAGACAAATATATTCATTTAGTTATTTAATCGGGTTAAAAGTTAACGTATAATAATTTATTAAATACAGTATTTGACTTAATAATACTAGTACTAATTATTAAGAGAATAAATATGTGTTTTGATTAGTGAGTCTTGAATTGAAAAGAATTGGTAGTTCAGTACTTGAATTGAAACTTTTGATAATTTTGTACTTGATTTGAAACGAAGAAATAATTCAACAAATTTAAGTTGAAACTTTTGATAGTTCGATATTTGATTTGAAATGAGGTAATAGTTCAAATCATATTTTTATAGTATTCCTAAAAAAATATTTATGAGGAGGAAGTGGAAGACAACGTTCAATTCAAATCATGTCCAGCCCACGCACACCAGAGTGGTCGTAAAATCACCATCACCATCAACATTACAATCACATCACCCATTAATTCATACTACGTACGTATAATTTTGCCCAAACAAACCTCTGCTCTCATCATCATTCTCATCTCCTTGTCTTACTTTTCCAATCCCATTTTCTTACAAAAATTCACCATCACTCTCCTACTGTCCTAAAACCCCAAAATGACATTCTCCGTTTACTTTTTCTGTTAGGGTCCTTCTTCAATGGCGTCCTCGCCGTACTTCACCACCACCTACGCCATCAGTCCCAAAATCAGCACCGACCCATCTCTCAAAACTAATCTAAAACTCCAATTCTCCTCCTTTTTCAAGCCCTCAATAACCTTCCACCAAAAAGGAGCCGCCTTTACCCCAATCCGCGCCTTCCGCCCACCATACATCCCCAACCGAATCGATGACCCGAATTACGTCCGCATATTTGACACCACTCTCCGCGACGGCGAGCAGTCTCCGGGCGCCACAATGACGCTCAAGCAGAAGCTGGACATTGCCCGCCAGCTGGCCAAGCTCGGTGTCGACATAATTGACGCTGGCTTTCCTGCATCGTCGCCGATGGATTTCAAAGCGTTAGAGACGATTGCTAAGGATGTTGGGAATAGGGTTGATGAGGATGGATATGTGCCTGTGATTTGTGGGTTGGCCAGGTGTCTTAAAGATGACATTTTGGCTAGTTGGGAGGCTGTGAAGCATGCCAAAAGGCCCAGGATTCATGTCTTCATTGCTACTAGTGATATTCATCTGGAGCATAAGCTGAGGAAGACTAAAGAACAAGTCGTTCAGATGGCTACTAGTATGGTTACTTATGCTAAAAGTTTGGGTTGTGAGGATATTGAATTCAGCGCCGAGGATGCTGGAAGGTTTTAGCTTTTCATTTCACTGTTTGTGTGCTGTTTGCATTTTATTGCTTTACTAGAATTGCTACTGTGCATTTTCTGTTGGCTTCTCTGTATTTGAATTCTGTGAGCTGCATGTACCAGAACCGACAAGAAGTATCTATTTCATGTACTGGAAGAAGTTATAAAGGCCGGAGCGACTACAGTCAATATACCGGACACGGTTGGGTATCTGCTTTCAAGGGAGTATGCGCTGTACATTAAAGATATAAAAGCAAACACCAGTGGGATCGAGAGTGTGGTGATTTCGACTCACTGTCATAATGATCTTGGACTTGCCACAATAAACTCAATAGAAGTAAGCTAATGTTTTGATGTTCATGTGCTTATATTTATTTGAAGCGCTGTAAGATAGTCTCATACGCTTGCACTGTCAGGGGGCTTTTGCTGGAGCAAGACAACTGGAATGCACAATTAATGGGATTGGCGAGAGAGCGGGAAATGCCTCCTTGGAGGAGGTGTGTTATTGAGTTCTTTAAACATTTAGAATGCCACATCAGTTTCCTTTATATTGTAGTCTAGTGAGCTGGCATCTTTTCTAACTGATTCAGTTTCTCTATGTTGGACACCATTCATAGCCCTCTATATTTGGTCCAGAGTGATTACCTTTTTTATTGATCGCCCATTGGAATTCTTCATTTTACTTTCATGTAGATTGTCATGATCCTAAAAACCCGAGGAAAAGAAGCAGTTGGAGGCCTTTTCACTGGGATTGATACAAGACACATTTACAAGACGAGCAAGATGGTTGGCATCTGCATAATTATTGACATCTTCTCTTTAATTTCTTATTTTTCAAGTACAATTTTATTGTATACGTTGTCTTACATTCCATGCCTTCCGCTGTAGGTAGAAGAGTATTCAGGACTGCTTATACAGCCGCACAAGGCTATTGTTGGTGCAAACGCTTTTGCTCATGAAAGTGGCATTCATCAGGTTTGTTGTCGCATTAAATGAAAATCATGTATCAGATCAGATTGACCACTTGAAGTTGTTTCTCCATCGTTTATTACTCACCTAGACGGAACACGTTGCGCCTCTCATTCAGTTACACTTTAGGCTTAATAGTAAAAAATGAGTTTTTTTTGACAGTGATTAATGATAAGGATTATGCATTACAGGATGGAATGCTTAAAAATAAATCCACATATGAAATCATGGAACCTGCAGATATTGGTCTCGAAAGGACTAACACTGCTGGGATTTCACTTGGAAAACTCAGGTATGCTGCCTGGCTTGCATATGTTTGATTTGTACACTGCAGTATTAGCTGTATTGTATATGTTTTATATCTCAGTTTTGAACTATGAAATGTTCTAGAAAAATTCAACAACGCCCGGAAATATGTTAGGAACATTTTCTGCACAGGTGCTGACAATTTTATATCGGACTTACTCTTCTACCTTTTCACAGTGGTAGAAATGCTGTCAAGCAGAAACTGAGAGAGGTTTATAGGCCACACTTCATTGTCAATTGTTGTGTTTTTTATTTTCATTTCATGTGGAAAAATGCTCTTGACTAAACTTCATGTTTCCACAGCTGGGGTACGATATTAACGATGAAGAAATGAAGGCAATCTTTCCAAGATTTAAATCAGTAGCGGAACAGAAAAAGGTAAAAGGAACAAATGGTGTTGGTTCATAAGTACCCTTGAGTTAGTTATTAGTTCACCTGCATGCTCTGAATACTTAATAGGCGCATGAAACAGCTCGATCAAAGGCTCTTAATTCTCTTTTGCGTTCCAGAAGTTTATGGGGCCAGAATGATTTTTCGAGATAAAGAAAATACAGGAATTGCAAGTTGTTCTTGCACTAAAGAACATGCTAAAATTGCTGTCTACTAAACCATAGACATGAAAACATTCATTGTACTAGTTTCCTGACAGATTTCTCACAAGTTATATGCAGTGTTCTAAAAAACGGCCGCCTAGGCGGTCTTTTTTTAGAACCCGTTCCGTTTTATCCAATTAGGCGGTCCTGGGCGGCGCCTGGGCGGTCTGGGCGGTGCCTAGGCGGTCCTGGGCGGTTAAATCGGCTTCTGGGCGGTCTAAATCGGTTTCTATGCGGAATGGTCAACTATATGTCAATAGTCAAACTTGAAGGACTTATTTGTTAATTTTTAAAAATTAACTTATTGAAACTAGGATTTAGATTTCAATGCTTCAATTTGTATTGTTTCTGCTGCATGTTTCTTATTTTTCATAATTTGGATTTGATTAAATGTTCATATTTCTTTGCAATGTGCATGAAGTTATGTGGAAGAAGAAGTTTGTATATTAAATAATGTATATATAATTATATATTTTAAAATATTAAAATATTCGAAACCGATTAATCCCCGCCTAGGCCTTTTCGGGACCCGTCCGCCCGATTCCCGCCTAGCGTTTTTTTGAACACTGGTTATATGTATCTGACAATGCATTTCTTCTGTTCCACGATGGTTTTCTTTATTCATTCTTTGAATCTGGTCTTTCAGCATGTCACGGATGCTGACTTAGTCGCATTGGTGTCTGATGAGCTCTTCAACCCCGAAATTCATTGGCAGCTAAGTGACCTGCAGGTATTAAATACTTCGTCTGTCCGCTTCTGTGTTTTTTGAAAAATGTGGATTCATTGATCAAAAAGGGATAACAAACAACTAACACTAGAACAGCAGCCTGGCTAAACACTATACACAAAAGAACCAAGGCTGGACAAAAAGCCTAGTAAAAGCGGCTATAACTTATACAACCTGAGTTAGTAAAACCGAGGCTAAACACTGTTGTCACACTGTCACCACGACAATTTAATTTTTTGCTAAGTACCTTTTATGTGTTGCACATTGCAATTGACACTTATCTGAAATAAAGTATGATAAGAGATCTGGATCCTAGCAAGGGTGAATTGGAAGGTCTACTCGGTTGCCATGATGTTGTGATAAAATTGGCTGTGACACCTCATATGCTTTAATTACATGGACCAGTCGGCATAAACTTATAACTGTGCTGTGACTGCAGGTAACATGCGGCACTCTTGGTCTATCAACAGCTACCGTGAAACTCACTGATGCTGATGGCAAAGAGCATGTCGGTTGTTCAATTGGAACCGGTCCTGTTGACTCAGCGTACAAGGCCATTAACCTCATTGTTAAGGTAGGACATGGATATTTTATTCTGATTCTTAAGTTCCGTTTCGTGTCCATTGTTCTCAATAACCGATTCTATACCTTATGGAAAACACGCAGTCTCCAGCAACTCTCCTCGAGTACTCGATGAACGCCGTGACAGAAGGCATTGATGCCATAGCCACAACTAGAGTTCTAATCCGCAGTGACAACAACAATGTTGCTACAAAGGCAGTAATGGGTCAAAGAACATTTAGAACATTTAGGTAAACTCACACTCTCGAACTGTCATTATCCTTCCCACCATTCAAACTTCACAATCACTCGTGACTCTGGTTACAGTGGAACTGGAGCTGCAATGGATATCACAGTATCCAGCGTCCGAGCATATATTGGGGCTCTCAACAAATTAATAAGCTTCAACAAGGAATCCATAGTAAAGGGATCTAACAATGATCTGCCTCGTCCTATAAACGCTGAAAATAGTAGCCAAGCTCGAGTCTGTTGATTGTTGTAGAGGCAAGTTTGTTCATTTCAAAAACTGAACTTGGTACTTGTAATCAAGGTTGTCAGAATCGAGTTTTTACCTTGACTCGTTTTGTCTGGGTAGAATCGGAACGTAAAATCGAATCGTAAAATCGCCGAGTTTATCTTTTATTAAAATAATGTTAAATATTAAATATTAAATATATTTTTTAAACACTATAAAAATATAAATGAATCAAATTTCAACTTTATAATTTAATTATAAGGATAAACATGTTAAAGATTCTTAACAATCAATTATTTTTTTAAATGACTTTTATATAATTTTATCAATTTTTTTTATATTTTAACGATTTTACCCGATTTCACCCGATTTCACAACAGTGAAATTGTGCTACAGTACGATTTTACCCAAAAGGATTTTACATGCGATTTGACTCGAAATGTACTTCTAGAATCGTAAAATCGTACGATTTCATGATTTAAAATGCAATTTTGACAACCTTGCTTGTAATGAACAAACGAAGTTGAATGTTTGCGGTCAAATAAACAAGTGTTGTATTACCAGTAACAAAAGCTGTCATATGATTCGTCTAGCGTTTTGGCTACAAGGTATAAGCCCCATTTATAACTGAGCTTAGAGCCACGTTGGCGCCTATGACGATTTAACACAGACTCCCAGTCAGGCATGGTATTCTGTCAGCAACTTGCATTGGCCTGAATAAAGTTTTAAGTGAGCTTGATAGCTAGCTGGGTTCGGAGATTGTAGACATGCATATCAGCAAGGGCCAAAAATTACATATATTTATCACCAGCAATAACTGTGTACAATACAAAAAATGTCACTGGAAATGTTAGAACTGGTATGCTGAGGGGGCAAAGCGCACAGTATACAGAATATTGATTTCGTTGGGGGTTGCTCGGTCGCATCTGCACTTTCACAATGCAGGGAAGTTTTGAAAGCTGGAGCAGAACTCAAACTGCAAGAAGGTAGGGTTGTTGTACATGTATTATTATCTTTTTCTTTTGTTGCTTCTTCAACATGCTTTACTATATCTCTTCTCCTTGCTCTATGTCCAACAAAAAGAATTTGCTTGTCCTGAAATGGGGATGCATACCATGCTTATTGAAAATAAATCTTATACATACTGAGCAGTGAAAGTAGCGTAAGACAAGTTGTATTAACTGATAAATGTTTATAAGCTTTGCATATGCTAAACATTTCCATCTTGATTTGGCAATACAAAGATCAGCAGCAAGGAGGACAACTGACCTACTTTTGTATAACTCTCTAAATGGGTAGAAGCGGCTTCCTCTCATCGTCAACGAGGTGAGTTGCCTAGATAGGTCAGTAACAGATTGGATATTAAACTATTTATATGCCTAATAAGGTACACAATCATTACAAAGAGAGGTAGGTAGACTGAAATCCAGACCTCTTCATTTGCACCTGCTGTCATATTTACAAAGGAATCTTTGGATCTGAGAAGCACAATGAACAAAGATAGTATTAGACTTCAAATGGTGATGAAAGATCGTGAAGAAGGCATCTCCAGAATACTATAACACAACAATGCAAGTCTTTAATTCAAGTTGACAACTTTTAATATTGCTCTGAAGAAATGCAATATGAGTAGTTATGGGGAGCGCGCCAAATTCTCTGAAACGATGCTGATTATATCTTGTGTTCATAGAAGCAATAATATATCAAGATAGCAAAAGTACCTAAGTTTATCATTCATCTCTATGGTTTCTAGCTTTCCATTCTGATGCTCATCTTTGCCTTTAGAAAGAGATGAAAAGAACTGCGGACAAAGAAAGCAATTAGTCATAGAGATACAGTAAACAGTACGAAGTAGATATTCTCACATGCGTGCGTCTGTTTACCTGGTGCATTGAGATGAAGACAATAGATATTCCTAGTACAAAGTTTATGGTCAACGTATGACCAAATAGTGCAGCTGATGCTATTCCCGTAAAAATTGTAGCAACGGTTGATGAATATTTCTTCAAAATCGCATCTAAGTTATAAAATACGGAACACACAGTCAGCCAACTCCACGTAGTAAAGATAAAAAAAGTATCCATCATGTGATGTTAGACAATATGCATTTATGCGGACACACGGATTTTAACAAATTTTCTGCCATCACACTTATTATCATATAAGTCCATCAAATAACAATATTTATATGGCTGCATAAACCCAGCATTTAAATTGGCAGCATTCTTGAGGCATGTTCATGTATCAAGCTTGAGCTAAACACACAAGGGTCCTGGTTACCATATCTGGCAGCTAGCATTACCAACAGAGAATAAACTGCTTGCAACATAATTGATTTTTACTCCAGAAATTCGTGTACATGCAACAGAGATGGGATAGTGACTGACCTGCATACTTAAAGAAAAAGGATGACAAGATTCCCTGGGCCGCATTGTTAGCTATTAAGAACATGGTTGCCTTTGAGTGCCCTCGAAGGATATCAAGGTGATCGGGTCCTGAAAAAATGAGCATACAAGTAAATCATGTAAAATGGTTTGATTACCAGCTTCGGAAAAAATTCAATAATCATGAAGATTGTAAAGAGGTTGTGTCAGCAAGCATCTATAACTTCGATAACTGAGTATACACAAAGTCTCGGTACCAACTCATGACCCAAACTACAGAGGGATTAAGGTGCAGCAGAAACAGCCATCTCGTTAAAATTGGATAAAGGTGACCAGAGACTATTCGACTCGGCTAGGTCTGAATGGAAATCTTAAAAATGGCTTGTGTTTGTACCTTTAAAAACTGCCATTCCAAGAATTCCGAGGAAGTTGAAAATGGCCCCATAGCCATATAAGAATAAGTTCTGCATAGTGAATGGTTGAAAATTGGTATAAGATACGATTATAATACAGTGTCTCAAAAGACAACAACGAAGTAGACATGTAAATAAGCAGAAACAATTGAAACAGGGGAAGAAATACTATTGCTTGTCACCAACCAGACTGCAATCACCTTCATAATCTCATTTGATAAACAAAAGATTTTGATTGAGATAGCTCCAGGTATCTAAGTACTGTAACTTATAAGTCAAACGGATGTGCGTCTTTCTACGGATATAGGATCACATAACAAAGATGGGGTTGTATTGATCAGAATCGGAACGGCAAAAAATACATAGCTACCGGACCGGTGATATATCTTTGATCTCATGAGTTTCAAAAACAATAAAAACAATCTAATGGCAGCAACAAAAGGGACCACAATTTCTCAGCTGAAGGTATCACCTGAAGATATATGCTGGTATCATATTGACTTTTCAAAGCATATTCATTGAAAACAGATGCCAATGATGGAACAGTAACCTGTACAACAAAGGCTCAAATAAATTCTCACATGCTGACATTAGAAAGTTTCAAGTTCAACTTCCATAGTAAATAAAAATCACTCAGCAACTATTGTTTCAAAGTAGAGCTCAGAATTAACTTACAAATATCACTGTATAGATATATGCACCCGTTGCGACAGGGAGACCCAATGCAGTTGTACCCTCAGGTAATGAACGCAGCTGATTTACACTAATCCCAATGAGCAGCAGAGCAAGAGCTTCCCACTATTGGAAAAATAAAGTATACAATCAATCAGTCACAACCAGCTAAATCTTGGCATAGTGTCCAAATAACGTAGAAGCTAGAGTTTAAAATTAACCTGAATGACCGAAAATTTGCGCCTCATTATCATCTTTAACAAAAGAGCAATAACCAAAACCTGAACAATTAAAATCAATCAATCTCGCCACTGCATAAAAAAGTGTTAATATTATGGAAACCTCAAGTGTCCTAACTTTCACGAGTAGCAAAAACATGTTTTTTAAATATTAAATAATAACAAAATAAAATCACAAAGTAGTGTTTTCATTGAATACCATCCCGAGTTGTGAGAAGTCGGAATCATATACCATTTCAAAAACGTTATCTAATCAATCATCTATGAGGCCGTACAGACAGACATCGAGGATTATCAAAGTTGAACTATCAAGTGCGACCATCTTTATAATACTTACTATTACCGTACGAAACTAGAAAGCTGGAATACCTTTAGATTGCTCAGCATTTTAACAGTGGAGGGGTTGAAATACAGCTGCACAAATGAAAATAATCAGAACTCAAAAGTTGATAATGTTATTTTCTTTTCATCGCGAAAATATACTACTGCATTCATTAAGAATACTATGCTTATCGACTCGTGTAAGGAGATTCATGTTTTCCGAATTTAGTATCAAACTGCCTGACATTCGCATCCCAGCTATGAATGATGAATCACTTTTTCAGTACAGGGTTTTAGACTTTTAGTAGTAATATGGACATGTGACTAATATGAATGAGAATGGTAAAGAAAAGTCGAGATGAACATAATGAAACATGTGGAATAATCTATTCTCAGTTGCTCCCATTTTGATTCCAGAATGGTTAACTGATATGTATTATTGAGGATGGGATGGGAACCCATACTGACTGCTGTAAAACATGTATGCTATTGTCGATTTAAGATTCTGATTTAGGGTGCACCAAATGATACCATATATGACAGTTCTCATAGAGAATATAAATGTAATTTAGTACTGAAGTGTTTGCGTATTCGGTCATGTAGAAAAAAAATCCAAAGCATCTAAGAAGAAATGACTCATTGACAAAGAAACAATTGAGTATCTGAAAAAGAAGCCACTATGTGGATCACTTCCTGACTAGGGCAGGTTGTAAATAAACTCTAAATCGCAGGTCGATATCGGACTGTACATATACTTGAGTGAAGAGTATTGACTGGCAGCTCTATACCTGCATGGTGAACTTAAGATAGTTGTTGATTGCATAAAGAAATGCTGGGACAGCAAGGAGAACATTGTTACGAGCTGCCTGCAAAATAGCATTTCACTGTGTGTAAAACTCGCAGCATAGATTAGCACATGCAGGTAAATCAGATCACAAAAAGATTAGCACATTATCAAGCATGGATACCTACAACGAGGCACCAGAAACTACAATAAAGAATTTACCTTGTTTTGATTTTCAAATCAAATTAGAAATGCAGGTATTGAAAAATGTACCTGCATAAATGTGGAAATTGAGAGGAGTGGCTTCTCTCCAATTTTCTGGTTCCTAGCCTGCAATTTAGAATCAAATTAACCAAATGCTGACTGAGAGTAGATCCATGGAACAAGTGACTGCCAAACTAGTCATCAATGTCCCAGAAATATTTAAACGCATGCCACTCCTCTGTATTTACAGTTGTATTAATACTCAATGACATGAATGGCTTGACCTTGGGTATAAAAATGACACCTAGTAATAAAGAAAGCCCTGGTTATATTTTTAATTTCGGGGGAATAATTCCATCAAGTCATCAACATGACTAATATACACATTTTCAGTTAAAGAATCTAAGAAGATGCCCACCTGGATTAGAAGCATGACGATAGCAAATATAACTTTAGCAGCCTCTGTCAAGAAGTTTACACTAATGGGACTGAAATTGAACTTCCCGTCAACCTTGGACATGTAAACCAGTATAGGCTGCACATAAAGATTCATGTCATTTAACCGGCTAGTATGAAAAAAAACTTGCAAATTTATATCGTTAGCAATGTCTAGTGAAGTCACTGATAAATACATGGGTCCTCAATCAAACAATCACCTGAAAACCAACTAAGACACAATCGCCAACAACCAGTAAGACATTAAGAGCCCGTTGCTTTGATGAAACTTTGTTTCTGTGTTTGTCATAAGCCCTTGAAATTGTCCTGGTGGTTGGTGATAGCAATTTAGACTTGCACACACTACACTCAACCATCCCGCTCTTCATCAGCAGGAACTCAAATGTTTAATCAATTAGGAGGCCAAATCTGAAACGAAAAATGCCAGTATAAAAAACAATAACTCAAACGGTATAGTCTGAAGAAAAAAAAAAGAAAGAATTGCGTGTAATTACATGAAATTTTTTTTTTTTGAAGAAAAAGGTGCTTTCATTCAAAAGGAAGAACAAGAATGTACAAGGACACAAAAGACACACACTCAAACCTGCCACACTGCCACAGGCAACACTACATCAAGCAACAATTGGACACAAAGACAGAATCTCAAAAACCTCCCTAGAACAAACAAAGCTCACCTCAACCAATCTGATAAATGATCAATAGCTATCAGCTAAAAATAATGACCACATAATCAACTTGGTCATACAACATTGATTTGCACAAAGACAAAACTTGAACTTCAAAACCCAACGACCAAGAGAACAAAATGACACCACAATTTTATCAGAGCTTATATCCATCAAGCTTCACATAATCAACCAAAACTCCCCCAAACAACAACCCAATTCCATAAGCACCATAAGAGATCTATGAATCAAATCCAGTCACCAAAGACCAACCAACACCACAGCTACACGAACCACCAATAATACCATCACAACTCAATCCCAACACTCAGATCTCGCCCGCAATTTCAACATCCTAGAAAAAAAAATCCAATATCCTTACCAATCGAACCACAATTCAGATCCCCAGAATTATAATAACCAACTAAACTCGATCCCTAAACGATCTGCAATCTGAGTACCGACAACGCCCTCCCTGCCGCCAAACCTCAGAATTGTGAAACGCAACGCGATTCAATCGCTCCAAAAAACGAAAGAGGCGTGAATTCGAAGATCACACTAATCTAGCGGGTGCGTAGATTATCGTGAGAGGGGAAATCGTGGAATTGTTTTAATACGAGAACTCAGCTGTTTCTTGCTTTCTCGATCTCGCTCGCTGATCTATTTTGCTTTGAACTCACTGCTTGAGGGAAGGAAACGTTTAGAGTGAACGAGCGGTGACGAATGTGATTATGACAGCCAATGAGATGTTGGAGTTGCGTGAAGTGAAAGTGTGAGATTTGACTGGAGATTATACGTCACTGTCCAACGATATACGAGAGGAGCCGGAGGTGTTAAAGTTAAATGGTGAATGCCTATGCTTGCCCATGAGGGGAGTAAATTTTTTTTTAAATTGAGTAACACTAAATAAACGTGTGGTTTTTTTTTCTTTTTTTGATAAAAAATGCTAAACAGTCTATAACAAGTTCTCGCTTGAGAAGGCACAACAAAACTGCTCGACAAAAGAAGTCGACACTTAATCGACAACTAAATGACCACCATGCCCAGCAGGTCCAGCTCAACCCTTAGGCCACTAAAGCAATGACTTTAAGCCACATAAAAAATGTGAGTTTTATAGTTAAAAAAAGACCCCATTTTAAGTTTTGTTCAATAAAAACTTAGGTTAAAAAGGCCCAAATTTATCATAACATGTACAATTTAATATCGAAAAGGCCCAAAAAAGCCAAATTTTAGTTAACAAAATATTGTTCAGTAAAAAGAAAATATTAAAATACCTCCTATATTATATATTATTTATAATATTTAATTATTAAAAGGTCAAAAAAAATTCTGCTTGAGGCCCCCGCATGTCTAGAGCCGGACCTGATGCCCAGCTTAAAGTTTCTGGAAACCACCACAAGCAACTTCATCTCAGCAAGAAAAACAGACAGCCAAAGTTGTCATAAGCACTCCATCGAACAGGTGGAAAAACCCGAGATCGCCACCGAGTGCACCCAGTCGTACCCGGCCAAAACAGAGACCTGTACATACAAATATGTACATCAGAAAATAGCCACCCCTACTGGAGCGCTGCTCCTCACCCCTCCGCAAACAATAGAAAACTACAAACCGAAACACCCACCGCCTGACTCCCCTCCAGTCCCTCCAATCCGCCAACCCGCCGTAACCATCACCCACACCCATACATTGCCATGCCGGCATCCTCCTAACGCACCACCACCTGCAGCTCTGACCGACCGAGATCCCCCAACGAACCGGGAAAACCAACACATCGACAGAAACCTCAGAAAAAGATGAAGAGAAAGAGGAAGCAGGGAGATGATGTCATGAGGAGGGGCGATGGGGAGAAGAGCAGCGCCGGAGGGAAGACAGGCGGTGGAGAATGGTGAGAAGAGTTGAGACCCAATAAATGAACGTGTTAAATGAATATTGAAATATATGAAAAAAATTAGAAATGAGGTTTGCAGTAGCAATAAGAGCATTCCCACCATGATCTTTTGGGTCATGAAAAAGAGTCATGAGAGATGATTGAAAAAATCATGCACCTTCATCATGATTTTTCTAGTCATAGAAAACATCATCTCATGATCAACGAAAATTTGATCATCTCATGATCTTTTTTTAGTTTTGGTCATGCGAATTGAACCAGTCCTAATGCGACACCTGTCAAGCGTCAGAACTTTATCAGTTCAAATCCAGATTTGTAACGAATATATCTTGAAAATTACAAAGTATTGAAAAAAAATAATCACCAATATTCATAATTTTTGAAGACCTATAAATAAATATACATTTTGATATTTATATGCTTGTATTTATGTAGAAATAAGAGAGAGAGTTATGATGAACTTTATGTTTGGTCATGAGTGGATGTTCATGACCAAATTGATTATGAGACATGACTAAATGAAAGATAAATGGATAAAAGATATGGATGAGATGTTTTTTTAGTCATAGTGGGTTGCTTTAATGGCACGAACTTTGGAAATCGTTGACGAGTCTCTCATCCAAGGCCATTGACAAAACGACACAAGTTCTCATAGGCCGGCCCATTTCCAGCGGCAGCTTTGAGCGCCAACTCCTTCCATTTGTTGGCATTCCTTCTCAGCTCCTCATCTCCCATCACCAAATTCAAACACCTGATAATCTCATCCATCTCCACCAAATCATTCTCATTCACACCAGCCCTAACTCCACATTTCCAGTACTCCTCCACCAGCTTTGCATTCGTTACCTGCTCCACCCACAAAGGAATCCCAACCATCGGTACTCCGGCCGCCAAGCTCTCTAACGTCGAGTTCCATCCGCAATGAGTCAAAAAGCATCCGACCGATGGATGAGACAGGACCTTTACCTGAGAGCACCATGGGATTATCAGCCCTAGCTGCTCTAATTCCTTTATGCACCTTAGTTGTGTAACATCATCGTCCTTCCCTTCTTCTTGCGGAGTTCTGATGATCCAGAGGAACGGCCTTCCTAACCTGAGCAGGGCTAATGAAAGTTCTTCGGTTTGTTCACTTGATAAAACCCAAATGCTACCGAATGAGATGTACACGACCGACGCATCAGGCTTCGAGTTCAGCCATTCAACATAATCCCCCTCCGCTTTCTCATCCAATTCATCATTATAGACCTTCCTGATTAACGGTCCGATTGGTATCATATTCAACTCCTTAACTGCCTTCAGAGCCTCTGGCTCTAACGGCTCAAATGTGTTGACTAGAACGTTGTGATTTCCTTGTGCGGCTATCCAATTTGTCTGCAAGTCGAACAGCTTTATGGCCCATGGATGGGGATTCACAGGCCTCATAAACGTGGGCAAGTCGCACGCTTTTAACGAAAAAGGCAAGCCGGGCAGATCAATCGAGCTTGAAGAGCTGCTGCTGCTTTGGCCAAACAGGTTCATAATGGCATCTCGGTGACCAAAGAAAAAGTGGTAGTAAATGACCAAAACAGCAGCTGGTTGAGTCCAGAGCAGAACCGAAGGCACAGGCAGCTGATGCACCACGCCAATCATCCAAGGCACAGTTGGAGTGTACACCGAGCACGTGATGGGCCACCCGTCTTCACAACTCGTCGATATCACCCGAGCTAGTGTGTCGGAGCAGCTCCGCCTTATCTCCAACTTAACTGGATCTTCTTGTTCTTCTCCATCGGCACTAAATGCTTTAATAAAGTTGTCAGGAAATTCGACGAAACTCAGGCCTTCGTGTTGGAGCTGGCGGGTTATGCGATGGCAGGCGGAGGCAGAGGTGGCGAAGGTGACCTTGCAGGCGCCCAGAGTAAGGAGATGGTTTGCGAGTTGGAGGGTGGGGTTTATGTGGCTGTGGACTGGGTACGTTAGAAGGAGGAAGTGGTGGCGCCTCGTCATGACAACAAAATTACAAGTTGAGAGTGTTAGACTTGGATGATATTATTTATAAATACATTCCAGAGACATTCGCTTTCGATCCGCTAGTGACGTCATAAGTGAAAATGATGAATATAATTAATTTATGTGATACCCTAAGGCCCTATGATGGATCGTTAGGTTAGCCAACCATATGAGGGAGATCACAGAGTGGTATCCCTCAGACAGATGACAGCGAAAATTTACTTTCGTACAGGAAATATAAGACGGAATATAAATGCTCACGATTTTAGAGTGGAAACCTTGCTGCAACCTTTGCAGCAGGATAAAAACCACTTGCCTTCTGGACAGTTCCAGAAGGGCTTCAAGATCTGTATTATTGACGAAGGAATATGCTTGCAGTTTGTTACACTTGTCTCACACAGTGACAACTAACAAAACTACTCAATTCGAAGAGTCAACTAATACGATCGCCTTGTCCGCACACAGCAGCACCTTGTCAGCTCCGGATTTGAACACTCTTCAATCTCCGATCGCTATCTCCAAAAAGCCGAACTTTTCTTTGAAGACTTCTCTTCCTTTTATAGTCTTTAAGTCGGCAATGCATATCTCCATCAGAGATCCGATTGTTATCTCGCAGATGTGATATGGTTAAGATATTTTCATATCTTAACCCTGTCACATATATACTTGCCAAATCTGGCGTCATACTTCTCTTCGCATATACTTGACATCTCCTCGTGTATATATTTGCATTAATAGTCTTAATCAAATATTACACACATATGCTCTTGTATCTTCGGTATATATCTTCATGTATCTTTTCCCAGATCCGATCTGGTTCGTATGTCGGTGTACCTCTCACACAAAGCGCATCTCTCTCGTAGCTCTGCTCTCTCCCAGAGATGCCCAGTGAGCCTACCTGTCAGACAGTGATTTCTGCACACTCAAGTGAATTATTAGTTAAGTGTTTGTTATCATCAAAACACAAGGGTCCAACAAATTCCCCCTTTTTGATGATGAAAAACACTTCTTCACAGATAAGAAATCACACACAGCGACGATACCGAACTTACATCTACATTCCCTTTGGACAGCTAGCAACTTCAGAATTTTTTCACTAAATTTTTATTTAAGGTCTAGCTAGCATAGTTCCCCCTCAGATAGTCATCCGCTTAAATTTCGGTACTCTGATTTTTCCCCCTTAGTGTATGCACATATAGTTCTTCCTCCCCCTTTTGGCATCATCAAAAAGATATGTAAATAAGAACACAGAGTAATGGAAAGAAAAACATTTCATTCATGCCCGCAAGATAGAAGCGTGTCATGCAGACACCATACATGCGGCAGAGAATTCAAAAAGCATAGAGAATTTAAATATGAAATTAAAAAAATAAGTTCAAAAAGAGGGGGGGGGGGGGGGGGGGCTAATGTGGGTGGGGATAGCAAGGAGGGGGGATCCATGAGACAGTGCAGACTAAGGCACAATCGTGAACGAGTCCTTCATCTGGTTCACAATCTCTGTGGCAAGGTCCTTCATTTGCCCTGAGAAATCCTGGACAGCCACGGACATTACCCCCGAGTCAACAGTTATTGCAAGCTCCAGGTCAACCACCTTCTGCTTCACGAGCTGCAGTTCAGACTTCACCTCTACCAGCTCAGTCTTTGCCTCCATCACCTCACCCCTGAGCTCCTTCATCTCTGCACGAAGCACCGTCAGCATAGCCAGAACCTCACTTAAGCCCTCAGAGGGGTTTGCCTCAGCACCACTGACGGGAGAAGCAACATTGATAGGAGTCACATCCTTGACCTCCTCATCCGCATCCTCATCCACTGCTACAACAGCAGGAACTGTCCATCCGACTCCGGCATAGAATTCCAAACCCAGTTTGGTAATGTGATCCTCACATAGTGCAGACGAAAGCACTTTCTCCGACTCCGGTTCATAAACCTCCCAGTACTTCAGTATCTCCTTCACAAATCCTGGAAAGGGTAGCCCATTGGACGGGTTGTCCCTGTTGTTCTCCATATGCTTCATAATCTGAAATGCCAGGTTAACTGGCTCCTTCATCAAGATTCGATCAACCAACAGCAGATCCTGGAATGTGACCGCAGAGTGTTTGTGCTTCCTTGGGGAGATATTTGATACGAGGATTCTGTGCAGAACTCTGGGAAGTACGTCCATGTGAGTATTCTCCCTCTGACCCTTTGCTGAGGGATCAAGCCCGAGACGCTCAAACACTTCTGCCTTTGCCACAGTGCTTGGCCACGTTCCTTTGGAGTAGGTGGCATACTTGCCCTTGGGAATACCTATAACAGTGGCCAACTCTCTCAGACTCACGGAGTACGACTCACCTTCGACAACAGCCGAGAGCTCCCAGTTACCTCTTCCTTCTTCCTTTTCAACCAGCTTTATTTTTGAATAAAACTCCCTCACCAGTTTCTCATCTACCACAACCGGCTTCTTAAACAAAGCGCCCCACCCTTGGGCCTCCATCAGTTCCACAACTTCTTCTAACCCATTCGATAACATCCACTCGGTGTTTAGCACCAACTCCTGTGCAAACCCTTTCCTTGCTTCTTCCGATTCTTCGGCACTATCATCCGACTCGCCTATCTCTTCAACATGCGGAGCAGAGGACCGGCCGGATCTCTGGCTTTTCCTGGCGCATGTATGCGCAGTTTTCCTTACCCGTTTGCCCGCCGACCTGGCAGCCACCGAGGTTTCCTTTTTGACCTGGCGCTGGGAGGAGGAGTCCGCTCGCAGAGTTTCCAGACGCTCCTCAAATCGGACCACTTCATTGGCCACAGTAGAGTCGGTCGGACCAGAGCTAGTTGGCGTGACCGACTGCAGAATGGTTTCCAGGTTTTGAGGGTTAACTCCACTTGCAATCAGCTTAGTAGCCATGGCGGCGGCTTCAGCGGAAGAGAGATTTGACTTAGGGTTTGAGGACGCCATGGGAAAAATCTGAACTTCTGAATTTTTGAGAGAGGAACTATTGTTTGAGAGTGAAGGGATGCGACAGAACGCTCAGTCTGCTTGCTTTAAATACTCTCTGCAAACCCTAGAGGTTGTGAGATAACAGAAACCCCAAACGTCGCCTCCTTTCAATAAATAAACCGCCTTCAATTTTTTAGCAATTTCTATCTTTTCTTCCCTTCCAAAAGCGGTTCCGCATTAACCACTTGCCAAAACCGAATCAAACTGAAAGGGCATGCGCCAACAGGCAGGGGAGCGACACGTATCATCTGTAAATTGAGGGTGACGCCTCATAAAAGCAACCGACGCGACAACTCCCTACTGCAGAGAAACTGTTCACCTTTCAAGTCACTTTTACCTTTTCCCAATGCTTAGTCATCTTTACTAGAGGGTGAAATTACTTATCTTCACAACTGTCACACAGATGATTTCCCAACCACAAGAATCCGTCCACAGTGGTAGCTCAGTCTTACTGTCTCATGGGTACACAAGGTTTTGGTATGATGTGCTAATTTTACCCAATTGGTACAAATAACATCACACCCAATCAAGAAGAAAATGAAATCATCAAAATAAATCATATTGGTTTCATACCTCATGTGGAGTAACTCCAGAAAAAGAAGCGCATCAACGGGCTCATAGGAGCACTCCACACGAAGATAGCTTAAGGTTGGTCTAGAGTACCTCCTGGGCTTTTACTGAGGGATCAATAATGGAGGTCTCTTTTGGGCAGAAAGAGATCAGAATTTCATGTCTTTCGGTCCCTAATGCAATCATCAGTCACATAGCAAGCATGTATGGCTACATTATGAACACAACTTACTCTTTCACTAGCACAGAATATTCATGTTAATCTATCCATCAGACGTGACTCATATGCATCTAGTCTAGCCAATCACTGAGGGAGCAACAATAGAGCATAGCTTTAAGGGAGAGAAACCATACCTAGTTCGAGCCTCAGCTTCTCATAGGGTTCTTGTGCAAAGCCTTTGTGAATATGTCTACAATCTGTTCCTCAGTTCTGCAATATTCCATCTCAATTGTTCCCTTTTCTACACAATCACGCAGAAAGTGATATCGAATTTCTATATGTTTGGTACGAGAGAACTGCACTGGATTTTTAGAGATGTTAATAGCACTAGTGTTATCACACAGAATTTTAGCACAATTAGTGATAACACCATAGTCACTTATCTGTTATCTGATCCACATCAGTTGCGCACAGCATGCAGCCGCGGCGATGTATTCCACCTCAGCGGTGGACAGCGCAATTGAGGATTGCTTCTTTGAAGCCCAGGAGATGACACATGGTCCAAGATATTGAGCCATCCCTGACGTGGACTTCCTGTCTACCTTACATCCAGCATAGTCTGCATCAGTGTATGCTTCCAGACGTAGTTCACCTCCCCTTGGATAGAACAGGCATAAGTCGTCTGTTCCCTTCAGATATCTCAATATCCTCTTTACTGCTTTCACGTGGGTTTCCCTGGGATCAGCCTGAAACCTTGCACACAGACAAACGCTGAATAAGATATCAGGTCTACTGGCAGTGAGATATAGCAGCGAACCAATCATTCCCCTGTAGAGAGTTGGATCCACCCGAGGTGAGGATTCATCCTTTGTCAGGGTGTCATTTGGGGACATCGGTGTGGCACACGTCTTGGCCGATTCCATCCCAAACTTCTTTAGAATCTCCTTTACATACTTCTGCTGATGGATTCGGGTACCATATTCTCCTTGAGCAACTTGCAGTCCAAGAAAGTACTTGAGCTCCCCTACCATGCTCATCTCGAATTCACTCGACATCAAATCTGTAAACTTTTTGACCAGTTTAGGATTAGTTGAACCGAAAATGATATCATCCACATATACCTGAACAATCAAAGTGTCTTTCCCTTCCTTTAGAAGGAAAAGTGTTTTGTCCACCTCTCCTCGGGCGTATCTGTGGGATAGCAGAAACTGTGACAGTCTCTCATACCAAGCGCGGGGTGCTTGCTTCAGCCCATACAGAGCCTTGTCAAGGATGTGGACATGATCAGGGTGAGAGTGATCCTCGAACCCTGGTGTCTGACTGACATATACTTCTTCCTTCAGGACTCCGTTCAAGAAGGCCGTTTTCACATCCATCTGCTGCAGAGTAAAACCATGGTAAGTCGAATAAGCAATTAATAGTCTGATTGCTTCTAACCTTGCAACAGGGGCGAAGGTTTCATCGTAGTCGATTCCCTCTTGCTGGTTGTACCCTTTGACTACCAGGCGAGCTTTGTTTCTCACAACTACTCCCTTGTCGTCCATCTTGTTTCTGAAGACCCACTTTGTTCCTATCACATTCTTATCCCGTGGTCTAGGAACCAGTCGCCACACTTTATTTATTTCGAACTGATGCAGTTCCTCTTGTATGGCATTGACCCATTCTGGATCCTTCAGCGCATCCGAAATCGTCTTTAGTTCTGCATGAGAGACGAAAGACGCAAATCCACAGAAATGACACAGTTCATCCAGACTTACCTGATTCTGCGATGAGTAGCATTGGTAGTCCCTTGTCCAGGTTGGGGGCTGAGTAACTCTCCCGCTCCTTGTGGTTCTGGGTTCCTCTGTAGTCCCTGCCGGAAGAGGGTTATTCGCAATCACTTCCTCATTGGGGGTTCTGCGTTAACCTCTATCACTTGTGCTTCTGGAGCCTGCTCTTCAGCTAATATCTTTGTTTGTGGAGCTTCGGCTGGCTCAGCAGGTTCTTGAGCAGCAGCCTGAATGATTTCTGGAGCTGGCTCTGCAGTCTCGTTTTGGGCAGGTACCCAGTCGGGATCAGACCTGTCAGTAAGCTGGAGTTCTCCGTCATCCTGTGAGGAGGAATCTTTCACAAGGTGTCCAGTCATAGCGCGCTCATCAAAGGTTACGTGAATGCTCTCCTCCACCCATTCCAATCTCAGGTTGTAAACCTTGTATGCTCTGCTATGGCTTGGGTATCCTACGAACACGCCTTCATCGCTCCTTGGATCGAACTTTCCCAGATTCTCTTTTCCATTATTGTGTACGTAGCACCTGCAAACAAACACTTTCAAATGAGCAATGTTAGGTTTTCTTCCTCGCAGCAGCTCGTAAGGTGTTTTTCCTAGCAGAAATCGTAGAGATGCTCGGTTCAGTATGTAGCTGGCTGCATGTACTGCCTCGGCCCAGAATCCCTTAGGAACACCACTGGCAATCAGCATTGTCATTGACATGTCCTCCAAAGTCCTGTTCTTTCTTTCTACCACACCATTCTGTTGAGGAGTCCGTGGTGCTGAGAAGTTGTGGTCTATCCCAGCTGTTCTGCACAGGGAGATAAACTGGGAGTTTCGGAACTCAGTTCCGTTGTCAGTACGAATAGATACTAATTTCTTACTCAATTTGTTTTCAATTAGTTTCAGCCATGACACAAATTCAGAGTACGTTTCATCTTTAGAACTCAGAAAGATAGTCCATGTATACCTGGAATAGTCGTCCACGATGACTAATATATACCTGTTGCCTCCACGGCTGACGGCGTTGACTGGACCGCAGAGATCCATGTGAATCATGTCCAGAGGACCTGAGGTACTCACTGACTGTTTTGATTTAAACGAAGTGCGTTCATGTTTACCTGTCGCACAGGCGCTACATACCTGATTAAACGAGCTTGCCACTTTTGGTAAGCCGACCACCAATTCATTTTGATGGAGTTTATGAATCAGCTTCGTGCTGGCATGCCCAAATCTTTTGTGCCACAGCAATGTGTCGTCAGTAATACTTGATAGACACAGCTCCCTGTCGGGGACGAACTCTGGGTCCACTGTATATATCTGATTCTCTCGGATACCCCGAAGAATTATTTCACCTGTCTCAATGCACTTCACAACACAGTCATTTGAGTTAAATATCACTTGGTTTCTTCCATGTTGGCACAGTTGTGATATACTCAATAAGTTGTATCTCAAATTTTCAACTAGACTTACTTGTCGAATTTTGATAGTTTCTGAAATTCTTACCTCTCCTGTAGCTACTACCTTACCTGAACTCTTGTTTCCGAAGATAATGTTGTCTCCGGAATAGGCTTGGAGTGAGTTGAACCATCCTGGATCTCCCGTCATGTGTTTGGAGCATCCACTGTCCAGATACCATGGTTTGCTCCTCACTCCATCCTGCAAAAGAGAAATCAGTTTTTACGAACCCAGACAAGCTTGGGCTTACTGGGCTTTGGGATAGTTTTAACAGCAGGAGGGAACTTTAAGGGACGAGAGTCGTTGTCATCAGTGAGAGTGACTCTTCTCCTGGGGGTTGTTCTGGGTCGTCCGTAGATAGCTTTGTCATGGTGAGGACGAACCCACTCAGCTCTGTCTTTCCTTCTGTGAGGTGAACCACTTCTCCCAGGGACAAGAGAGGTACTGGCATTTCTCTGATAGTTGTAAATCCTCTCGTTGGCTTTTCTCCATTTCTCACAGTCTGCTCTGTAGTGGCCAGAATGGCCACAGTGCCAGCAGACACGGTAGTAAAGACTGCCAGTTTTCTTGTGTCTCTCCAGGGGCACTGATCTCCTGTTCCAACGTGTTTGAGGGTCTCTCTCGAGAGGTTGACGGTTGGAGCTCATCTTTTTCCAAATTTCAAAAGCTTTCCCAGCCTTGAAGGGTCCATAGTCATCTTCATGGAGATGGCTTTTCATCGGAGATGAGGCTGCTTTTCATCGGAGATGTCTTGTGGGTTCCAGATTTCTCTGCTGATGGGAGCTCTCTCCGATTTCTGTCATTGGTGCCTTCCCTTTAACATTTCTTCTGTTTTCTTCTTCTTCGTCAGTCTCTTTCATCGCTTCAACATACCCAAGTCCATGTCTGACAAATTTTCTTAGGTAGTCTTGTCCTACCTCCTCGACCTTTTTGGCTTCTAGTTCTCTGAGCCAGACTTTCTTTCTCTCCATCTCCTTTTGTCTGAGATCAGCAACAGTCTGTCGGAGTTCATCGTTGTCCAGCTGGGTCCTGACCGATTCTGAAATTGATCCTACCATCCTGGTGTCGTCAATTCTCATGCGCCTCAGTCCCTCACTTAGATCAACAATTTGTGCGTCCCTTTGGTCACAGGTAGGGCATTTGCAGATATGCTCCTCTATTTCTTTCTCAAGTCGCATATCCTTGGTTGACCAGAGATGATTGTTTTCCATGTCATCTTCGTGTTCATCTTTCATGATTTCAATCTGTTCCTTAAGGCTAGTGATCTTCTTTAGTAATTCGGGAATGGTTTCTGCAAAGTCAGATTCACTAAACACTTGATCTATAAAGGAGTCAGATTCATTTACCTCACTGTTTGCGGAGTTTGCCATCAGACATGGCTCCTTAGCTTGCTTCCTATCGCTTTGTTCCTCGTCAGAGTCACTCCAAGCAGCAAACATGGCATGAGCTTCCTTTGGGGTAGGTGGTTCCCCCTTCTTCTTGCTGTAGTAGTCTTTAGCAAGATGTCCCTTTTTCTGACAGTGATAGCAGGTTCTTTCTTCCTTTGTTCCTGCCTTTGTCTTGCCTTCCTCCGAGGCAGAGCCTTTGTTCCACCTTTGATTGTTTCGACCTCCGCCAGAGACACCTCTGTTCTGTGTTCTGCCTGTGTTCGCCATTTTGAAGGCCCTCGAGAGAAGAGCTATCTCCTCATCCTCTCCTTTAGATGGCAAGCTTACTTGCGCCAAATCCAAGGCTTTCTCAACTTTCAGTGCTATAGCTTGAGTTTTTCCAGCTTGTCGCCTGGCCATTTTCCTTTCTGCTATTCCAGCTTGGCTTTGTAGATTTGCCACGAGCTCTTCCAGAGTGATGTCTTTGATTCCCTTCTGAGCTTGGAGAGCAGTAGTTACTATGTCCCATCTGGAGCTGAGAGCTTGCATGAACTGATGAGTTACTTTCCACTGCGGGAGAACCTCATCCAGGGAGTTTAGTTGAGCGACGATGATTTGAAATCTGGTGTAGAAATCATCCAGAGATTCGTCCTTGCGCTGTTCGACAGATTCGTAATCCTTCATGGCAGCTAGGATTCGGTTCCTTTTAATGTCTTGGTTTCCCTCGTACAGTCTAGCAAGTCCGTCCCACTGCTCCTTTGCAGTCTTGTACACAGCCATCTTCACTTGATCTCCTGGTGAGAGGGCCATGTATAGGACCTTCTTGGCCCTGGCATTCTGTTGGAGAGAATTGTAGTCAGCTTCGGTGTACTTGTCTTTCTCCTTTTCTTTCGGATTGGCGGGATCTGTCACATCCAGAATAGGGAAGTTGCCCTTTTCAAACACCCGCCACAGCTTCCCATCAAGGGAACAAACATGGTCTTCGAACTGATCCTTCCACCAGTCATACTCTCCCGGACTGAGCATTGGTGGCTTCCAGAACGAGTCGCTTCCGTTAGACATGATTTCCTGCAAAGGCTAACACACAATCTAGAGCTTCCCGGCTCTGATACCAATTGATGGATCGTTAGGTTAGCCAACTATATGAGGGAGATCACAGAGTGGTATCCCTCAGACAGATGGCAGCGGAAATTTACTTTCGTACAGGAAATATAAATGCTCACGATTTTAGAGTGGAAACCTTGCTGCAACCTTTGCAGCAGGATAAAAACCACTTGCCTTCTGGACAGTTCCAGAAGGGCTTCAAGATCCGTATTATTGACGAAGGAATATGATTGCAGTTTCTTACACTTGTCTCACACAGTGACAACTAACAAAACTACTCAATTCGAAGAGTCAACTAATACGATCGCCTTGTCCGCACACAGCAACACCTTGTCAGCTCCGGATTTGAACACTCTTCAATCTCCGATCGCTATCTCCAAAAAGCCGAACTTTTCTTTGAAGACTTCTCTTCCTTTTATAGAGTCTTTAAGTCGGCAATGCATATCTCCATCAGAGATCCGATTGTTATCTCGCAGATGTGATATGGTTAAGATATTTCCATATCTTAACCCTGTCACATATATACTTGCCAAATCTGGCGTCAATCTTCTCTTCGCATATACTTGACATCTCCTCGTGTATATATTTGCATTAATAGTCTTAATCAAATATTACACGCATATGCTCTTGTATCTTCGGTATATATATTCATGTATCTTTTCCCAGATCCGATCTGGTTCGTATGTCGGTGTACCTCTCACACAAAGCGCATCTCTCTCGCAGCTCTGCTCTCTCCCAGAGATGCCCAGTGAGCTTACCTGTCAGACAGTGATTTCTGCACACTCAAGTGGATTATTAGTTAAGTGTTTGTTATCATCAAAACACAAGGGTCCAACACCCTATTCTTTAGGTGGTAGGTTGGGGGAGATGGGAGTTTAGGTTAGTTTCGATTCTGTTGGATGAGTCTAGATTGTGTTGGGTGAGCTTAGGTTATGTTGGGTAAGCTTCTAGAGAGAACCAGAATTACCGTAGTTGTTATTTAATCTTTTTATTCACACTTTCATGGAATTGGAAACTCACAATTGTAAGAGCATATGCAGAGTTAAGGAGAGTGGCACTTCTAAATTCTAATAGCACATTCTTATCGAATTTTGTTTAGAAAATGAGGTATTGGAAGTTTTACAGAATTTCTATTGTCTTTTCTTATTGAAAAACCTTGAACATGTACAAGGCATCAAACTTGAAGGAGAAGTCTATATCCTATCCTATAAAATAGCAATTAGAATATACGTCATCCTATCAATCAGGTAACAAACATATATACAGTATATTGATAATATCTCTTAATGTGACATCGTCTATTAATACTACCCTCCTCCATTGCATATTCTCTAAAAAGTTCATTATATCTAGGAGGAGTTGGTTGAATGACATAAATCCACGTCGATAATAAAGGTCAAGCTCAAGCTCAAGTCACTAATGACGTGTTGGTGGACGAGTGGATCGGTATACATTGTGATGTAGCGATGCTAAAAGGTGTAGCCGTGGAGGGAGACTTTTTCTTTTTGGTAACTACAGACAAATTTTATCTCCTCATGTGAATTGTGTAAATGAGTGATGATAATTGATAAATGTCTCTCTCTTATCCGATTCGGTAGAGTAAAATCAATCATTAAGTGGAAGTGGAACTACAACTGTTGTGCCCAACCAGAGGTTGGGTTCCATCTAACAATCTAATGTTATGGATGCCTAAAATGATTAGATATCCGTATTTGTCAAGTCGTCTGGACCATCCACATCGACATGATGGTTCAATAAGATAGCACCTACATAAATAGTTAAAAGGGGTATTCGAGAATATATCTGTAGATTTAAAAGTGACAAATTCAGAGTAGTTTCCTAAATCTATACAATCATGAATTTAGAAAGTATTATTTTAAGTAATTACTAATGTTAGAATATAACATACGATAGTATTATTTCCATAATCTTATCGTAACATCCTCCTCAAGGTGGAGCATGAAGATCTCGAATGCCCATCTTGCCAAGAAAAAATTCAAACTGTGTCTTTCCCAATGCTTTAGTGAAAATATCTGCTAATTGCACCTTCGTTGACACATACGAAAGGCAAATAATTCATTTCTTGATGGCGTCTCGTAGGAAATGATAGTTTGCCTCAATATGTTTTGTCCTCTTATGAAACACTGGATTCTGCGCAATGTGAAATGCCAACTGACTGTCACAAAACACACGCATACTTTGCTTGTGCTCCACTCCCAAATCTCTCAGTATTTGCTGTAACCACTTTAATTCACATGTCAATGTTGCTATCGAACGATACTATGCTTCAGTCGAGGAGCGCGATACTGTATGTTGTTTCTTAGTCTTCCAAGACACAGATGAAAGACTAAAAGTAGCACAAACCATCCAGCCAATGAGCGACGAGTCAATGGACAGCTTGCCCAATCTGAGTCGCACCACCCTTCCAATTCCAATGCACTATCAGACCTCAAAAGAATGCCTTGACTTGGACACCTTTTCAAATATCTCACTACTCTCAATGCTGCTTCCCAATGTACTTCTTTCGGTGCCTGCATAAATTGTGACAAAATGTGCACTGAGTATGCTAAGTCTGGCAGAGTAACTGCCAGATAAATAAGTCGGCCAACTAGGCATCGGTATCTCTCACCATCCTTGAGATCCGTTCCTTCTGCAAGTGCTAGCTTGTGGTTCAGCTCCATCGGAAAATCCGCGGGCTTTGCACCTAATATAGCCCAGTCTCTGAAATAATATCCAATGCATACTTCCTCTGACAAACATAGAATCCTTCCTTGTTGCGTGCCACTTCCAGCCCTAGAAAATATTTCAAAGTTCCCAAATCCTTCATTTTAAAGCATTGACTCAAGTATGCCTTAAAACTATTCAATGCAGAAGTATTATTACCGGCATCTATCATATCATCCACATAAACAAGCACATTCAACTGCATTGCACCCTTTGAAAGAGTAAATAAAGAGTAATCTGAGTACAACTGTTTGAATCGTACTTTTCCAAGGCCGATGACAATTTCTCAAACCAACACCATGGTGACTGTTTCAAACCATTAAGTCATTTTTTTCATCTTACAAACCTTGTCACTATTATTTTTATGAAAATCAGGCGGAATTTTCATATAAATTTCTTCCGCCAAGTCACCATGTAGAAATGCATTATGCACATCCATTTGATGCACCTCCCAATCTTCATTGCTGCAACTGCTAAGAACGTCCGTACCGTGGACATTTTTGCGACAAGAACAAAAGTTTCATTGTAATCCATGCCTTCTACTTGATGATTTCCTAGACAGACCAAACGCGCCTTCAATCGTATCAATTTTCCATTCTCATCACGTTTTTTAGTATATACCCATTTGCTCCCGAGTGCTTTCTTTCTGTCAGGCAGACTCTCCAAGACCCACGTACCTTGTCTCTCAAGGGCTTTAATTTCGGAAGCCTTTGCATTTCTCCAACCCTCATGTTGCATTGCCTCTTTGAAACTTTTAGGTGGCTTCCAATTTGTTATCGCTGCAATGTAATTCCTGTGCTTTGAGGAAAAACGTTCATAATTAACAAAATATATTATAGAATAGGGAGTACTTGAGGAAGATGATGTCGAGGGTGAACCTTCAGATGGACTATTATTTTTTCGTAGTATTGTGTGTGTAACGCAATCTCAAAGCTTAAATGATTGAAATTTCTGTCGTTTCCCTCTCCCTAACTCCTCCTCAATATAACTATTGCTCAATGCTTCATCTCGCACATCATCAAGACCACTCGTGCCCATGCGCTCATCAGCAGCATCAAGAGGTGCTGTGTTATTTCCTTGAGGCGCTGCATTACTCTCCTAGGGTGCTGCAAGAGGCACACTTTGAGACACTACAACAGGCCCCAATGATCTCCTCTGCTCACTAAGTTGCTGCATATTTTCCTCATTTTCTTGGACAAGGGTCTGCTGCTCACCTCCCTCAACTTCTGCCTGCGCATCAGTTCTTCTAGAA